>JARGCV010000613.1:0-722790 GCA_034064705.1 Bothrops alternatus
ACGTGTGGATCATCCTACCTGGATAAGGTAAATCTGGCAAGTGCGCCCTTGCTGCTTCCCGCTTCTGGAATGTTGTAACCCATTCAGCATTCCCGGACTGGTTCCCCTCCCACTACAAACCCCATGTTCCTCTCTCAGCAGAGCCTAAGGCTGGGGATAATGGGGACATTTACTCCAGCGTTCTTGGAACGCTTCGGGCTAGGCACCGCTGGTGTAAGCAGGATCTATTCGAATCTCCAGCCTGCGCAGATCCAAAAGTATCTCTACCAATTCTCAAAATATCAACCTCCCTCCACCTCTCTCTCTCTCTCTCTCTCTCTCTCTCTCTCTCTCTCTCTCTCTCTCTCTCTCTCTCTCTCTCTCTCTCTCTCTCTCTCTCTCTCTCTCTCTCACACACACACACACACACACACACACACACACACACACAAATACACAACGTTGTTCTTGTTGTTTGTAAGGCTCCCCTTGTTTCCAAAGCGAAAGCTGAAACGAAGCGTCGCGCAAACGCGAGAGCTCCGCGCGGCATTCCGGACACCCAAGAGCGCGCGAAGTCAAACGCCGTTTGACTTCCTCTTTGGACCACGGAGTCCATATGGCACGCCTCTCTCTTTGCCAAGAACCGGGAGTCTCCCGTCGGCAGGCTGAGGCTCTAAGACCCCACCCCTTTCTTTAAGCCAAAGTCTGTTCCAGTAAGCCTTCATCCCGTAGCGCCCTCTCTCCTTTCCTTTTTCTAATTTTTGCACTATGAAAAGATTAGATGAGCTGGGGTCTCCTCCGGCGGACCCCTCCCCCCCACACACACCGATCCCTGGGGCCAAATCTTCAAATTGCCTAACAGGAAAGGCTTGCTAACAGTCCTTTCAAAGATGTTCTTTGAGCAACCCCGGCTGCTCTTTAGAAGGCCAGATCCTGAAGTGGAAACTCAAGTACTTTGCCCACCTAATGAGAAGGAAGGACTCGCTGGAGAAGAGCCTGATGCTGGGAAATATGGGGGGCAAGAAAAGAAGGGGACGACAGAGAAGGAGGTGGCTGAATGGAGTCACTGAAGCAGGAGGCGTGAGCTTAAATGGACTCCAGAAGATGGTAGAGGACAGGAAGGCCTGGAGGAACGTGGTCCGTGGGGTCGCGATGGGTCGGACACGACTTCGTAATTAACAACAACAACATTAACAGAATAACAAGGCTGGCAGGGACCGTGGAGGTCTTCTAGTCCAACCCCCTACTCAGGCAGGAAACCCCATACCATTTCTGGCAAATGGTTGTGTTTTCACCATTCTGGTGTTTTTTTGTTTTTTGTTTTGTAAAGTCACTACTTCCCCCTTTCCCCCCCCGCCGCGCGCGCGCGCCCTCGCTGCTGACCCAAATTATCAAAATTAAAGTCAACCCGTCCCTAAAAACTTAATTACTCCCCTCCTCGAATTTGTCTCCTCCCTCCACACACAAACGTAACACACCGAGGGCGCAGCTTTTTAAATGCAAAGACCTGTGAAGGTAGGAACGATTGAGCTCTCCAGAAAATGAAACGGCGATCGGATATGATTAATTTTGGTAAACCGAAGCGGGCTTCTTATAAGTTCTGATGAGAATTAGCGGGTGGGGGGAGGAGGGAGGAACGGGACAAGGAGGAAAGGGAGAGGGCAGGTCCCTTCTGGCAAAACACACACACACACACACACACCTTTTCCAAAATGGGCAGCCAGGGGGATTAACCTTGCACTGTTTTGTTTTTTTATATATATTCAGCATAAGCGGGGCAACGAGATACTCTGCACTTCTATTACAAAGATTTTGCAGAGAGGAATCGGGGTGGGGGCAGCGAAGGGGCAGAATCACTGAGTTTGCTTTTTCTTTTCATCCCATTTGGAATTCAATCTACTGTTAAAAAAAAAAAAAAGCAAAATTCTCCCAGTTCGCCAAATAAGGATGCAACAGAGTAGGGCTTTTTTTTTTTTTTTGCTCTGTTTTTATTGGACTTTCCATCTACAGAAATATACCCCCATCATCGTATACAGTATTTAAGTGGTATTATTTCTCCCAGCCCTGGAGAGGGAGAAAAAATTGTGCTGTTTCTTAGTTGATCTTTTGTTGTGTTTGCATTTTTGTTGCGTTATTTTCCTTGACAAAAGTCTAAAAATATATACTAATAAAATCACAGGTTCACTGATGCAGAAACTATTTTGCTCCCAAAATCAGCAGCCAGACCCACCAATATTTTTTCCTTTCCTTTCCTTTCCTTTCCTTTCCTTTCCTTTCCTTTCCTTTCCTTTCCTTTCCTTTCCTTTCCTTTCCTTTCCTCCTTTCCTTTCCTTTCCTCCTTTCCTTTCCTTTCCTTTCCTTTCCTTTCCTTTCCTCCTTTCCTTTCCTTTCCTTCCTCTCTCTTTCCTTTCCTTTCCTTCTTTCCTTTCCTTTCCTTTCCTTCCTCTCTCTTTCCTTTCCTTTCCTTTCCTTTCTCTCTCTTTCCTCTTTCCTTTCCTTTCTATTTTCCTTTTTTCTTTCCAGTCTTTAAATGCCACCCAAATACCAGCCAGGGCAGGAAAATTTATCTAAGCAACTATTCTACTGATTAAACGTTTAGGAAACACGGATCTTCATGAGGAAAACGCTTCGGGTGGGGACCCGGGAGGGAAAATCCACGATGGGAGGAGGGTGGGGCTAAACACGGCCTGTTTACTCGACTGAATGAGGCCATCAGCGGTCCAAATGCACACAAATACACTGACACGTTTCTACAGCACGGGCTCCAATATTATTCACACGGTCAGAAGAAACCTGGACCTTCCCGGATCTGCTGCCGAGCAGCGACCCTGACTCGGGTTATCGGGGTATCGTCTTCACGACCAACTTTCCAATCCTTTATGGGATGGGAAGGCAAGGCAGCTTGTCCGGGCGGGTTGGCTAGCGGGAATAAAGGACGGGAACTGTCCAGCAATCGCGACCTCCTGAAACTAAAACGGGCGCGCTCTTTCGTAGGGACGCCAGTCGTTCAGACAGCCACTAGCCACCCAAAGCCGGGTTCTACTCCATCCTTACCTTTGGATTTTGACCCAGAAACGGATTCAACGCGAGTGAGGGAAAAGGAGGGCAGATGCGTGTCAAAGAGAGGGGAAGGAAGGCCAACACCGAGGCTTGGTGCATGTACAATTCCAACTTCAAAACCGGACTGTGAATTTCTCCATCGCTTAGCTTTCCCCTCCCCCCGACGGACCCCTTCAAATGTCCGAATAGGTCAGCCCCCCTCCTAAGAAAGAGCTGGGGAGAGAAAAAACCCCACCCCACCCCCAAAATCCCCACCCCAACTCCCACCCCACCCCGACCACAGCCAACCTAGGCTGAAATCCAAATGTCCCGCCCTTGTTCCAAGGGGAGACCCTTCCCAATAACAGCTCGCTGGATCCGCGGGTCCGGCGAGGCGGGAGCGCCTCCGAGTTTTGGGAGGGGAGCCGGCCGGACCAGCTCAGCGAGGTGGGGGCTTGTAGTTGCCGTTAATCTCCTGGGAGATGGTCACGGCCTCGGCCCCGAGCGGGAGGCGGTCGCTGTACTCCGAGCCCCCTTCGAACTCCTCTGGATTGGCTTTGGACTGGGATTCCGCCAGCGAGCCAGCCGCCAAGCTGGGGTCCCTGGCCAGCTGCCCCCCGTCCTCGCCGGCCCTCCCCTCCTCCTCCTCTTCCTCGTCCTCTTCCTCTTCCAGCTCCCCCCGGCCCACCTCGCTGGGCTGGTAGTTCTTCTCCGACTCCAGGTAGGAGGCCCGGGGGTCGAAGTCGGCCGCCATGTGCTTCTCCATCTGGTCGCCGGGGTTCTGCGCCGCGCGGAGGATCAGGCGGTAGGTCTTGCCCTGGTACTTGGAGAGCAGGTGGCAGCAGGTGGCTCCCAGCAGCGGGAGGGTGGCCAGGGCCAGCAGGAAGGCGCTGACCACCACGATGATCAGCAGGGAAGGCACCTCCCTCTTGGTGCTGAAGACCACCTGGACCTGGCACTCCTCGCCCCCCGCGAAGCTCAGGCAGACCGAGTAGTTGGTGCCCGGGACGAGGCCACGGAACCAGTAGGAGTTCAGGCCCTCCTCGATCTGCGACCAGCGCACCAGCGTCGGCGGCGCCCCCCGACGGCTCTCCTGGCACAGGTAGAGCCGGCGCAGCTGGCCCTTCTCCGGGCCGGAGAAAGGCGTGATCTGCACCTTGGCTTCGCGCTCTGACACGTCCAGCGCGATGACGCCCAGCTCGAAGCTCTGCGGCTTCAGCTCCGAGCTCTGGTTGAACGCGTGGTTGGAGACGTAGCGCAGCGGCTGGATCGCTCCGCCGCTGCTCCCGCCGCCGCCGCCGCAGCGAGGCTCGAAGCCGGCCGGACGAGAGGCCGTGTCCGCCCCCGAGTCGGAGTCGTTGGGTCCTGCACTGTTGCCGCCGCCGCCGCCGCCGCCGCCGCCGCCGGGCTCGTCAGGATCGCGCGCAGCGTCTGGGACCGGCGGCCAAAGGAGTTTGCGCGTCTCCTCCGGCTTCATCACGCTGTTCTTGGACGCTTTGCGCTCCCCGGGCGGCGCTTTGGCCTCGCTGTTGGGGCTGCCGACGGGGTCCTTGGGGGCCGCGTCGGCCAGGGCCACGCGGAGCGAGCTTTGGCTGCTGCCCACCTCGTTGGCCGCCACGCAGGTGTAGGTCCCTTCCTCCTTCTTGCCCAGGTGAGGGAGCAGCAAGGTCCCGTTGGGGAAGGCGCGGAAGCTTCGCCTCTCCCCGGCGCCGGCCGGTGGCAGCGCGTTCAGCCGGTCGGCCTCGCTGCCCGCGATCTCCAGCGTCTGCCCGGAGGCTTCGATCCGCCAGGTGAGCTCGGGCCGCGGGAGCCCCTTGGCGTGGCAGTGCAAGGCGAGCGCGGAGCCGTAGGCCAGGCTCTGCAGCTCCGGCTGGGAGCTGAGCCTCACGGCGGGCGCGGCGCAGCGCATGTAGGGGACGTTGAGCAGCGGCTGCCCCTTCCAGGCCTCGGGCGCGGCGCAGGCGATGGCCTCCCTCTCCGGGATGGAGATCAAGGTGTGCTCCGTCCAGTTCTTCAGCCACATGAGCTGGCAGGTGCAGTTGAAGGGGTTGTTGTAGATCTGCAGGTGGGAGAGCGAGGTCAGCGGGTCGAAGGTGCCCTCGGCCAGGCCGCCGAAGAGGTTGTTGTTGATGCGCAAAGAGCGCAGGTCGCCCAGGGAGCCGAAGGCGCCGGCCGGCAGGTGGGCCATCCGGTTGTTGTTCATCTTGAGCAGCTGCAGAGCGCTGAGGTTGCGCAGGTCGCTCCAGGGAAAGTCGGCGATCTGGTTGTGGCTGACGTCGAGGTTCTTCAGCTGGCCCAGCACGGCCAGCGTGCCTTCCTCGACGGCGCGGATCTGGTTATGGGCCAGCCAAAGCGAGGTGACTTGGGTGACCTCGGCGAAGGTGCCCCGGGCCAGCGCCGTGATCTTGTTGGCCGAGAGGCTCAGCGTGGTCACGTTGGAAGGCAACCCCGACGGCACCGTCTGCAGGTCTTTGTAAGCGCAGTCGGCAAACTGTTGCGCGTATTTGTCCACGCAGGCGCAAGGCTCCGGGCAGCCAGAGCTGGGCGCCCACCAGAAAGCCGAGGCCGCCAGCCAGGCGCGCAGGAGAAGCGTGGCCACCATCTTGGGTCTGCAGAGGGGGGAGGAAAAGAGAGAGAGGCTGAGAGATGCTTGCGCTCCCCCCCCCCGATCCCCAGCCCCTTCCAGGACCCCACAGTCAGACACTCCCCGTCTGCTTTCCTTCCAACCTGTCCCCCTCCCGTGCCTTGAGACGTTTAGCAACTCCCATCATCCCCAGATAATGGGATTCTCGGAGCTGCACCCCAATATTCCATGCCAAGGAAGACAGAGACCTCCAACAGTCCCACAGTCCCATCCCCATCATCCGCAGCCAGAAGAAGCACCTCACACAAGCTGCGCTGGCAAGCCGTGTTTCCACGCCAATCCTCGGGGTTTGGGGGGGGCAGAGAGCCGTCAATTAACCATCCGTGCCGGGTTCTTACGACCCAGGAGCTCGACACGTGTTTGAGTCGAGAGTTGAATTGACGGCGTGCCAATGTATTCCGCCCATTGGATATCGCCCGTCTTCCTCCTTTATTCTCCCTTATCCCGCTTGAACCTGATCCTTAACCACGCGAGACCGCGCCTTGTGCGCGAATCCTGAGAACGGAGCCTCCACAGCTTCAGTCTCCGTTCCCGGCGAAGGGCCCCCTCAGCAGTAAAACTAGCGTCCTCTCCGCCTGTCAATCCGGGGAGTTTTCCCCTTTGCCTTCCACGCCCCCCACCCCCACCCCGCCCGTCCTCTCCCTTTTGGCACGCGCCACCCGAACGGTTTGCGAGCAGGGCTGGGGGGGCCTGGAGGTTCGCAAAGCTGCCCCTCCCCACCACCTTATCTGTCCATCCATCTACCCTCCGTCTGCCCCCTTTCAGGTCTACATACCTCACTAAGCCATGGTTTAGTCAATAAACCACTCCTTGGGCTAAGATACAAACTGTGCTTGGGCTGCGCTGATCCAGAGCGAGTCGCAAACAGGAGCCTTCTCTGGGTCGCCTCGCCTCCTGCGCTCTCGGGACGCCTGGATTCACGGCCAGCTAACCTCCCCCCCCCAAAAAAAAACCAGCCCCCCACGTGTCTGGGTGCTTCAGATCTAAGGACCCTTTCTGGCTCCCCAAGAAAGGCAAGCAGCTGACTTGAAACCTGCTTCCCCCCCCCGCTTCTCCTGAAGCAGATGATGCCCCTCCTGGCTTGAGTTATCCCCCCCCCGCCCTACCCCCGGCCAGACAAATGGGACCTGCCAACAGGGGCTTCCGTGGCGGGCGAGGGGGGGGTGCTCCTTGCGCCTACAGGTTGCTGCCAGCTCCCCAGCCCCCCCCCGGACCCCGTCCCTAGCCTCATCCACACCCCTTACCGCTTCAGCTGGGGCTCCGAGAGCGTTTCCTTCGAGGGGCGCAGGAGCCCTGCGGAACTCCAGGCATGGAACTAAGATCGCCTGTGGCACCGCCCCACTCGGGACGGGGAGCCGCCGTGGGTCCTTCCTTCCTTCCTTCCTTCCTTCGGGATGAGATTGGCCGTCGGGAGGGGAGCGGCTTTCCGAGTCACGGATTTTCCCCGGATCGCCCGAGAGGGTCTCGCCCCCCCTCTCTCCTCCCGATCGCCGCCCACCGCCCCTTTGCCAAAGTCTCACCTTCGCTCAGCGGAGCTGGCCAGCCCGAGCGCGCAACCCAGGGCCCTCGGACGCGCCCGGCCCGGCCCGCCTCCCGTTTCTTGAGTGGGTGTGGAAAGCGCAGCCCCCTCCCCAGCGAAAGCCATGCAATATTTAGCATGTCAAGATCCCTCCAAGCCTTTCCCTTCCCCTCTGCCCAGCCCAAGCAAGGACGGAGTGGGTATTGTTACCCTCCTCCTCCTCTTCCTCCTTTAAGTGGGCAGCTGTGGCAGGAAAGCCAGGATCCAGACGAAGGGGAAAATCTCCTAGACAATCATCTGAATGGTCCCTATGCTTGTTCTTCCTCTGCTGGGGCTGCAGCGGTTTTCTCCCTTTCTCCCTCTGATTTTTCTATCCTGAATTCAAATCAGAACAAATGGGGGTCTCTTCAGCTGGTTTTCCCCTTTCACTTTCCTGCCTTGGGGGCCCAAAGAGGGCTACCCCTTGGTCTCTTAACTGCCCCCCTGGCACCATCCTTTGAAATTAACATAGGTGCAAGGGATGGCTCTATGGGGTAGGCTTTTTTATTTGTATTTACTTTTATAAATAACTCACGGTGGTGACCGTATCTGATATGCCTTCCTCCTTCTATTTTCCCCCAGCACAACCACCTTGTGAGGTGGGTTGGGCTGAGAAAGAAAGAGACTGGCCCAAATTCAGCCAGTTGGCTTTCGTGCCTAAGGTGGGACTAAAACTCCCCATCTCCTTGTGATTGGCCCAAAGTCATCCAGTTGGCTTTCATGCCTAATGCAAGACTAGAATTCATGGTCTCCTGGTGATTGGCCCAAAGTCATCCAGTTGGCTTTCATATCTAATGCAACACTAGAACTCATGGTCTCCTGGTGATTGGCCCAAAGTCATCCAGTTGGCTTTCATACCTAATGCAAGACTAGAACTCGCCATCTCCTGGTGATTGGCCCAAAGTCATCCAGTTGGCTTTCATACCTAATGCAACACTAGAACTCATGGTCTCCTGGTAATTGGCCCAAAGTCATCCAGTTGGCTTTCATATCTAATGCAAGACTAGAACTCGCCGTCTCCTGATGATTGGCCCAAAGTCATCCAGTTGGCTTTCATACCTAATGCAAGACTAGAACTCGCCATCTCCTGGTGATTGGCCCAGTCACCCACAATGCCTCTGTAGCAGACTGCAGAGATGCCAAAACAACATGCACAGGCTGCTCTCATGACACAAAGGCCTTCCTTCTACTCTCGCAACTCAAGGTGCTGATGCTGTGTTTCCCAATCTGGACAACTTGAAGATGGGTGGACTTCAACTCCCAGAATTCTCCAGCCACCTACCTATTCCTGCTCTTTATGATTTGTTGTTTTTGGAAATTGTATCTGTTTTGGAAAAAATGAAGAGTCATTTCATTGACTTGTGGGGCAGAAGAAACCCGCCACCTTTTAATTTTCTCGTTTCTCCCACTTCACCATAACCCAGATGGTTTGCCTCTGTGTCTCTCAACCTTGGTGACTTGAAGATGGGTGGACAGCACAGCTGGCTGAGGCATTCTGGGAGTTGAAGTCCACTCATCTTCAAGTCACCAAGGTTGAGAAATACTGGTTTACTTTACAGAGAGAAATGAATTCCTGTGGGATTTGATAGATTGATTGATTATGTGCTATGAAGTCATTTTTTTATTCCTAGCAACCACATAGATTCCCCACCCCCCATGATGATGTGTCCCTAATTTGGTTCTCCAGGACTTCCACCATCACCGCTGTATTGGAGTCCATCCCTCTGCTGCTGGTGGTCCTCTTCTTCTCTTTCCTTCCACCATTCCCAACATCAAAGCCTTCTCCAGAGAGCCAGATCTTCACATAAGGTGTCCCAAGTAGGATTATTTGAGCCGGGCCTTTTGTTTGTTCCTTGAGCAAGAATTCTGGGTTGATTCGTTTAATGATTCAGCCACCAGCACCACCAGAGACAAACACCAGGATTAAGGTCAGACCCACAATCAAGCAGTCAAATGTGAATTTTGATCACACGGTCATGGGGATGCCGTCGTAACTTTAACAGTCATTAAACAAACTTTTGTAAGTCGAGGACCATCTGTAAAGTTTTTTCAAATCTCCATCTCATTGTGTCTAGTTTATTGGACATTATACACCGGGCATAACCATATCCCGAGCAGGGGGTTGGACTAGAAGACCTCCAAAGTCCCTTCCAACTGTTATTCTATTCTATTCTATTCTATTCTATTCTATTCTATTCTATTCTATTCTATTCTATTCTCCATTCCATACTCTATTCTATTCTATTTTACAATCTATTCTATTCTACAATCTATTCTATTCTATTTTACAATCTATTCTATTTTACAATCTATTCTATTCTACAATCTATTCTATTCTGCAGCATTCGACAATCTATTCTGCTCTGCTCTGCTCTGCTCTGCTCTGCTCTATTCTATTCTATTCTATTCTATTCTATTCTATTCTATTCTATTCTATTCTGTTCTATTCTATTCTATTCTATTCTATTCTATTCTATTCCAATATTTATTCTATTCTATTCTATTCTGTTCTGTTCTATTCCAATATTTATTCTATTCTATTCTATCCCATCCTATCCTATCCTATCCTATCCTATCCTATCCTATCCTATCCTATCCTATCCTATTCTACAATCTATTCTATTCTATTCTGCTCTATTCTATTCTATTCTATTCTATTCTATTCTATTCTATTCTATTCTATTCTATTCTATTCTATTCTATTCTATTCTATTCAAAAGTTTTCTGGGACAACAGTGGCTTGCAAGCCGCTGTCCTTGGTTGGTAGGGACTCATCTCAATATTTGAATAAAGGCTTTTGATTAGAAGCATAAGCCAGTTACAAAGCTAACTGCTTCTCCGAGCTAACTTCACTGAGAATTTATGTCGCTGAAATCAGGCGGCATAAATTAAATCCTAAACTGTGCCCCTCGGCTTTCATTACTTTGGGAAAGGGGAGGCGAACTAGTGAAATCAATTTTCATAAATGCAGTGGATTTCTGCGCTGCGAAGGAAACTCTGCCACCGGCTCTTGCAGAGATTGTTGAGAACCGTTTAAATTAAGCAATGCATAATTAATCACTGCAAATCGAGCTGGCTGAATATTACAGCTGCCATTTCAGAGGATTAGTTCAAACTGGCAGTGCTATTTACGGCTCCGAAAGGTAAACTGTTATTTTACAGGCAATTTAAAATGCTCGCGCCTTCTTCACTCGAATGATCTGGGGCAATTAAAATAAAATTCAGAGAAGAGCAACTAAAATGATCCAAGGCCTGGAGACTAAAACATATGAAGAATGTCTGCAGGACTTGGGTTTGGCTAGTCTAAAGAAAAGAAGAAATAGGGGAGACATGATAGCAGACTTCCAGTATCTGAGGGGCTGCCACAAGGCAGAGGGGGTCACGTTATTCTCCAAAGCACCAGAGGGAAGAATGAGAAACAATGGACAGAAACTGACCAGAGAGAGAAGCAACCTGGAATTAAGGAGAAACTTCCTGATAGTGAGGACAATTAACCAGTGGAAGAGCTGGCCTCCAGAAATTGCAGGTGCTCCATCACTGGAAGTTTTTAAGAAGAGGCTAGAAGGTCACTTGTCTGAGATGGTAGAGGTTCTCCTGCTTCAGCAGGGGCCTGGACTAGAAGACCTCCAAGGTCCCCTTCCAGATTCTATTCTACTCTACTCTACTCTACTCTACTCTACTCTACTCTACTCTACTCTACTCTACTCTACTCTACTCTACTCTATCCTATATTCCAATATCTATTCTATCCTATTCTATTCTACTCTACTCCTATTCTATTCTATTCTATTCTATTCTATTCTATTCTATTCTATTCTATTCTATTCTATTCTATTCTATTCTATTCTATTCTACTCTACTCTACTCTACTCTACTCTACTCTATCCTATATTCCAATATCTATTCTATCCTATTCTACTCTACTCCTATTCTATTCTATTCTATTCTATTCTATTCTATTCTATTCTATTCTATTCTATTCTATTCTATTCTATTCTACTCTACTCTACTCTACTCTACTCTACTCTACTCTACTCTATCCTATATTCCAATATCTATTCTATCCTATTCTACTCTACTCCTATTCTATTCTATTCTATTCTATTCTATTCTATTCTATTCTATTCTATTCTATTCTATTCTATTCTATTCTATTCTATTCTATTCTATTCTATTCTATTCTATTCTATTCTATTCTATTCTATTCTATTCTATTCTATTTTTATTCTTGGAGTTGAAGCATCCAGGAAAAATCCTTGGTCCAGCCTCTCAACTCCTCCAAATATTTATAATGGTGTTCATTGTAGATGTAGGTTTTACACATTCCAGCTCTATGTTGTGCATATTTCAATATGGCCAATGCAGATTCACCCATCAACATCCAGCCTGTTTTCTCATGAATGAAGGTGAATCTACGTGTCCCAGGATAATATTTGCAGGATCCAATCTGGGTCAGGTTGCCAAGACCAGAGATTTAGTCTTTCGAGCTGTTGTTCTGGTGCTGGAGTCCATCCTCGGGGAACGTCTCTCTAGCAGCACAAGTATGTGTGGTGCAGATAGACCTTGACTTATGACCACAATCGAGCCCCAAATTTTGGTTGTTAAGTGAATTTTGCCCCATCGTAGGACCTTTCTGACCACAGTTGTTAAGTGAATACTGTGATTGTTAAATTAGTAACGCGGTTGTTAAGCGAATCTGGTTTTCCCATTGACTTTGCTGGTCAGGCCACAAAAGGGGATCACGTGACCTCAGACTGCCATGGTCATAAATGCGGGTCAGTTCCCAAGGCTCTGGATTTTGTTCACGTGACCACGGAGATGCCACAACGGTCACGTCCCTTTCTTTCAGTGCCGTTAAATTCGGCCACTCTTATAAGTTATTTATATGGTGCCTGTTGTACCGGTATGTGGTTTTTTAGTTGTCGATTGGGATGTTGATGGCTGGTTATTAAGTTGTTGGCCGTTGTTTCCTCATGCTGCCAAGTCCTCGCCTCCCAAGTACTCGATAAGCTGATGGTAAAGCAGCACTCCCGTTTCCCAGGCTTCAATCACTTCCCTGGTTGTTTTTGAACCTGCTCATCCGACAATCTTAGTAGCTGCAAATGTCTGTTTTCTACTCACCCTGTAAGACTGAAGCGATCCAAACTGTTTCATAGAAAATATTTTTGAAAACTGCAACTGGGAAGCAGTGCTTTACCACAGCTTTGCCCCATCTGAACAGATCCAGGGTGTGGACTTCACTTCCCAGAATTCCCCAGCTGGCAGGGCAATCGCTGAGAATTCTGGGCGTTGAAGTCCATGCAACTGGTGGGTGACTGCTCTGCCAAGGCTGTTTGAGAACATGGATGCCCCTTTTTCATACAGACGAGGATACAAATAGTCCTCAGTTCAGAGCCATTCATTTAGTAACCATTTGAAGTTACGACAGTGCCGATAATGCTGATTTACGACCGGTCCTCGGACCTACATCCATTGTGCCCCCATGGTCACAAGAGCAGTATTTGAGCACCTGGCAACCAGCGTGTACTTATTTATGAAGATTCAGCGTTCTGGGTCATGTGATCACCATCGGCGATCTTCCGAGTAAGGAGCAAAGCCAATAGAGGAAGCCAGATTTGCTTAATGCCTGTGTGATTCACTTAATGACCCCAGTATATTAATGGTGTTACCTAGTTTGGTAATGAAACGTCTGCAAGAAAACAACCAAGCTCAGAGAGCACCGAGGACCCCACAGACCACCTCTTCCTCCTTCTCTTCTTCCTCTTCTCTGCAAACCCCACTCCCTTCTAGCACTGATGATGTTACCTAGTTTGGTAATGAAACGTCTCCAAGAAAGCAACAAAGCTCAAAGAAGCACCAAGGAGCCCTCATTTAATAATAATAATAATAATAAAGTTGGAAAGGACCTTGGAGGTCATCTAGTCCAACCCCCTGCTCAGGCAGGAAACCCTATACCATTTCGGACAAATGGCTGTCCAGTCTCTTCTTAAAAACTTCCAGCGTTGGAGCATTCACCGCTTCTGGAGGCAGGCTGTTCCACTGGTTAATTGTTCTCACTGTGAGCTACAGTATTCTCCTGTATCTCTTGTATTCTGCTCTGCTGAGGCACCAAGGCAAGGCAAGTAAACTCTTCTTGCGTTAGAGCGCCACCTGCTGTTACTTGTCTTTACACCACACAAACAAGATGCAAACTTCACAAAACAGGCTAGTGGCACCGGTGCCAGAGGCGGCACACAGAACCCTCCCTGTGGGCACGCGCACCGTCGCCCCAGTCCTAGGCCTTCATCTGGGTTTTATAAAATCTTTTCACTTTAGGCCTCCGTCGCCGTGTGCAAAAAAGAAAAAGGTTCAATCAATCAGTCAATTTCAATTTCTCGTGGGAAAAAAAAAGATCTTGCAAAGTTGGAATTGATTGATTGAACATTTTAGTCCCACCCACTCTGCTGTTACCACCACAGCCATGCCTACCCAATGGGCCACACCCACCCAATGGACCACGCCCAGCCGGCACCCAACGATGCATAAGTGGGTTTTGGGTTGCAGTTTGGGCACTCAGTCTCTAAAAGGTTCACCATCACTGGGCTAGTCATAATGTGCTTTATTTGCTTTGGGCTTAGCATATTGGGGGAAAATAGCTTGTAAAACCTGTTTATTTATTTCCCTTTTTATTTATTTTTTACAAAAAAATTCAAGGCAGCGCGCATACACATTTTATTCCTCTAGTTACCAAGCTATAAAGCAGGCAAAAAACCCCTAAGATTATTTGGAAGAAACTCCTAGCAGAACAGGCAGGTAGCAAAACTCAGAAGCTGAGCGGAGAGATAAAATATTTTTGTTCGGTAATCCCATCTGACTCTCCCCCCCCCCCACGGAAGGCCTGTGGATCCGGAGAAGATTAGCAAGGCATGATTCAGTGCTTGTAATTACAGGCTGGCTAAAACTGTGCACAAGGAAAAAGAAAGACAGTCCTTTTCCATGATTCAAAGGCCCCGGAGTGAAACAACAGCTCCGAATTGGGGCTATGAGGCAGCTGTCCACTCTTCAGGGATGTCATTAGCAGAAGCACAGGAGAAAAGTGCCAATTGCACATCCATCGTGCGACTGCTAAGTCAGGCTCAGCTTACTGGAAACCGGTCTGGAACAAGCAGATCGTCACTGGAAGAAAACAAACAAACAGACAGAAATCTCAACCAATTTTACTGGATCACACCAAAAGAGCACCAGACTGTCCCAGTGTTGTGACCACAATTCCCAGAACTCCAAGGTTTTTGACTACAAACCCCAGAATTCCAGGGCTGCTGTGACTACAACTCCCAGAATTCCAGGGCTTTTGTGACTACAAACCTCAGAATTCCAGGGCTGTTGTGACTCCAACTCCCAGAACTCCAGGGCTTTTGTGACTACAAACCCCAGAATTCCAGGGCTGTTAAGGCCACAATTCTTCCTGTTGCGTCAACAGGGATAATGAGAAATGTAGTGAACCCATATCTAGAGCAGTGTTTCTCAACCTGGGCAACTTCTCAACCTGTGGACTTCAACTCCCAGAATTCCCCCGTCTGCATGGACTTCTGCATGTTGAAGTCCACATATCTTCCAACCAAGAGCCAAGGTTGAGAAGCACTATCTAAAGGCCTCACAAATCCTGAAGGGCAAGGACCTCCTTGTCACACTCACCACAGCGTCATCTTCGGTGTCATCAGAACTACTGATCACAATACTGGCGACCTCTGCAGAAAAACACAAGTGTGATGTCACACAATGGGCTGAGTCTTCCTTATTTAGCACCCTGGAGGCCGGGAGCATCTGAGGTTTTGGACTGGCCCATTGGTGTGTGAAGGGCTGTGAGAATCCCCTCGGGAGGCAGGGGGAAGATCCAGACACGGCCCTCAGAAGGAATGGGAGGGGAGAAAGCACCTTGGAAGGGAGCCTCCCTAGATGATGATGATGATGATAATAATAACAACAACAATGGTAATAATAATAACAATAATAATATAAAGTTGGAAGGGACCTTGGAGGTCATCTAGTCCAACTCCCTGATCAGGCAGGAAACCCTACACCATTTCAGACAAAAGGCTGTCCAGTCTCTTCTCAAAAACTTCCAGTGTTGGAGCAGTCACTGCTTCTGGAGGCAGGTTGTTCCACTGGTTAATTGTCCTCACTGTCAGGAAGTTTCTCCTTAGTTCCAGGTTGCTTCTCTCCTTGATTGGTTTCCATCCGTTGCTTCTTGTCCTGCCTTCAGGCGCTTTGAAGAATAGCTTGACTCCCTCTTCTTTGGGGCAGCCCCTGAGATACTGGAACACTGCTATCACGTCCCCCCTCGTCCTTCTCTTCGTTAAACTAGACATCCCCAATTCCAGCAGCCATTCCTTACAAAGCTAAGAAGGGGACGTACTTTCGAATCTATAAGTTTCTATTACTGTGCCCTTATGGGTGGTCCTCGGCTTACGACCAAAACTGAGCCCCAAATTTCTGCTGCTAAGTGAGGCAGTTGTCAAATGAGTTTGCCCCCCCCATCTTACGACCTTTCTTGAACCATGATTGTTAAGTGAATCACTGCAGATCTTAAGTTAGTAACCCGGTCATTAAATGAATCTGGCGTCCCCATTGACTTGCTTGTCAGGAGCTCGCAAAAGGGGATCACATGACACCCCCTCCCCCCGGGACGGTGCAAACATCATAAATGCAAGTCAGTTGCCAAGTGTCGGAATTTTAATCCCATGACCACAGGGATACTGCCACGGTTGTAAGTGTGGAAAAACGTTCCTATGTCACTTTTTACTGTGTCATTGTAACTTCAAGTAGTCACTGAATGGTCATAAGTAGAGGACTACCTGTATAATAAAATTAGGGTTAGTCCTCTTGGTTTTGGATTCCCTCACAAAGTGCGACAAAATTTGCAAGCCTTGAGTTGTTCCAGTTGTCAAATCAGGATTTGGGTTTGGTTAGTCTAGTTCAGGGGTCCCCAACCCCTGGGCCCTGGGCAAGTACCAGACCAGCAACCGGTCCGCACAAACAAGCAAAGCCCATCTGTGGGATGCAGGCAGCACCCAGACCCAAGCACTCTCCAGTCCGTGGAAAAACCTTGGTGCCCAAAAGGTTGGGGGCCTCTGGTCCAGACAAAAGAAGGACCAGGGGGGACATGATAGCAGTCTTCCCGATCAAGGAGAGAAGCAGCCTGGAATTAAAGAGAAACCTCCTAACAGTGAGAACAATTAACCAGTGGAACAACTTGCCACCAGAAGTTGTGGGTGCTCCATCATTGGATGGTTTTTAAGAAGAAACTGGACAGCCACTTGTCTGAAATGGTCTAGGGCAGTGGTGGCGAACCTATGGCACAGGTGCCAGAGGCGGCACTCGGAGTCCTCTCTGTGGGGACACATGTCGTTGGCCCAAGTCTCGCCTCCCCCCACGACCCCCTCCTCACCAGCAGCCCCCCTGGAGGATAGTTGCCCCCAAGCGTGGCCCACACGGAGCAGCGCAGCCAAGAACATGGCAGCCAGACAGCGTAGACAAGACTCTGCCCTCACGTCCCATCCCGCACAGTTGATGCTGCAGGGCGCAGGCAGAGGGCGTGACCGCCATAGCGCTGCTGGGCTGCCTGGGTGATCTGCGGCAGGCCCTGGAGGCAGTGAGTGGTCCTGTGGGCAGGCGGGATGGGGGGCTGAGTGGGGGTGGGGCAGGGGGTGGATCAGGGGTGGGGCCAGTTTTTGGGCACTCGGTCTCTAAAAGGTTCGCCATCACTGGTATAGATCCTCCGGGTTGAGCAGGGGGCTGGACTAGAAGACCTCCCAGCTCTATTCTGATTCCGATTCCAGGTCCACTTTGAAGGGTGTCCTTTCATCGTCTTCCCGGGGTTCAACCTGTGTGATTGTTGCTTCTCCTCCTACCTGATTCACAGATCCTAGAAGGTGAGTCTTCCCTGGGCCCAAACAATTTGGCAGCTTCTTTTTGCTCTTGCTCTGGGGTCGATTCACGCAAAAGGGGTGGAGACCTGAGGACCTTCTCCTGAACTTGCTTCTTGGAGACTTTACGAGCGTTGCACTCATGCTCTTCCAACTTCATCAGCTTGGGTGAAGCCTGGATGGACTTCTCCAACTGGGTGATCGGTCGCTTAGCACTGGGTGACGTAATCGAGGTGGTCTACAATCCGGATCAAAGAGATTTCCATCAAAGAGTTGGATTGAGCCAACGTAGGTTTTTGCGAGCAAGAGAAACACAGTCAAAGTTTCCAACCAACACCCAACAATTAATGTTCCAGTTTGTAGCGAGTCCTTGACTTACGACTACAATGGAGCCCCAAATTTCTCTTGCCACCTGAGACAGTGGCTAAGTAGGTTTGGCCCCATTTTAAGTCTTTTCCTGCCATAGCTGTTAACTGAATCACCACGATTGATAAGTTAGTAGCCGGTTGTTAAGTGAATCTGGCTTCTCCCAATTGACTTCGCTTGTTGGAAGGTCGCCAAAGGGAATCACGTGACCTCGGGACATTATGACCGTCATAAATAGGAGTCAATTGCCAAAGGTCTGAATTGTGTTCACCTGACCATGGGGATGCTGCAACAGTCGTATGCGTGAAACCCGATCATAAGTCACTTTTTCAGTGATGTGGCAACTTGGAATGGTCACTAAATGAACCCGTTGTTAAGTCAAGAACGACCTGTAGGGATGACTCAGCTGGCTATCAAGACAGTCCCTGTCTAAATATGGATGATTTTTGTTTTCCTTTGCAATTTCATTTCATGCCCCTTTTAAATGCCTGTAGCTGCACACGGTTTTTCATATATTCCAATAAGGTTGTTTATTGCATTTTTTTGCTGGTTTATTTTACTCTAACAGCGGTTCTCAACCTTTTCCAGGGCTTGACTCCGGCCCGCATCGCGCAAAAAAAAAAATGGTGGGCCCGCACCGCGCATGCGCGGCACAACGGGGTGCATTGCGCATGCACGGCGCGACGGGGCGCATCGCGCATGCACGGCGCAACAGCCCGCATCGCGATAGGAAAAAAATGGCCGACCAAAAAAAAATGGCAGACTGCAGTGCTTGGCGACCCCCGTGAAATGGTCGTTCGACCCCAAATGGGATCGCGACCCACAGGTTGAGAACAGCTGCTCCAAGAGCACTGCTTGCAAAAACAACATGGAACATGATAGAAAAAAAGATCCTCAGGTAATAAACAAACTCCAGATAGTTGTTTGGCCAGCTCTTGAGTCAGTCCTCAAGCCCACCTCCCCAATTTCTCCTTAAAACAATCCTAATTGTCTGGTCTTTACCTCAAACAGGAATTTCCTTTCCTATCAGAATAGGTTTCACTGCTTACACTATGGGAGGTTAAAAAAAATAATAAAATAAAGCAGTGGATAAAGTAACATTATTTCAGTCAGACCTGCTTGGTGTTTTCAGAGGGGGAAAAAAATGAGCAAGTAACTTTTGGGGGTCAAATGCATGTTAGCTTAGCTTAGAAGCAAAGTCAAAAAGAACTCATTTCAGAGTAGAAATATTTCTACCCCTGCTTCAAGGAAAATTCAGTGAAAATTTACAGATTTTTTCCCGTTATGATCAATTGGAAGCCCCCCTCCCAAAAAAAATTAAGCTGAAACTGATCTGCAGAGAAATCTGAACAGGTGAAACAACGAAAAGCTATTGTAGATAACCAACACTTACAAAACCTTGTGGTGTTTTGGCAACACTGATGGTGTACGTGGGCCTTTGTGTTTTCACCCCTTGGGATCTGGGTGGAGTTTTCTCATTGTGCAGACTATTCTGCAGGCAACAACAGCAAAAAAAAAAAAAAGAAGAAGAACAAGCAGAGTTTTAATGCAAACAGAGGTGGGGAGAAGGAAGCCAGTCTACATGATATTCCTGATAAAGATATCTGAGACATGCTATTATACAAAAAGTCCTCGACTTATGACTGTAACTGAGCTTAACATTAGTGTCATCGTTTGGGCCAGTCGCTAAGCAAAGTCAATGAGGAAGCCAGATTCACTTAACAACCGTGTTACCAATTTAACAACTGCAGTGATTCACTTCACTTAAGTCACAAAACGGGGCAAAACTCACTTAAGAGATTTCTCAGCACCATAAATTCTGAGCTCAGTTGTGGTCTTAAGAAAAGGACGACTTTTGTCGTTACTGATCAACCTTCTGCCCACAGGATAGGTGACAAAATAGGGTCCTGTGATCCAGACCCAGGCCCAGCATCAGTGGCCCTCACCATCTTCGACTGCAGTGTCCACTTCCATATCCACCCAACTCAAGCTTACCGAATTGACCAGCGAACAGCAAGATCCGGGCATGGAAACTGTACACTCAAAGGGATCTAGAAGCAGAACAGAGAATTAAGACTAGATTAAGGTGATCAAATTTTGGGCTGAAGGCATCTGCCTAGGGTTCTGCCTCGATTCTTCAACCAAAAGACAGACCAGCTGCTCAGCACCAATTCCTAAACAACGTTCCACAGTCTGTAGTGACCAAAAATGTTGGTACTACAACATCTCCAATCATCGTGTTATTCATCCTGCTTTTCTCATGGATTTCAACTCTCAGAATTAGCTGGCTGGGGAATTCTGGGAGTTGAAGTCCACAGGTCTTCAAGGTGCCAAGCTTAGACATCCCTCCTTTACAGATTAGGGCTCAGTTGGGTTCCCCATCAAAAATACCACCGGTATCGATATGGCTGTAGGCTCCTTCATGACTGTCCCACAGATGTCTCCACAGATGTTCCTTTATGATCTTCCAGTCTTGTTTAAGACACCATTGCCCCACCCCCAGAAAAAGGACAACCACAAGAACTGGCTTTTCAAAAGCTTCTCACCTTCTCCTTTGACTCTCCTAAGCAGATCTTGGAGCTCCCCTTTGACCTCATCAAAATTATCCACCTGGATCCGAAAGCTCGAAGTGGGCAACTTCTCTTTTTTGAGCCTCTCCAGGGAGTCTTTGATGAAGGGTTGCATGTCCATCACCTCTTGGTCCGAGGCAAAGAGGTCCATCTTCTCCACCAGCCGCTCACCGGCCTCCATTCGCTTGAGGAACTGCTCCGTAGACTCCAGCTTCTTCTTGGCTTCATCTTGCTCCAGACACAGTCGTTGGTCCACTTTCTCCACAAGTTCCTCCCCCTTGTGCTGGATCCACTGGACCATGTCCTTCACCTTCTTCTGGATCAGCTCTTGGGTCTCGTTCCGTATCTTCTCCAGCTTCTGCAGTCGTTCCTGGACGTTGTGGTAGGTGCTCTCGTAACTCCTCTTCTTCTCCACCAGTTCCACCTTGACCTTGCTCAGTTCCTCCTTCCGGCTCTCAATTTCCACCCTGATGTCACTGTAAAGCTTGGCGTTGTAATGTTCTCCATCGAGCAGGGCACAAGAGCAACACATGGGTTTGTGGCAGCCACGACAGTAGATGCTGTTAAGCACAAGAAGACCAGTTATTGTTGTTTTTGTTTTAAAAAAAGACACCCGAATCCTTTCTGTCTTTTCCTGGATTAAAAAGATGGCATTGCCAATTTGTTTTCAAGTAAAATGCATAGATCTCAAGTTACAACCGTTTGAAGTTAGGACGGTATAGGAGATGAGCAGACTGAGCCCGAGGGAGGGAAGGGTCAAGGGCATCATCCCTCTGAAATCCTTTCACGCTTCCAAGAGATCTCAACTTACAACCCTTTGAAGTTAGGACGGTGTAAGAGATGAGCAGACTGAGCCCCAGGGAGGGAGGGGTCAAGGGCATCATCAGTCTCGAATCCCTTCACTCTCACAAGAGAACTAAATCCCGCCCATCTTGAATTCCTTCTATTCTTAATTCCCGCTAATTTCCCTTGACGGCTAGTAGTTCAGATTCTCGCTGAGATCACCAGCTCCCAATAAACCTTTATATATTTGTTTGAACTGCCTGGAGTGCCTGATTTTCCTCTCTTGGCTGCCAAGGAAGACCCTCACCTTATGATCTGATTGTTGTGGCTGGGCTCGGCACAAAACAGGTTGCAAGTCTTCCTCGCCCCTTCTAGAAAACTCTGGGCCGTCTCATTCCTCAGATCGGCCAGCCGCTGGGTCTCGTGGCTTTTCTTCTTCATGAACCACTGGTGGGCTTCGTAACACTTCAGGCAAAGGAACTCCTCACATTCGACACACCAGAACTCTGCTCCTCCTTTGCAGAGATTGCAAAGCAGCTCCTGATTCCTGACGATCTTCTGGTAAGTGTTGAGCTTGGCCTGGAGGTTGATGAAAAGCAGGTTGTCCTGAAGCGGAAATCTCTCTGAGGTCTGGATGGGGATGGCGCAGACCGGACACTGCCCAGCGGGCTTGTTCTCCTCAAGGCACTCGCTGCAGAGAGTGTGCAGGCAGGCTAAGAGTTTGGGGTTCCTGGCTTCTCTCTGGCACCGCGCGCACAAGAGGAACTGGAAGTCTCCCTCCATCCTTGGAGAAAAAGGAGAGAAGACAAGATGAAGCCCATGGAGCTAAGAGGAATGACCCTCTGGACAATGATTGAACTTCAACTCCCAAAATTCCCCTGGCTCCGGAGTTCTGGGAGTCAAAGTCCACCCTTCTCCCAGCCGCCAAGATTGAGAAACGCTGCTTTAGTTGGTGGACTTCAACTCCCAAAATTCCTTAGCCAGCCTTGTGGCTGTGGGATTCTGGGAGTCGAAGTCCACCCCTCTTCCAAGATGGAGAAACACGGTGCTATAGTATTTATTATTATTTTTTAAGTTGGGTTCACACACTCCACGTTCAAACCAGGCGGATAAAACAGGTTTCCTTGGCACTTTGAGGCCTTCCAAATGCATTAAGCAGCTTCTGCCCCCAGGGGAATGCTGGGAGTTTTAATTTAATATACTTGGAGGGTGCCTAATTGGGAAAAGGGAGGATTAACCCCATCTTTTCCTGCTTCCCAAAGAAAGAGAATTGATTTTTTTTCTCCCCTAAAATTTATTTTCCCATTATCTGGAAAAGATATGCCCCAGATGTTTGCACACACACACACACACACACACATTTAAAGAAATGTGTGTGGAATGGGAAGCTATTAAAAGCAGAGGCAAAGCAAGCAAACATTGTGTCATTAACTGTAACAGTTGCTTTTTCAGTACAGGTGGGCCTCAACTTACAAAGGTGCATTTAGTGACCGTGCAAAGTTACAACAGCTCTG
Source organism: Bothrops alternatus (assembly GCA_034064705.1). NCBI lineage: Eukaryota > Metazoa > Chordata > Lepidosauria > Squamata > Viperidae > Bothrops > Bothrops alternatus. The sequence goes on from JARGCV010000613.1 coordinate 22,359, forward strand.
AAAAAACTGACTTTTGACTATTTTTCACACTTACGACCGTGGCAGCGTCCCCTTCAAAATTCAGACACTTGGCAACCAACTCATATTTATGACGGTGGCAGCGTCCCAGGGTGATGTGATCCCCTTTTGTGACCTTCTGACAAGCAAAGTCAGTGGGGCAAGCCAGACTCACATAAGGACCGCATGGATAAGATAACCTTTATTGTCATTTTTTTACTATGAGCGCACTGGCCCACATTAAAAATGAAATTCTTGTCACCTTCTCTCAAAAGACAGTATATATCTACCCACACCCATGCATAACACACATGTACACATGTTATATACATATATATGATATATATCAGTGGTGGCGAACCAATGGCACGGGTGCCAGAGGCGGCACTCAGAGCCCTCTCTGTGGGCACACACACGTCTCCCCAGCCCCGCCTCCTCCCAGGGTCCCCTCCTCACCAGCAGCCCCCCCGGAGGAGAGTCACCCCTAGGCACGGCCCACGCGAAGCAGCGCAGCCAAGGACATGGTAGTCAGGCAGCGGGGACAAGACTCTGCCCTTGCACCCCGTTGTGCGCAGATGATGCTGCGGGGCATGGGCAGAGGGCGTGACCACCATGGCGCTGCTGGGCTGCCTGGGTGATCTGTGGTGGGCAGTGGAGGTGGTGGGTGGCCCAGTGGGCAGGACGGAGCGGGGACGGGGTGTGTGTGTGTGTGTGTGTATATACATATATATATATATATTTGTTTTCTGAGGTTTTCAAGGGTGTTTGTATGTAGGTCTTTGGTTATTCGGGTTTTCTCCCACGTAAAATTGGAAGTGTCTTGGCGACGTTTCGACGAAGTCTCATTCGTCAAAACATCGCCAAGATACTTCCAATTTTACATGGGAGAAAACCCGAATAACTAAAGACCTACATACATACATACATACATACATACATACATACATATCATTGCCCAGGATTCTACAAAGGATGGCCACCTGTTGAAGGAAGCCTGGCTGTCTGATCAGTATTCTACCAACCAGCATATCGGCTTGTTACCAGCATATCAGGCGTTAAGGCATCATGAGCAATTGCGCAAGGGGCCAGAAGGTGCAAATCGACCACTACCCCCCTCCAGTATCATCATCCAGGATAGAAAAGTGAGGGATCATTACCACATAACAACTGATATGCCTGCACAATTGAAAGACATGACAATTAATGATACAGGAGAACGGACTGGACCGGCTACGAGATCGAAGACAGCAAACGAACGTGACTAATGCTGTAAGCGCGACTGAGAAGTCACTAACCAGTATAACCACACTGAAATGTCAACAACACATTGGACCATGATAGTAGGAGGAGTAATCATATGGCAACATCGGACAGGCTGACATTACATGATAAGCATATTCAGCCTATAACGGGCGGCAGGAAGCAAAGCGACGGGAGCCAGGCAGACATCGGCTAACACAGCTGAATCGCGGTTGATACAGCCAATCACATGCGGGCAGCAAATTGACGGACCTATTACGTGCTCGATGACCAAATTACCGACATTTAAAGGGCTATAAAAAGCAGTGTCTTTCCAATGTCAGCTTATACTTTGATAATGTTAGCAGCAACTAATGAAAGCTTAGTACACAATAACATTTTCTGTCCCGGAGATCAGTATGTCTTTTTTACAAATACACACACACACACACACACACACAGAGAGAGAGAGAGAGAGATAGATCTCTGTGTGGGTGGGGGCTAGGAGTCAACACAGCTGCCTAACGTGCAAGCAGCCCAGGTTCGAATCTCAGAAGGGTGTGTGTGTGTGTGTGTGTATATATATGTAGGTCTCTGGTAATTTGGATTTTCTCCGGCGTTTTTTATGCGGGAGAAAACCCGAATTACCAGAGACCTACATACAAACACCAGCGAAAACCTCAGAAAACATATATATATATATATATATATATATATATATATATATATATATATATATATATATATATATATATATATATATATATATATATATATATATATATATATATATATATATATATATATATATATATATATATATATATATATATATATATATATATATATATATATATATATATATATATATATATATATATATATATATATATATATATATATATATATATAATTACTTTAAAAATACAAATCCCAGGTTATGTTTTCCTACATATATCTGCACCCATGCATATATATTAATCCCAGTCCATTTTGAATACTAGCAGAAAGAGGAAGATTGACAGCTCACAAGGTTGATGCTATATGGAACAAAACCGTGACTGAATCTGGTTGTTCTGCTTCGGAAGCCACGCAGCCTCCTCCCAGCGGAGGTTCACTTGCCACAACTGTGACAACAAAGGTGGTGAAATGGGGCAAAACTCACCTCACGACTGCCTCGCTTAGCGACAGAAACTTTGGGTTCAATTGTGGCCGTAAGTCACGGACTACCTGAAGGCATCCAGTCGGGAAGGGTTCCTGGATCCAGAAGAAATTCAGATCAAACGTCTCACTTTGCTCCGATTTCTGCTCCCGACAAAGGGAGCCTGGTTGGTTGCCAGGAGCTTCCGCCACTGTGGGACAAAGTGAAATAGTTTAATGTGAAACCAAAAATCTCTCGGGGAATCTGTGCAGTTTGCTTGGCAAGGATACGGAATCACCACAGACTTTTTTCCCCCTAGAATGTTGGGGGGTTTTCCCCTACCCAATTTGGTTTACGACCCTAGGATTTCCTGGTGGTCTCCTGTCCCTCCACAGTCTAATTAATTTAGGGAACTCTCCAAAGAGTTGGGGGGGGAAGGGGGCTAAGTGTCCCTGAGCAGAGTATGCTTTAAGTATAAGTTGGGGGCTTAGTGCAACCGGCACCTGAATCACACAAGGAGGGGTGCCAAGAAGCAAACAAGCCAACCAATTGGGGTAACACTACAGGGGGAAATTCCCCCCCAAAGCACCAACGCAACCTTTTTAGCCCCGAGTCCCACCACCCGGGGACTCTAATAAACCCGGGACTGAATACGAGCCTTCCTCCTTTCTCGGATCGCCCCCAAACCCAACTCGGTCGCTTCAGCACGTCTGAACGAGGTCAACGAGCCGCTTCCCCGTTCCTTGACTGGGGGGGGGAGGGCAGAAGGCCCTGCAAACTCGTCCGCGGGTTGCAACCCCGTAACGTGAGAACCAGACCCCCCCTTCCCTCCCTTCCCCCCCCCGAGACCCCCGGGAGAAGGAAACGCACCCCAGACCGCAAGGCAGCGATGCACCCTTGAAATCGGCGGCAGGAAGGAACAGCGCGGGGTTTTGGGGGGGGGAAGGGGGGTGTCCTTCCCCTGCTGGAAGCTGCGGCCGCTGGATAGAGAAAGGGGGGTGGGAAGCTACCCGCCCACTGTCCCCCACCCCGGAGCAGGCGGAGAACTGAAAGTTTCGTTTTCTCCTCGCGAGGAGCAGCGCAGCCGAGGGGGGGAGGGAGGGAGGGAGGGAGGGGCAGGAAGGGGAGGTTTGCAAGGAGGAGGAGAATCAGCTGCAAATCCTGGGGAGGGGGGAGGGGAGGGGAGGGGAGAGAGAGAGAGAGAGAGAGAGAGAGATCTGGTGCGATCGACTGACTCAGACCGCGCTCCCTCCTTCTCGGAATACCGCCCACCTCCAATCTCAGAACAGAGCAGAATAACAGCGTTGGAAGGGACCTTGGAGATCTTCTAGTCTAACCCCCTGCTCAAGCAGGAGACCCTATCACCATTTCGGACACGCGGCTGTCCAATCTCCTGTCTATGGAGGATCTCAGTCATCCAGGTCGCGGTTGTCCCGAAGGTGCTTCCCCCCCCCCCACACACACACCCCAGCCTCCCCAGGCAACTGGACTTTCTTGTGTTTCTTTTGAAGATGTTTCGCTTCTCATCCGAGAAGCTTCTTCAGCTCCACTAGAGGGAGCGGAAGGGTTTATAATGGCTTGCAGACAGATAAATCATTTGCCTTCGGGACTGTCTAATATTAACAATTAACCAGTGGAACAACCTGCCTCCAGAAGCAGTGAATGCTCCAACACTGGAGGGTTTTAAGAGGAGAATGAACAGCCATTTGTCCGAAATGGTACAGGGTTTCCTGCCTGAGCAGGGGGTTGGACTAGATGACCTCCAAGGTTCCTTCCAACTTTATTATTATTGTTGTTGTTGTTGTTGTTGTTATGAATGCAAATGATCATCTGTCTGCAAGCCATAATAAATCCTTCCATTCCCAAACTCAGACCTGATGCTTATTAAAAACTATAGGCCCATCTCATTACTAAACAGATTTTTATGGCCATAACGGCTCAAAGACTTGAAAGATTCCTAGTAGATTTTATACACTCGGATCAAAATGGTTTCTTATCTAAAAGATACATAAGAAATAATGTTAGGATTGTTTTGGACGTATTGGAGTATTATGAGGTCCACACTGAAAAACAAATGGGTTTAATTTTTCTTGATGCACAAAAAGCATTCAACAACGTGAAATGGGATTTTATGCTCAATCAATTGGTGTATATGGACTTTGGGGAGAATTTCATAAATATGTTTAAATCAATCTATTCCAAACAGGCAGCCAAAGTAATAATTAACAGAGAAACAACTGAAAGCTTCCAAATTCAAAAAGGCACCAGGCAAGGTTGCCCATTATCGCCATTATTGTTTGTACTGTCCTTGGAGGCGCTAACTAGAGTGATTCGGAAAGATGAACAGATCAAAGGACTAGAGATTAGGAGAGAAATGTTTAAAATGTAAGCCTTTGCAGATGTTTTCATAATCGAAGAGCCACTACAATCAGGGACAGGACTGATGGAAGTACTGAGTAAATATGGGGAAATAGCAGGCCTAAAGATAAATAAAGAAAAAACTAAAATGCTCGTCAAGAACATGACCAAAACACAGAAAAATGAATTAGTTGACAGAATAGGCATCCAGACCACGAAGAAAATAAGATATTTAGGGATACAATTAACAGCTAGATGTGCTACACTTAAAAGAGATAATTATGATATTTGGACCAACCTGCAGCTCTCTTTTATGGGTAGAATTGCGGTAATCAAAATGAATGTGCTACCTAAAATTTTATTTTTGTTTCAATGCATACCCATTAAATTAGATAAGAAATTCTTTCAAAACTTTAATCAAACCATACTCAAATTTATTTGGCAAGGGAAAAAAGCAAGGATCAAATTAAAATTATTGCAAAATTTGAAGGAAAGGGGTGGATTCAGCCTCCCTGACCTGGAAAAATACTACTAGGCCATAGTATTATTATGGGTGCGGGACTGGATACTATTGAAAAACAGGAGACTGTTAAGTCTGGAAGGTCATGATTTGCAGATAGGATGGCATGCCATGTTATGGGATCAAAAATATAAGGCCCACAAATACTTTCGGAGGCACTACATCAGACAAGCTCTAATAGACATATGGGTTAAAACTTGGTAACCAAATTATATACAAGTCCCCAGCTGGATTTCAACATTAGAAATGCATATACACCCAAAGTTTATATAATTAGGGAAAGTTATAACATATAAAATTGTATTGGATGAGAAAGGGGAACTAAAATCTAGGAAAAATCTTTAAGATGAAGGGATAGAATTAGAATTGTGGGCATATCTTCAATTACAGTCAAGATATTGGAAAGATGAAAAAGAGTTGGGTATAAAAATAGAGCCGACAGGGCTGGATAAAATATTATTAGGAACTGAGGACAAGATGATTAAAAAAACTATACCACTATCTGCTAGATCAGGCAATGTATGAGGAGCAGGTGAAAGAAACCATGTTAATGTGGAGCAGGGATCTCGGTCTTAATTTTGATCTGTACATCTGGCAAGAATTATGGAGAAGAAACAGGAAGCTTACCTTGGCCACCTCCTACAAAGAAAATATCTACAAAATGTTTTATAGATGGCATCTCCCACCCATAAGGTTAGCCAAAATGGGTCCAAATTTTTCATCTACATGCTGGAAATGCAAATTGGCAACAGGGACCTACTACCATTTGTGGTGGGAATGCCCAAAAGCTTGTGATTTTTGGAATAAGATAAAAAAATGGCTGGAAGAAATATTAATGATAGAGATAGAGCTAAAACCAGAACTTTTCCTATTGGGCAGAAATACGACAAAGGGATATTTTACCTATACAAGAGGAAGAGATACTACAGAGGAAGAGATACTATACAAAATATTATTGGAGGAAGAGATACTATACAGAGGAAGAGATACTATACAAAATATTATCGTGTGCCAATATGGACAGGCTCACAATGGAAGTGAAGGACAAGACTGAGTCAGATTACATTGAAATCTGGGACAAATTCTACTATTGGTGGAGGACTGTCCGGGTTATAGTCTAGTGTTAAGATAGAAATACATATAATTTTAGGTTAGTAAGTAGAGAAATAAATTAGATATTGCATAGAAAAATATATATGTATATATAGAGATAAAGAATTATATGTAAGAAGAGGAACAAATTGTTAGAAATACTGGAATGTTACATTATGTCCACTTTTTTTTAACTGTATTATAAATAAAAAAACTTTTTAAAAAATAAAATAAAATAAATCCTTCCTTTCCCCACCATCCAATCAGAGCTGAAGAAGCTTCTCGGATGAGAAGCGAAACATCTTCAAAAGAAACACAAGAAAGTCCTGTTCCCTGGGGGGGGGAGCACCTTTGTCCAATCTCCTCTTAAAAACCTCCAGTGTTGGCGCACCCACAACTTCTAGAGGCCAGCCGTTCCACTGGTTAATTGTTCTCCCTGTTGGGAACTTTCTTCTTCGTTCTAGGTTGCTTGTCTCCCTGATGAGTTTCCATCCATTCTTTCTTGTCCCTAAGAAGCATCATCTCACAGGGGTAGGCAACCTTGGCTCTTTTATGACTCGTGGACTTCAACTCCCAGAATCCCTGAGCCACCATGGCTCAACTTGGAAACCTCTCCCTTTCCCCTCAGCGTGGCTGGCTCAGGAATTCTGGGAGTTGAAGTCCACGAGTCATAAAAGAGCCAAGTGGCCTACCTCTGCACTAAACGGTGCCTCTTTAGTTTTTTTTTTTAATCAGATCTTCCTTTGCCTAACGTTTCCCTGGCAGCCAGCTGGAGAAACGGGGACAGTTCGTGTGGGGGGTGAGGGGGTAGGAGAGGAAAGTGGGGTGGGGGGTATGGAAACAGCCCAGAAAGCCTCTGAAGATCTTATGGCCCAGCCTTTCATCAAGCCATGTCCTCCCTGGGTCGCCCCATTCAGGCGCCTCTTGGAAAAAAGACAATAGGGATCTTTGGGTGAGCATCTTCAAAAGGTGGGGAAGCGTAAGCTAAGAAACAGTCACAGGCCTGTCTTGAGCAGAAGCTGACACCCTCTGTCATGTTTATTGCTTTTATCTTCCTTGTTACATATACAAGCTTTCTTAGTCATTCAATGCTGGACAAGCGTTTATTCATTGGAGAATTCTTTCATCTAACCAACTATTTTCTAGTTACATATTATATGGTCAACAACTAGGTAAAGAATAAAGACAGGGAGATAGAAGAAGAAACTCAGCCGGTGATCTGTTTCAGTAGGTGAGGCATTAAGTCAAGGGGGTCTTCCGTGAGCTTTTGGCAGCTTCATTGGGGCAAAATTATGAGATTTGTGGCGGTGCAAAGCAAGGGGAGGGGCCCAGCTTTCTTCTAAAGATGAAGGAGGGTCTACAAAAGTCAGGATGGCTGGAATGTTTCCCAAAGGTGCCCCAAGGCTTCTAGGTTAATACTAGGGGCAAACGATTGAAACTGCGCCTTCTCTTTTTTCACTTAGGCATTCCCTATTTCTCAATGGGGAATTCATTGCGCCTGTTGGCCTCTGAGCTGTGAATTTGGGCAGAAATGTCAGATCCCAGAAGTTTATGGAAAGAGGGCGATGGAGGGATGTGGACCTTCCTTCCTTCCTTCTCTTTCCCTCCCTCCCTCCCTCTTCCCTTTCTCCTTTCCCTCCTTCCTCTCCCTTTCTTTCCTCCCTTTCCCTCTTCCTCTCTCCTCCCTCGCTTCCAGATCTCTCTCTCTCTCTCTCTCTCTCTCTTTCAATGCTAGCTAGGAGGAACTGCCTGTCCCTGGAGTACCACCACCACCACACACACACCCTTGCAAGGAAGTGCCCCCCACCCGAGAAACGTCTGAATCCTCCTGAGGGGGGGGTTGGGGAAGGGGAGGAGGGCGCAACAGTCTTCCATATCTCCTGAGTCAGAGGGTTCGAGTTGCAGGGAAAACGAAAGTTAGGTCTGGCAGAGCGGGGGAAAGGAAAGCTTCCTCCTCCCAGCCAGACGGCGTTAGGGCAGCTGCCCCCGTTGCTAACGAGCTGCGATGGCCGAAGAAGCCGCCTCGGTGCCGGAGACGTCCGCCTCCCATTTGACGGTAAGCTCCGGGGAATCTTTCCGCGGTTTGTTCCGAAGTAACGCGGAGGGCGGGCAACTCCGGAGCAGAGAGAGAGCAGAGACTCACTTGGCCCAGAATGCAGAACGCTGCCCTCCAGTTGGGGGGGAGGGGGAGAGGAAGAAGCCCCCCCAAAAATACTTGGTCCCACCTAAGAGTCTTAAAAGTGGGACCTGCGGAGCGAGAGGGAAGAGGCTGGCTTTTTTTTTTTTTTTTTAGTTCTAGACTTAAAATTTATTGAAGATAAACTAGAAGACCAAGTGTTGGCTTACAAAATTTAAGTTTTTTCATTAACCCAACAGAAGTATATGATCACATATGCAATGGAAAGCAAAACTATCAATGTATGGGAATAGCCAGAAAGTGTTGACCAGATTAGTAATTACCAAACTAAGACAGCTTTGCACAGAAGGAAGAGGCTGGCTTTGAGAGGCGGGGGGGGGGCTGACCCGTGGAGAAGGGCTTGGAAAGATCCGTGCCCCCCCCCATATTCAGCCTCTCCCCACCCAGTTTCTCTCCTTCTTTCTTTTCCACCACACTTTTATTTTCTGCCTTCACGGTTCTGCGCTTTTCGGGTGTGCGTTTCAGGAGGAATCCGTGTCTTCCAGATCCGGCAGGACTACATGTCCCATGAAGCCCAGCCAGCACGGCCAGGGCCCGTTAGGAGTGAGGGTCAGCCACAGTTGGAAAGCCAGACTTCACTTCGCTTCTTTAGTGAAAGGATGGCAGCCAAACCAGACAGGAAATACGGGGGTCCTCGGCTTACGACCACAAGTGAGCCCCAAATTGTATGTTGCTAAGTGAAATGTCAGAGAGAGTTCGCAACTTGGGTGTCCTCCTCGATCCACAGCTAAGTTTAGAACACCATTTTTCGGCTGTGGCGAGGGGGGCATTCGCCCAGGTTCGCCTGGTGCGTCAGTTGCGGCCCTATTTGGACCGGGAGTCACTCCTCACAGTCACCCATGCCCTTGTCACCTCGAGACTCGACTACTGTAATGCTCTCTACATGGGGCAACCTTTGAAGAATGTTCGGAGACTCCAAGTAGTTCAGAATGCGGCCACATGAGCCGTCTTGGGTCTCCCAAGACATGCTCATATCATTCCAGCCCTCCATGAGCTGCACTGGCTACCAATCGGTCTCCAAACACAATTCAAAGTGTTGGTTATGACCTATAAAGCCCTATACGGCAATGGGCCAGGATACTTGCGGGACCGTCTTCTGCCCCATGAATCCCAGCAACCGGTTAGGGCACACAGGGTTGGCCTCCTACGGGTCCCGTCTGTTAGACAGTGCCGTCTGGCGGGACCTAGGACTAGGGCCTTCTCTGTTGCTGCCCCAGCCCCCTGGAACCAGCTTCCCTCAGAGGTTCGTACTGCTCCCTCCCTCCTAGCTTTCCGAAAACTTTTAAAAACTCATTTATGCAGACAGGTTTGGGGCGTGTGAGCTGTACTCTGCCCTGGGCCTCTGATTGGATTGTATGTTGTATGAGTGGTTATATAGGTTTTTTTTATACTGTATATTTGTATTTTAATTAATTTATATTATATTTGTACTTGTATTTTGCTGTAAGCCGCCCTGAGTCTGGGGAGAAGGGTGTCATATAAGTCAAATAAATAAATAAATAAGTGGCCTTTGCCACGTTTTATGACCTTTTCTTACCACAGTTCTTAAGTGGATCGCTGCAGTTGTTAAATTAGTAACACGGCCGTTAAGGGGATCACGTGACCCCGGGACACTGCAACGGTCATAAGTACTAGTCAGTTTCCGAGCATCTGAATTTTAATCAAGTGATCCCTAGGATGCTGCAACAGTCGTAAGTGTGAAAAAATGGTCATAAGTCACTTTTTTCTATGCTTCAGTAACTTTGAAACGGTCACTAAATGAAGTATTGTAAGTCGAGGACTACCTGTAGGATGACATGAACTAATTGTCATGGTTCCGACAGACGAGACCAATAAAATCAGAACTCCAAGGCATGAGATTTCCTTGAAGAACACATTTATTGGCTACAAAGTACGGCACTTTCAAAAGTGAAACCAAGACTGAGGTTGCCTCCCAAAGGTTAATACAATGTTACCAAGTTAATTTCCCCATCCCAGTAATATGTCATAAATCACATTCCCCAATTAAATATAAAGCCCTATATGGCAATGGGCCAGGATACTTGCGGGACCGTCTTCTGCCTCATGAATCCCAGCGACTGGTTAGGGCACATAGGGTTGGCCTCCTACGGGTCCCGTCTGTTAGACAGTGCCATCTGACGGGACCTAGGGTTAGGGCCTTCTCTGCTGCTGCCCCAGCCCTCTGGAATCAACTTCCCTCAGAGGTTTGTACTGCTCCTTCCCTCCTAGCTTTCCGAAAACTTTTAAAAACACATCTTTGCAGACAGGTTTGGGGCGTGTGAGCCGCGCTCTGCCCCTGGGCCTTTGATTGGGAGTGTATGCTGTATGAGTGAGTATAGTTTTTACAGTTTTATAGCTTTTATATTGTACCATTATTTTAACTGACTTATATATTTCTGTACTTATATTTTTGTTGTGAGCCGCCCTGAGTCTGGGGAGAAGGGCGGCATATAAGTCGAAATAAAGTAAAGTAAAGTAAAGTAACTACTTAGGCAGGTTTCCTAGCAAAAGCGTCAGCAATGACCTTTGTTCCCACAGAACACTTTGTGTTCTAAAAAAGTAAAAAATACTCATCTCCCCTCCGAACTCTGTGGCACCCGAAAACGAGGTGGAAATGGCTTCAGCCAAATTCGTTTGCAGGGTTGACACTAATTCTACTTTATTTTAAGGCTACATGAAGAGAATCTTGCAGGTCTGAAGGTACAGGCTTCCTGCTTTAAGCAGGTTGATTTATTCAGGAGGTTCCTTCCTAATTTTATTCCTCTGACCAAAGAGCCACGGAGGGTTCCTGCCTCTCTTCTTTGATTGTGGCTTCCCTTCCCTTCGTCCCCCAAGGTCGCCCACGGGTTCCTTTACAATTATTGAGCGCTAGAGAAAGCAGTTGATACTGGACCATTGAGCTCAGACTCAGCCTTCTGAAGAGGAGTGGACTTCCACTCCCAGGAACCCCTTGCGGCCCAGCCAGTTATCTGGGGGAATTCTGGGAGTTGAAGTCCACCTATCTTCAAGTGGCTGAGGTTAAGAAACACTGGGCAGATGGGTTGAAGATTTACTCTCCGGGACTTCTGGCTATCCTCCAGATTTCAATTCCCAGAATTCTCAGCTGGGGCCATGCTTGCTGGGGAATTCTGGGATTTGAAATCAACCAATCTGGAAGTTGCTGAGATTGGCCAAGATTGGGCGTAGAATTTCTACCGAAAGGTGAAGCCAAATCCACAGCCTTGGAAGGAAACCAAACAAGGAAGCTAATTCCAGTTGTGTTGTTAGGTCCCTTGTGTGTTTTTTGGTTTACAGTTGATTTTCTCCTCCCTCCTCAGAAAGAATTGAGCAAAAAAATTGTCTGATGGGAGGGGGCTGAAAAATGGACAAGTACGCCACCACGCCCAACTTTCTAGACGTTCCAGCTAGCAGCGTTTCATTTCCTGCTTGTATTTTATTCCATTTCAGTTGCATTCATTAAACTGAGTTGGGTTAATTTAGACATTCCTTTCCCATCTTCTCCTTCCACAGGAGATGAATGAGGAGTTACAGTTCCTCCTATGTGACAGATGCCACTCAGAGGTCCCACACCCCAAACTCCTGCCCTGCCTTCACAATCTCTGCTCCCCGTGCCTTGAGGAAAAGCCGCTCGATCTCTGTGTCATCTGTGGAACTCCGTACTTCCACCTTGCAGAGACCCCCGAAAATCAGGATAACGTGTTCTTCTCCAACCTCCAAGTCAATTTCGATCTCTACCAGAAGGTCACGGGGAGCAAAGAGTCGGTTTGTAACAACTGTGGGAAAGAGGCAGAGTTTTGGTGTTTCAGCTGCAAAGAGTTCCTTTGCCTCTTGTGCTTTCGAAGCCACCAGAGATATCTGAAGAAAGAGAGTCACGAAGCCTGGCCGCTGAAGGACTTCCAGGCAGAATCTTGCAATGACTTCCTTTCAACCATCAGAATGCCCAACACCATGTTTTGTTCCAAGGAGGGACACAACAGCCAAATATTAAGGTAGGTTGTCCATCTATGCTTCATTCTCAAAGTGGAGAACCTCTTTTAAGCCACCACCCTGTTGCCTACTGGCTTGCTTTCCTGTCTGCCCAAAAGCTGATGTTTTTGGAATCTGGAGCAAGAAGCAGTGAGCTTTGTGGCTCCAACAGACATCTGGAGCGAGGCGTAGAGAAGCTTTGAGCTAACTAGCTAAGATAGAACAAGACGATGGGACGAAGACAAGTGGCCTCAGCTCTAATGAAATAAGTCCCAGTTGGGTTACCAGGTCACTCCGCACGATTTGGAGAATAAGTCCCGGTTCATACAATATTCTGTGGCATAAGGCAATGAGTGAATAGCCTCCGAAGCAAAGTTTCAGGAAATAGACAGACAACCTTTATTGTCATTTTTTTTTTACTGTGGGTACAATGGCACACATTAAAAAGGAAATTTAGTTGCTTGCTCTCAAAGTGTACACATACATAACCCAATGAGTTCTCATTCTTGCAGATGAGTCTCCAATTTCTCATGAGGGAAGCAGCTTAGCCTGGACAATCATGAATCTGGATATTTCTTTAGGGACAATTGTTCAAGCCTTGTTGGATTGAACTAGGCCAGGGGTAGGCAACCTTGGCTCTTTTATGACTCGTGGACTTCAACTCCCAGAATTCCTGAGCCAGCCATGCTGAGGGGAAAGGGAGAGGTTTCCAAGCTGAGCCATGCTGGCTCAGGAATTCTGGGAGTTGAAGTCTACGAGTCATAAAAGAGCCAAGGTTGCCTACCCCTGTCTTAGGAAGACATTTCTCCCAATCTTCCATGGTGTAAATAGTGTATTTCCTCCATAGTTTTAATCTAGTAGTTTCAAATATTACTCAACACGTAAATGGTTTTGTCCTCTTTAATGGGATTGTGACATTGCTTGAAGATGCTCAGGTTTCTAACGTGACTTGACTGGGTGCTAAAGACCCAGTTTTAAGATCCCCGTGCAAATGAAGTGACCAGGGATGGACAGCAGCTCCAGTCAAAAATCATATAAGATTCATATGTGGTTAGAAAAGATGATTAAAATGCAGATAGAATTTAAATCTGACCTGTTTCTACTAGGAATACTAGGATCTAATTATGGAAAAGAGAATGAATACTTAATACTACATGTATTAACAGCTGCGAGAATAGTATTTGGCTTTGCCCAATTTTGGAAAAATGAAAAGCTACCATCCGACCAGATTATTATTACAACAATATTGGAATGTGCAGAAATGGATAGACTAACTTTAGAAATCAAAGAGAAAGAAGACACAATTTATTTTAAAACTTGGGAAAAATTCTACCAATGGTTAGCAAGACGACAGAATGAGAAAAGACTATGAAATTAAATAGGGTAAATGATACTTTTTATTCAATGTTTATGTTATCTGATTGTTCTGAATATTTTTACATTTTCAAATTTACATATAAGTAATTATAATTAATAAGCAGTATATCAGTATTCATAAGTAATAATATTTAATTAGTAATATAATATTAATGGTTTAGTAATTATTGTTATTTTTAGAATGAATGATATATATTGGTTAATTTCTCATTCTTATGATTAGTGATAAATTTATCTTGAAATAGCTGTTTAGCATTATATTAATTACTGACATTCAATATGTATACCCAGATGACAGTCTGCTTGCTAAAGCATTGATTTATTGTTGGGGGTAACCCCATTATTGTACCTGTCCCTACCTTTCATTTAACCCTTGTTTTCTACCCTATGTTATACCCTACCTATTTGATTCCCTCCCCACCCTTAAAAAATCCAATAATACACACACACAGACACGTAAATCATATGCTTTGCCTTTCTTGATTCCCAGCCTCTATTGCAAGCAATGTTCTCAACCTATGTGTGCCATTTGCACCCTACTGGACAGCAAGCACCTGGGGCAACATTCTGATATCAGCCAAGAAATACAATGCAAGCAAGAAGAATTGCAAAACATGAGCGCAGAGCTGAAGGAGAAGAAGAACACTTACGACGAGACCTACAGCAGCCTTGAGAAACAGGTGAGGGACATGGAGCAGTTGAGGAACGAGATGAGAGAGCTGATCCAGCAGAAGATAGAGCAGATGATCCAGTGGCTGAGAGAAAAGGGCGAAGGATTCTTAGCCGAAGTAGAAGCCCATCATAGCCACCAAGTGCAAGAGGTAAATAAGAAGCTGCAGGAGACGGACGGAGTGATCCAAAGAATTACATCCAGCCAGAGGTTGGTGGAGAAGTTGCAACTCTACGCTTCTGCCCAGGAGGTGTTGGAGATGCATCCTTTCCTCAAAAGGTCCATGGTGGACCTCAAGAAGAAGCAGCCATCTTCGGTAAGGGGAATCGAAATGAGGATTTTCCTGGAAATCAAGGCCCAACTCCAAACTTTGCTCGACAGAGTGACGAAAGACGAAGGTAAGGTTTCGCAGAGATACGCAGGCAGTCCTTGGTGTACAACCGCCATGGGGATTTCTGTTGCTAAGCAATGCATTTATGAAGCGAGTCATCAGGGAACTGGGTCCAATTTTAGGATCCTTTCTACCACAGTCATTCAAGGTACCCCTGTGGTCTTTAAGTGAATCCGGCTTGCCCCACTGGCTATGCTCGTCAGAAGCCACCCAGAGGTGTCGGAGATGAGATGGGGAGCAAATAAATTTCACAATCAATAAATAAAACTAGGAAAGACGCAAATAGAATTTATGGCAGTTGACCACGGGATGCTGCCAACTGCCAGAAATGTGAGCTGGTTGCCAAGTACCCAAATTACAACCACATGCTCGTGGGAATGGTTGTAACTTTGAGGACGGGTTATGTCTAATAATAATAATAATAATAATAATAATAAAGTTGGAAGGGACCTTGAAGGTCATCTAGTCCAACCCCCTGCTCAGGCAGGAAACCCTGTACCATTTCAGATAAATGGTTGTCCCATCTCTTCTTAAAAATGTCCAGTGTTGCAGCATTCAGAGCTTCTGGAGGCAGATTGTTCCACTGGTTAATTGTTCTAACTGCCAGGAAGTTTCTCCTTAGTTCCAGGTTGCTTCTCACCTTGATTAGTTTCCATCTGTTGCTTCTTGTCCTGCCTTCAGGCGCTTTGGGGAATAGCTTGACTCCCTCTTCTTTGGGGCAGCCCCTGAGATACTGGAAGACTGCTATCATGTCCCTCCTCGTCCTTCTCTTTGTTAAACTAGACATACCCAATTCCTTGTATGTTTTAGCCTCCAGTCCCCTAATCATCTTTGTTGCTCTTCTCTGCACTCTTTCTAGAGTCTCAACATCTTTTTTACATTTTTTTCCAGGGCTGTTTTAACTTTAAACCATCATTAATCTGGAGTAGTAACCGGGTTCCCTATTTTGCATGGGGAGAATCCCAGATTTACATCCTAAGTGTCTTGAATTAAAAATTCAGCGAGAGAAAATGGGGTGGCCTTACTTGGGGGAACACAAAGACCCAGATGACCATGGAGTTGGCTGCCCCCAGGAGAACACCTCCCCTGCCTATTTTTATAATGTTTTTATCATGTTAAAGCTTTTATATTAATTCTGATTTTAATGTTGAGTTGATTGCTTCTATTTTACGCCAGCCAGAGCCCTTCTCTGAGAGAGAGGGGGAGGGGCAGGTTAAAAATACTTTATATAAATAAATAGGTAAATAAATAAACAAACAAACATGGAGGCTCATGGCTAGTCCCAGTAGACCAGTGGTTCTCAACCTTTCTAATGCCGTGACCCTTTAATACAGTTCCTCATGTTGTAGTGACCCCCAACCCCCCCATCCAGCTGGCCAGGGGGTATCAAAAACTTGACCAAAAAAAAAAAAAGGAAAAATGGGAAAGTATAGGTAGTCCTCGACTTACAACAATTCGCTTAGTGACTGTTTGAAGTTACAACAGCACTGAAAAAGCGAATTATGATCATTTTCCACACTTATGATTGTTGCAGCATCCCCAGGGTCATGTGATGTACATTTGGATGCTTGACAACTGAGTCATACTTATGACGTCCAGTGTCCCAGGGTCACGTGATCAATGGCCAGGGGGCGTGGCCAGCTGATCACTCAGGTTGCAGAGTGCCCGTGGGGGGGAATCTGTGGGTCTGGGATGGGACTGGGGTGGGTGCCTGCCTTCCTTCCCTCCCTTCTCTCCCCTTGTCCCTTCCTTCCTTCTTTTCTTCCTTTCCTTCACCTCCCTTAGTCTCTTCCTTCTTCCCTTCCTCTTTCCCATTGTCCCTTCCTTCTTTCCTTCCTTTCCTTCCCCTCCCTCTTAGTCTCTTCCTCCTTCCCTCCCTCTTTCTCATTGTCCCTTCCTTCCTTCTTTCCTTCCTTTCCTTCACCTCCCTTAGTCTCTTCCTTCTTCCCTTCCTCTTTCCCATTGTCCCTTCCTTCTTTCCTTCCTTTCCTTTCCTTCCCCTCCCTCTTAGTTCCTTCCTTCCTTCCCTCTTTGTCCCTTCCTTCCTTCCCTCCCTTCCATTGTTCCTTCCTTCCTTTCCTCTCTCATTGTCCCTTCCCTTCCTCTTCGTCCCTTCTTTCCTACCCCCCTCCATACCCAGGAAGGGACAAGGGGAGGGGGACAGGCTGCTAGAGGCAGAGGAGAGCTCCGCCCAGCTCACTTGCTCAGCTTCACCAGAAAACAAGCCGCTTGCTAAGTTAGCAGAAGCCCCAGGATCAGCGCCGGGCTACAGCTGATTCGCGCTTCTGCTAAATTAGCAAGCAGCATGTTTTCTAGCAAAGCTCTAGCATGTTTGCTGGACAGGAGCCAAGGAGAGCTGCTACAGCTGAGCTGCTTCTTGGCTGCTCTGCAGAACCGTGGATCAGCTGTAGAGGTTCGCCCCGATCCTGGACAAGAGGGAAGGAAGGAAGGACGGAAGGGACAAGGGGAAAGAGGGAGGAAAGGAGGGACAAAGAGGGAGGCGAAGGGAAGGAAGGAAGGAAGGAAGGAAGGAAGGAAGGAAGGAAGGAAGGAAGGAAGGAAGGAAGGGACAAGGGGAGAGAGGGAGGGAAGGAGGGACAAAGAGGGAGGCGAAGGGAAGGAAGGGAGGAAGGAAGGGACAATGGGAGAGGGAGAGAAGGAGGAAGAGACCAAGGGGGAGGGAAGGAAAGGAAGTTCCAGCCAGAAGAGGCTTGGCAGCCCGGCTGCCGAGAAACAGAAGACTGCAAAGCCAAGGAGAAGAAGGTGGCAAAGGGGGCTCCTTTTCTCCACCCCTTTCCTGGGTTTGTGGGGAATTTCTCATCACCAACACTGAAAGGTGCTCCTTCTAGCCCGCCATGAGCTTTCTCGCTCCCTTTGCTTCTCCCCCCCCCCGCTTTCATGAGGATTGTGGCGCCCTTGGGAAGCCGATCGAGAGGAGGAGGAGTCCCTTCCTCCTTCCCTCCCTCTCTCCCTGTCAAGCCCCAGCGGGCCCAACATGAATGGGCAGAGGAGGAGTCGAGGACGGGCTGGGTGTCAAAGTAGACTGGCGACCGTTGCCAGACCTCCCGGCTGACAAGCTCAAGTTCGGGGATCGCCAGCTGACGGGCACAGGAGTTGGTGCTGCGGAGGCCTCCCCTTGTGCACGAGAAGTCAATCCGGTTGCTGCACAATGAGTCTCTGTGGAGGGCGGGGCCTTGCTCTGCGCCTGCGCTCTTCATGCGCCCCCTGCAGGGCACATTTAGTAGAGTTCGTGCAGACTGCCTCCAAGCAACATATTTTCCACAAACAAGTGAGGTGGAGCGGAGGGGGTGAGGGAGAGAAGGCGGTTGACAAGCCCTGTCTAAAACCATCGGAAATATGTGTTTTCCGATGGTCTTACGCGACCCCTATGAAAGGCTCGTGCGACCCCCAAAAGGGTCGCGACCCACAGGTTGAGAACTGCTGCAGTAGACCGATCTTTGCGCAACCAGTTCTTTCCCAGAGGATCTGGAGCTACAAAACCAACACCAGGTGCCAGTTTAATAGTGCCTTTTAAGAGGCTAGCCCAGCTTTGGCAACTTTAAGACTGTGGACTTCAACTCCCAGAATCCCCCAGCCAGCCGTGCTGAGGTATTCTGGGAGCAGAAGTCCACAAGGCTTAAAGTTGCCAAGTTTGGAGACCCCCTGGGCTAGAGTCCTGGCATGGAACGGCTTTAGTAATTCTGGCTGAATTTAATCTATTATCGCTCTTTCCAAGGTCTGAAACACTGGATGAGACAGTGTGGGCCTAAACCAGCAGAAACTGTAGAACGACGTTTTTATGGCTGCGTCTTTCACTCTGCTGCCCAGTTTTCTAACCCTTTGGTTTTCCTGTCTTCTTCAGAAGCCGATCCAGCTAAAGCTCAAACAGAGCCTCCAGAGGTGAGAAGGCTTGCATGTGGATCTTATATACAGACGACAGGTTACCCTGTGGCGGGTCAAAACCAGGAGCCTTGGTCAAGCAATTTAAGGTTTTTAACAGCGGTTCTCAACCTGTGGGTCACGACCACATTTGGGGTCGAATGACCATTTCACGGGGGTCGCCAAGCACCGTAGTCCGCCATTTTTTTATTTTTTTTTGGTCGGCCATTTTGTTTTTTTTGGTCGGCCATTTTTTTCCCTATCACGATGCGGGCCGTCGCACCGTGCATGCGCGATGCGTCGCGCCGCGCATGCGCGATGTGGGCCGGGGTCGTGCCATGCTTGCACGGCACGAGCCAGGGTCGAGCCCCGTAAAAGGTTGAGAACCGCTGGTTTTTAAGAAGAGATTGGAGGACCATTTGTCTGAAATGGTGCAGGATCTCCAGGCCCCTTCCAACTCTGAATTGGTTTGTTAAAAGGCCTAGGTTTTGTGAGATACGGCACATGTTATCAGATGGAAATGTTATTGCCAATCAAAATATTATGACATCAGTGTTGGCCCTGAAAATGAAGATTCAGGGTTTGTACTAGATCAGTGATGGCGAACCTTTTAGAGACCGAGTGCCCCAAAACTCCCCCCCAACCCGGTCCTTGCTCTGCCCTGCCCACTGGGCCACCCACCACCTCCACGGCCTGCCACAGATCACACGGGCAGCCCAGCAGCGCCATGGTGTCCATGCCCTCCGCCCGTGCCCTGCAGCATCATCTGCTCGCAATGTCCCCACTGCCCAGCTACCATGTCCTTGGCTCTGCTGCTTCGTGTGGGCTGCGCCGAGGGGCAACTCTCCTCCGGCGGGGCTGCTGATGAGGAAGGGGCCGTTGGAGGAGGTGGGGCTGGGGAGACGGTGCGTGTGCCCACAGAGAGGCCTCCGAGTGCCGCCTCTGGCATCCGTGCCATAGGTTCGCCACCACTGTACTAGATTGTGTACATTCCTGTATAGGTGGTAACAGAATAACAGAACAGCAGACTAACAGAGCTGGAAGGGACCTTGGAGGTCTTCTAGTCCAACCCCCTGCTCAGGCAGGAAACCCTATGCCATTTCAAACAAGTGGTTGTTCAACCTCTTCTTAAAAACTTCCAGTGGTTTTTGACTTATAAGCATAACTGAGCCCAGAATTTCTGTGGCTAAGTGAGACATTGGTTAAGTGAGTTTGGCCCCATTTCTTGCCCCAGTTGTTAAGGGAACCACTGAAGTTGTGGCGTTAGTACCGCGGTTGTTAAGTGAACCCAGCTTTCCCCGTTTACTTTGCCGGTCAGAAGATTGCAAAAGGGGATCGCCTGACCCTGGGACACTACAGCCGTCATAAATACGAGTCAGCTGCCAAGCATCCCAATTTTGATCACGTGACCATGGGGATACTGCCAAGGTCATAAGTGTAAAAAACGGTCATAAGTCACTTTTTTTGTAGTGCCGTTGTAGTCACTAAACGAATGGTTGTGAGTTGAGGACTACCTGTACCAAGATACAGGGGAATATCATCATGGCTTTTTTCCCCCCTTCTAGGACCTTTTGGGAAAGTCACCGCTCAAACGGAAATATGCTGAAGGGGAAACAAACACTGACAGCTATCCAAAAATTCTCAAAGTTGAGCCATTAACTGATGAGAAATGGAAGGCTTCCCCCGTAGCGTCTTGCAGCTGTTTGGCGATGGATGAACCAGGGACCAGTTATGGATCCACCGGTGGTAGCTTTGTCTCAGGAAGTCAAGGGGGCCTCAACGAAAACCCAGATGATGGTCCAGAGATTGTTGATGGCTGCTCAGATTTATCTGATCCAGGTAGCGTTGTATCCAGGATGCTTCGTCTTGAAATTTCAAGAGCATTTCAGTTCATGCATGAAATAGATACTCTTTTTTTGGGAGGTGTGAAGGACAGTTTCTTTTCTGGGTGAGGTTCATTCCAAGGAAGGCCTGAGATAAAGCTGCCACGATACAGTAATTGATGAAGAGACCTTTTGATTACCTAAAGGAGCAGTTATCAATGCCTTATAAAAATTGCAAGTAACAGATTATTTATTGGTGTCCCTGCCTTTATTAGGTTTATAAATAATTCGGCAAACATACTTAATACTCCTTCCTCCACCTATTTTTCCCTTAAAAAAAAACCTTATGAGATGGGCTTTCATGCCTAAGGTGAGACTAGAACTCACCTGGCCTCCTGGTTTCTACCTGTAATGCAAGCTTACATTACCCAAAAGCATTTTTTTTTAAAAAGGAGGAAGAGATAGAGTGAGCGTTAATTTGAAAAAAAAATATTGGCTAAGTTGACCTTGACCCTTGTTTGATGGTCCTTCATATAATTCTCTCTGAACCCAAAGAGATCTAAGTTTGGTTTGAAATGATTCAGAGGAGATAAGGCCAACCAATATTCCATATATTTTAAGATGATCACTGGTAATATTTCTTGAAACTATTTTTTTTTTAAAAAAGGATCTGTATGATCTAGAGACTATCCTAAATTATTCACTTGAGAAATTGTACTTCAGTTATTACCTGCCTCAAATTCACCTTCTCACTTCTCTGCATGGGAGTCCTAGTTTACTTATGGATGCCAGAGAAATTGTGGCATTTGAAGACTCTTAGTAGCTAAGTAGATGGAAGGAAAGAGAAGAAGAGAACAACCAGCAGGTAGATAAGGCCCAGTATTCCCCAGCCAGCGTGCCTAGTTGAGGAATTCTGGGAGTTGAAGTCCACAAGTCATAAAAGGACCAAGTTTGAAGACCCCTGAAGTAGATAGACCTAAGTACAGGACCAATGAGGACCTTTTTAGAAGGCCTGGAGGACTAAGTTAGGGACCTGCCGGAGAAGGTCCATCTATGTCACGGGTGTCAAACTCGCCATGTGATGTGTTGCGACGTATCGCAACTTTTTTTGCATTGCTGGAGCTGGGGTGGCTGTGGTCTCTGTAACCAGCTTGCGGGCTGGCAGTTTGGCACCCCTGATCTACCGGTATGTGGTCACTAAGACTTGATGCTGACTTGATGGAACGTTGTCCTAGAAGTAGCTTTTCATTGTGATTTCATTGTGGCTGTTCCTTTACTTTTGTTCTTTCTCTGGCAGAAGAGGACTCCTCAATGAACGTTTCTTCAGAAGAAGAATCCACTGAGGACGAAACCGGGGTGAGGCCATAGTCACCTAGTTCCAGAATGCCACCTCATTGGCATTTTCCCCATGAGTTTCTGCCCCGATGATTTGTAGACCAACAAATTTGAGGACACCTATCTTTGCCACCTCAAGAAATGATTCACGGATCCTCCTTTCACTGTGTTGACTGGGATAGCAGTATCTCAACTGACCAAGTCATAGATGGGGAAAACAGGTTATTTGGCCCATTTCATATGACTTCTTGTCATGAAAGGGGGATCTTAACTTCAATTTATTTACTGCAATATATCTGTTGGTCCTTGAAGTTGTTATAAGACTCTTCCCTGGACAATTGAGCTTCATGGTTCAATTCTTCCAGTTTTTACCAAATCATCACGATAGAGGGCACAAGTCAAATAGTCCTGGATCTCCAGAGCATCACACTACTTGTTCATCTTTTTTGCAGGCCTCAGTCTTGCCTCTGGACATCAATCCTACATCACCAGTTGGCCAGAAAAGCCCAATGGAGAATACGTGCAGCACATCTGAAGATCTTAGCTTGGAGTCCAAGGTCATATTCTTTGACCTCAAGTTTCTGCGTAAGTGACCTTGGTCTCCAAGATATTTCTGATCATATGTATCCTGGGAGCCAAATGTGGTCATCTTTGCCTGAAGTAGGTCAACCCAATCTTCTGTTTCCTAGAATGACCTGTAACCACAAAGTGTGAGTGACCCCATCACCTCACCCATGGCCTTGCAGGGGTGCAGGTATGCCCAGAAGACTCCATCATTTGTTCTTCTTCAGTTGTTTCTGTAGAGGAATGTTCTTACTACATGTTGGGTCTCAAAGGTTGATCACAATCTTTTTTTATTTAGCACCCAAGAAGAAATTTTCAGTATTATTTGCTCTTTCAGCATTTATCTCTTTTCCTCCCTGCTCCCTAGTACAGGTAGTCCTTGAGTTATGACCACAGTCGAGCCCAGCATTTATGTTGATAAGTGAGAAATTTGTTAAGCGAGTGTTGCTCTGTTTTACGATTTTTCTTGCTACATTTCTTAAGTGAATCACTGCAGTTGTTAAGTTAGTAACACGGTTGCTAAGTGAATCTGATTCTCCCTTGACTTCACTTGTCAGACGGTTGCAAAAGGGAATCACATGACTGCAACCGTCAAAAATGTGAGTCAGTTGTCAAGCATCCAAATGTAAATCACATGACGGTGGGGAGGCTGCAATGGTCATAAGTGTGAAAAATGATCATAAGTCACTTTGTTCAGTGCTGTTGTAACTTCCAACGGTCACCAACTATGCTGTTGTAAGTTGAGGACTACGTGTATTCTTATTTTTGTTAGGTATGAGAAACATTTTAAGACCCATAACTTTCATCCATCAGCCCAGTCCAATGAAGTCTCTTTTCATTGCAGCAGGAAATATTCTTCACCTGGTCGCGCTTGGAGAAGAAATCCTCACTTTCAGTGTCAAGATTTCTTGCCTCAAAAACACAGATGACAAAGTCTGTATGCAAGGAGTGGGTGAGTTCCTTGAGTATCTCAGCACCCTCCATAGGCCCATTTTTGTGGGATACAAGTTATGGTCCATGGAACTCCCTGCTCTGCTTGATTCCCTTCGAAAGATCAACAAGGAAAAAAAGTTTGAAGAGTCCATTTTTGGTTTCCTGGATGTTTTGCCCTTCATCAGAGAGAAATTCCCTGAAAATCAGAATTATACACTGAAAAAATTAGACAAGATGTATCGTCAGGGCCAGTTGGACTGCACCAAGGCAGGTGAATGTGCCATAGCTCTGAAGGATCTCTGTACCTTCTTGAAAATTAACCTTGTGACCCAAAAAAAGCAGATAATCGCCTGTTCCAGCTTCAGATGTTACTCCTCCCTTCAACCTCTCTGGGAGAAGAAAGTCCTCACCCAGCCCTCCAGGCGGACTTTGGCCCTACACAACATCTCCCTTCTCAAACTGCAGTCTGTCTATCAAAAAGACCCCGAGAAAGGGCTAAAGAAACTCTGCAGGCGTTTGAACGGCAAACGGAGGACCGGCGAGAAAAAAATTCAGAGGTTGAGCAAGATCCGCAGCTATTTCCAAAGCCTCCCATTGTCATCTCAATGTTCTTCACTTCCACAGATTTGATAAGCGACACGCTCATTTTTTTATGGGATTAAGTCACCCCTCTGTACACAAGGGGATTACCTTGAAGTAAAACCACACAGGCTGCCTGGTACATCTGGCCAAAGAGTCTCTGACATTTCTCTGACTTGAGTTTGCATAGACCCATCATCATGTTTTATGGAATCCACCAAAGAGGGTTATTAGGTTGGTGCATTATGCTAAGCTATGAGCCTTGATTTACAAACCACAATGTGACAAGTTCACACAGGACAACACTGTGCGGACTGCACTATAGCTTAAGAAGGCAATGTTGCAATCCAACCCAAAAGGCCATCTCCATCCATTTTGGTTTTTCTCGAGGGATTCTTTGCTCATAAAGATGAAATAATTGATGATGATATGAAATCTGAATGTCCACCACAAAAGCTCAGCTAGTGTTTTAAGAAGCTGAGAACCTCTTTGGTTGTAGTTGGGTGAACTTCAACTACTAGCAGCTCCAAAAAAAAAACCCTAGTAAGTAAGAAGAAAAGCCAGAAATCATAGTTACCAGTATCTGTAATGTCACTTGTGTTGTTTCTTTCTAGTTTCTATGCCTTCCAATCAAAGAAATCTCATGATATATTTTACACATAGATTAAATGCAATGACCATATTAAAAGTTGCAATAAAGTTATAATACCAACAACTTCCTGTGTGAAGTCCCAGACTAAGTTTGTTCCTGATCAACCTCTTTCCCCTCTCAAAATCTAGTTGGTCACTTGGAATCCGTACGTATCTGGGTTGCTTTTGAGGTCAAGCCTCTATCCTCAAAATTACATATTGGGAATGTGAGATTATTAAGAACAGACTCCTTCAGCAGACTCCTTTTTCCACCATCAGTGCAAACCCATAAAGCTATATTATCCTCTTGAGTTTCTCGTCTCCATTTAGTCCAACCCCCTGCTTAGGCAGGAAACCCTATACCAGTGGTGGCGAACCTATGGCACGCGTGCCAGAGGCGGCTCTCAGAGTCCTCTAATCATCTTTGTTGCTCTTCTCTGTACTCTTTCTAGAGTCTCAGCATGTTTTTTGCATCGCGGTGACCAAAACTGGATGCAGTATTCCAAGTGTGGCCTTACCAAGGGGTTATAAAGTGGTATTAACACTTCATGTGATCTTGATTCTATCCCTCTGTTAATGCAGCCTAGCACTGTGTTGGCCTTTTTGGCAGCTGCAGCACACGGCTGTCTCATATTTAGGTGATTGTCCACTAGGACTCCGAGGTCCCTCTCACAGTTACTGCTATTGAGCAAGGTACCCCCTATACGATATCTGTGCATTTGGTTTTTCTTGCCTAAATGTAGACCCTTGCTTTTTTCACCATTGAATTTCATTTTGTTAGATAGTGCCCAGTGTTCATGTCTGTCCAGATCCCTCTGTATCCTAAGCCTGTCTTCTGGAGTGTTGGCCATTCCTGCCAGCTTGGTGTCGTCTGCAAATTTGATGAGTTCCCCATCTATCCCCTCATCCAAATCGTCGATGAAGATGTTGAAGAGCACTGGGCCCAGAACAGAGCCCTGGGGCACCTCACTACATACCTCCCTCCATGTAGATGCGGTTCCACTGAAGACCACACGCTGAGTATGGCCGGTCAGCCAGCTACGGATCCATCTGGTGGTGATGCTGTCTACCCCGTCTACCCCACATTTTTCTATTTCTAACAATTTGTTCCTCTTCTTACATATAATTCTTTATCTCTATATATACATATATATTTTTCTATACAATATCTACTTCATTTCTCTATTTGCTAACCTAAAGTTATATGTATTTCTATCTTAACACTAGACTATAACCCGGACAATCCTCCTTGAATCACACCAATAGTAGAATTTGTCCCAGATTTCGAAGTAATCTGACTCAGTCTTGTCCTTCATTTCCATTGTGAGCCTGTCCATATCGGCACAATATTTTGTATAGAATCTCTTCCTCTGTAGGGTTCCTTTATTCCTCCAACTTTGTGCATACGCCAATCTAGCAGCAGTGAGAATGTGTAGCATCAGGTAAAATATAGGAAAAGCTCTGGTTTTAGCTCTATCTCTATCCTTAATATTTCTTCCAGCCATTTTTTATCTTATTCCAAAAATCACAAGCTTTTGGGCATTCCCACCACATATGGTAGTAGGTCCCTGTTGCCAATTTGCATTTCCAGCATGTAGATGAAAGGTTTGGATCCATTTTAACTAACCTAATGCCATCTATAAAACATTTTGTAGAGATTTTCCTTGTAGGAGGTAAGCTTCCTTTTTCTTGCCCATAATTCTTGCCAGATGTACAGATCAAAATTAAGACCGAGATCCCTGCTCCACGTTAACATGGTTTCTTTCACCTGCTCCTCATACATTGCCTGATCTAGCAGATAGTGGTATAGTTTTTTAATCATCTTGTCCTCAGTTCCTAATAGCATTTTATCCAGCCCTGACGGCTCTATTTTTATACCCAACTATTCTTCATCTGTCCAATATCTTGACTGTAATTGAAGATATGCCCAAACTGCACCCCCAAAACCCACTTATGCATCGTCGGGTGCCGGGTGGGCATGGCCCATTGGGTGGGCGTGGCTGCGGTGGTAACGGCAGACTGGGTGGGACTAAAAAGTTCAATCAATCAATTCCAACTTTGCAAGATCTTTTTTTTTTCCTGCGAGAAGTTCAAATTGACTGATTGAACTTTTTTTTGTACACAGCAGCGGAGGCCTTAAGCGAAAAGGTTTTATAAAACCCAACTGAAGGCCTAGGACTGGGGCAATGGTGCGTTTGCCCACAGAGAGGGCTCTGAGTGCCGCCTCTGGCACCCGTGCCATAGGTTCGCCACCACTGTGTTATAACTTTCCCTAATTGTATAAACTTTGGGTGTATATGCATTTCTAATGCTGAAATACAGCTGGGGACTTGTATATAATTTGGTTACCAAGTTTTAACCCATATGTCTATTAGAGCTTGTCTGATGTAGTGCCTCCGAAAGTATTTGTGGGCCTTATATTTTTGATCCCATAACATGGCATGCCATCCTATCTGCAAATCATGACCTTCCAGACTTAACAGTCTCCTGTTTTTCAATAGTATCCAATCCCGCATCCATAATAATACTATGGCCTGGTAGTATTTTTCCAGGTCAGGGAGGCTGAATCCACCCCTTTCCTTCAAATCTTGCAATAATTTTAATTTGATCCTTCCTTTTTTCCCTTGCCAAATAAATTTGAGTATGGTTTGATTAAAGTTTTGAAAGAATTTAATGGGTATGCATTGAAACAAAAATAAAAGTTTAGGTAGCACATTCATTTTAACTGGAAAAGGTGCAAAAAAGGGCAACAAGAATGATCAAGGAAATGGAGCGCCTCCCTTATGAAACCAGATTGCAACGCCTTGGTCTCTTCAGCCTTGAAAGACAGCGTTTAAGGGGTGAGTTGATCGAAGTGTATAAAATCATGCATGGGATAGAAAAGGTGGATAGAGAAAAATTCTTTAGGGCACTCCCTAAAGCTCATAGCTAAGAAAGTGAGGACAAATAAAGGGAAATATTTCTTCACCCAGAGGGTCGTTGATTTATGGAATTCACTTCCTGAAGGAGTCGTGACAGCTGTCAGCCTTGACAGCTTCAAGGCAGGGCTAGATACGTAGATTCATGGAGGCCAAGTGTATCTGTGGTTATTAAAACGGATGTCCATGTGCCGCCTCTATGTTGGTTGAGGCAGGCAGGATTCCCTTGAGTACCATTTGTTGGGGGTCAAGGGAAAGGGAGGGTTTTGCCTTCTCTTTCTGCTCAAGATCCCCATGTACAATTGGTGGGCCACTGTGTGACACAGAATGCTGGACTCGATGGGCTTTGGCCTGATTCAGCATGGCTCTTCTTATGTTCTTATGTTCTTATTTTGATTACGGCAGTTCTACCCATAAAAGAGAGCTGCAGGTTGGTCCAAATATCTAAGTCAGTTTTAATCTGTTCCATTAATTTATCATAATTATCTTTTTTAAGTGTAGCACATCTAGCTGTTAATTGTATCCCTAAATATTTTATTTTCTTCGTGGTCTGGATGCCTATTCTGTCAACTAATTCATTTTTCTCTGTTTTAGTCATGTTCTTAACGAGCATTTTAGTTTTTTCTTTATTTATCTTTAGGCCTGCTATTTCCCCATATTTTCTCAGTACTTCCATCAGTCCTGTCCCTGATTGTAGTGGCTCTTCTATTATGAAAACAAGACCATCTGCAAAGGCTTGCATTTTAAACATTTCTCTCCTAATCTCTAGTCCTTTGATCTGTTCATCTTTCCGAATCACTCTAGTTAGCACCTCCAAGGACAGTACAAACAATAATGAAGATAATGGGCAACCTTGCCTGGTGCCTTTTTGAATTTGGAAGCTTTCAATTGTTTCTCCGTTAATTATTACTTTGGCTGCCTGTTTGGAATAGATTGATTTAAACATAATTATGAAATTCTCCCCAAAGTCCATATACACCAATTGATTGAGCATAAAATCCCATTTCACGTTGTTGAATGCTTTTTGTGCATCAAGAGAAATTAATTAATTAAAGATTCTTGTAAGATTTTATATATTTCTGCAGGTAAACCAACCGGCCCTGGGGCTTTGTTTTTTTTTTTTTTGTTTATTAATTGCCTCTGATAGTTCTTTATTCAACATGTTTTTAAATTCTTCTGGAACTTTCGGTAAGTCAGCTGTTTGCAAATACTCTAGAATATCATCATTGTTTTTCCGTTCATCATCTTTATATAGGTTCTTATCGAACTCATAGGCCACTAATTTCTTTCCTTCATTCTGATATACCATATCACCTTCTTCATTATATAGTTTGCTAATCCTCTTTTTGTTGTTGTGTTTCTTTATTTTATAGGCCGACCATCTCCCCGGTTTATTGGCATTTTTGAAAAAAATTTTGTTTGGTACGTTTTATCTGCTGCCCTAATTCTTCCTTTTCACTGATATTCATCTTGTTTAATTAGGTCTATCTGTTGTTTCAAATCACGTCTTTGTGGTTCATTTTGTAAATTTTCCTCAGCTCTACTAAGTTCTTCTTCTAAGTTTCTTTGTCGCTGTAGTTTAATTTTGTTTTTCCTGGCCATATAAGAGATTGCAACATCTCTCATATAGGCTTTGGCTGTATCTCATAAGTTTTGGCAATTCGTATCTTCCTTTTTATTTGTCTGGAAAAACAGGTCCATTTGATTTTCCAATTTCAATTTAAATGCTTTATGTTTTAAGATTGTTCTTTTCAGAGTCCATCTCTTTATTCTCTTTTGCCCTTTCCATCTGATTTTAACTGGGTTGTGGTCGGTCCAGGGGTTCGTATCAATTACGATATCTTCCACCTCCGAATTTAAATCTGCTGACAACCACACCATATCAATTCTGGACCATGATTGATGTCGTAATACGTAGACTGCTTTTTCCCTATATTCATCTCTCTCCAAATACCTTGAATATTAAGCTCTTCTGCCACTCTTAGGAAGGTACTGGGTAACGTTCCTCTGATTCCTTTTCTGTTCTTACCACATTTATAATCTAAGCGTCTGTCCACAATTGCATTATAATCTCCCATTATACAAATATTATCATATTCAAATTTGCTAATAATACTATGTAGTTTTTTGTAGAATTGTTTCTGCCCCTCATTCGGGGCATAAATTCCCACAAGGGGGGGGTAGGAGAGGAAAGTGGGGTGGGGGGTATGGAAACAGCCCAGAAAACCTCTGAAGATCTTATGGCCCAGCCTTTCCCCAAGCCCTCCTCCCTGGTCGCCCCATTCAGGCGCCTCTTGGAAAAAAGACAATAGGGCAGACATGTCAGACACAAGGCCCGGGGGCCGGATGCGGCCCACAAAGTGGTTTCATGCGGCCAGCGAAGCCATCCTGGAAACAGTGAGGGAACGGCCCCCACTGCCTTGGCCCAGGGCCAGAGCCAATGTACAATTTTGTGGTGGCCATCTATGCTGAAAGGCATTCAGTCTTAGCTCCACAAGGCCGTCAAGAAACAGCGAGGAACCAGCCCCTGCTGTGTCGCCCCCCTCCCCCTGGGTTCCTGCTGGGGAGGGGTCACCCTTTGTGAGGAATGAAGAAATGGACCATGCCTTGGCGCTTGCCCTGGTCCCACCCCCCCTTCTGCCAGAGACCCTCAGATCTGTCCCACTCCTGCCCAGGCCCCCCACAGGCGCCCTGACACAATGATGTAGAGTTGGCCACGCCCACCCAGTAGGCCACACCCACTCCATCCACACCCACCCAGTAGGCCGCACCCACCCTGGCCACAACCCCCACCCTCCCCATGGCAACCACAATGCTGATGCGACCCTCAATGAAATTGAGTTTGACACCCCTGCAATGGGGGTCTTTGGGTGAGCACCTTCAAAAGGTGGGGGAGGGGCCCAGCTTTCTTCTAAAGATGAAGGAGGGTCTACTAAAGTTAAGATGGCTGGAATGTTTCCAAAAGGTGCCCCAGGGCTTCTAGGTTAATAGGGGCGAACGATTGAAACTGCGCCTTCTCTTTTTTCACTTAGGCATTCCCTATTTCTCAATGGGGAATTCATTGCGCCGGTTGGCCTCTGAGCTGTGAATTTGGGCAGAAATGTCAGATCCCAGAAGTTTATGGAAAGAGGGCGATGGAGGGATGTGGACCTTCCTTCCTTCCTTCCTTCCTTCCTTCCTTCCTTCCTTCCTTCCTTCCTTCCTTCCTTCCTTCTCTTTCCCTCCTTCCTTCCGTCCTTCCTTCTCTTTCCCTCCATCTTTCCTTTCTCCTTTCCTTCCTTCCTCTCCCTTTCTTTTCTTCCTTTCTTTCCTCCCTTTCCCTCTTCCTCCCTCCTCCCTCACTTCCAGATCTCTCTCTCTCTTTCAATGCTAGCTAGGAGGAACTGCCTGTCCCTGGAGTACCACCACCACCACCACCCCTTGCAAGGAAGTGCCCCCCACCCGAGAAACGCCTGAATCCTCCTGAGGGGGGGTCGGGGAAGGGGAGGAGGGCGCAAAGGGCTTCCGTCTCTCCTGAGTCAGAGGGTTCGAGTTGCGGGGAAAACGAAAGTTAGGTCTGGCAGAGCTGGGGAAAGGAAAGCTTCCTCCTCCCAGCCAGACGGAATTGGGGCCGTTGCTAACGAGCTGCGCTGGCCGAAGAAGCCGCCTCGGTGCCGGAGACGTCCGCCTCCCATTTGATGGTAAGCTCCGGGGAAGGTTTCCGCGGTGTGTTCCGAAGTAACGCGGAGGGCGGGCAACTCCGGAGCAGAGAGAGAGCAGAGACTCACTTGGCCCAGAATGCAGAACGCTGCCCTCCAGTTTGGGGGGGGAGGGGGAGAGGAAGAAGCCCCCCCAAAATACTTGGTCCCCCCTAAGAGTCTTAAAAGTGGGACCTGCGGAGCGAGAGGGAAGAGGCTGGCTTTTTTTTTTTTTTTTAGTTCTAGACTTAAAATTTATTGAAGATAAACTAGAAGACCAAGTGTTGGCTTACAAAATTTAAGTTTTTTCATTAACCCAACAGAAGTATATGATCACATATGCAATGGAAAGCAAAACTATCAATGTATGGGAATAGCCAGAAAGTGTTGACCAGATTAGTAATTACCAAACTAAGACAGCTTTGCACAGAAGGAAGAGGCTGGCTTTGAGAGGCGGGGGGGGGGGGCTGACCCGTGGAGAAGGGCTTGGAAAGATCCGTGCCCCCCCCATATTCAGCCTCTCCCCACCCAGTTTCTCTCCTTCTTTCTTTTCCACCACACTTTTATTTTCTGCCTTCACGGTTCTGCGCTTTTCGGGTGTGCGTTTCAGGAGGAATCCGTGTCTTCCAGATCCGGCAGGACTACATGTCCCATGAAGCCCAGCCAGCACGGCCAGGGCCCGTTAGGAGTGAGGGTCAACCACAGTTGGAAAGCCAGACTTCACTTCGCTTCTTTAGTGAAAGGATGGCAGCCAAACCAGACAGGAAATACGGGGGTCCTCGGCTTACGACCACAAGTGAGCCCCAAATTGTATGTTGCTAAGTGAAACGCCTGCTAAGTGGCTTTTGCCACGTTTTACGACCTTTTCTTGCCACAGTTCTTAAGTGGATAGCTGCAGTTGTTAAATTAGTAACACGGCCGTTAAGGGGATCAAATGACCCCGGGACACTGCAACGGTCATAACAAGGGAATTCGTTTGCAGGGTTGACACTAATTCTACTTTATTTTAAGGCTACATGAAGAGAACCTTGCAGGTCTGAAGGTACAGGCTTCCTGCTTTAAGCAGGTTGATTTATTCAGGAGGTTCCTTCCTAATTTTATTCCTCTGAGTTCCTGCCTCTCTTCTTTGATTGTGGCTTCCCTTCCCTTCGTCCCCCAAGGTCGCCCACGGGTTCCTTTACAATTATTGAGCGCTAGAGAAAGCAGTTGATACTGGACCATTGAGCTCAGACTCAGCCTTCTGAAGAGGAGTGGACTTCCACTCCCAGGAACCCCTTGCGGCCCAGCCAGTTATCTGGGGGAATTCTGGGAGTTGAAGTCCACCTATCTTCAAGTGGCTGAGGTTAAGAAACACTGGGCAGATGGGTTGAAGATTTACTCTCCGGGACTTCTGGCTATCCTCCAGATTTCAATTCCCAGAATTCTCAGCTGGGGCCATGCTTGCTGGGGAATTCTGGGATTTGAAATCAACCAATCTGGAAGCTGCTGAGATTGGCCAAGATTGGGCGTAGAATTTCTACCGAAAGGTGAAGCCAAATCCACAGCCTTGGAAGGAAACCAAACAAGGAAGCTAATTCCAGTTGTGTTGTTAGGTCCCTTGTGTGTTTTTTGGTTTACAGTTGATTTTCTCCTCCCTCCTCAGAAAGAATTGAGCAAAAAAATTGTCTGATGGGAGGGGGCTGTAAAATGGACAAGTACGCCACCACGCCCAACTTTCTAGACGTTCCAGCTAGCAGCGTTTCATTTCCTGCTTGTATTTTATTCCATTTCAGTTGCATTCATTAAACTGAGTTGGGTTAATTTAGACATTCCTTTCCCATCTTCTCCTTCCATAGGAGATGAATGAGGAGTTACAGTTCCTCCTATGTGACAGATGCCACTCAGAGGTCCCACACCCCAAACTCCTGCCCTGCCTTCACAATCTCTGCTCCCCGTGCCTTGAGGAAAAGCCGCTCGATCTCTGTGTCATCTGTGGAACTCCGTACTTCCACCTTGCAGAGACCCCCGAAAATCAGGATAACGTGTTCTTCTCCAACCTCCAAGTCAATTTCGATCTCTACCAGAAGGTCACGGGGAGCAAAGAGTCGGTTTGTAACAAATGTGGGAAAGAGGCAGAGTTTTGGTGTTTCAGCTGCAAAGAGTTCCTTTGCCTCTCGTGCTTTCCATTCCACCAGAGATATACAAAGAAAGAGAGTCACGAAGCAAGGTCGCTGAAGGACTTCCAGGCAAAATCTTTCAAGGAATTCCTTTCAAGCATCAGAATGCCCAATACCATGTTTTGTTCCAAGGAGGGACACAACAGCCAAATATTAAGGTAGGTTGTGCATCTATGCTTCATTCTCAAAGTGGAGAACCTCTTTTAAGCCACCACCCTGTTGCCCACTGGCTGGCTTTCCTGTCTGCCCAAAAGCTGATGTTTTTGGAATCTGGAGCAAGAAGCAGTGAGCTTTGTGGCTCCAACAGACATCTGGAGCGAGGCGTAGAGAAGCTTTGAGCTAACTAGCTAAGATAGAACAAGACGATGGGACGAAGAGAAGTGGCCCCAGCTCTAATGAAATAAGTCCCAGTTGGGTTACCAGGTCACTCCGCACGATTTGGAGAATAAGTCCCAGTTCATTTTTTTTTTACTGTGGGCACAATGGCACACATTAAAAATTAAATTTAATTGCTTGCTCTCAAAGTGTACACATACATAACCCAATGAGTTCTCATTCTTGCAGATGAGTCTCCAATTGCTCATGAGGGAAGCAGCTTACCTTGGACAATCATGAATCTGGATATTTCTTTAGGGACAATTGTTCAAGCCTTGTTGGATTGAACTAGGCCAGGGGTAGGCAACCTTGGCTCTTTTATGACTCGTGGACTTCAACTCCCAGAATTCCTGAGCCAGCCAAAGTTGCCTACCCCTGAAGTAGGCCAATCTCTGCTTAGATAGAGCTGTGAATCCCATTTCTATTCTCCATCTGCTCCTCCTAGGACAGGGGTAGGCAACCTTGGCTCTTTTATGACTCGTGGACTTCAACTCCCAGAATTCCTGAGCCAGCCAAAGTTGCCTACCCCTGAAGTAGGCCAATCTCTGCTTAGATAGAGCTGTGAATCCCATTTCTATTCTCCATCTGCTCCTCCTAGGACAGGGGTAGGCAACCTTGGCTCTTTTATGACTCCTGGACTTCAACTCCCAGAATTCCTGAGCCAGCATGGCTCAGCATGAAAACCTCTCCATTTCTCCTCAGCATGGCTGGCTCAGGAATTCTGGGAGTTGAAGTCCACGAGTCATAAAAGAGCCAAGGCTGCCTACCTCTGAGTAGGAAGACATTTCTCCCAATCTTCCAAGGTGTAAATAGTGTATTTCCTCCATAGTTTTAATCTAGTAGTTTCAAATATTACTCAACAGGTAAATGGTTTTGTCCTCTTTAATGGGATTGTGACATTCCTTGAAGATGCTCAGGTTTCTAACGTGACTTAACTGAGTGCTAAAGACCCAGTTTTGAGATCCAGGTGCAAATGAAGTGACCGGGGATGGACAGCAGCTCCAGTCAAAAATCATATGCTTTGCCTTTTTTGATCCCCAGCCTTTACTGCAAGCAGTATTCTCAACCTATGTGTGTCATTTGCACCCTACTGGACCGGAAGCAAGATTGTGACATCAGCCAGGAAATACAATGCAAGGAAGAAGAATTGCAAAACATAAGTGTGGAGCTGCAGGAGAAGAAGAACACTTACAACGAGACCTACAGCAGCCTTGAGAAACAGGAGAGGGACATGGAGCAGTTGAGGAACGAGATGAGAGAGCTGATCCAGCAGAAGATAGAGCAGATGATCCAGTGGCTGAGAGAAAAGAGCGAAGGATTCTTAGTCGAAGTAGAAGCCCATCATAGCCACCAAGTGCAAGAGGTAAATAAGAAGCTGCAGGAAACGGACGGAGTGATCCAAAGAATTACATCCAGCCAGAGGTTGGTGGAGAAGTTGCAACTCTACGCTTCTGCCCAGGAGGTGTTGGAGATGCATCCTTTCCTCAAAAGGTCCATGGTGGACCTCAAGAAGAAGCAGCCATCTTCGGTAAGGGGAATGGAAATGAGAACTTTCCTGGAAATCAAGGCCCAACTCCAAACTTTGCTCGACAGAGTGACAAAAGACGAAGGTAAGGTTTCGCAGAGATCATAGAATCGTAGAGTTGGAGGGGACCTCCCGGGTCATCGAGTCCAACCCCCTGCTCGAGGCAGGATTCCCTAAACTATCCCAGACAGATGGCCGTCCAGTCTCTGCTTGAAGACCTCCATCGAAGGGGAGCTCACCACCTCCTGTGGCAATCTGTTCCACTGGTCGATCACCCTTACTGTTAGAAATTTTTTTCTAACATCTAATCTGAATCTTTTCCCCTGCAGTTTCATCCCATTGTTTCTAGTCCTTCCTTGGGCAAGTGAGAACAGGGCTAATCCCTCTGCACTGTGACAGCCCTTCAGGTATTTGTAGACAGCTATCATGTCTCCTCTCAGTCTTCTTTTCTGTAGACTAAACATTCCCAATTCCTTTAACCATTCCTCATAGGACATGGTTTGTAGACCATTTACCATCTTGGTAGCTCTCCTTTGAACCTGCTCCAGTTTGTCAGTGTCTTCCTTGAACTGGGGTGACCAGAACTGGACACAGTACTCCAGGTGAGGTCGGACCAAGGTAGATTAGAGGGGAATAATAACTTAATAATGTGCAGGCAGTCCTTGGTTTACAACCGCCATGGGGATTTCTGTTGCTAAGCAATGCATTTATGAAGCGAGTCATCAGGGAACTGGGTCCAATTTTAGGATCCTTTCTACCACAGTCATTCAAGGTACCCCTGTGGTCTTTAAGTGAATCCGGCTTGCCCCACTGGCTTTGCTCGTCGGAAGTCAACTGTGTTGTAAGCCACCCAGAGGCGTCGGAGACGAGATCATCTAGTCCAGTGTTTCTCAACCTTGACCATTTTAAGGCATGTGGACTTCAACTCCCAGAATTCCACAGCCAGCAATTCTGTCTGAGGAATTCTGGGAGTTGAAGTCCACATGCCTTAAAATTGTCAAGGTTGAGAAACACTGATCTAGTCCAACCCCCTGCTCAGGCAGGAAACCCTGTACTATTTCAGATAAATGGTTGTCCCGTCTCTTCTTAAAAAACGTCCAGTGCTGGAGCATTCAGAGCTTCTGGAGGCAGGTTGTTCCACTGGTTAATTGTTCTCATTGTCAGGAAGTTTCTCCTTAGTTCTAGGTTGCTTCTCTCCTTCATTAGTTTTCATCCGTTGCTTCTTCAGGCACTTTGGGGAGTAGCTTGACTGCCTCTCCTTTGGGGCAGCCCCTGAGATATTGGAAGACTGCGATCCTGTCCCCCCTCGTCCTTCTCTTAATTAAATTAGAGATACCAAATTCCAGCAACCGTTCCTTATATGTTTTAGTCTCCAGTCCCCTGATTATCTTCGTTGCTCTTCTCTTTCTAGAGTCTCGACATCTTTTTTACATTTTTTCCAGGGCCATTTTAAGTTTAAACCATCATTAACCTGGAGTAGTAACAGGGTTCTCTATTTTGCGAGAAAAAATGGGGTGGCCTTACTTGGGGGAACACAGAGACCCACACGACTGTGGAGTTGGCTGCCCCCAGAACACCTCCTCTGCCTATTTTTATAATGTTTTTATCATGTTAAAGCTTTTATATTAATTCTGATTTTAAAGTTGAGTTGATTGCTTCTATTTGACGCCAGCCAGAGCCCTTCTCTGAGAGAGGGGGGGCAGGTTAAAAATACTTTATATAAATAAATAGGTAAATAAATAAATAAAAAAACCATGGAGGCTCGTGGCTAGTCCCAGTAGACCGATCTTTGCGCAACCAGTTCTTTCCCAGAGGATCTGGAGCTACAAAACCAACACCAGGTGCCAGTTTAATAGTGCCTTTTAAGAGGCTAGCCCAACTTTGGCAACTTTAAGACTGTGGACTTCAACTCCCAGAATCCCCCAGCCAGCCGTGCTGAGGTATTCTGGGAGCAGAAGTCCACAAGGCTTAAAGTTGCCAAGTTTGGAGACCCCCTGGGCTAGAGTCCTGGCTTTAGTAATTCTGGCTGAATTTAATCTATTATTGCTCTTTCCAAGGTCTGAAACACTGGATGAGACAGTGTGGGCCTAAACCAGCAGAAACTGTAGAACGACGTTTTTATGGCTGCGTCTTTCACTCTGCTGCCCAGTTTTCTAACCCTTTGGTTTTCCTGTCTTCTTCAGAAGCCGATCCAGCTAAAGCTCAAACAGAGCCTCCAGAGGTGAGAAGGCTTGCATGTGGATCTTATATACAGACGGCAGGTTACCCTGTGGCGGGTCAAAACCAGGAGCCTTGGTCAAGCAATTTAAGGTTTTTAAGAAGAGACTGGAGGACCATTTGTCTGAAAGGGTGCAGGGTCTCCTGCTGAGCAGGGGGTTGGACTAGAAGACCTCCAAGGCCCCTTCCAACTCTGAATTTGTTTGTTAAAAGGCCTAGGTTTTGTAAGTTACGGCACATGTTATCAGATGGAAATGTTATTGCCAATCAAAATATTATGACATCAGTGTTGGCCCTGAAAATGAAGATTCAGGGTTTGTACTAGATCAGTGATGGCGAATTTTTTAGAGACCGAGTGCCCCAAAACTCCCCCCCAACCCGGTCCTTGCTCTGCCCTGCCCACTGGGCCACCCACCACCTCCACGGCCTGCCACAGATCACACGGGCAGCCCAGCAGCGCCATGGTGTCCATGCCCTCCGCCCGTGCCCTGCAGCATCATCTGCTCGCAATGTCCCCACTGCCCAGCTACCATGTCCTTGGCTCTGCTGCTTCGTGTGGGCTGCGCCGAGGGGCAACTCTCCTCCGGCGGGGCTGCTGATGAGGAAGGGGCCGTTGGAGGAGGTGGGGCTGGGGAGACGGTGCGTGTGCCCACAGAGAGGCCTCCGAGTGCCGCCTCTGGCATCCGTGCCATAGGTTCGCCACCACTGTACTAGATTGTGTACATTCCTGTATAGGTGGTAACAGAATAACAGAACAGCAGACTAACAGAGCTGGAAGGGACCTTGGAGGTCTTCTAGTCCAACCCCCTGCTCAGGCAGGAAACCCTATGCCATTTCAAACAAGTGGTTGTTCAACCTCTTCTTAAAAACTTCCAGTGGTTTTTGACTTATAAGCATAACTGAGCCCAGAATTTCTGTGGCTAAGTGAGACATTGGTTAAGTGAGTTTGGCCCCATTTCTTGCCCCAGTTGTTAAGGGAACCACTGAAGTTGTGGCGTTAGTACCGCGGTTGTTAAGTGAACCCAGCTTTCCCCGTTTACTTTGCCGGTCAGAAGATTGCAAAAGGGGATCGCCTGACCCTGGGACACTACAGCCGTCATAAATACGAGTCAGCTGCCAAGCATCCCAATTTTGATCACGTGACCATGGGGATACTGCCAAGGTCATAAGTGTAAAAAACGGTCATAAGTCACTTTTTTTGTAGTGCCGTTGTAGTCACTAAACGAATGGTTGTGAGTTGAGGACTACCTGTACCAAGATACAGGGGAATATCATCATGGCTTTTTTCCCCCCTTCTAGGACCTTTTGGGAAAGTCACCGCTCAAACGGAAATATGCTGAAGGGGAAACAAACACTGACAGCTATCCAAAAATTCTCAAAGTTGAGCCATTAACTGATGAGAAATGGAAGGCTTCCCCCGTAGCGTCTTGCAGCTGTTTGGCGATGGATGAACCAGGGACCAGTTATGGATCCACCGGTGGTGGCTTTGTCTCAGGAAGTCAAGGGGGCCTCAACGAAAACCCAGATGATGGTCCAGAGATTGCTGATGGCTGCTCAGATTTATCTGATCCAGGTAGCGTTGTATCCTGGATGCTTCATCTTGAAATTTCAAGAGCATTTCAGTTCATGCATGAAATAGATACTCTTTTTTTTGGAGGTGTGAAGGACAGTTTCTTTTCTGGGTGAGGTTCATTCCAAGGAAGGCCTGAGATAAAGCTGCCACGATACAGTGATTGATGAAAAGACCTTTTGATTACTTAAAGGAGCAGTTATCAATGCCTTATAAAAATTGCAAGTAACAGATTATTTATTGGTGTCCCTACCTTTATTATGTTTATAATAATTCGGCAAACATACTTAATACTCCTTCCTCCACCTATTTTTCCCAAAAAAAACCCAACCTTGTGAGATGAAACTAGAACTCACCTGGCCTCCTGGTTTCTACCTGTAATGCAAGCTTACATTACCCAAAAGCAATTTTTTTTTAAAAAGGAGAAAGAGATAGAGTAAGCGTTAATTTGAAAAAAAAATATTGGCTAAGTTGACCTTGACCCTTGTTTGATAGTCCTTCATATAATTCTCTCTGAACCCAAAGAGATCTAAGTTTGGTTTGAAATGATTCAGAGGAGATAAGGCCAACCAATATTCCATATATTTTAAGATGATCACTGGTAATATTCCTTGAAACTATTTTTTTTTTTTAAAAAGGATCTGTATGATCTAGAGCAGGGGTTCTCAACCTTGGCAACTTTAAGACTTGTGGACCTCAGTTATTACCTGCCTGAAATTCCCCTTCTCACTTGGGAGTCCTAGTTTACTTACGGATGCCAGAGAAATTGTGGCATTTGAAGACACTTAGTAGCTAAGTAGATGGAAGAAAAGTGAAGAAGAGAACAACCAGCAGGTAGATCAGGCCCAGAATTCCCCAGCCAGCATGCCTAGTTGAGGAATTCTGGGAGTTGAAGTCCACAAGTCATAAAAGGACCAAGTTTGAAGACCCCTGAAGTAGATAGACCTAAGTACAGGACCAATGAGGGCCCTTTTAGAAGGCCTGGAGGACTAATTTAGGGACTTGCCGGAGAAGGTCCCATCTATGTCACAGGTGTCAAACTCGCCATGTGATGTGTTGCGACGTATCGCAACTTTTTTTGCATTGCCGGAGCTGGGATGGGCGCGGCCTCTGCATGATTCAACCAGCTTGCGGGCCGGCAGTTTGGCACCCCTGATCTATGTGGTCACTAAGACTTGATGACTTGATGGAACGTTGTCCTAGAAGTAGCTTTTCATTGTGATTCCATTGTGGCAGCTCTTTCACTTTTGTTCTTTCTTTGGCAGAAGAGGACTCCTTGATAAACATTTCTTCAGAAGAAGTATCCACTGAGGACGAAACCGGGGTGAGGCCATAGTCACCTAGTTCCAGAATGCCACCTCATTGGCATTTTCCCATGAGTTTCTGCCCCGATGATTTGTAGACCAACAAATTTGAGGACACCTATCTTTGCCACCTCAAGAAATGATTCACGGATCCTCCTTTCACTGTGTTGACTGGGATAGCAGTATCTCAACTGACCAAGTCATAGATGGGGAAAACAGGTTATTTGGCCCATTTCATATGACTTCTTGTCATGAAAGGGGGATCTTAACTTCAATTTATTTACTGCAATATATCTGTTGGTCCTTGAAGTTGTTATAAGACTCTTCCCTGGACAATTGAGCTTCATGGTTCAATTCTTCCAGTTTTTACCAAATCATCACGATAGAGGGCACAAGTCAAATAGTTCTGGATCTCCAGAGCGTCACACTACTTGTTCATCTTTTTTGCAGGCCTCAGTCTTGCCTCTGGACATCAATCCTACATCACCAGTTGGCCAGAAAAGCCCAATGGAGAATACGTGCAGCACATCTGAAGATCTTAGCTTGGAGTCCAAGGTCATATTCTTTGACCTCAAGTTTCTGCGTAAGTGACCTTGGTCTCCAAGATATTTCTGATCATATGTATCCTGGGAGCCAAATGTGGTCATCTTTGCCTGAAGTAGGTCAACCCAATCTTCTGTTTCCTAGAATGACCTGTAACCACAAAGCGTGAGTGACCCCATCACCTCACCCATGGCCTTGCAGGGGTGCAGGTATGCCCAGAAGACTCCATCATTTGTTCTTCTTCAGTTGTTTCTGTAGAGGAATGTTCTTACTACATGTTGGGTCTCAAAGGTTGATCACAATCTTTTTTTATTTAGCACCCAAGAAGAAATTTTCAGTATTATTTGCTCTTTCAGCATTTATCTCTTTTCCTCCCTGCTCCCTAGTACAGGTAGTCCTTGAGTTATGACCACAGTCGAGCCCAGCATTTATGTTGATAAGTGAGAAACTTGTTCAGCGAGTGTTGCTCTGTTTTGCGATTTTTCTTGCTACATTTCTTGAGTGAATCACTGCAGTTGTTAAGTTAGTAACACGGTTGCTAAGTGAATCTGATTCTCCCTTGACTTCACTTGTCAGATGGTTGCAAAAGGGAATCACATGACTGCAACCGTCAAAAATGTGAGTCAGTTGTCAAGCATCCAAATGTAAATCACATGACCGTGGGGAGGCTGCAATGGTCATAAGTGTGAAAAATGATCATAAGTCACTTTGTTCAGTGCTGTTGTAACTTCAAAGAGTCACCAACTATGCTGTTGTAAGTTGAGGACTACGTGTATTCTTATTTTTGTTAGGTATGAGAAACATTTTAAGACCCATAACTTTCATCCATCAGCCCAGTCCAATGAAGTCTCTTTTCATTGCAGCAGGAAATATCCTTCACCTGGTCGCGCTTGGAGAAGAAATCCTCACTTTCAGTGTCAAGATTTCTTGCCTCAAAAACACAGATGACAAAGTCTGTGTGGATGGACTGGATGAGTTCCTTGAGTATCTCAGCACCCTCCATAGGCCCATTTTTGTGGGATACAAGTTATGGTCCATGGAACTCCCTGCTCTGCTTGATTCCCTTCGAAAGATCAACAAGGAAAAAAAGTTTGAAGAGTCCATCTTTGGTTTCCTGGATGTTTTGCCCTTCATCAGAGAGAAATTCCCTGAAAACCAGAATTATACACTGAAAAAATTAGACAGGAAGTATCGTCAGGGCCAGTTGGACTGCACCAAGGCAGGTGAATGTGCCATAGCTCTGAAGGATCTCTGTACCTTCTTGAAAATTAACCTTGTGACCCAAAAAAAGCAGATAATCGCCTGTTCCAGCTTCAGATGTTACTCCTCCCTTCAACCTCTCTGGGAGAAGAAAGTCCTCACCCAGCCCTCCAGGCGGACTTTGGCCTTACACAACATCTCCCTTCTCAAACTGCAGTCTGTCTATCAAAAAGACCCCGAGAAAGGGCTAAAGAAACTCTGCAGGCGTTTGAACGGCAAACTGAGGACCGGCGAGAAAAAAATTCAGAGGTTGAGCAAGATCCGCAGCTATTTCCAAAGCCTCCCATTGTCATCTCAATGTTCTTCACTTCCACAGATTTGATAATAGCGAGTCCCGGTCTAGGAAGGGACGCAACTGGCGCACCAGGCGAACCTGGTAGAACATCCTCCCGGCCACGGCCGTCAGATGGTCCTCTAAGGACAGCCGTGAGTCCAGGAGGATTCCCAAATTGCGAACCCTTCCTGTGGGAGCCACTGTTTCGCCCCCAATACACAGCGATGGAATCAGCTGGCTGTACCGGGACGACGGTAACCACAGCCACTCGGTCTTGGAGGGGTTGAGCTTGAGTCCGTTTCTCCCCATCCATACCCGCACGGCCTCCAGGCACTGGGTCAGCACGGCAAGGGCATCGTTGGGGTGGTTCGGCGTGGAAATGTACAGCTGGGTATCATCAGCGTACTGGTGGTACTCCACGCCAAAACCACGGATGATCTCACCCAGCGGCTTTACATAAATGTTGAACAGTAGAGGCGAGAGGACCGACCCCTGAGGTACCCCACATACGAGGGGTCTCGGGGTCGACCTCTGGCCCCCTATCAACACAGACTGCATCCGGCCAGAGAGGAAGGAGGAGAACCACTGCAAAACAGTGCCTCCTATGCCCAGCCCCTCCAACCGTTGCAGCATGATACCATGATCGATGGTATCAAAAGCCGCCGAGAGGTCCAATAGCACCAGAACAGAGGAGCAACCCCTGTCTTGGGCCCGCCAGAGATCATCCACCAACGCAACCAATGCTGTTTCCGTGCTGTAGCCAGGCCTGAAGCCCGACTGGAACGGATCAAGATATGACGATTCCTCCAGGTGCTGCGGGAACTGTCGGGCAACCACACTCTCAACAACCTTCGCAAGAAAGCGAAGGTTGGAGACGGGACGGTAGTTTGATAAAACAGCTGGATCCAGGGCAGGCTTCTTGAGGAGGGGTCTCACCACTGCCTCTTTCAAGGCAGCGGGAAAGACACCCTCACTCAAGGAAGCGTTGATAATTGCTCGGAACCAGTCTCGTACCACCTCCCGGGAGGCCAGCGCCAACCAGGAGGGGCACGGGTCCAGTAAACATGTGGTCGCCCTAAGTCCCCCCAGCAACCTGTCCACGTCCTTGGGGGTCACGGGGTCAAACTCAACCCAGGTAACGGTCTCAAGACCAGCCTCCACCTCTCCCATTGGACATACCCAGTTGAAGTCGAAGCCTTCCCGTATCTGAGCGATTTTATCATACAGATATTTTCTGAAATCCTC
This sequence comes from Bothrops alternatus, assembly GCA_034064705.1. Classification (NCBI taxonomy): domain Eukaryota; kingdom Metazoa; phylum Chordata; class Lepidosauria; order Squamata; family Viperidae; genus Bothrops; species Bothrops alternatus. The sequence continues at coordinate 66,114 of JARGCV010000613.1, forward strand.
AGCTCTACCCTCTAAGGGGTCTCCCCTCACCTCCTGATGAAGGAGGGAGCGGGTCACCCTAAACAGGGAGGCTGGGCGGTTATCTGATGACGCAATAAGAGCAGTGAGGTAGGAACACTTCTCTGCTCTTATCGCCATTAGGTAGGACCTAATATGGTCTCTTACCAATGTTCGGTCAGATTCGGCACGGCTCGATCTCCAACTGCTCTCTAGGCGTCTTTTCCGGCGTTTCATCTCTCTCAACCCCTCGTTATACCACGGGGCCGGTCGAGACCCACGCCGAATCAGAGGCCGCAAAGGCACAACTTGATCCAGGGCACCGGCAGCCGCCCTGTCCCAGGCCGCCACCAGCTCTCCAACCGAGTCGTGTGTCAGAACCTCAGGAATTGGCCCAAGCTCTGCCTGGAACCGCTCGGGTTCCATCAGCCGCCTGGGGTGGTACCATCTCACCGGTTCCGCCACCTTGTGGTGGGGTGCAACGGTCCGAAAGTCCAAGCATAGGAGAGAGTGATCAGACCATGACAGGGGTTCAATGACTATATCCCCTACACTCTGACCACTCAGCCACTGTCCAGAGACAAAAACCAGGTCAAGTGTGTTCCCCCCTGTGTGTGTGGGGCCTTGAATTACCTGGGTCAGGTCCATGGCTGTCATGGAAGCCATGAACTCCCGAGCCTCCCCAGACGCCCCGCCCCCGGACGGCAGGTTGAAGTCACCCATGACTATTAGCCTGGGGACCTCAACCACCACCGCAGCGACAACGCCCAGGAGCTCGGGCAGGGAGGTTGATACGTGGCAGGGAGCCAGGTACGTAATCAACACCGCCCTCGGACCCCCTAGGTCCCACTTCACCAGAAGGGATTCACAGCCTGCTGTCTGAGGAACAGTGACCTCCCTCGGCCTGAAACCTTCCCTGATCACGACCGCCACCCCCCCACCCATGCCTTGAGCTCTCGGCTGGTGGAATGCAAGGAAACCCGGTGGGCACATTTCCACCAGAGGGACACCGCCCTCTGGTCCCAACCAGGTCTCCGTTATACCCGCTAGGTCTGCTCCCCCCTCTTAGATTAAATCTTGAATGAGGGGGGCCTTATTTACCACAGACCTGGCATTGCACAGCATCAGCCTACAGCCAGGGCCCTGTGGTTCTGAACAACCCCGAGAACAGGTTGAGCCTTGGGGGTCGGAGCGCACGACCGCTCGTAAGCAGCGGGTGCGCACTCCCTTATTATGATACGGCCCCCTGCTCCCACCATACCTGCCCCTCCCGCTAACGGTACTTATTGGAACTGAGTTAGTCTTAATCAACCCCCCCCCGTCCGCACCCTCAGGACTCTGTCCCCTTCTGTCGCCTGGCCTGTCTTCTTGTTCCCTTCTGACAATTTCTTCCCCTACCTTGAACACCCCTTCCCCACCCCTCCCCACCCTTAAAACTTTGACTAAATACCTATTTAAAAAACCCCAAAGCCGCTTTTTTGATGCATGCCATCTCTCAGGACTCCAAAGTCCATCCTCGAGATGGGCCCTTGATAGAACAGAGGGCCATAATTGCGAGAGGGGGGAGTCTCGCAATGCAAGAAGCGTCCACTTCGAGTAAGCAGCCAGTCAAGTAAAGTGAATCGATAGGGTCCGGCAAGAAACCAGGCAGTCAAGTCTGGATTAAGGTCCAAGTACCAAGTTTCTATCAGGGTGATGGTAAAAATAATAATAATAATAATAACAATAATGAAGGTAGATTTTGAGTGGTCCGAGCAGGAAAGCCCCTATGTTGTTCCATCCTGCTTTGTTTAATCCACTATCCACAGGTTCGCATATGTGCTGCCGGGGGCAAGGACCAGGTCTCTGAAAAGGGGTCCATAAGGGCAGCACCAGAGTCATAATCCGGGATTCTTTCTTCAGGGCTGTCTTACTGCCCCTCCTGATAGTGCTCAGTTCGACTTTCCTTCCCGCACAAAGCTCATGGGGTGGGGGAGGCCACTACAGTTCTCCCATTTGGCCTCACTGTTGGCCGCTCGTTCACCAGTTCACAGGGGATGGTGGGGGGGGCGCCGCTGATCTTCCCTTATGCGGCGGCGGCCTCCCAGCACCAACGCCTCTCGACTACCTACCTAAGCATAATGATGGTAGAAGAGGGGAGGGGGAGGCCAGCTGCCAAGCTGTTCCCCCTCGCGGCGGCCTCTCAAAGCCAGGAGCCTCTCAGCAGTCTTTTTAAGAGTCACTCGTTCACATGGTGGGGGAGGGGGGAGCTGCCGCCGAGCTCTTCTCTTTCGCGGTGGCCTCCGACTCCCAGCTGGCTTCTCACCTCACCGCAGGCCGCAGGGGGAAGTACACTGTTACCACCACTCAGCTTCGTCCATTCCCGGCAAGAAGGGAGCCGACAGACATATCTCAGGGAGACTAAGATGTTCCGCTGCCAAAATCCCAGGGGTCCCAGATGTTTCTCGGCCCCTGGGGGGAGGTCTCTAGCCATTCCCCATCGGAGGCCCGTCTGCTCTCACCGGGAAGCGTTCTCCATCTTGCGCATGATTTACGCACCTTCCGTCGGGAACTAAAAACATTCCTTTTTCGACAGGCCAGCCTGGCATAGAAGCTTCGGTTCCAATAGGGTCAAAATGTTTTAGGGGGACTGAGTATTTTTAAGATTTTAAGCTTGTATGTCTTGGGTTTTAAATGGGGATTTCGGCCAAATTATTTAATTCATTTTTAATTATTTTAAATTTTGTATATCTATATGTTTTTAAAATTTTAGGCTGTACACCGCCCCGAGTCCTTCGGGAGAGGGGCGGTATAGAAATTTGATTAATAAATAAATAATAAATAAATAAATAAGCAACACTCTCATTTTTTATGGGATTAAGTCACCCCTCTGTGCACAAGGGGATTACCTTGAAGTAAAACCACACAGGCTGCCTGGTACATCTGGCCAAAGAGTCTCTGACATTTCTCTGACTTGAGTTTGCATAGACCGCATCATGTTTTATGGAATTCACCAAAGAGGGTTATTAGGTTGGTGCATTGTGCTAAGCCATGAGCCTTGATTTACAAACCACAACGTGACAAGGTCACACAGGACAACACCGTACAGACCGCATTATGGCTTAAGAAGGCAATGATTCAATCCAACTCAAAAGGCCATTTCCATCCATTTTGGTTTTTCTCGAGGGATTCTGTCAGAATCCAATTATATTTCATTTCTAGTTATCGACTATGGAAAATCCCATTTGTGCCCTCTCTGGATTCTGTCATACTATGAAGGGGAAGGGGGATGAGCAAAGGGGTTTTATGGCTCTCACTTCCTTCATTAAAACTTCAAAGGGACTGAATGTGGATATCACCAAGAGGACTGACCATAACAATATGGCCATCACCTTTCATCTACTACTCTCTGAAGTCTCCCTTCTGCCGGCAGTGAGGAAAAGGGGGTGGGAATGTAACACCTGGGATTGTTTCTGGAAGAACAGGGGGGCTGCTTGGGAACACTTAAAACATTGAATGGGAGGTGTTGGCCCCTCAGATCCTGTCTAGAACGCCTGCAACCATCTTCTCTTAATAAAGATGCCTGTTGGAAGAGATATTCCAAGAGTTCTGTCTTCTTAAGATGTAAAGTGGGGTGGGTCCTTACAGATTCTTTCCTCATAGAGATGAAATAATTGATGATATGAAATCTGAATGTCCACCACAAAAGCTCAGCTAGTGTTTTAAGAAGCTGAGAACCTCTTTGGCTGTAGTGGGTGAACTTCAACTGCCAGTAGCTCCAAAAAAAAAACCCCTAGTAAGTAAGAAGAAAAGCCAGAAATCATAGTTACCAGTATCTGTAATGTCACTTGTGTTGTTTCTTTCTAGTTTCTATGCCTTCCAATCAAAGAAATCTCATGATATATTTTACATATAGATTAAATGCAATGGCCATATTAAAAGTTGCAATAAAGTTATAATACCAACAACTTCCTGTGTGAAGTCCCAGACTAAGTTTGCTCCTGATCATCCTCTTTCCCCTCTCAAAATCTAGTTGGTCACTTGGAATCCGTAAGTATCTGGGTTGTTTTTGAGGTCAAGCCTCTATCCTCAAAATTACATATTGAGAATGTGAGATTATTAAGAACAGACTCCTTCAACAGACTCCTTTTTCCACCATCAATGCAAACCCATAAAGCTATATTATCCTCTTGAGTTTCTCTTCTCCATTTTCTTTGAAACCTGGTGTTCCTTTCCTTTAGCTGCATGTATTCTTTTCCTGCATTGAATCTGAAGCCACAAACACATTTTGCTGCCGTGTCTTAGCAGCTGACCTTCACACACATGTACAACACCTGGTTTTTGTATAGAAAATGGTAAAGCTAGAATGCAGAATACAACTTTTTTTTTTTAACAAGGAAGATGTTTTATTCTTCATCTGTAATTCTTGAATTGTTATTGCTTAATCAGGACCATTCTGTTGCAGTACCAACCCACTCAGTAGCCTGAGCAGTGGGAGCTGCTGACCAGTCTTCAGTGGCAGTCTGTGAACTCCAATCCTCAGTGGGGTAAGGCTGTATTGGGACGGAGGGCACTTGTACCCCTTCAGACCAGTCAGACACCTCAGGTTGTGGAGGTGCAGTGAATTCAGGGGCAGGTGCTGTCCATTCACCCTGGAACTCCTCCTTGGTAACTGCCTTATCAGCTGCAGCCTGCTCTTCTTTTTCAATCTCTTCAGGATCTCGGTAGAAGTAGAGATCAGGCATAACTTCCCATGGATGTTCATGGGAAATAGTGCCACGCATTCGCAGGACTTTACGAGCCAACATCCACCACATCAGACCAACTGAGTGAGCTCCCTTGTTGTTGCAGGGAATAGCAATATCCACATAACGCAGGGGAGAATCTGTATTGCACAAGGCAATGGTGGGAATGTTTACATATGATGCTTCAGTCAGCGGCTGGTGATCAGCTCTTGGATCAGTGACCACCAAAAGGTGAGGTTCACGAAAAGCAGCCTGGATCTGATTGGTAAATGTGCCAGGAGTAAACCGGCCAGCAATTGGAGTTGCACCAGTAGCTGCAGCAAATTTCAAAACAGCACGCTGCCCAGTATTCCTGGAAGAAATAACACTGACATCAGCTGGATTTTCAATAGCAACAATGGCACGGGCTGCTAAGAGCAGTTTTTCCCAGGTTCTCTTCAGATTGATGATGTAAATACCATCACTTTTTCTTTTATATATATACTGTTCCATCTGAAAATCTAGATTGGTGCCTCCCAAATGGGTTCCTGCAGCAAGGAATTTGAGGACATCTTCCTCCTTCATCTGTAGAACATCAAGGCCTCCGGACATTGTGAAAGTTTCCCTTTAAAGCAACGACAGGAAACGAGATGACAACGCCGTATGGAGGCTTCTCTGAGGTCGAAGAGAAAAGCCAGAATACAACTATTTTAAGGCACAACTTGAAAATGTCTGGGCCCCAATTCCCAGAATTGGGAGGGGATTGAGGTCCAGACATTATCAAGTAGCCAAGATTGGAAAGCATGGGTTTAAGATAAGATCTGTTTGTCTTTCCTACAAATATCACATTGTTATACAGTATTTTGGGGGGGGGGGCAGAAGCCTACTATAAAATCCAAGCAGGAATACTTCATCGAGCCATCATAGTTTATTTGTAGCTTGTGTAAGGTCTCAGTTCCTTATGCGAACTTGAGATATTATATCAATCTAATCAGATAACCCAAGCGGAGACTTCTTGATCAAGCAGCACTTTATTTGATCAAATTAAGCAGCTGGATGGCCAACAATCTGGAACGCTGGCAGAGTTACGTTCAGAAGTGCTATACCTTAGAAAGTTGGTAGCATTGCTTTATAAACTTGGTTAGTCAATGAAAATCAGACAACAGAGCCATTGCATCATAAAGAAGACATCAATCATTCCTGTACACTCCAATAATAATAATAATAAAGTTGGAAGGGACCTTGGAGGTCATCTAGTCCAACCCCCTGCTCAGGCAGGAAACCCTATACCATTTCGGACAAATGGCTGTCCAGTCTCTTCTTAAAAACTTCCAGTGTTGGAGCATTCACCGCTTCTGGAGGCAGGTTGTTCCACTGGTTAATTGTTCTAACTGTCAGGAAGTTTCTCCTTAGTTCTAGGTTGCTTCTCTCCTTGCTTAGTTTCCACCCGTTGGTTCTTGTCCTGTCTTCAGGGGCTTTGGAGAATAGCTTGACTCCCTCTTCTTTGGGGCAGCCCCTGAGATATTGAAACGCTGCTATCATGTCCCCCCTCATCTTTCTCTTCATTAAACTAGACATCCCCAATTCCAGCAACCGTTCCTTATATGTTTTAGCCTCCAGTCCCCTAATCATCTTTGTTGCTCTTCTCTTTCTAGAGTCTCAACATCTTTTTTCTTTTTTTCTTTATTCTCCTCCCTCCCTTCCTGTTGCCTTTCCTTTCCTTTCCTTCCTCTCTCCCTCCCTCCCTTCCTCCCATTGTTATTTAGTTATTTTCTGCAAATCAGTTGTTGATTTTGTCTTTCATAAATCGTACCATTAGCACAGATGTTGGGCCAGTGGGAAGACACCAGGAAAACTAGAAAGGAAACTATACCTCCAAACCGATGGGGGTCGACTTTAAATAACACTCTTGATGGCCCAATTCCAGCAACCATTCCTTATATGTTTTAGCCTCCAGTCCCCTAATCATCTTATTCCCTCCTTCAGTATATCGCATCCATGTATATGTTTCCCACACTTGCATGAAATTTCTCTGGTGCAAAAGCTGATTACAAAAAGCAAGAAAGCAACAGACTAAAATTTCCAATTCCCACAAAGATTAACGTTGCAAGTCCATGAGTGGCTGAGCTCACACATTCTGCAGCTAAAACATGGCTAATGTTAGATTCTTTTGAACCAGCCAGAATGTCTGTCTAATAATAAACTAGCATATATGAATTAGGGCTTCCAAACATGACCAACTTAATTTTTATACAGCAACTAAGTAAAAAGAAATTAAGCAGTTCAGCAACATGTTCCCTGTTTGATATGTGTAATTTTACTCAAAAACACTGGAATATTTTACCCAAAATATCTGAAAGCGGTTGATCACCCACTGCTGTACTGTATTCATTCAGACATTGGCCTAAAGCAGGGGGTCTTCAAACTTGGCCCTTTTATGACTTGTGGACTTCAACTCCCAGAATTCCTCAGCCAGCCACAAGTCATAAAAGGGCCAAGTTTGAAGACCCCTGGCCTAAAGCAAACCTCATTCTAGACCTGGGTTCAAATTCCCTACCTGACCTCAGAACTTGGGAGAGAAAGCAGTCAAGTTCCCTCCAGCCTACCTTATCAGGTTGTTTCTGCAGGGGTAAAATTAGGGGAGATTCTTACATAAATCATATTAAGCACCCAGAGGAAAGGTGAACCTCTTGTTATTATTGCTTTGAGTCTGAGGGTCTCTTAGATGCCCTCCTTCTTTGTCTGGCAGGTTCAAGACATGGTGGACCTGCCTAAAATTCTTCTCCCAGTTTCTAAGTCTTGTGGAGGCTTCTATCTTTTCTTTTTCTCCAGATCCTTCTTGTGTGTCTCTGGAGATTATCAATCATCCAGGTCATGGTTGTCCCACAGGTATTTTTTCCAAAATGCAATAGGACTTTCTTAACAGAATAACAGTTGGAAAGGACCTTGGAGGTCATCTAGTCCAACCCCCTGCTCAAGCAGAAAACCCTATACTATTTCAGACAAATGGTTGTCCAGTCTCTTCTTGGTTTTTTTTCCTCTGAAAACATTCCACTTCTCATCCATTAAGCTTCTTCTGAAGAACGGAAGAAGCTTCTTGGATGAGAAGCAAAATATTTTTTAAAAAAAGTCTGCTTGCCTTTTGAAAAAAGCACCCTTGGGATACTCAAATCCTCTTTGGCCCTATGCAAATCTAAGTACTTTCAGAAGAGCGGCTGAAACTTTTAACCTACCTTAATCTCTCCTTCCCTCCCTCTGGCTGCAGAGCCCTTGCAGCTGGGGAAGATGCAAAACTTCATATTTTTTTGGGTGCTTTGCAGGATTTGCACTGGCTGCAAAGGGAGCTGATTAGCTGCCTGATTATGGAAGTCAGGTGAGAGGAGGTTGGCCTTCAGGAGTTGGAATAAAAAGGATCCTGGGCAGATGTTGGTCTCTTCTTCTCCGGCTTCCTAGAATAGACAGGATGGGACCGTTACAGAATTTGGCCATTGTTTTAGCTTGTTGGGTAATTGGGGAAGTGGCCTCCTTAGATCCCTGGGATTATTGGGGGTATTACAACACTCCTGCCCCTGCGAGGCAGCCTTATATACCTTCTGGGGCTGAGACTTATGCTTGGGTAGATGCTTCTCAGGCCCGAGCTTTGTCCCTCCTGTCACCTGTGCTGGTCCAGTGTGGCGAGGCCCAGGTGATGGTGACTGTGAAGAGAGACCTGTTTGGCACCGGGAGACTCGTCCAGGTAGAGGACCTGAGTTTGGGTCCATCTGGCTGCAAACCCACGTTCTACAATGCTCCCGAGAACACGGTGCTCTTCAATGTAGGTCTTCATGAGTGCGGGAGTGTCTTGCAGGTAAGGGTGGAAGAGTCTGCAAACCTGTGTTTTTCGCATGCCATGAAATTCCCCTTGTACTGTACATTGCAAGCACTAAATCCACTTCTGGTTTATTACTGCATCTCCCTGGTCTCATCTTTCCTTCTTTTCTCTAGATGACTGCTGAGTTTCTGGTCTACAGCATCAGTCTCCATTATAAGCCCACCCCTTCTTCCCACAGTGTCATTGTAAGAACCAGCCCAGTCGACGTCCCCATTGAGTGTCACTACCCAAGGTAAGTTCGGAGGACAAATATGTGGGGTTGGCTTGACTGTTTAGGGCAGGGGTCTTCAAACTTGGCCCTTTTATGACTTTGGACTTCAACTCCCAGAATTCCTCAGCCAGAGGCATACTGGCTGAGGAATTCTGGGAGTTGAAGTCCACAAGTTATAAAAGGGCCAAGTTTGAAGACCCCTGGTTTAGGGGGAGAGATGGTTACCCTGGGGGTGGGAGCTGAGAACATGCTGTTGGATAAAAGCCATCTCTTTCTAGCCAGTGGTCCTAACTAGTTTACCAAAGCTGGTAGAGCAACAGTGCCATATGGCTCGTGGAATAAATCAGCGTTACAGAATTAGCATGAGACATAAAACCAAAAACCAGTTAACCCCCATCATGGCTTAGAATGGACCCAGAATTTGGCAAGGTTGAAGGAAGAGACTTGGCTGCTACTTGGAATCCTTGATGCTGAATTTGATTGTGTCTAGAAAACCACCAAGCTCAGAACACACCAAGGATTTCATAATTCTGAGCTATAAATATTCTGTTGCAGGGGTCTTCAAACTTGGCCCTTTTATGACTTGTCCACAAGTCATAAAAGGGCCAAGTTTGAAGAACCCTGTTCTAGAGGGTGAAATAGTGTATCACTTTCTTCACCCATGGCAACAGAATTTCTGGTGGGAGAGAAAAACCACTAAATCACCTATTCTCATTGGGAGACTTTACCTGTCTTTATTTCCAGGAGAAACAATGTAAGCAGTAGTGCAATCAAGCCAACGTGGATTCCGTTCACATCAACGATTTCTGCAGAAGAAAAACTACGTTTCTCCTTGCGTTTGATGAATGGTACTCCTTTTTATGTGGTTGCTAGGAGTTGGAAATGACTTGATGGCCCATAATTGCTTTCAGAAGCCCCCTATTTCTTCATGAGTCTCATGAACACAAGGGTCCAATGAGATTAAACCTTAATTGTGCACAAGTAACATTTTCTTCACATTGGCATTAGTCAAACTATTTTTAAACTGTTGGTTAAAAAAAATTGACCCCACTTTCGCATTGCTTTGTGCATAAGGCCACATAATGTTTGTCCAAATAGTCATATGTGCATGTGTACATATGCCACGCAAACCATGTTACAGAATTGTGCACAGGTACTTCCTCAAGTCGCAATTTTGCACAGCTTCTGACTTTTTATGGCAATTCCACAATTGCTAATAGTCCTTCAAAATTCTGGGGAAAATAATGCAGATATCAGTGTACATTCTGGATTCTGCATATTTCAGAAGACTGCAGCCGATTTGGTGGTACCCAAAATTTAAAAATGGTTTGACAGGCCAATATAAGAATTAAGATGGGATTCACATTGGTTTGCAGACATGATACATGGGAGAAAAAAAAGATTATTTGTCCAAGTTGCATTCCTGATCTGAACTGGGCTCACTTAGGTTGAAATTTGCATCCAAGAAGTCCTTCCATGCCAACATGATGATGGTTTTGGTTTTCAGATGACTGGAGCGTAGAAAGAGCCTCCAACGGCTACCAGTTGGGAGAAATCATGTATATTCAGGCTGAAGTAATAGCAGAAAACCACACGCCTCTCCGGCTCTTTGTTGATAGCTGTGTGGCCACGTTGAGCCCAGAGGCAGATTCCAGTCCCCGCTATCCCATCATCAATTTCAAGGGGTAAGAGTTCTAACTATCTCTCTTCGCACTTGCACTGAACATTTTTATTTGAGATAACTCACTGCTCCTGGAGATCTTAAAGTTGCTTGTTCAATAGCAAAATTGCACTATGTCCACTTAAAATGGTCATCACTATGGGGTAGAATGGCCATTGGGAGCAATAACCTTGCTTACATATAAAAATTGCTAATAAAGGAGAATATTTGGGTTGAAATGAGGGGTCCCTGATGCTGCTGTAACCTAGTTTGGGTAATGAAATGTCTGCAAGAAAACAACCAAGCTCAGAGGGCGTCAAGAACTTCTCATGAAACTTGCTAAATTTGTAAAAAGAATCAGGTTTCCCCTTTTTATCTTTTGCCTTTTGTCTCTTACTTGCAAGAAAGTTCTTGTTCTATGCTTGCGTCCACAAAGAGAGCCATCAACTCATCCCCATTATCATGGCTGGGTTGTTAAATTGCCTCCTGACCTGCTTTTCTCTCTGTATTACATAAAAATTATATTTTAACTTGATGGCGCTGATTGCTTCGGTTTCTATCTATCCCCTTGTGTGTCATTTGTGTTTGAGGCTAATCCGGCAGGTAGTGTAGTTTTCCCTGGTCATTTTGAAGGATCAGATGAAGGAATACACGAACAGATGAGGCCCCGGGGATCAGAGGAAAGAACATCTGTGGAGATATATGAATTCTGAGAGAAATGTTTTCTCTTGTCTTCATGTCACGGCCTCAAAACAAGCAAGAAAAAGGCTTTTCTTTCATCCTGTTTACTGTCCAGTGGTAATAGGGGATTTGCAACACAAGCTTGCTAACAGTTGCCTATACTTGATAGCATGACGAGGGGGGCATGAACAATGAAGCGAGGCAGACTCACGTGTCAGAAACCACTTAACCAGGATCTTGGATGCAAGAATAGCTCGCTTACAAGAAAAAAAAAACCCAAACCACATAGCTAGAACATAGAACTAGAAACTTCGCAAGATAGCTGCGACCTGGGGTAGGCAACAGGAGGCGTGACATTTAGCTGTTTTGCACAGCAAGCGAGAAAGCTTTAGGGGGCTGTAATCCAGGTAACCAATCTATATTATATGTAATGCATGCATTATTAAGGGGAGGGCAAAGGGATGTATGTGATTCACCTTCAACTATAAAAATTGCTGTAAAACTGTAATCAGGGCCTTGGCTGCTTTCAAAGCCAGGATCCTTATATCTTGGTACCACCAGCCCCAAAGTTGTTAAATACGAAGATTCCGCTTCTTCTTTATGCGGTCCTTCTATCACAGTCAAGGCTCAGTCTAAAAAGATTACTTTCTGCATTTGGGTCCTACTGTGCTGAGAACCATTTGTCTATTAATTATGACAAATCCAAAGTATTGGTGTTCTCTAGAGCATGGAAATCATACAACTGGGCTATCAATGGTAATGTTGTTAGGCAGGTTTTCCATTTTAAGTATTTAGGTATTCAATTTCAGAATACTGGTGCTTGGACTAAACATCGACCCCAGGTGCTGAATTCGGCCTCCTGTAGCCATCAGCAGATTATAAGATTCTTTTTTACCCCAGGAGGCCAGTTTACTCCTTCTGCTCTGCATATATACAAAGCCAAAACCCTGGCCCAAACTCTTTATGGAATTCCCATATGGATACGAGGCTTCAAGGATTGTATTGAAAGAACCCAGGCTGTTTTTCTTAGGAAACTTCTGGGTCTTCTTCCCTGTGTTGGATTTGCTTCGATGTACCTGGAACTGGGCATTCGTTCAGTCGAATGCATGGCGTGGATTAACATCTTTAAATGGTGGTTTTGGGTGCTTTTTTCGGCAGTCCCTCATAGCTACCTCTCCCTGGTGTTTGCTGATTCTCATACTTCTCGTTGGGAGAGGGAGCTGACGAAGAAACTCCACTTGCTAGGTTTTACGGGGGATGCTCTGGGAGGTTATGGTCTCAAGGACGCCCAGTTTAGGGTAGTCCAACGGCTTGTGGACATAGATTTGCAATACTTAAGAACCAGAGCCAACAAAACCTGCTCCCCTTTGATCTTCAGCCATTCTAATAATTATGGATTGAGGATGGCTTCATATTTCTATACTCTAACCATCCCCAAGTATAGAAGAGTCTTTTCCCTAGCCCGTTTCAATGTCCTGCCCTCAGCACTACTCAACGGGCGAATCAAGAGGCTCCTGTTCAGTGAGCGACTCTGCCCCTGTGATAGGGCTGAAGTTGAAACTGTGGAGCGTGTCTTATCATACTACCCTATGTATAACACAGCCTGAATTAAATTATTGTCTCTCCTTGGAACTGATCCCTCTGGTTCTAATGTTAGTAATTTGGTCTTATATTGTCTAGAGGATGACTCCTCCTATATTACTTCTCAGATTTCTAAATTTCTTTTAAGAGCTGTAACTATTAGAGGAGAACATTGTAATTCCCTTTAGCCAAGGCTTCTGGTGTTAATTGTTTGTGATTGTATTTTTCTTGTGTTCTCTTTTGTTGCACTTGCATTTTGGTCTGTGACCGCAAAATAAATAATTATTAATTACTTGGTACCAGAATAATTGTCTCACACCTTCTCTTTGGTGATCCATTGGCTTTGACACCAAGCTAAGGCCCAGTTTTGGGGACGATAATTTCTGAGCCAGACTGGGAGCTTTGGGGCTAAAGAACAGACCCGCAATTTCATTGAAAGGCAAGGTTCAAATAGGCCTGTTGTTTGCACAAGCACGCTAAAATGCAGAGTGCACTAATGTGTAACCAAGTGTGTCAATAGTAGGAAGCACTGTTGATGGGTGTTGTGTCCTCCAGCTGCCTGGTAGATGGAAGATTTGATTCCAGCTCAACCTTCTTATCACCAAGGCTCAAGGATGACTTTCTTCGATTCACAGTAGACGTCTTCCGGTTTAGTGAAGACCCCCGAGATCTGGTAAGAGGTCGCCTTCTGAAGCCCAGCTCCTAGCAGCAATATTTTTGAAGTCTCACTCTTCATCATGTGTAACCTAGCTTAAACCACTTTTTATCTTGTTCCTAGATCTACATCACCTGTCATTTGAAAGTCTCTGCGGCTACTCAAGCCCCCGATCCTGAGAACAAAGCTTGCTCCTTTCATCAGGCTAGTAACAGGTAAGCAAACTGACATTCCTACAGGGTGACACCCCATGCTAAGCCACGTGTCACTGTAGGAGGACCTTAGTAGGCTAAGTCAACCGAAATGTGAACATGCAACCAGTTTCTTTGATATAATTTATCTGCTTCTTTGAAGAAAAATGTTTTAGATTTGTTTTATTTTGGAAGACTTAGTGATTATCTTGTTTTGAGCTACACACCAATAGTTTGGGAAACGGTTTCTAACCTAATTGACTATTGCATACTGTTCTGATTCCAAGAGAGATTAATTTATAAGCATTAAGGACCTTCTCAACTTCATACAGTGGTTTGAAGAACACACTTTTCCATATTTGAAGACATGTTCCATAATTGAGTGTCCTGATAGATGAACCTATTAGAAATCTCAACTTTGTATACTAGTTCATATGCCTGATTTTTCTCTTACCCCTTAACCTATTAAATGACTTATTCAAAATATTAACATTTGTTATAGAAGGGTTAGCTGTGCTTGGTACAAATAGAGTAAGGGTATTTTGCATATAGTGAACTTAAGAGGTTTGCATAAACCACAGATGGGGGAGTTCATTAAGCAGAAACCAACCTGGGTTCCAACTTAACAACCTTGTAAGCCCAATTGCTCTTAGGCTAAGTAGATCGATGGTTGAACCTAAGAAATTAACTACCAGTAATTTAGGATATAGCCAAGTATCCATCCTTTGGTCTATTAAGAGGGGGAAGTATTGGATGAAATCTCACTATATAGGCGCAACCTTACAGGAAATGTTTCCCTTTTTTCACCACAGCTGGGTTCCAGTTGAAGGAACCGCAGATATTTGCTCTTGTTGTGAAACCCAGAATTGTGTTCGAACTACTGCTCAAGGCAACTGGGACAGATGGGGAAGAAGATTGGGCAGAGATGTGGCTGCTAAATTGGGTATGTAGTGAAGATTAGGCAGCATAGGAAACGAACTATTCCCTTGAATGATATTCAAAATTAGCTGTTCTACTTCTGGAAATATTAGATGAGGGTCAATCATGTCACATTCTATGAGATTGCCTGGACCAAGTCCCTGCAGTTTTCTTGGCAAGGTTTCTCAAAAGTGGCTTGTCATTGACTCTTTTCTAAGACAGAGAGAAGGTGACTGGCCCAAGGTTACCCAGTTGGCTTTGTACCTAAGCTGGGACTAGAACTCACGGTCTCCCAGTTTCTAGTCTGATGCCTTAACTACTACACCAAACTGGCACTCTCCACCTTAACACGAATGTCTTGTTAATCTTGTTCTCATGCAGATAAATCAAAGGAGGCAGATGCTGACGTGATGCTCGGTCCCATCCTCATTCTTGACTCGTACATGACTTCCAGAACCCCTCCTGACAATCAGAATAAGAATTTGGTCCTCTCAGCAGAACATGGTACTGTAACATGTTAATTATGGAGTTCAAACTTTGTGTGAATCCATGATTTGCTGACTAAACCATAACCGGATATATTCATACCACTTGCTAAATCAGAGGTGTGTGGCTTTTGTAATCTTGGGGCTGCAACAGCCCCCAGAAATTTTCCGTATGATTACAATCTTTTGATCTGACAGTCTGCAACCATTACTCCCACTAGACATAGTATTAACTGTATGAATTTCAGTAAAATTCTATATAATTGACTTGGTTGAAGTTACCCTTATTCTTTCAACGGACTGGTAATAATCTCACCCAATTATAAATTCACACGGAACTTTTGTTAAGAACTTTGACAGTAGCAGGAGATTCTCTGTGCAGAAATTTGGGATAAAAGTCACTTCAATGGCACTTGTTTATCATTAAGTTCCACTCTTTAAGTTTGAAGGGAAGGGAATCCGGAATGTTAAGCTCTTTGTTTTCTACTGTGTATGATATTCTTTACTTTTGATTTTCACTGCAAGAAAAGCTGTTCAAGAGAATCCAATACTGTTCTGTTCTTTTTTACAGGATTTTTCCAAATTCCTTGGATGCTGGTGGGGATCATCCTGATAGCCCTTACTACAGGCTTGTCCTTGACCACTCTAGGAATCTTTTGTACTAGAAAAAGACGTTCTAATTCTTCTTAAGATGTTGTGCAATGTGGAAGGATGTTAAAATAAACAAATCAAGACGTAAAAAAGACTTGTTTATTGAACAAGGTGGAGGGGAAAAAACAAATATAATGGTACTTGCATAGAAAACATCTCAGAAGCATCAAAACAAAGATTAAGTGATTTGTACCTGCTAGGACTGTGCTCACTTCAAAAAAAATAATAATACAGAATTCCTTTGGACCTCACACAACCATCACATCTCCCTGCTCTTAACTGAAGTAAGGCTTGATTTTTCAAGGCTGCAATTGAGCCTGAAGAACAAGGAGTCATTTAAAGAGTTGCATTCACTATTAAGATACTTTCTTATAACTCCCATTCAGTCCTCTATGGGTCCTCCTAAGGTTGTGGTCTAATGTTATGTTAGGATATGACTTGCTTCAAAGTAGTTTGATAAATAAGGCCATGTGTGAACTTGGTTGATTGTGGTTTAAATCGAACATTTGGGTATATGCTAAGTATATTCAGCTTAAATCTTTAACATCACTTCATAAAACTGCCTTGTAAATAAAACACAAATTAACTGAACGATGAAAACTGGGTTTCTCAAGAACAAACTAGTCCATTGACTCTCATATAATAATAATAATAATAATAATAATAATAATAATAATAATAATAATAATAATAATAATAATAATAATAATAATAATAATAATAATAATAATAATAATAATAATAATGTTGGGAGGGACCTTGGAGGTCATCGAGTCCAACCCCCTGCTCAGTTCACCCCTCAAAATTACCAGCTCCTCTTATCATGCTGCAAATTTATTCATTTATTTAAATGTATTGCCCAACCAGCTCCAATGAACTCTGGGCAGCCTGCAGAACTAAAGAACATTAAAAACAGCTTAAAATATTGAATCGGATTTGTTTTGCAGATTTGGGAGGAAGAGTACAGTGAAAAGCAGAATAAGGACTCTGATTTTTAAAAAGTGCTGCAGAGAAACCCACTAATTTCAATATAACAGAATAGTTTGTTTTGACCAAGCGTGATTAGACACGCAAGGAATTGTGTTACAATTTCAAACAAAAAGCCATTGAGGTGCAAAAAAAAGGAAAGCCTTCCCAAAGTTCATTTTGTATACTGAATCAGTAACAGATACGGAAAGGCGAGATTTTGAAGTAAAGGCTGAAAAGGTCTGACACGCATTAGCTCTTTAAACACCTGCAGTTCCCACGACCAGCAGGAGAACACGTGTCGCTACAGCAAGAAGCAAGAGCCTCTGACGGTCAGCTGACTTGTTCACGGTCAGCTGATTGCAAAGGAAGCTCTTCAGGGATTGGCTAGAATGAAGCAAACTAAAAAAAAAAGGAAGCTCTTTAGGGATTGGCCAGAACGAAGTAAATAAGGGGAATCTCTTCAGGAATTGGCTAGAAAGCAGACTGCTGGGGAAAAAAAAGAGAAGCTTTTCACGGATTGGCTAGAAGGAAGTCAGCTGATACAAGGGGAGCTCTTCAGAGATTGGGTAGAAAGGAGAAGTCAGGTGACTCGCTTTGTATAGGGAGGAGGGTGTTGCTCACTTCAGGGGAAGATGGTGAGTGCGGGGGGGGGAGGCGTCTGGGGGGGAGCTTTATTGCTAGCAAGGCAGGAAAGGGGGGGGTTATTTTAAAGGATTAGAGGAGAGAGAGCCCAGATCTTTAAAAGAAAAATTGGTGCAAATGCAGAGTAGTGCATTTGTCAGTGCAAAATCTCAGTAATTCTAAAATGGGTGGACTTTCGATTCCCAGAATTCTCCCAGCCAGCTTGAATTCTAGGAGTTGGAGTCCACCTGTGCTGGCTGGAGGAATTCTGGAAGTTGAAGCCCATGCATGCTAGCTGGAGGAATTCTGGGAGTTACAACAACAATAGTAATAAAGTTGGAAGGGACCTTGGAGGTCATCTAGTCTAACCCCGGGCTCAGGCAGGAAACCCTATACCACTTATGCTGGCTGGGGGAATTCTGGAAGTTGAAGCCCATGCATGCTAGCTGGAGGAATGCTGGGAGTTACAACAATAATAATAAAGTTGGAAGGGACCTTGGAGGTCATCTAGTCTTAACCCCGGGCTCAGGCAGGAAACCCTATACCACTTATGCTGGCTGGGGGAATTCTAGCAGATGAAGCCCATGCATGCTAGCTGGAGGAATGCTGGGAGTTACAACAATAATAATAAAGTTGGAAGGGACCTTGGAGGTCATCTAGTCTAACCCCGGGCTCAGGCAGGAAACCCTATACCACTTATGCTGGCTGGGGGAATTCTAGCAGATGAAGCCCATGCATGCTAGCTGGAGGAATGCTGGGAGTTACAACAATAATAATAAAGTTGGAAGGGACCTTGGAGGTCATCTAGTCTAACCCCGGGCTCAGGCAGGAAACCCTATACCACTTATGCTGGCTGGGGGAATTCTGGAAGTTGAAGCCCATGCATGCTAGCTGGAGGAATTCTGGGAGTTACCACAATAATAATAAAGTTGGAAGGGACCTTGGAGGTCATCTAGTCTAACCCCGGGCTCAGGCAGGAAACCCTATACCACTTATGCTGGCTGGGGGAATTCTAGCAGATGAAGCCCATGCAAGCTAGCTGGAGGAATTCTGGGAGTTATAACAATAATAATAATAAAGTTAGAAGGGACCTTGAAGGTAATATGGTGTGACCCTTGGCTCAGGCAGGAAACCCTATACCACTTATGCTGGCTGGGGGAATTCGGGTAGATGAAGCCCATGCATGCTGGCTGGAGGAATTTTGTGAGTTAAAGTGCATGTGTGCTAGATGGAACATTCTGGGAGTTGGCGTCCATGCATGCTAGATGGGGGGATTCTGGGAGCTGAAATCCACTCCTCTTAAAATTGCTGTGATTGAAAAGTACTCAACTTTTATTTCTTCCTGCCAGAGATTTCGATTCTGTGGAGATTTGGACTGTCCTGACTGGGTCTTGGCAGAAATTAGCACTTTGGCTAAAATAGTAAGTGATTCCCCCCCCTTGAGTTCCATGAATATTTTAATTATTTTAAGGTATGGGGGTTGTTGGCATTTTACTACCTACTTGAAGCTGGATTTGCCCCATTGTATGAGTTTGCCTGGCAACTACCGTTTTCCAAGGGAGGATTTTAAAAAAATGAAGATGATGGTTATGACACATTTTTGTCTTTTTTCCAGTCTTCGGTGAAACTCAAGCTGATCTGTGCCCAGGTTCTGAAAGATGTGCTTGGAGAGGGCATTGATGTGAGTTCATTCTCAATCTCTTTTGTGGATACTTGTCAAACGTGGTTTGCATAAATCCAGAATCGGTAAGAGAGAAGCACTTTCCAATTAAACCTGTGGAACGTTATTTTTTAAGTAATAGATTCATAAATCAGTTGCCCCATTCATAATTGTGTTTCCATGGCAAATGAGTGCTTATATTAATGTCTCCCAAAAGGAGTTCTGTAAATTGAAAATTCTGGGATGAATTAAAAAAAAAACCTTAGAGCTGTTGGGACTTCCCCAATGTTAAGTTTGAGCTGAGCTAAACTAGAAATTGTTCTTTTGTGTCTTTCAGTATGACAAAATCCTGAAGTTAACATCAGATGCCAAGTTTGGTGAGTGTCCTTCTATGTTCAAGGGCTAAGTTAGGATACAGCTAAGCCATTTCCTACCCTGCCAGCATTTCTCAACTGAAAATTGAGAATCGGGGTTGCATTTATTTCCTGAGTTTAGTATTGTTGCTGAAAGCAAATTTGTGCATGGGGTATGCACGCAAAGTGCTGTGGTTCCTTACTTCAACTGGTATCTTTTTGCAAGAGACTTGCAAAATTGGTCATGTCCAAGCATCCAGAAAAATATGGCAGTATCTCTGCCTTACATGTTCATTCCAAACTACAGAGACGAGTGTTTCTCAACCTTGACAGCTTTAAGATATGTGTCAACGCTGCTAACATCGGATGTTTTTGCATTGACAACAGATGGAAATGTGGCCATCTTTTTCCCTTTCGCTTTTAGAGTTTGATGATGCTGGGAGGGTGTGTGTGTGAATGAGAGTCCAGCTAGACATAACAACACTAAACTTAGCATGAGAATCAAGGTTATTGAGCCCAGAGCTGATGAAGAATTGGCAAGCTGGAGAGGAAGCCCACGCTTCAAATTAATTGGGGGATGTGATTTATGACTGTAAATTGGAGGAGGGAATTGTGCTTTGATACTAGGTGCCCATGGGAGGGGAATTCAGGTTTTGGCTTTGATTATGCAGGGCCAATATTATGCTACTCAAATAAAAGATTCTTTAAAGTAAACAATGCCTCGAAGTTCTTTTGAAGAGTTTCATCTGTTGGAACCATGTGTGAACTTCAATTCCCAGAATTACCCAGCCAGCCATAATACTGACATAGACCGTGGTTACGTTCTTTTCCAAAATGTTGATACCCAATAGGTAAATTTTGAACAAAATGATAGTAGTTTCAACAAACCTACACAGTTTTGGAGCAATTCATGGCCTTGGGCTAATGACAGAGTGGTGTTTTTCTACCTTAGCAACTTTAAGATGTGTACACTTCAACTCCCAGAATTCCCCAGCCAGCATAAGTCACTTACATCCTTTTCAATAACACGTGTTAGTCTGAAGCTCAGATAATTATATTTCCTTTCTTTTCTGCTGCAGAAATTGGAGATGTGAAAGCCACTGTGGCTGTTCTCAACTTCATTCTCTCTAGTGCCGCCAAATATAACGTGGACTCCGAGTCGCTCTCTAGTGAACTTCAACAGTTGGGGCTGCCCAAAGGTGATTTTTGGGGTTATTGCTTTTAAAAACATAAAATGTTAATGGTTCCTCAGAATAACCTCTAACCGTAAATAAAACTTTAGAAGTTGACGGAGTTAGAAGCCAGCGGGAGAATGAAATTAGGTATACCGGGGTGGGGAACCTTGGCTCTTTTATGACTTGTGGACTTCCACTCCCAGAATTCCTGAGCCAGAATGGCTCAGCTTGGAAACCTCTCCCTTTTCCCTCAGCATGGCTGGCTCAGGAATTCTGGGAGTTGAAGTCCACGAGTCATAAAAGAGCCAAGGTTGCCTACCCCTGGCCTAGGCCTAGGCCGCTTTATGACTCGTGGACTTCAACTCCCAGAATTCCTGAGCCAGCATGGCTCAGCTTGGAAACCTCTCCCTTTCCCCTCAGCATGGCTGGCTCAGGAATTCTGGGAGTTGAAGTCCACAAGTCATAAAAGGGCCAAGTTTGAAGACCCCTGACTTAGTGGATGTCTTGGTTGCAGAGCATGCCGCAGGATTGTGCCGGTCCTACGAAGAGAAACAGAGCTCTCTCCAGGATAGCCTGAGGAATTGCAGCCTGAGATGTAAGTCAACCTCCTTTGCTGGTGACAAAACGAATGGTCACTTTAGGGAAACTGTCCACTACAGCCTTTTCCCCCTGGGCTGAGATGTTTTTGCTTTCTTATGGGAAGATTTCTCAGCACCCCGAGGGGCTCACAGGTTGATTGGAGAAAGATTCTGTAAAATGCCAACAAGGCTGAACCGCCCTGTCAAGGAACACGCAAAGCTGTTCTTCTAAGACTGGAATTTTCAGAGCACCCGGGAATACAGGTAGTCCTTGATTTACGACCAGACATTTAGCGACTGTTTGAAGTTATGACAGACCCTTAAAAAGAGATTTACGACTCAGATTCAAAGTTTTAATAACCTAGACCCCCTCTGTAGTCACATGACCGCATTTGGAGCGCTCAGCAACCAGCCTGCATTTACGGCGGTTGGAAAAGCAGATGGAATTCTGTTTCTGGTGCAACTATTTGACTTGGATTTTTTTTTTTAAAAAAATGTTCCTGTTTCTTCTCTTTTCTTTTGGAGAGTTGCAAGTAGCAGATGAAACACGAATTAAAAACTGCAGTAGATTTTGGAAGCTGTGATTGGGTGAATTCCTTGGCAATGCTCTTGACACATGCAAGAGGACTAGTGTCTTGCCCAAATGATGTGCCTAAATGTTTGATTTTTTTTTCTACCTGCAGTGAGTGGCCTGGATTCTGTTTCGTGGAGAGTGGATTATACGCTTAGTTCCAGTGAGCTCCGGCAAGTCAACGAATCTGTCGTTCACCTCAAGCTGAACGTGAAAGATGTTGACCGGAAGGTGACAGAGCCTGTGGCAATGACGTTGTCGGCTGAAAAGTTTCGCGTCTTACTTGGTGGTGAGGAGCTAAATATTTCTTACAGCTTGGGGGTTCAGGGGTTGCTTGTATCTGCCAGAGCCTTATAACAAGAAAGGCATCAGGAAACCCCTTAGCTCTATTTAAAGAGGCAAAACATTCCAATTTCTCTTTTAAAATCTCCAACAACAGGTCTCAATCCTTTACCTTTCCATCTGCCTCTTTCTAGTCATCGTAGTGGGCACCACTTTGTAGAAAAAACAGAAGCCAGCAGTCAAGACTGCTTTATCACACAGCATGGAAAGATATATATTTTAAAAAGGAACAAACCTTACAGTGTGTTCGTTAATAATCTGAACAGGGTTGCAGTAGAATTCTGGTGAAAATTGTTCAGGATGTCCCATTTTATGGCATCCCAGAGACATCCCTGTCCTGGCCTTGGCCTGCTTAATATCATTCCTGGCAGAACATAAAGCAAAACCTTTGAAATTAGACATTTCATGGGAGCAAAGGGACATATTTATTTTATTACATTTTTGTGTGATTCTTGCTGGCTCCTGGGGGCATGTGGTCTTTTAGACCACTTATATTTATTGTTAGATTCCTTTCTTCTTTTTTTAACCTCCTATTTTCCCTCCTCAGAACTAAAACAGGCTCAAGCCATCATGAAAACCCTCGACTAAGGAACCCCGGTTGCTATCAGGTCTAGTCAGAAGAAGCTTCATTTTGATCACAGACCAAAATGTCTCCACTGGATAGTGATCTCCCAGCCTGTGAGATACAAGCAAAGCAGCCAGATGGGCTTAATGTCCATTTCCTAATAGGCCAGACCAGCAAAACCAGTGTGTGTGTGGGGTGTGTGTGTGTGTGCGGAGTGTGGTAGTATAGGGACATCTCGGTCACAAACGTCCAACCCCTGCCTTAGGAGAAGTCTATCTGTTTTTATGTTTTTTCATTTGAGCATCAGTTGTCAAGGAAAACGTAGCACAGGTTTTGCTCTTGTGGCTCTGCCTCAGAAATATGCAAATGCTGCCTTGGTTTTTTTCTGTATTTCATTAAAAGCAGAAAATTAAATCCCATATATGTGGCAAAAGCTACCTTTGTTGAGCCTGTGTATTGGGCAAAGCTGTGGCCTCATTGCTTTGGGCTGGAAATAAGATTAAAAAACAGTTTTGATGTTTATTCGTTTTAAGGTTTGAGTCCCGAGTGAGGCACATAAGCAGATTTGTTGAAATCGGAATTTCTCAACCTCAGCAACTTTTCAGCCATGTGGACTTCAACTCCCAGAATTCTCCAGCCAACATTCTGGGAATTGACTCCATACATCCTGGCTAAGGAGTTCTGGGAGCTGAAGTCCACACATCTGAAAAATTGCTGAGGTCGAGATATGCTGGTTTAAATGAAATGCCATCACCCCGTTGTTCAAGCCAGCCATCTCCTGGCTTAATAGTGTAAAGCATTTGAACAAGGACCAGAGAAATCCAGGTTCAATTACTTCCATACCCACAGAAACTTAACTATGGTCTGTAAGTTCTGGATAGTCGCTTCTCGGCCCAGCCTACTTTACTGTTGCTGTGGGGGGAAAAAGGCTGAAGGAAGCTTCTTGGATCTCCTGCCTGAAAAGCTGTTATATCTCAAATACATGAATAAATAAGTGGACATTTGATTTGCTCAGTCCTAAAGGCAGTACCCATCTTTCACCTCTGTCACACTCAGCTTTGACAACAATATCAACCCTGGGTATCCCAGGAGGAGCCTGCCAAGTGGTTTTATAGGTTTAAATGGCGTCTGTTCTTCTATTGGGGGAGGCTTATTTTACGGTTTTATATATTTTTTGTTACTGATGTTTATGATTATTTCTCCCATTATCTTTCAGATTCTTTTTGTATAGTATTGTTTGTTTAGCCTTGTGATAATGGTTTTAATTGTTACTATGTTTACCCGCTACCCAAAGTCTAATAAAAGAGAATATTTGCAGCTCAGAACTGAACTATGGAGTTCTTGGTGCTGTCTCCATTGGGTTGTTTTCTTGCAGACATTTCATGACCCAGCTAGGTAACATCAGTGCTGACCTAGAGTCTCTTTTGGTTAGAAGAGCCGCTATACAATAACTTTTAATAATATGAATTAATCTGTGGGAAAGAATAGAATAGAATAGAATAGAATAGGAATAGGAATAGGAAATAATGGAATGGAATGGAATGGAATAGAATAGAAATAGAAATAGAAATAGAATATTATTGTCATTGTGTAACTCACAACGAAATTAAGTGCTGTCCACAGTGCACACTACACACAAGTAAAAACATACATTATATACACACATCCTTCACACTCTATTCACCATTGCGCTGCCCATAATATTGCACTTCAATGTGGCACTATAGCAGGGGTTCTCAACCTTGGCAACTTTAAGACTTGTGGACTTCAACCCCCAGAATTCCTCAGCCAGCTGGCTGAGGAATTCTGGGGGTTGAAGTCCACAAGTCTTAAAGTTGCCAAGGTTGAGAACCCCTGCACTATAGAGTAGTATTTAATATTAACATTAAAAAGATTGCTTTAAACCATCTTTGTCAAATCCACGCCAGAAGCTCGGTGCCCGATGCCTCCCCTCGTTGCAAAAATTCACGACCGCCGCCGTTTACACAAGAAACGTCCCACGGGTGCACGTTGCCCAGAAGCGTGGGTGTGCCCCTCGGAAACTACAACTCCCAAGATGCTCGGTGGTTCCTCTCAACCAGTAGGAGCAGAGGGGGCGGTTCCCTGCATTAACCTTTCGCTGGCCAGAACCGAGAACTGCAGAGGGCAGCGCATGGCTTCTGGGCAGCTGCAGGAGTGGCTGGTTGAAGCAGGCTGGCTGTGGGCGGGAGCGCTGCTTGGTGCCCTTTCTTTGCCCTCGACTTTTGCCAGTCCCACCTTTTGAGCTCAGGTGAGTTACATCTGCAGGAATGGATCTGGGAACAAGGAAGAGCCTGACTCGCCAATCAGCCAACAGCTGAACTATAATTGTATTTTAGCCTAAAACTTAAGTTTAAGCTTTTTTTTGCTCGTAGACCCCCTTTCTGCTTTTAAAAATGATGGACCTTTTAATTTGCACTGGTTCTGTTTATTGATACCGAGTAAAAAACAGACAAACAAAATCTTGGGTAGAACATTTATTTCCTGCGTTGTGTAAAGGTAACAATAGGGAAACCCAGGCGAGACAAACAAAAATAAAATAGGTGTCATGAAAAACTAGTTTTCATTAAAATGCGCATCCTAAAACTATTTTTATAACACATAATAGAAGAAGGGCATTGTTTTGCATATTTGCAAATATCTTCAATAGCTGGGAAATGATTTTGATTTGGCAGATGGCCAGGCGGGGGGAGAGGGTCTGGGGGGGATTTTCAGGGGTGCCCAGAGCATGTTGGATGGGAAAGGTAGTGAACTGCATTCCCCCCCCCCCGCATTTTCAACTCTGGAAGCAATACAATAAAAACAAGATTATGTAACAAAGCCAGAAAACGAAATAAGAGCTAAAGAATTAAGAACTTTAAGAATTTTAAGAACTTTAAGAACTGGAATTAAGAACTTTAACTGGAATTAAGAACTTTAAGAACTTTAAGATCTGGAATTAAGAACTTTAAGAACTCTGAGAACTTTAAGAACTTTAACTTGGTTATAAACTTTAAGAACTTTAACTTGGTTATAAACCACTGTCGACGCCTCCAAAAGAAAGAGTTAAAGAATTAAGAACTTTAAGAACTTTAAGATCTGGAATTAAGAACTTTAAGAATTCTGAGAACTTTAAGAACTTTAACTTGGTTATAAACCACTGTCGACGCCTCCAAAAGAAAAGAGTTAAAGAATTAAGAACTTTAAGATCTTTAAAAACTTTAAGAACTGGAATTAAGAACTTTAACTGGAATTAAGAACTTTAAGAACTTTAAGATCTGGAATTAAGAACTTTAAGAACTCTGAGAACTTTAAGAACTTTAACTTGGTTATAAACTTTAAGAACTTTAACTTGGTTATAAACCACTGTCGACGCCTCCAAAAGAAAAGAGTTAAAGAATTAAGAACTTTAAGATCTTTAAAAACTTTAAGAACTGGAATTAAGAACTTTAAGAACTTTAAGATCTGGAATTAAGAACTTTAAGAACTCTGAGAACTTTAAGAACTTTAACTTGTCTGCCTGTCTGGTCTGCTGGTGAGGCTGAAGAGGAAATTTTCCAGGTTCTCCAAGCACCACCAAAGCCTCTGCTTCTAACCTATCTACCCTATCGATTCATCTTACTTGACTGGCTGCTTACTCGAAGTGGACGCTTCTTGCATTGCGAGACTCCCCCCTCTCGCAATTATGGCCCTCTGTTCTATCAAGGGCCCATCTCGAGGATGGACTTTGGAGTCCTGAGAGATGGCATGCATCAAAAAAGGGGCTTTGGGGTTTTTTAAATAGGTACTTAGTCAAAGTTTTAAGGGTGGGGAGGGGTGGGGAAGGAGTGTTTAGGGCAGGGGAAGAAATTGTCAGAAGGGAACAAGAAGACAGGCCAGGCGACGGAAGGGGACGGAGTCCTGAGGGTGCGGACGGGGGGTTGATTAAGACTAACTCAGTTCCAATAAGTACCGTTAGCGGGAGGGGCAGGTATGGTGGGAGCAGGGGGCCGTATCATAATAAGGGAGCGCGCACCCGCAGCTGACGAGCGGTCGTGCGCTCCGACCCCCAAGGCTCAACCTGTTCTCGGGGTTGTTCAGAACCACAGGGCCCTGGCTGTAGGCTGATGCTGTGCAATGCCAGGTCTGTGGTAAATAAGGCCCCCCTCATTCAAGATTTAATCTCAGAGGGGGGAGCAGACCTGGCGGGTATAACGGAGACCTGGTTGGGACCAGAGGGCGGTGTCCCTCTGGTGGAAATGTGCCCACCGGGTTTCCTTGCATTCCACCAGCCGAGAGCTCAGGGCAGGGGTGGGGGAGTGGCGGTCGTGATCAGGGAAAGTTTCAGGCCGAGGGAGGTCACTGTTCCTCAGACGGCAGGCTGTGAATCCCTTCTGGTGAAGTGGGACCTAGGGGGTCCGAGGGCGGTGTTGATTACGTACCTGGCGCCCTGCCACGTATCAACCTCCCTGCCCGAGCTCCTGAGCGTTGTCGCCGCGGTGGTGGTTGAGGTCCCCAGGCTAATAGTCATGGGTGACTTCAACCTGCCGTCCGGGGGCGGGGCGTCCGGGGAGGCTCGGGAGTTCATGGCTTCCATGACAGCCATGGACCTGACCCAGGTAATTCAAGGCCCCACACACACAGGGGGGAACACGCTTGACCTGGTTTTTGTCTCTGGACAGTGGCTGAGTGGTCAGAGTGTAGGGGATATAGTCATTGAACCCCTGTCATGGTCTGATCACTCTCTCCTATGCTTGGACTTTCGGACCGTTGCACCCCACCGCAGGGTGGCGGAACCGGTGAGATGGTATCGCCCCAGGCGGCTGATGGAACCCGAGCGGTTCCAGGCAGAGCTTGGGCCAATTCCTGAGGTTCTGACACACGACTCGGTTGGAGAGCTGGTGGCGGCCTGGGACAGGGCGGCTGCCGGTGCCCTGGATCGAGTTGTGCCTTTGCGGCCTCTGATTCGGCGTGGGTCTCGACCGGCCCCGTGGTATAACGAGGGGTTGAGAGAGATGAAACGCCGGAAAAGACGCCTAGAGAGCAGTTGGAGATCGAGCCGTGCCGAATCTGACCGAACATTGGTAAGAGACCATATTAGGTCCTACCTAATGGCGATAAGAGCAGAGAAGTGTTCCTACCTCACTGCTCTTATTGCATCATCAGATAACCGCCCAGCCTCCTTGTTTAGGGTGACCCGCTCCCTCCTTCATCAGGAGGTGAGGGGAGACCCCTTAGAGGGTAGAGCTGAGGATTTCGGAAAATATCTGTATGATAAAATCGCTCAGATACGGGAAGGCTTCGACTTCAACTGGGTATGTCCAATGGGAGAGGCGGAGGCTGGTCTTGAGACCGTTACCTGGGTTGAGTTTGACCCCGTGACCCCCGAGGACGTGGACAGGTTGCTGGGGGGACTTAGGGCGACCACATGTTTACTGGACCCGTGCCCCTCCTGGTTGGCGCTGGCCTCCCGGGAGGTGGTACGAGGCTGGTTCCGAGCAATTATCAACGCTTCCTTGAGTGAGGGTGTCTTTCCCGCTGCCTTGAAAGAGGCAGTGGTGAGACCCCTCCTCAAGAAGCCTGCCCTGGATCCAGCTGTTTTATCAAACTACCGTCCCGTCTCCAACCTTCGCTTTCTTGCGAAGGTTGTTGAGAGTGTGGTTGCCCGACAGTTCCCGCAGCACCTGGAGGAATCGTCATATCTCGATCCGTTCCAGTCGGGCTTCAGGCCTGGCTACAGCACGGAAACAGCATTGGTCGCGTTGGTGGATGATCTCTGGCGGGCCCAAGACAGGGGTTGCTCCTCTGTTCTGGTGCTATTGGACCTCTCGGCGGCTTTTGATACCATCGATCATGGTATCATGCTGCAACGGTTGGAGGGGCTGGGCATAGGAGGCACTGTCTTGCAGTGGTTCTCCTCCTTCCTCTCTGGCCGGATGCAGTCTGTGTTGACAGGGGGCCAGAGGTCGACCCCGAGACCCCTCGTATGTGGGGTACCTCAGGGGTCGGTCCTCTCGCCTCTACTGTTCAACATTTATGTAAAGCCGCTGGGTGAGATCATCCGTGGTTTTGGCGTGGAGTACCACCAGTACGCTGATGATACCCAGCTGTACATTTCCACGCCAAACCACCCCAACGATGCCCTTGCCGTGCTGACCCAGTGCCTGGAGGCCGTGCGGGTATGGATGGGGAGAAACGGACTCAAGCTCAACCCCTCCAAGACCGAGTGGCTGTGGTTACCGTCGTCCCGGTACAGCCAGCTGATTCCATCGCTGTGTATTGGGGGCGAAACAGTGGCTCCCACAGGAAGGGTTCGCAATTTGGGAATCCTCCTGGACTCACGGCTGTCCTTAGAGGACCATCTGACGGCCGTGGCCGGGAGGATGTTCTACCAGGTTCGCCTGGTGCGCCAGTTGCGTCCCTTCCTAGACCGGGACTCGCTACGCACAGTCACTCATGCCCTCGTGACCTCCAGGCTGGACTACTGTAATGCTCTCTACATGGGGCTCCCCTTGAGGTGCATCCGGAAGCTCCAACTTGCCCAGAATGCGGCCGCGCGGGTAGTGATGGGAGCGTCGTGGCGCTCCCACGTAACACCGCTCCTGCGTGAGTTGCACTGGTTGCCGGTGGTCTTTCGGGTGCGGTTCAAGGTGTTAGTGACCACTTTTAAAGCGCTCCATGGCATCGGACCCGGATACTTACAGGACCGTCTACTGCCAGCAAATACCTCCCGCCGTCCGGTACGCTCCCACAGAGAGGGCCTCTTCAGGGAGCCGTCGGCCAGACAGTGCCGGCTGGCGACCCCCAGGGGGAGAGCCTTCTCTGTGGGAGCTCCCACGTTATGGAATGAGCTCCCCCCCGAACTCCGTATAATAACAGATTTACGCACCTTCCGTCGGGAACTAAAAACATTCCTTTTCCGACAGGCCGGCCTGGCATAGAAGCTTCGGTTCCAATAGGGTCAAAATGTTTTAGGGGGACTGAGTATTTTTTAAGATTTTAAATTTTGTATGTTTTGGGTTTTAAATGGGATTTTGGCCAAATTATTTAATTTATTTTTAATTATTTTAAATTTTGTATATTTATATGTTTTTTAAATTTTAGGCTGTACACCGCCCCGAGTCCTTCGGGAGAGGGGCGGTATAGAAATTTGATTAATAATAATAATAATAATAATAATAATAATAATAATAATAATAATAATAATAATAATAATAATAATAATAATAATAACCAAAAGGAAGGAAGCTGTTTTATAGAGCACCCATGTGAGTTAAACAAGTTTTTCCTTGGTGTGGTGTGTTGCTTCAGCGAAGAGCAGCAGGCTTAATTGGGAAATTGCCGCTGGAATTAAACTAAACTAAACCAGGAATGATAGACATGGAAATTAAAACTAAATGAACTCAAAATTAAATGAACTCAAAACTAAACCAGGAACAACAAACCAGGACTGCCGTCGGGAGGAGAATGAAAGCCTAAAACTACAGTTCCTAAGTGAGTTAAATCAGGGCTTGCTTGTTGGAAGTAACAACGGGGAGAGTTGGGTGTGTTCATCGTTCTGGGACTGATATCGCTTTGAATCCGGCCCCAAGGAAGACCAAGTTCTTTCTACTAGTAAGTAAATTTGACTTTGAAAGAGAAAAGGAATTTTTCAGCAGGATGCAAGCTAGCTATTGCAAAGTTGCGCCCATTTTCTCTTCAGTGGAGGGAACCTGGCTTCCTGTCTTGCCGAGGAAAGTTTTTGATATGGAGTGATTCGCTCTTCAGCGTGAGGGAGAAAGTGACTGTGCTTTTACCCTGCCAAGGTGTTGCAGAGGTGGTGGGATAGAGCGCAAAACATCAGCTGGGCGTGGGAATTCCTCGGGCGGCGGCGGCAGTGGGAGGAGGAAAAAGTAGCGGCTTTCGATACCATTGACCATGGTATCCTTCTGCGCCGACTGGAGGGGTTGGGGGTGGGAGGCACTGTTCTCCAGTGGTTCTCCTCCTACCTTTCTGGCCGGTCGCAGTCGGTGTTGGTAGGGGATCAAAGATCGACCTCTAGGCTCCTCCCTTGTGGGGTGCCGCAGGGGTCGGTTCTTTCGCCCCTGCTGTTTAATATTTACATGAGGCCGCTGGGTGAGATCATCCATAGACACGGGGTGAGTTACCATCAGTACGCTGATGATACCCAGTTGTACGTTTCCACCCCGTGCCAAGTCAGCGAAGCAGCAGAAGTGATGTGCCGGTGTTTGGAGGCTGTGAGGGCCTGGATGGGTGAGAACAGACTAAAGCTTAATCCCGACAAGATGGAGTGGCTGTGGGTTCTCCCTCCCAAGGACAAGACCAACTGTCCGTCCATTACTCTGGGGGGGGGGAAACTTTGAACCCCTCGGAGAAGGTTCGTAACTTGGGTGTTCTCCTCGATCCACAGCTGCACTTAGACCAACATTTGGCGGCTGTGACGAGGGGAGCATTTGCCCAGGTTCGCCTGGTGCACCAGTTGCGACCTTATCTGGACAGGGAGGCCTTGCTCACAGTCGCTCATGCCCTTATCACCTCGAGGATCGACTACTGCAATGCTCTCTACATGGGGCTACCCTTGAAGAGTGTTCGGAGACTTCAATTAGTCCAGAATGCAGCCGCGCGAGCAATCGTGGGCTTACCTCGGTATGCCCACATTTCACCAACGCTCCGCGAGCTGCACTGGCTACCTATTAGTCTCCGCTCGCAATTCAAAGTGTTGGTTATTACCTATAAAGCCCTACATGGCCTAGGACCAGGTTACTTGCAGGACCGTCTTTTGCCTCATACCTCATCACGACCGGTCAGAGAGCACAGAGTTGGTCTTCTCCGGGTCCCGTCGACCAGTCAATGTAGGCTGGCGGGCCCCAGGAGAAGGGCCTTCTCTGTTGCGGCCCCTACCCTCTGGAATCAGCTCCCTCCGGGGATTCGGACCGCTCCCACTCTTCTGGCCTTCCGAAAAGAATTAAAAACTTATTTGTGTCGGCAGATCTGGGAATGATTGGTGTTGAATGTTGGATGAATGTTTTTTATTAAAAATTTGGGGTATTGTTTTTACTTTATGATCATTTTAATTTAATTTATATTAGACTTTAATGCGATTGTTATTATCTATGTTGTAAGCCGCTCTGGGTCCCCTGGAGAAGAGCGGCTTATAAGTCTAATAAATAATAATAATAATAATAATAATAATAATAATAATAATAATAATAATAATAATAATAATAATAATAATAATAATAATAATAATAATAATTGTGAACATGCGGCTCTGGATGCCAGCGGCTTCCTTTCCCTCCCACGAGCGAGGCAGAGCTTGTGACTTAATTGGGTTCCAGCTGGGAGGGCGAAAGTTTGTTCTGAGCCTCCGGCAGTGCCTGCTCTGCCTCCTTTTTCCGCCGCTACCCCGGCAGAGTGATTCTCTCCCAAGCAGCTCAACCGGATTGGGCTTAACATCACGTTGGATCAGAGGACACTTACCGTTTATTTCACCATCTGGAAAGCTCTTCAGATCTACAGCTTGTCTTCTTTTAACATGGAAGTCTTTAGTGCCCACATCTTCAGCACCTCCAGTTTGTTCTTCAAACTTTTGGGTTTTGCTTTTACAACTACTCCTGTGGGTTTGGGCTTTGGACTTTTTAGCTCAAAGCCTATCACGGGTTCTATCTTAGGGAGGACTAATATAGGAACAGTTGCAATTTTTGTATTAAGATTAACATTTGTTATGGTTTTAGATATTTAGATATTTGTTATGGTTTTAGATAATATGTTTATGTGTCCTGTTTTAAATTTTTTAAATTTTAAAATTTTTAAATTAAATTTTTAATTTTTATTATATTGGGTGGGTAGGGAGATGTATGCATGGGATGGGGGTATGTATGGGGAATGTGTGATGGATGAATAGACAGGCCTGCCGAGCTTGAGGGAGGCGGGGGGGCTGGGGGGATGCGGACTCTGGAGTCACTGAGGGTTGGAGTATACCGGTCATTCAGGGAAGAGGCAGATATGGCGGGAGCAGGAGGGTAGGCCGCACTCGGAGAACTCGGTCCTGCTGTCTCATAGCAGTTCCTTGTTCTGGCCCTTCTGAAAAATCTAGCTCTCCCCTTGATCCTGGTGATGGGCGTAGCTCGGGCCCTGGGCTCAGGCTATTGCTGCTTAACGCCAGGTCGGTTAATAATAAGGCCCCCCTCATTCATGATCTTCTCATGGATGAGGAGAACGACTTGGCGTGTGTGACTGAGACCTGGTTGGGCCCTGAGGGGGGAGTTCCCCTCACGGGCATGTGCTCATCAGGTTATCAGGTATGGCATCAGCCGCGACCCCAGGGAAGCGGGGGAGGAGTGGCTATTTTGGCCCGGGAGAACTTCAGTCTACGTAGACTCACTGTTTCCGAAATTCCGGGTTGCGAGTCCATCCTTATGACGCTGGACCTAGGGGTCCAGGTGGGCTTATTGCTTACGTACCTGCCTCCCAGCTGCGTGGCATCAGCCCTGCCTGTGCTACTCGAGGAGGTTGCTGGACTGGCGGTGGAGTTCCCCAGGCTTATAGTCTTGGGGGACTTCAATCTGCCGTCGCTTGGTGAGTCCTCGGGATTGGCACAGGAGTTTATGGCCGCCATGACAACCATGGACCTGACCCAAGTAGTGCAGGGTCCAACGCATGAGGGTGGACACGCCCCGGATATGATTTTCCTTTCGGGGCAGTTGGGTAATGATCTGGTTTTAAGGGGCTTAGATATCTTGCCTTTGTCATGGACCGATCATTTCCTGCTTCGACTGAATTTTATGGCCCCAATCCTTCCCCGCAGGGAGGCGGAACCGATTAGGTGGTTCCGCCCCAGACGCCTGATGGATCCAATTGGCTTTCAGACAGCGCTTGGGGAATTACCGAGCTCCCTCATTCACAGTCCGGCGGAGTCCCTGGTAGCGGCATGGAATACGGCCGCGAAGGGGGCTATTGACTCGATTGCGCCTTTGCGACCTCTCCGTGGTGCTGGCCCCAGGAGGTCTCCTTGGTTTACTGAGGAGCTCAGGGGTATGAAGCGCCATAAGAGACGTCTAGAGAAGCGATGGAGACAAAGTAAGTCCGGATCTGACCGAACCAGATTGAGCTTATTTATTAAAGCCTATCTGAAGGCGATTAAGGCAGCAAGATCTTTGTATCTTTCTGCTTTGATCGCGTCTGCGGAATCTCGTCCGGCCGCCCTGTTTAGGGTAACCCGATCCCTCATTAACCCAAGGGGTCCGGGCCCACCCTTGCAGGGTAGTGCCGAGGACTTTAATAACTGTTTCGCAGACAAAGTGGCTCAGATCCGGGCCGACCTAGACTCCAATTGTGTAGCAGAGTCGACTGATAATGATTCAGTTGAGGGGACAGGGGCATGTTCTTGTCCGGTCTTCTGGGGTGAGTTTGAGGCTGTTACGCCTGAGGAAGTGGACAGGGCCATTGGATCTGTACGTTCTGCCACCTGTTTATTGGACCCGTGTCCCTCCTGGCTGGTTTCGGCCAGTAGGGTGGTGACACGTACTTGGATCCAGGAGATTGTCAACGCTTCTTTGAGGGAGGGGTCCTTCCTGGCTCCTTGTGCGCCCCCTCCTCAAGAAGCCTTCCCTGGATCCAGTAATTTTGACCAACTATCGTCCGGTCTCCAACCTTCCCTTTGTGGGGAAGGTTGTCGAGAAGGTGGTAGCGCATCAGCTCCAGCGGTCTCTGGAGGAAGCCGATTATCTGGGCCCTCTGCAGTCGGGGTTCAGGCCCGGCTACTGCACCGAAACTGCTTTGGTCGCTCTGATGGATGATCTCTGGCGGGCCCGGGATAGAGGCCAGTCCTCTGTCCTGGTGCTTCTTGACCTCTCAGCGGCGTTCAATACCATTGACCACGGTATCCTTCTGCGCCGGCTGGAGGGATTGGGAGTGGGGGACACCGTA
The DNA here is from genome assembly GCA_034064705.1 of Bothrops alternatus. NCBI lineage: Eukaryota > Metazoa > Chordata > Lepidosauria > Squamata > Viperidae > Bothrops > Bothrops alternatus. The sequence continues at coordinate 100,456 of JARGCV010000613.1, forward strand.
TTGCGGTGGTTCTCCTCCTATCTCACTGGTCGGTCGCAGTCGGTGTTTGTGGGGGGCCAGAGGTCCACCTCTAGGTTACTCCCATGTGGGGTGCCTCAGGGGTCGGTTCTCTCCCCCCTACTTTTTAACATTTACATGAAGCCACTGGGTGAGATCATCCACTGCCACGGAGTGAGATACCATCAGTACGCTGATGATACTCAGCTGTACATTTCCACTCGTGGCCATATCAGTGAAGCGGTTGAGGTGATGTGCCGGTGTCTGGAGGCTGTGAGGGTTTGGATGGGTGTTAACAGATTAAGGCTCAACCCCGATAAGACAGAGTGGCTGTGGGTGATGCCTCCCAAGGACACTTCTATCTGTCCCTCGATTACCCTGGGGGGTGAATCTATAAACTCCTCAGAGAAGGTTCGCAACTTGGGAGTCCTCCTTGATCCAGAACTGACATTGGATCATCATTTGTCGGCAGTGGCGAGGGGGGCATTTGCCCAGGTTCGCCTGGTGCACCAGTTGCGTCCTTACTTGGATCGGGAGTCTCTCCTTACAGTCACACATGCCCTTGTCACCTCGAGGATCGACTACTGCAACGCTCTCTACATGGGGCTACCCTTGAAGAGTGTTCGGAGACTACAATTAGTGCAAAATGCAGCTGCGTGAGCGGTTGTGGGCCTTCCTCGTTGTGCCCACATTTCACCAACTCTCCGCATGCTGCATTGGTTGCCTATTGGTCTCCGAGCCCAATTCAAGGTGTTGGTTATTACCTATAAAGCCCTTCATGGCATGAGACCAGGATACTTACGGGACCGTCTTCTGCCATATACTTCCCTTCGACCGGTGAGAGTGCACAGGGTCGGCCTCCTCCGGGTCCCGTCAGCGAAACAATGTCATCTGGCGGGCCCTAGGGGGAGGGCCTTCTCTGTTGTGGCACCCACCCTCTGGAACCAACTACCTCCTGAAGTCCGCGTTTCTCCGACTCTCCCGGCCCTCCGAAAGAATTAAAAAACCTACCTCTGCCGGCAGGCCTGGGGATGATTGTTGATTGTGGTGTGACTGAGGAGTATGTGTGGGGTTTATTTTTAATGTTTTTTTTTATTTATATTGAATTGTTTATTTGTATGTTGTGAGCCGCTCCAAGTCTGCGGAAAGGAGCAGCATACAAATCCGAAAAATAAAAATAAATAAATAAATAAATAATGACTCATTAAAACATGCCTGTTCATGCTTTTCTCCTGTGGTTTTACCTGCCCTGAAGTCTCTTTTCTTTTCCTCCTCTTTTTTCCCGTTTTTTTCTAGGATGCCGGAGGGCCCAGAGCTCTTTCTAGCCTCCAGATACATCAACGCAGAGTGTGCAGGAATTACGTTTATGGGGAAGGTAGAAAAATCCGAAGTTAGCAAAAATCCGAAGGTGCCTTTTGAGAGTGACAGATACCTGATCTCGGCTGTCTCCCGGGGCAAAGAATTGAAGCTCACTCTGACCCCGATTAAGCAGGAGGGTTCGAAAGAGCCCCCTATGGATCTTGTGTTCCGTTTTGGCATGAGTGGGAATTTCAAAATGGTCCCAGTTTCTGACATGCCCAAACACGCTCACTTGCGTTTCTATACCCAAGAGAAGCCACTCCGAGTTCTCTGCTACGTGGACGTCCGGCGTTTTGGCAAGTGGGAGGTGAACGGCACCTGGCAACCGAACCGAGGGCCTTGTGTGATGTTGGAATATGAACAATTCAGGTGAGGGGCTGCCTCCCAACCCGCCTGCCTCCTTACCCAAGGCCTGGTTTGTATGTACATTTCAACCGCTTGATGTCCTTGGAGTTAAAAATGAGAGGGTTTTTTTTATTTTCATCAATTGGCATACCAGGAAGGAAATCTTGTGATTGGTCCTCAAGAAGGGGTGGAATACAACTCCCATCATCCACCAGCTAACGGCTGGAGGGACAAGGATTGTAACAGCACAGATTTAGAAGGAGCCAGTTTGGAGAAGGTTGGGGTGACATGAGATTATCTCTTACAACCGAAACTGGGATTTATCGTATCAAGTTCGTTTCGTCTTAAAACTTGGCAAAACTCTGCCCTGGAGGTAGAAAGAAAGCATGAGAAAGAAACTCAAAATAAGCCCACTTTGATTTTATTTAGTGCATGATGGGCAGAAAGAAACTTGGAGAAGTTTTCAAGGTTCTGTTATTACAGCCTATATTACAATAAAGGATCTGTGTAGTGTCTCTCTCTTGATCCCGTCTACTTCAAAGGATGATCTCATCTTGAAAGCCTGCCCACCTTTGTCTATTTTACACTAAATGAAATCAGGTTGGATTATTTTTTTGTCTCATTCTACTTTAAGGCTGGTTGCACCTTTTCCAACTGAGAAGGTTGCAGCTCTTGGAAGTTTGTGCTTTTTTAGTAAAATTCGTCAGAAAAGATACTACCGTACCAGAATCTTCCCATTTTTTTGCTAGACTTGACTAACTCCTACAGTGCCTTTGATCTCTGGGTTGCATAATCTCTTCTCCAAGTTCTTCCTTCATGCCTCTTTCATGTCTTCCTCAAGGCATCTCTAAATTCCTTCGCAGAATCCCAAATATTTCTTGCTAACAAGTCGGGACTTGCTTTTCAGGGAAAACGTCCTGAGGAATCTCTTGGACAAGGCCTTTGATAAGCCTATCTGTGAGGCTCTGCTAAACCAGAAGTTTTTCAATGGAGTTGGCAACTACCTCCGGGCTGAAATTCTTTACCGGTGAGTCTGATCTACTTAAGGGTCTCTCCATTGGGGTCTGATGGAAAGCAGAGGGAACTTTGTGGTCCTGTGTTGGAGAATCCAGAAGATCTTTTTTGGATTCAAGGAAGCATCTGGAGAAAGCAAGTTGGAGGTTGTGTTAAGACTTGCAGATTGACCACAGAGATTTCAAGCTGGAAGCTGTTCCATGTATTTCTAGACTCAGAATCCTGTCCTTTGAGCTCCAGATATGGGTTTACAGGCAATATATGCTGTTGGGGTCCTTGGTGCTCTCTGAACTTGGCTGTTTTCTTGCAGACGTTTCATTACTCAACTATTTAACATCATCAGTGCTAGAAGGGGTGAGGAGGAGGAGGAGGAGGAGGAGGAGGAGGAGGAGGAGAATTGTGGGGTCCTTGGTGCTCTCTGAGCTTGTTTTCTTGCAGACATTTCATGACCCAACTAGGTAACATCTTCAGTGCAGTTACTAGCAACCTACCCTGCAAACTAACATCCTTCATTTTCAGAAGAGAATAAAAAAGGGAAGGGAGAGGAACTTTCAAACTTGCAAGACTGACCCTTTGAGGTAGTCCAGACAAGAAGCATCAACCATGACTACTACCGGTATATACCTTCTGAGCCTTTAACCACTTTTCTCCAATTTCTTCTAGATCAAAAATCCCTCCCTTTGAGAAGGCACGGACCGTTCTGGAAGATCTGCAGCGTGGACTGCAGGTAAGATGTTAGAAGCCCAAAGGAATCCCTTCTTTTGCCTATTTAGAAAAGATTTCTGTTTATCCGATTTCCTGTCTCCGCATTTCAGGTTTCGGGTGCGACAACCCTCAGCAAGAAAGTGAAATTGAAACGAGAGAACCCCGACTTGCTGGAGGTCTGTCACCTGTTGCCCATGGAGGTTGTGAATCTAGGTAAGCACCCGGTGGGGGCCCCAAAGGACCCCCCCCATTTGAGAAGGGTGAGATTTATGTCAGTTACAGATAGCGCTCGACTTGTTTAGTGACGTTTGCAGTTACGACATGAAAAAAAATGACATGTGCCCAGTTTTCACACTTAAGGCCATTGCGGCATCCCCGTGGTCATGTGATCAAAATTCAGATGCTTGGCAACTGACATGTACTTATGACTGTTGCAGTGTCCGGGGATCATGTGATCACCATTTGTAACCTTCCCAGCAGGCTTCCGAGAAGCCAAGTCAGTGGGGGAAGCCAGGTTGCCTGAACAATAGCAGTGATTCATGTAACAAATGGGTCAAAAAGGTCGTACCCATGTGGCCAAACTCACCTAGCAACTGCTTTGCTTAGCGGTGGAAACCTTGGGCCCAGTTGTGGAGGTTTGTCACGGTCACAATGGAGCCCTAAACGTCTGTGGTTGTGAGGCATTTGTTAAGTGAATGTTGCCCCCTTTAAAAGCCTTCCTTGCCACACGGGTTAAGTGGATCCCTGCAGTTGATAAGTTATAATAACTTAATAATCCGGTGATTCAGTGGATCTGGTTTCCCCACGGACTTTGCTGGTCAGAAGGTCACAAGAGGGGATCACATGACCTTGGGACACAACAGACATTAAGTACAAGCCAGTTGCCAAGCATCTGAATGTGAATCACAAGATTAAGGGGATGCTTCAAAGATCGTGACTCTGAAAAACGATCCTAAGTCCCTTTTTTCACTGCCGTCGTAACTTTGAACGGTCACTAAATGAACTGTTGTAACTCAAGGACTGCCTGTATGTCTCGGCTTGTCTTCACCTAGGAGGTGGCAAGGGATATGACCTCACCAGCCGAGAAGATTCTGCCGTCTTTGAAGAGTGGCTTCACTGTTACTCCCTTCCAGGCATGCAATCCCTGCGTGATGCTAACGGCAGGACCATCTGGTTCCAGGTAGGGATACAGGCGACAAGCAACGTTTGCCCTCTAGGGGAGATGATGGAGCCATCTTTGCCTTGGACTGAAAGCTGCACCAATATCTGCCTTAGTGTGTGGTGCATAAACGCAACCATTCTCACCTGTAGGCGTGGCTAACAGCTTTGTATAGAAAGGAAGTCTCCGCACATGTGTTCTCTCTCTTCTGTTTCCCGCTGTAACTGCTGTGTGTTGGAGACTGCTGTATGAACACGTGTGTGTATGTATATTGTTCCTGGTGTATGATATTGTAGATAGGGAAAGTAAACCACCATTTAATATAGACCACTGTTTATTGTGTTTACTCCTGGGTTATCTCAGCCCAATAAGACTATGCATGCTCTGACATATTATATATGTTAACAGAATAACAGAGTTGGAAGGGATCTTGGAGGTCATCTAGTCCAGGGCTTTTCAACCTTTTCACCCATTGTAACACTTTTAAGATATGGCAACATCCGACTACCACCAGTCGCCTAGCAAGGGGTCAAAAACTTGATGACCGCCCCCCAAAAGGAAAAAAAGTGATAAAGTACAGGTAGTCCTCAACTTACAACAGTTCGCTTAGTGACTGCTTGAAGTTACAATGGCACTGAAAAAAGTGCCCCCCAAGCCACAGGCAAGCAAGACACCTGCCTGACCGTGCTCTTCCTCCTGTCCCGAGTTTTTCATTGTTGTGAGCATTTCTGTTGAGGATTGGCAGTGGGGGTGGGGTGGGGGGTGTTTGGTTTTTATTCCCCCCCCATCTGCTGGGTGGTTGCAGCAGGTTTTGGTCACTTCACATGTCCCTGGGACACTGTGACCGTCATAAATATGAATCAGTTGCCAAGCATCTGAATGTAAATCACAAGACCCTGGAGAGGCTGCAACATTCCAGCTGATTGGCGCTTCTTCTGGGCTCAGCAGAAGCGCCAGGATCAGTGCTGCTTTCCAGCTGATTGGTGCTTCTTCAGGCCTCAGCAGAAGCACCAGGATCAGCGCCAAGCTGAAGGTGGAGCCTGGCGCTGATCCTGGCGCTTCCATTGAGCCCTGACAACCCTGCAGCTCCAGCCGTCTCTCGCTCAGGCTTGTGCAGTGCTGCCATCGGTTCAGCTCAATCCCCTCCCCCGCTGCCACTTTTCTAGGTTGGTTGTGTACCACCTGCCAGGTACCAATGTACCACAGGTGGTATCAGTACCATTGGTTGAAAAGCCCTGATCTAGTCCAACCCCCCGCATGTTGATGTGTTTTCAGTACAAGGTGGAGTTGTGTATTCTTCCTCTTCATTTTTCAACCATTACATCAGTAACATTCAGGTTTCCCAGGCATCATAGCACAGTGGTTAGAATGCAGCACTGCACTGCTCACTGCCAGCAGTTTGATCCTGACTGGCTTAAGGTTGACTCAGCCTTCGACCCTTCTGAGGTCTGTAAAATAAGGACCCCAGATTGTTGGGGGGCAAGAGGCTGACTCTGTAAACTGCTTAGAGTGGGTTGTAAAACACTGTGAAGCAGTATATAAGTGCTATTGCTAGTGCTATTGGATGATCAATACTTACATATAGCAAAGCTGGCCTAACCCTATTCCAAGAAACCTGAATTATTTTTCTTCCATATAGGGAGACCCTGGACCCCTGGCCCCAAAAGGTGAGCTCCACTTTTACATTTCCAATAGTTTGAGGAAAAGAGAAAATGAGAAAGTGTTTCCCCCCACCCTATACAGCAGCATATAGGCTGGCGTCAAAGGTATTTGCTAAGATCTTAGTCCCAGGCAATTTCTACTTGCAGACAGAAAATTTCAGATTTCACTGCTAGCTTTTCTGATTAAAGGATCCGGGAATTAAAATTCTCTGCTGGAAAACAGAAATCTAAGCTAGAAAGATGTCTCTGACTAAGAAGTCACCTTTTGTTCCTGTATCATAGAACACAGAATAACATTGTGATTAATTAAGAAATTAAGACGGCACTGATCTAATGTGTGTAATGTTTTGAATTCCAGGGGGGAAATCTCAGGAAAAAAAGACACAAGCAAAGTCTAAACCAGCTGTGCAGAGTTCAAAGGTAAAGGTATATTATCTCTTTCTCTGGGGAGATTATTTACCCGAGATATGTCTCTCTCTTTTGTCTATGTCTCTGCCTCTCTGTGTAAAGTTCCCAGAATTATTAGCTACCGGTAAGTTCCTCTACCCTGGAAATGGGAGTGGAAAAAAGAGAGAGAGAGAAAAATAAACAAGCAACTGGATAATTGTTCCAAAAGTCAAGAAAACCAGGGCAGATAGAAACCTCCTAATCCAATATTTGATCATTTAACAAGTTAGTGCTTTTTCGATCTGTTCACTGGATGAACTTGGTCACATGTTTGCAATTCGGGCCGTTGACAGACGGCTTGCGTTTACGACCGTTGTCGTGTCCTGTGATCCTTTGCTTACTGTTTGTGACCTCGGTTCAACGGGGGAAGCTGGCTTTGCTTAATCCACAGCACAAAAAAAAAAAAAAGTCATAAAATTTGGTGTGATCATGGGATGCCTCATTTAAGAACAGCCCCACATTAATAATAAATTTGCTGCTGCAGCTTGCGGTCATAATGCGCACATAGATCTTACAGTTCTAAGAAGAAAGTCTTGCTGATCCCGTGTGATTTTTCTACTTACCGGTAAGATGGCGTCCCTCAAGTGGCCATTCTCCCCATACTGAGTTGGGAGTTCCATCTTTTATGTCACGTATTAGAATGTGAATTTGGGGACTAGGGAGTCTCCGGCTGTCGTAACTGGGCCACATTTGAGATGTCTGCAGGTCCCTCTTCTCTGCCCGGGATCAGTTTTTGATCTCAGGGTTTTATCCACCTCATTCGAGGGGTGGATTGGCTTCTCCGAGCATCTGTGTCCATCTCTGCAGGCCAGCAAGCCAAAGAGGAACTCAAGCAGCAGTCCTGCTCAGAAGGAAGTTAAGGGAAGGAGGAAACTTAAACCAGAGGATGGAGTTATTCAAGAAAAGGAGGATGGCAAGAGAGCCAGGGGTCCCAAGACCAGATCTCAGAAATCGCCTTCCAATTTGCAAGAATCTTTGCCGCTAAGTTCACCACCTCCAGCACAGAAGAGACGAACGCCTGCTCAGAAAAAACAGAGTGAGAAAGATTTATTTATTTATTATTTATTTATTTATTTATTTATTTATTTATTTATTTATCAGACTTATATGCTGCCCTTCTCCGAAGACCCAGGGCGGCTCACAACAAGAATACAATAAAAAACTTTAAAAATTAACCACACTCACACCACATACAAACACAATCAGCTCGCAATCGCCGATGGAGGGACACTCCTAGGGCCGAGGGGCAGAGCACAGCTCATAAGCCCCAAGCCTGTCGGCATAGATGCGTCTTCAGCACTTTCCGGAAAGCTAGGAGGGAGGAAGCAGTACGAACCTCTGAGGGAAGCTGGTTCCAGAGGGCTGAGGCAGCAACGGAGAAGGCCCTTGCCCTAGGCCCCACCAGACGACATTGTTTAGCAGACGGGACTTGTAGGAGGCCAACCCTATGCGCCCTAACCGGTCGCTGGGATTCATGAGTCAGGAGACCTATCTGGGGTTTATGAGGGCTACCTCAAGTCTCTATCCACTAGGTCAGTGGTGGCGAATCTATGGCACGCGTGCCAGAGGCGGCACTCGGAGCCCTCTCTGTGGGCATGCATGCCATGTCCCGGAGATAGCAACCATCCCTCTTCAAGCAGCTGCCTGCTAACTCGCCGAGGTTCCACGTGGCCAGATGCATCCCAACACGGCTAGTTTCCCTCCCCCGTCCCATCCCTCCTGGCCTCGCATGCTCTCCTTTTCCTGGGCATGACCCACTGCATCACCTCCTCAGCTGTTGGCCCTTTGTCCACCTCAGAGGCGGCTTCGCTGAACTTCTGGTGGCGGGCTGCGGAGCCCGAGTGCGGTGGTCGAGGGGCCAGAAGGCTGTGGCTGCTGACGGACACTGTTGGCCCCCATGCGCTCGCTGGCCTCTGTGTGCAGGGGCCAGTGGTGTCAGGCAGCGGTCGCACTGGCCCCTGCCTCGCTTTGCTCTGCGACAATGGCACCCCAGCCCTGCCTCGCCTTGCCTCACCTCATCTCGCAGGACGAGCCTCCTGCCCACTGCCCCACCTGCCAGAGACCCCCTGGATCTCCCCCAACCCTGCCCAGCCCCCACAGGCGTCCCTCCCCAACGAGCAACATCAAGGAGACCATGCCCACCTTGGCCACACCCACCCAGTCTGCCATGACCACCACAGCCACGCCCACCCAGTGGGCCCAGTGCCCACCTGGCACCCGGCGATAAATAAATGGGTTTTGGGTTGCAGTTTGGGCACTCGGTCTCTAAAAGCTTCACTATCACTGCACTAGGTCCTCTAACTGTTATTAATTTTTCCCTTTTAGCTAAGGCACCAGCAATCTCAAGATCCAAACGGGTGAAGGCTTCCTAAAACCCTTCTTAGTGCGGAAGGATATTTGCATAAGCTTCAGGTAGATCTTCACGCTCCAGTGGAGGAGATAAATACAAGCTTTTGATCCAAGATTACAAGGCTGAGAACTTTCGTGAGACAATGTTTTCTTGCCTCGTTGACCAACTTTTAAACTTAGCGTTATGCAGATTCCTTGGATATTACTTACGCTGCTTTTAAGAACCTGCACCTGGGGGGGGAAAATGCCTTTGGTTTCACATTGTTCTGAGAAGTGGAACTGAAAGGAGTCCAGCAATTTGAATAGTTGCCGCCTCTCAAACTTCTGATTATGGGAAGAAAACCCACAGGGACTCTCCAAACAAAGGTTCTAGACAGCGAATGAGTAAGATGTAATCGTCAACAATTAAATCAAATGCTTTCCTTTTATAACAATGTATTTTTTTAAAAAAAACCTGTTATATGCTAATAAAAGAAGATTCTGCTTTAAAAGTTGCTTTTTTCTACATCAGAAAACTAGATTGTTTGCAAGGACCCACCTCAATTTTACATCTTAAGAAGACAGAACTCTTGGAACGTCTCTTCCAACAGGAATCTTTATTTAAGAGAAACTGATTGCAGGCATGCTAGACAGGATCTGGGGAATCCTCTCCCACCATTCAATGTTTTAAAGTGTTCCCAAGCAGCCCCCACCCCACAGTTCTTCCGGGTGATTCAATCCGTCAGTCTGCTCTGTCCCCACGATCACTCATTCTCTCTTTTTCCAGATTCCAGGCGTTGCATCCCTCCCCCCCTTTTTCCCTCACTGCTGGCAAAGGGGAGAACTTCAGAGGGAGTAGGATGGCCTCATTGTTATGGTTAGTCCTCTCAAAGAGAATAAACAACAGTCACTTTGTAGTTAATGAAGGAAGTGAGAGTCATAAAACCCCCATGCTTATCCTCCTCCCCTTCCGTAGTATGATAGAATCCAGAGTAAGAATTGGTTTTATATCAGAGTAGGTAGATACCGGTAGAAATGAAATATAATTGGATTCTGACATTGTTGAAGCCATGATCCCGAACTGTACTCATTCATTCAACAATTGTTTTTAATTATTATTTTATTTTGGGGGGCATATTTCTTGATCTTCCAAGAAGCTGAATCAATGGGGGGGAAGCTACATTCGCTTAATGACCGTGTGATTTGATTAACAACCACATGATTGGTTTAACAACCATGGGAGAAAACAAAACACTTAATGATGGTGGAAGCTCCGGTCTCAACTGTGATCATAAATGGAGGGCTATCTGTAGCCCATCCCTGGTGCTCTTTGCCCTGTTAGGCAGAGAACAGAAGCTCCAGCTGATGAGTCCTTAGGAGAGCAGTCAGTGCCTCAAAGCCTCAAGCCCTGCTCTGTCCTTTCAAGACCAGCAGAATAGAGAGTATTTGGAAGGGCCTAAAGGAAAGCTTCAGTCGATGCTCTTCCAGAACCAAGGAGATGTTAGGATCAGGTCTTTCAAGGAGGTCACACCTGCAAAAAGACAGTGATGCTGTCAGAGATGAGTCTTTGGGAAAAAGCTGGCCATTGAGACACCCTCTTTCCACTTACACAACCGCCTCATGGACCGGGAAGCCCATTTGGAGCCAGGTGTCAACTGTGCTGCCATGGGACTCGTAAAGTCGGATGACCAAGGCGTCTGGCCTGTCCTCAGCCTGGGGAAAAAGACCCCAAGAAAGATCCCCTGGTCAGCTCAACTCTGCTCTTCCCTTCCTCCTGTCCTGCTCTTGTAAGATGCCGCAAGGGACAGAGAAAGGTGATGCCCGACGAGTTGAAACTCAGAATCTTCACAGAGAACCCCAAACTTTGCTCAAATGTTCATCGAAAGCAGGGGAAGAAAAGACTGGCAAGCCACAGCTCAGTTAAACTGGCTTCCACATTGAACATAAAGCTCACTAAGTCCCATTAGCTTTGTGATAAATGTTAATCGTGTGAACTTGGGAGACAGGAGGAAGAGCCACAGACTAGACTGTCAGAACAGCAGCAGCTGAGGTCCAGAAGGAATGGGGGGGGGGAGGCTTGCAAATGTCTCAGAAGGGGACCTTCCTCCATTGTTTGGATTGAAAAAGCAAGAGGGGAAAAATGTATTTTCCAGGCTTGCAAGACGGTCCAGAAAGGAAACATACCCAGATGAACTGAGTTTAATGACTGGATTTTCCTTTGGCTCTTTACCTGCTTTACTGTTTCCAGAACAATAGCTGGAGACAGGACAGAAAAGGCACTCCAGGCTGGACCCGGCCCAGGAGGAGAGCCCTCTGTTCCATGAAGAGGAAAATTCAAGTTGTAGGCCTGCCTGATTACCTCAGCATCTTGGAAAGAATCTGTGGGTGACAAGGCTGTAACAGTCAGGAGTGTTATTTAAAGTCGACCCCCATCGGTTTGGAGGTATAGTTTCCCATCTAGTTTTCCTGGTGTCTTCCCACTGGCCCAACATCTGTGCTAATGGTACGATTTATGAAAGACAAAATCAACAACTGATTTGCAGAACCTAACTAAATAACAATGGGAGGAAGGGAGGGAGGGAGAGAGGAAGGAAAGGAAAGGAAAGGAAAGGCAACAGGAAGGGAGGGAGGAGAATAAAGAAAAAAAGAAAAAAGATGTTGAGACTCTAGAAAGAGAACAGAGAAGAGCAACAAAGATGATTAGGGGACTGGAGGCTAAAACATATAAGGAACGGTTGCTGGCATTGGGGATGTCTAGTTTAATGAAGAGAAGGACGAGGGGGGACAGGATAGCAGCGTTCCAGTATCTCAGGGGCTGCCCCAAAGAAGAGGGAGTTAAGCTATTCTCCAAAGCCCCTGAAGGCAGGACAAGAACCAACGGGTGGAAACTGATCAAGGAGAGAAGCAACCTAGAACTAAGGAGAAACTTCCTGACAGTTAGAACAATTAACCAGTGGAACAACCTGCCTCCAGAAGCAGTGGATGCTCCAACACTGGAAGTTTTTAAGAAGAGACTGGACAGCCATTTGTCCGAAATGGTATAGGGTTTCCTGCCTGAGCAGGGGGTTGGACTAGATGACCTCCCTTTTAAAATTATTATTATTATTATTATTATTATTATTATTATTATTATTATTATTATTATAGGATGGAGGAAGGGAAGAGGGAGAAGAAATAGAAGCAGAAGAGAGAGGGAGAGAGGAAGAAGATGGTGAAGAAGCAGAGGGGGGACGGAGGAGGAGGAGGAGAAGAAAAAAAGAGCAGTCTGCCAAGATCAGGTTCTTCTCAGGTGTTCCTTACCCAGGTGAGGCATCACTGCATAGGTAAATTGGTGACGTCCAATATCTGCAGTAGCATCTGGGGACTTTGGAGCCCGTAACCTTCATGGGAATCAAAACTCGTATTATCCAGTCATTCACACCGTTTGCTTTCGTTCTTAACGGTCCAAGCAACCAACGTTGATAGGAATTATAACCCGCCCCTCTAGTGTGTTAAACGCAACTTGAAGTTGCTAAACCCCACGATAACCCTACAAAATATCAAACCGTTGGCAGGTACACTAGGCAAAAGTTAAAAAAAAAACCAACCAAAACAGGCAAGGCCAAAGTCATTCCCAAAATCATTTCTGCCGTAACCCAGGCATTCCTACCGTTCACCAAAACTCACAGGGAGAGACTCATCACATTGCTGTGGACCGAGCAGCCGTATTTGCAGTCGTTCAACAAGGCAACTCCGAAGCCGTGCTCGGACAGGTCTGCCCATTTGTGACTCCACACCTTAAAAAAAGCCAAAAGGAAAAGTGAAGTTGGTTTCAGGGCAAATGTGATTCTGGAACACTTCAGAGTGCCCATCCGGCGGGCAGGATCCGTCCATTTTCATTAAAACTGGGGTGGTGGTCAACGAGGTATGCCACAAACTTAATTCGGGCTTGAGTCATGTGGGAAATCTGTCAAGCGCTGGGGAAATCAGGAAATCCAGGCAGTTCAAATGAATAGAAAGACTTATCGCAAGGTTTAGCTTGCTACAAGAATCTGAACTACTAACGGTCAAGGGAAATTGGCGGGAGATAAGGGTCAACGGAATTCAAGATGGGCTGGATTTAGGTCTCTTGTGGGCACAAAGGGACTCAAGACTGATGACATGTTTGACCCCTCCCTCCCTCCCTCCCTCAGGCTTAGCCTGGTGTGTGAGATGGAGGTGTGGTCCAAACATTCAAGATGGGAGCCACCATGGAGCCATTGAAGAGTCGTACGTTTAAAAAAAAAAAAAACAAGCAGAATTTGGATCACTCCCATCCTGGGAATACCAGTTAGGAGAAGAAGAGCCTCACCTCAAACCGGGCCCAATCCCAGGACGTGTTCCAATGCGTCGGTCTCTGCAGGTGGCCAAACTGGATCTCGTAAGTGGCATTTGGGCCCCGAACCTTGGCTGGAAATTCCACCTTGAGGAACTTGTGAGCTTCGTTCCAGTCAACCTGGAAAGCAAGCAAGCAATAAAAAAAAAAGCAGATATTTCCCCCCCCCCAACTGGTGACTCTAACTAAGGAAGGGAGAGCTGCAGATCAGGAGAAGAAAGACAAGTCGAATTTTACCCAGCTGGTGAACATTTCTGTGGAAAAGAGAACAAGACAAGCAAACCTGGGTCCGGAAGGAGATGTAAGGGCTCGCTGCGTCCAGGATAACTTCTTGGGTTAGGACGCTGCTCTTGCTGAGCTGCAGGGAGAAAGTCACGCTGCCCCGCAGGCCACCAGGGATAGAAATTTCCAGGGGTTTTAGGAGATGGGTGATGGGCTTCCTGGAAGAAAGAGTGGCTAGGACATTACTGGCTCAAAATTATAGGTCAGTAGTCCTTACATAAGGACTGTTCAAAGTTATGAAGGACCCACCAAAAAGTACTTGGTGCAAGATTCAAAGTTCCAATGGTCACAGGAGAACTGAAAATCAGGGGCGACTGCCCATAACAAAAGCCAACCAATGAATACAGAAGTAGGTGGGGCCAGCTTAGAAGTAGGTGGGGTTACTTCCCATCCTCTTCCTCTCAATAGTTTGGGGGTGGGGTTCCTTTTCCTTCCCAGTGATTTTCTGTTCTTAGGAGTTAATTCACGAGTGATCCAACCACTGCAGATTGCCAGCCCTATAAGCCGAAGCTTCTTCAGGCTCCTTACCTGGTCTCCAGGTGATAATCCATCACATCCCAGGCATCCCAGTACAGAGGGACGTCATCAAACATCACAAACTGGTTGGCTTGGCAACCTTCTGGAACAGCCTCCCTGCAACGAGAAGACCAACGCAGTGGTGTCAAGAGGGAGAAATGCCCTGTTTGCCGAACGTAATACTGACCCTGTACTTATATGAAGAAATACCTTTCTGGGTGGAGCAAGGAAAGGGAGACCATCCGTCCCAAAGGATCCAGGCAGGCTTGGATGATACCATTTGCCAATGTAACAGAACCATCTGCCTGGGGCAAAAACAATGGAAGGTTCCCTACGTGTCAGCCTTCCCAGGTCAAACAGACAGGAAACACAACCAGGTGAGCTATTTCTACTTTATTGTAAAGCTGCATTAACAGAATCTTGCAGGTCTGAAGGTACAAATCTCCCGCCCTCTCTTTTACAGCCTGAGAAGCTAAGGAGGGTCCCTTCTGAGCCTCTTTCTCCACCCATTATGCAGCTCTGGGACATGCCCTCTCTTATCTGACTATTCTCTAAAACTACATTAACAGAATGTTGCAAATCCAAAAGTACAATTCTCCCAACATCTCCTTGACAACCCAAGAAACTAGGGAGGGTCCTTTGTGACCCATTTTGCATCCATTATGCAGCTGTGGGCTGTGCTGTCTCTTATCTAACGTTCCCCAGGCAGCTTTGACACCCATCTCCCAAGGTCTTTCCCACATACCATTATAATGTGTTCCCACCATCCCAAAAGACAGTCATTCTCTGCCTGTCGCTTTTCAATTTCAATCCTCACTTATCAACCGTTCAAAGTTACAACAGACCCTCAAAAAGCCCACCTCTTTATTGACTGTCACAGGATGTGGAGGAAGTAATGACTCTTGAAGAACACAGAAGCCCATGCTGGGAACTGTCACCAAAGCTGGTGTTGAAAGACACAGAAAGAGACAGAGGAATTAGATCTTTTCAATCAGTTCCCAAGCAATCTAAAGAAAAGTGCATTTGTTTAAGGTGGCCAAAACACTCTAAAACTGAAGCAATGTTGCCACCTAAAGTCTCAGATCCTTGGGGTCCAGTTCTGGAAATGACTTCAGTTCTTTCCCAGGGTAAAGTGTTGATAACCAGGATGGTATCGCTGCTCTTATCCCTGTTGGCCAACAGCTCTCCGCCCAAAGAACGAGTGGCGTCTTTCAGAAGTTGAGCTCCAGAACTTCTGATTTCTTAGAGGAAGGAGAGGAAGAAAGAAAAGATTCCATCAAAGGACTGCCCACATTCAGAATGAGCTATGGCGAATGCTGCATATTAGAAAAGAAAACTCGAGGCCTAGTGTGCTGCAGAAGAAATTAAATCAGAGTTATAAATCTAAGCCTCTTTCGTAGCCCTCATTTGGAGCCTTAGTCCTTGTACAGTGGAGGAAGAATCTCAGATCTTCTAGTTTTCCACTGTATATTGACCTTTCCTCTGCCCTGTTTCTCAGGATACCACAATCTAGTTTTAATGGTTCTCTCAAAAGGAAGAAAGCTATCTTCCGCTGAGCAGAACCATGGAGGCAGATAACCATGGATGTCCATCAGGACGGGCACTGAATCACCAGAACATCAGGACTGAACCTGCTGTTTTGAGTCAAACAGTCTTACCTCTCGTGGACCAAGCCAAGCAGCAGAGCCTTAGGACTCTAATGGCCATTTATGGTCCCTGAGTTTTGGCAGCTGCCTAACCAAACCAATTTTCAAAGTTGCTTCCTTCTCACCTGAGTAGTACCTCATGGCATCCTCTACTACAAGCTGGATACAACTGCCTGGTAAGACATCATGGAACTGGTTCAAGAGCAGCCGCCTGCAGCCGAAAAAGAGAGGAGTGGGAGAAGGGATCACACAGACACATAGAGAATATGGAAGACCTTAGAAAGATGCATCTGGACCTACTCATAGTTCGGTGTAATCAGGAGTGTTACGTAGCTGGACTAATTATTCGGCATAAAATAGTGGCCTCACAATTATTTCGCTCTAACGTGTCATTTGCACCAGCCTCGATCTGGTGATCCAACTGAAAGATCAGATTCTCATAGTACTTTTATTAAATTTTGTGAACATACGGATTAAAAAACAACATAAACTAACAATCAAGAAAAAGACGAAGAGGAAAGAGAGATAAGAAGCTTGTTTTAAGGTGTTGAACTAAGAGTTGAAAGTAAGTGCCTTATACCAGGGGTCTTCAACCATGGCAACTTTAAGACTTGTGGACTTCAACTCCCAGAATTCCTCAGCCAGCAAACCTGGCTGAGGAATTCTGGGAGTTGAAGTCCATAAGTCTTAAAGTTGCCAAGGTTGAAGACCCCTGCCTTATACATCTCGGAAAAAGTCGAAAGTCATTCTTTGTGTACATTTTTGTTTTCCTTTTTTTTAAAAAAAAATAAGTTTCTACACCTCTAGTTCTCTCTCTCTCTTTCCACTAAAATGTCAGATTCTCGTGTGAAAGTTGAGAAGTATCTTTCTAGCTTGCATTGTTCTGAAGGGACCTTTGCTGGAACACTAATTTATCTACAAAAAGTCAACATGACAGCTTCTCTTCCCCTTTTGGTTTATACATATTTCTCATTGGCCATCAGAAGGACCAGTCCCAATTCCACAAACTTCTACATTCTACAAAAAACCAAAATTTGCATTTGCGTACCTCCAAAGGTGCTGAAGCTGAACAGAAGGATACTGGAAAGAACTTTTTTGCACCAGAGCCAAACTACTCAGGATCTCGACATCATGGAGTAAACGCTCACATTCCCTGTTCCCCTTTTTAATCTGAATCCAGAGAGAAAATAATAGGATTTTATACAAAATGTCCAGCGACTTAGAAATAAAAATGAAAAATGAGGCATTAGGGAATGGAAACAGATTAGAAATCCTACTGAGATTGCAGTTGCTAAATTACCACAATTATTCATTACTCAAGGGGTACTGGAGCACCCCTTGAGCGCCATCAGCACTGACAAAAATCACCATCCGTCAATTGCAGAAGGCAGCTTAATAATAATAATAATAATAATAATAATAATAATAATAATAATAATAATAATAAAGTTGGAAGGGACCTTGGAGGTCATCTAGTCCAACCCCCTGCTCAGGCAGGAAACCCTATACCATTTCGGACAAATGGCTGTCCAGTCTCTTCTTAAAAACCTCCAGTGTTGCGAGCATTCACCGCTTCTGGAGGCAGGTTGTTCCACTAGTTAATTGTTCGCACTGTCAGGAAGTTTCTCCTTAGTTCTAGGTTGCTTCTCTCCTTGATTAGTTTCCATCCGTTGCTTCTTGTCCTGCCTTCGGGCGCCTTCGAAAATAGCTTGGCTCCTTCTTCTCTGGGGCAGCCCCTGAGATATTGGAACACTGCTATCATGTCCCCCCTCGTCCTTCTCTTTGTTGAATTAGACATACCCAATGCCAGCAACCGTTCCTTATATGTTTTAGTCTCCAGTCCCCTGATTATCTTTGTTGCTCTTCTCTGTACTCTTTCTAGAGTCTCAACATCTTTTTTACATCGTGGTGACCAAAACTGGATGCAGTATTCCAAGTGTGGCCTTACCAAGGGATTGTAAAGTGGTATTAATACTTCACGTGATCTTCATTCTATCCTTTTGTTAATGCAGCTTAGTACTGTGTTGGCTTTTTTGGCAGCTGCAGCACACGGCTGGCTCATATTTAAATGATTGTCCACTAGGATTCCGAGGTCCCTCTCACAGTTACTACTATTGAGCAAGGTACCCCCTATACTATACCTGTACATTTGGTTTTTCTTGCCTAAATGTAGAACCTTACTTTTTTCACCATTGAATTTCACTTTGTTAGATAGCACCCAGTGTTCAAGTCTGTCCAGATCCTCCTGTAGCTTACTCGGAAGGGAATTGACAAAAATCACCATCAATCAATTGCAAATGGCAGCTTTACTCAGAACAGCTTACATCCTGCAACAATTCTTTTAACATCGTCAAACATCTGCCTATCCCAGGTCTTTGAAAGGACTTGATAGGTGCATAAATATGCCAAATCCGATCTAAACATCTGGCTAATTATGTGATGAACAATAATATTAATAAATACATTCCAGATGTACTGTTCTGAATCCTGGAGCCTGCAGTGAAGCATTAACAGAAATGTCTATAAACTTCCTATGTGCAGTCTCACCTGCCCATGAGTTGTGTAGGTGCCATTATGCAGTTCCAAAAACAGTTCTCCAACCCAAGTACAGAGTTGAGCCTTCTCTTCCTCCAGGGCAGAGAAAAAATTATCTGGGACAGACATTTGAACCCTGCATGAAAGAAAATCACCACTGCAAGGAACATCCAACCAAGACAATCTTGGTCTCACATTCATTTAAGGAAATTGCTCTCTAAGGCAATATTTTCTCAACCATGGCAACTTTAAGATGGATTTCAACTCCCAGAATTCCCCAGCCGGGCATGGGTTAAGGCTGAGAAACAGTGCTCTAAGGCAGGGGTCTCCATGCTGGGTGAGGATTTCTGGGAGTTGAAGTACACAAGTCTTAAAATTTGCCAAGTATAGAGTCCCCTGCTGTAAGGCATGAGTAACCAAGTACAGAATGTTATTTTATTTTATTGGCTTTGTTTCTGGTTTGTTTAGCCAAGAGAAACCAACCTGGGTAGACCATCTGTGTCCTTCATTCTCAGCAGCCTGTCCAGCATCTTCTGTGTAGGGCCCCCTCCTCCATCTCCAAATCCAAATAGAGCGACACTGTGATTCACACGGCCCTTATCCTTGTTATTCTTCACTGTTCTTAACATCTAGGAGAGAGGCAGCACAAGGAGGAGGGCAGATTTCCCATTCACACATTATTTGGCACTTCCTACCTCCAAAGGAAATGAAGCTGTAATTTATTGGGTTTATTTCTTCTGCTGTGAAGATGGAGAATCACTTTTGCTGGGTTTACTCACCTCCTCCACACGACCAGACAATCCATAGGAATCTGCAGGAGGGAAGTGAGCCAAAACTCGGGATCCATCAATGCCTTCCCAGGAAAAGGTATTGTGCTACAAGAGATTGCAGATAGCCAATAAGCCCCCCAGTCCCCAACAAGTTCAGTGGGTTTTTTTTTTTCTGAAATACATTTCAGACTGACATCAAGATGAGACCAACCACTGCTCAGCAGGTCCCTGTGTCCAGGTTTATTTGAATTAAACTATAAATCTTACCGGGAAAGTGTTCACCAGATTCCAACTTAATTTCTGAGTTAAGAAACGACATATCCCGCAGCCACGCATTATTTGTGGCAGTTGTGCTGAATAGCCAAATGTATCAGGCAACCAGAACTGGTTTGGGGAGAAAAAAAAATGGCATTGTCTGCGAAGACAATTAAATACATATTAAATACATAGAACAAGCTGAGGATAAAAATGCTGATTGTAGGAAAAAAAACACGATTCACTGGAAATTGATGTTGGCCATGCAGAATGATGAAGTTCAGTTTAGCTTCTTATATAATTACGGGAGAGAGATAGTAGGGAAGGCCCTAGGCAGTGAGTTCTAGTCCTGCCTTAAGCATGAAGCCAACTGGGTGATTTTGGGCCAACTCTCTTTCAGCCCTGGAAAGGAGGCAATGGTTTATCATTGATAAACCACTTTTGAAAAAACTTGCCAAGAAAACTGCAGGGACTTATCCAGGCAGTAACTAGGAGTCTAAACAATAAATTATATAGTTATGGGAAAGTGTAATCCCTTGATTGCCCTACCCAAAAGCATAGGGTGAATTCAAATATTCCTGTTTCCAGTTTGACAATTTAGTTCAGGATTTATGCGCAGGTTGAGCAGAATTCACTGGACTGGCGTAGGAGTTCTTTACGGTCCTTGCTGCTATCCACATTTTAATTCAACAGGCAACCCTGGTTCTGATTTAGGATTTGAGGCTACAAAAATGCCATCCTTCCAGGATTGAAGTGCATTAGGGAAACACATGGAAGGTAGGAAAAGAGGAAGATAGATATGCACCTCTAAGCACAGCTTCCCAAATTCCTGCTGGAAGAAACGCTGTCCCTGCAGGAACTGGCGAACCATGGATTCTCCACTTGGAAGGTTTCCATCCTGGGAGGAAATAAAACACCTGTGTTTTTACACCAGGGATGGGGAACTACAGCCCTTTTACGATCTGTGGACTTCAACTCCCAGAATTCTTGAGTCAGCATGGGGGGGGGGTTGAAGTTCACAGATTGTAAAAAAGCCATCGCTCCCCACCAAGAACCGAATCCCCCCATCAGTAGCCAACCTCAGTTCACCAATTGCCTTCCACCCAATGTTGCTACCAACTAGCATTAGTCTGAATCTACCATTCAAGGTTCTTGAGATCTTGAGTATCACAAGGGTGAGCAATATCACTGTTCTTTTTGCAGAACCCACTTTCTTTCCATACCTGACCTCCCACGCTGCATCCAGATGAAGACAAGGATAAAGGTCAGCTGGGGGCAGCAGGGAGGGAGGGTCATAAAAGTAGGCAGGTCTAAATTGTGTTCATGGGACTTTTGACAGTGATGGCCAGAATTTCATGTGTCCCTTTCTTCAGCAGTCATCATTGCAAGCCCTCACTGAATGAGTGGTCAGTAAGCAAGGACCACCTATAATGCAGCCTTACCATTTCCACCCAGGTTCCCCCAACTGGTATGAAGCGTCCTCTTTTGGCGAATTCTTGAATTGTAGCATACAAACCAGGGTAATAGGACTTCATCCATTCAAACTGCTGAGCCTGTAGACAAAAAAGCAATATAAATGTCCTAAAAATGTGTCTTTCCACCCTAGCTGCAGTTTACACACCAAAAAATTGCAGTATTAATATCTGGACACAGTGGCTAGTTTATAGGGTTTCTCATTGATCTAAACCAGGGGTCTCCAAACTTGGCAACTTTAAGACTTGTAGACTTCAACTCCCAGAATTCCTCAACCAGACATCTGGCTGAGGAATTCTGGGAGTTGAAGTCCACAAGTTTTAAGGTTGCCAAGTTTGGAGACCCTTGATCTAAGCAAGCAAATAAGATTATTATAAGGATTTAAAACCTGGTTAAGTGTGTCACTGAATAAGCCACAACTGTTTGGGTTCATGCACGGTCTAAGCAAAAACCACAATAATAGGATTCATATCCAATTCCAAAACCAAAGAAACCACATTATGGTTTACACGCATGAACACATTTAAAAACTGGGCACTTACATATCAATTACCTGTGAACAGACAAATGTGAAGTCCGGGTTCTTCTCCATCAGGCGTATGACAGTTACCCAGCTGCGTGCACATTTACGGACCGTCTCTTCATAAGGCCACAGCCAAGCTAAGGTTACAATTGCAAGCAAGCAGTTCACAAATACATTTGCTTTGTTCTTACAGGATGCTTAGAGGATTGTCTATAACCGTAATAAAGATTTTTCAGCTGGATAGAAGATGGTTTATTTATTAAGATTTTAATTTTAATTTTAGAACATAGTTGTTTTAGCCACGTGTAAGATTGTCCAATGCCCGGAAATCATGATTAGGAATCAAGCTAAAAGCTTTGCAATGACTATATATGAGATTGATATTTTTTAAAAAAAGTACTTGTTGGAATTCTTATGGGATTGCCTTACTCTTTGCAATGCAAGTTGTGACTGATGGCACTATAATGTCCTTGAAACATATGCTGATACTGTACAGTGAGAAATTGAGAATGGAATGGAATGGAATGGAATGGAATGGAATGGAATGGAATGGAATAGAATAGAATAGAATAGAATAGAATAGAATAGAATAGAATAGAATAGAATAGAATAGAATAGAATAGAGCAGAGCAGAGCAGAACAGAACAGGAATAGAATAGAATAGAATAAGAATAGAATTAGAATAGAGTTAGAATAGAGTTAGAACAGCGTAGAGTTAATAGAATAGAATAGAATTAGAGTTAGAATAGCGTAGAGTTAGAATAGAATAGAATAGAATAGAATAGAATTACAGAATAGGAATAGGAATAGAATAAGAATAGAATAGAATAATGCAATGGAATGGGATGGGATGGAATAGAATAGAACAGAACAGAATAGACTGTAGAATAGGATAGAACAGATTGTAGAACAGAACAGAACAGAACAGAACAGAACAGAACAGAATAGAAGCTGGAAGGGACTTCGGAGATCTTCTAGTCCAGCCCCCTGCTTAAGCAGGAGAACCTACCAGTGTTTCTCAACCTTGACAATTTTAAGGCATGTGGACTTCAACTCCCAGAATTCCACAGCCAGCACTGAGAAACACTGACCTATACCATTTCAGACAAGTGACTGTCCAGTCTCTTCTTAAAAATCTCCAGTGATGGAGTGCCCATGATTTCTGGAGGCAAGCAACACAACGCTAAGGCTATGTGCCCCAAATTTCTTTCACTGAATCTATGCAATGCATGGGGTATTTTTTAAAGCTAAATACAACCACAACTGAGGTCAGAATTTCGGTTGCTAAGCGAGGTGGTCATTAAGTGAATCGTGGCCAGTTTTATGGATTTTTTTGCCGTGTTTGTTAAGCAAATCCCTGCAGTTAAACAAATCCTGTGACCATTAAGCAAATCTGACTCCCTTTCTCCCCCCCCCTTAATTTTGCTTGTCAGAAGCCAGCTTGGGAAGGTCACAAATGGTGATAACCTGAGTCCATGATGCTGGTTGCCAAGTGGCCCAATTCTGATTACGTGATCGTGGGGATGCTGTGATGGTCTAAGTGTGAGGAACGGTTGTTAAGTCACTTTTTTTACTTCAAAAGGTCAAGTTGCAAGTTGAGGATTACTTGCATATCATCCTTCACTCCTTTGCCTAATTGTATTAGAAGGCCTGGCAGATGTTTCCTAGACTGAAATATATACCGCGTGCACCGTTCCTACCAGTATCAATGTGGCAATGGCCCATTGCATGGATGATATGCTGACTCTCTCCGTTCTTCTGGCAGAAAACAGAGCGGGCCAGTTCATGAACGGCCGGGAAGGTTGCAGGATTGTCGACATCACACAGGTTCACCATCTGGTTCGCTACGTAAAGCGCTTGGAAGCTCCGCTGGTTTTCCTCTCCGAGGAGCTAAGCGGGAAAAGAAAGATAAAATTTACGCTGACCAGTCCAATCAAGCTCGCCACCAAAACCTGCTTCAAATTGGAACCCGAAAATATCTGGGGATCAAAATTTAAATAGCAGAAATAAGATTGTACGCCCCCTCCCCCCACCTCTCACTCCATTAGAATGGCAAAAACGAGACATTTCACCTTGGCCATGTCCAAGAGGATTTCAAAGTCCACCAGAAGCTCACGGACATCCCGGTTGTAAATCACCAGCTCTGCTCTATTCAAGGAGAACGTTTTGTCCAGATCCGGGGGTGCAATCATGTTGCCCTTCCCAGCTCCGAAGAGACCATTGCAGGCAACCTCCAGATAGAGGGTCAACCTGCAGAAGGGGAAAAGGTGCCTATTACCTTTCTGTTTCAAAGAATCCATGGTGGGCCTGGATTAGGTTCCCAGTGATTACCCTGACACTGCAAAAATTTCCCACCCCAAATCATCTGTTCATCCCTCTGGCAAATAATTTTTCTTTCCACTGGAATTTTGGCAACTTACATTGTTCCAGTTTTATGTCAGCTGATTATGCATTGCGGGCGATGTGCATTTTCAAGACCTGGCATTTCCGGGATAGGATGGCTATCCCAAGTTGATTAAACAGTTCAAATACTTTTAAGCATATTTCTATACGAAGATTTATGTCAAAATACTGGCAAGGTTCATTTCTATTGAACTGCTAGAACAGGGAAGTATTATTTCCATAACAATACTGCAAAATACTGACTCACCCATGAGGGTCGGTCTCCTTTAGACTGTCAGTCAGCATATAACTGGTCTTCTCACCTTCTCGAGTCAAACTCTGATAATGGCAAATAATATATAGTTGGACAGGTGAACAGGAAGACTGCATTGTCAATATAGGTAGTCCTCGAATTATTATGTCCATTACATTCTTTTGTAAACATTTTATTTCTCTCCAGCATTTCCCCCAATGAATAGCATTTGAGGCAGTTTTATTTACTGTGCACTTGCCTTTTTATCATGGGGGCAACTTTTTTGGGGGGGGGGATGTGGAGAGCAAAAGAATCTCAAAGAGGATCCAGCTGGTGATAATTTCATGACAGCCACTTACCTGAACGGGCTGGGCATCCCTCCAAACCATTCCTTCTCCATCGCTTTCCCAAAGAAGATGCACTTCCTTTCCAGTCCATTTCTTGGGAATGCTGAGTTCTACTTTAAACCAGCAGGTGTGCCACCTTAGAAAAGTGACATTAAAACTGTCAGGATGCCACAGATTCCATTAATTAAAAAGTACAATGGTTATACCCTTTAAACATTGGCAATCTGAAGTTGTCTGAATGTCAATTCTCAGAATTCTCCAGCCGGCATTATTTTTAGAAATAACTTCCACCTATTTTCTCTGCAGCAATAGCCCTGTGAAATGGATTGGACTGAGAAAGTAACTGGTCCAATATTCATTCAATTGGCTTTCATGGCAAATGAGGGACTTGAACTCATAATCTCCTGCTTTCTAGCCTGAAGTCTTAACCACTAGGCTAAAGTGGTTCTAAACTAAAGTACAAACCTTTCATTTTGTTCCCTTAGGAAATGAGATGGGAAACTCAGCTCTGAATAAGGAAATACTTACGTCTGTCCAAAGCTATCTCCAACTTTAATAGGGCTGAATTCTTCCCCAATAGCTTCACTGTATGAAATTCGTTTAGAAGTTTTAAAGTAAGACAGAGACGCCAATGCACATCTGTCACCAAACAGCCTGTTAAAAGACAAAAGAATAATGCATTCTCAGAGACTGAAGACAGCATATTCCTCCCTGATAAACTTCTCAAGGTCTTCCAGTTCTTCTACACAATTTAAATCCACACCTGCCTTATTAGGACCAGATTCATTAAATAAAGTTCCACAAAAGCAACTTTCCCAAAACAAATGGTGTTAAGGTGAATTGAGCTCCAACATTTATAATCCACTACCATAGCTAGAGGGGAAACTTCTATAGCTTAATTAAAATGGGGTTGGCTAGTTTCTGGATAGGTTGGGCAAAGGTTATGGTTATGAATTCCAACAATTGAGTTAAAGTAATCAACAGTTAAAATTAACCATTGATTAGCATACAATGCAAATTCCTAGGATCACAATTGGTGTTTAAGCGTACAAACATGTTTGATCAGTTGCTTTTAAAAGCATTTAAGGATTTCTCTCTCTTTCCTTCCATCTCTTTCAGCTTTCTGTCCTGTGAGAATGATCAATAAGCAGTAGATTAAATGAGTGTTTTTCAAACTTGGAATCTTTAAGATATGTGGACTTCAACTCCCAGAATTCCCCAGCCAGAATGGGGAATTTTAGCAGCTGATGTCTACATATCTCAATGTTAGTGAGGTTGAAAAACACCACTGTAGAGCATGAGAAAGTGCTATTATGGCACACCTTAAATTTGCCAAGTTTGAAAAACACTGTTTACATGATGCCTGAACAACAAAAATCTTCAAGTAGTGCTTTCCATAGGCAGCAACTAATTAAAACTATCAATTAAATTGCTGCCAAAGGAACGCAAGCAAATAAAAATCACTCCCAGCCAACATCTTCCTTCAAATTCAGTGCAGGTGATTCTAGCCACGCGGTTCAAAGCCACCTCTTCTGCGACCCAAGAGATAACATCCCCTTAATTGAGAATAAACAAAAGTCAGCCACAGAAGAAAACTCAACATTTGGCAACCACATTGGAGCTTCTATGCTTCTTAATTGTGAAAGGTAAAGCCTTCAGTCCTGGATTGGCTGTTACATAAACCATTAAAATTGAGCCATTTTCCTCCCCCTTTCTTTGCAACAGAACAATCACAGCCTTTTGGGAACAGTACAGGTAATCCTCGACTTACAACAGTTCATTTAGTGACTGTTCAAAACTACAATGGCACTGAAAAAAAGTGACTTGTGAGCATTTTTCACACTTACGACCATTGCAGTATCCGCATGTCACATAATCAAAATTCGAATGCTTGCCAACTGACTCATATTTATGACGGTTGCAATGTCTTGGGATAACATGATCCCCTTTTGCAATCTTCTGACAAGAAAAGTCAATGGGGAAACCGTATTATTAACTTCACAACTGCAGTGATTCACTTAACAGCTGTGGCAAGAAAAGACGTAAAACGGGGCAAAACTCACTTAACAAATGTCTCACTTAGCAACAGAAAATTTGGGGTTCCATTGTGGTCGTAAGTCGAGGATTACCTGAACTGGGGCAAATGCAGGGGAAGGATTTAGCGAACGGACCAGCCCTAGCCCACCTGCCCCGAAGGTTACAATCCACAAAATAATCCTGCGAAATGAATTTTTCCACCCGTTCGAAGGTGGTGCGCCGGTGCTTCAGCAACGAGGCCTTTAAATCACTCCCCGCTCCTGCCATGCCTTCTTCAGGACCAAAGTTGTTTTCCTTCTGGTACGGCTTCCTAATCCTTCCGTCCGACCCTCAGAGGGTTAACGAAGGTTCCGCCCCTTCAGGGGAAAATGCATCGCAAGAGGCCGAGAAGACAGCGCATGCTCACGAAGGACAGGGCCGCCTGTTAAGTTTTTACCTTGACGCACGTAGGCTCGGTCTGCCCCTAGCGGCGCAAGGAAGAGTAATGAACTTTCCTTGATGGACCGCTCTGCGTTCCCCAAGGCCGACAGCTTCCCAGCTCTCGCGAGACCTGCGCCCTGAAGTCTCGCTCCTCGAGCCGCTATTCCCCTCCATCCTTTAACCCGAGACAGAGGGAGGGGGAGGAGGAGGAGGAGGAGGAGAAGGAGGAGGAGGAGAGGCGGGCACTGACGCACGCGCGCCGCCCCTCACGGACGGCCCAAACCTCGCGAGAGCCTGCGCCGCTTTCCTTTCTTGCGGGCGGCTGAGCTCTCGCGAGAACCGGGAGAGCCCCAATGAGGGAGCGGGGAGGACCGGGCGGAGGCGCTGAGGGGCCCGCCGGTTGTCTCTCTCCCTCCCTCCCTCCCTCGGTGCCTCGCGGCCTTTGAGGGCAGGGCCCCGCGCCCCCCTCGGCTCTTCTTCTCCCCTCCCCACCGTCCTCCCGGGGCATCCTTCGGGAGAGGAACATGGAGGCGGCCCGGGCAGGTCAGTGGCGATGGGGAAGGGGCGGGGACGGGGGCCAGGGTGGCAAAATGGCCCCTTTTCCCTTTGTGCCCGCCAGGACCGGCCTCCCCTCGGTGAAAGGGAGAAGGAAGCTGTCAGCCATCTTTCTCGCTTGCTTGCCTCTTCCCCCCCCCTTTAATTAGTTTGGCCTTTCCCAGCCTGGTGCCCCCCCTCCGCAAGATACCAGCATGTGTGGGGACTACAATTCCCATCACACACACACACACAGAGAGAGCCTTTCTGGGCTTTAGGCTACAATTCCCGTTTCCCTTGGGGTGCAGTTCACATCATCCCCCTTATCAGGACTATGAAGCCCCAGTTCCCATCTGGGATACAACCACACCCATCATCCCTGTCCATTTCCCTTGGGGTACCCTTCCCCTCACACCCCCCCTTATCAGGACTATGAAACCACAGTTTCCATCATCCTCTTCTATGCATCTCAGCATCCCCATTCCAGCTTTGAAACAACCATTGCCATCATCCCCTTCCAGGTCCTTGGACTACAGTTCCCATTGCCCCTCTCTCAGGTTTATCAAACAGTAGTTTCCATCATCTCTATCCATTTCTTTTGGGCTACAGTTCGTATCATTCCCATTCCAGAATTGTTAAAACAACAGTTCGTCCCCTTCCATGGGCCTTGCGCTGTTATTCTCATCATCCTCATTCAAGGTCTATTAAATGGTTTCCATTATCCCTTTCCATGGGCTTTAGACTACAAGTCCCATCACCCCAACTAAAATCTGTTAAGCTGTGGTTCCCATCATCCCTGTCCTTTTCCCATGGGCTGTAGTTTTTGTCATTGCAATTCCAGAAGTGTTAAATAACAGTTCCCATCATCCCCTTCCATGTCTCTTGGCTACAAGACCCATCATCTGCAGGCCTTCTGCATTCTTCCCATTTTCATGCTCCCTATCCACATTGGCTTGATTCAGTTCTGCCTTTTTCAGTGCTCTAAGAAATGACAATATTGGAGGCTAGACAAGAAAAATATTGAACAAGAGATTAGCAAAATAAGGGGCTGGTTTCTTTCGCCTGTTAATTTTTCCGCTGCGGTACATTCCTCCATCCTGTAGCAAATTAGATCCCAGCTCTGTCTGCTGTCAGAAGATCTGTATGTTTGCATAGTAGAAAAAGTGGAGATGAGTGGGAAGCACGCTTTTTCTGTGTGGATTTGAAAGCAAAGTAGTCTCCAGCAAGTCACAATCTTTCTTCCTGGGATTCAGGGATATATCCACATGTTATGGACAAGACTTCCTTCTGAAAGTTTTAAACCTTGGGTACCATTGGAACATTTGTGATAGACTCAAGCACACTTGTATTACCCCTCCCAAAAGCACTTTTATTAAATAAAGTTCACTCGCTATGGTAGAGGTAAAGACAACTTTCTCCATAATTCCTCAAGTACTAGTTATACGTAAAAAATATATGTTCTGCTCTTTAACATTTTATTTTTTAAAAAGTTGTTTTGTCTCCAGAATATTAAATATAATTTATCATGTATTAATGAAGACAATGAGTTAGCTCTTATGCTTCATTGTACTGAGATTAGATTAGCATCAGTGGGATTTGTTACTTAAGATTTAAGCTCTATTGTTTTCAGTTTCCAAGTATGACTAAACCTGGATGTGGCCCAATATTTACCAAAGTGGAATTAGATCTGTATAGTGTTCGGGGGAGAAAAGTAATGGTATATATAGAATCTATTATGTATTGAAATTCCACTTAAATTAGAATAAAAGTATATATAAAATATAGTATCCACTGCAAATTTATAGGAAAAATTCAGGAACATGTTTAGTCTTGCAATCTAAATATTTATTACTGATTTTTTAAATTTAGTAGTAAATTACAGTGCATTTAATGGGTATTACTCATAGTGAAAATGGATAGGATTGCAGCCTTCCTGTCCAACTACATATATATATACATACACACACACACACACACACACACTAAATAACTAATAATCTATCTTTTTTTCAGGACACCTGTTCCAGCACTTAATTGAAACACTGAGCGACAATGCAGACAAAAAGTTCTACAACATTGCTAAACTAGGAGGCACCAAATATGGTAAAAATATATTTCAGTTGTGTCTTTCTAATATAAACCTAATAAATCTAACCTCATTAAGATTTTCTAAGTGGTCTTAAAACGAATTTGGGGATTGGTGGCCTTGTTACTGAACCCATTCTTGGGATTATGCTGCAGAGTTGTAATCCTTAATGCTTTCTCTATTAAAACTGTTTGGATTAATGTGCCTGAGGGTTGCTATTAATTTCCTTCTTCCCGGATATTCAAGTTCCAGTTATAAATAGGCACAGCCTCTTTTGAATTAACTGCAGTAGGCCGTTAATGTGTTTTGGGTTTTTTTTTATATTAAAGGAAGTTTGTCCAGTTTAACTTCTGCTTGCTCTGTTTTGGTTCTGTGAGAAACCTGTGGATCCCTTTCATAACACAGTATTGCAAAATAATATTAACTCCTCTGGTGACAGTATATCTAGAAATGATCTTCCTTAGTTCAAACATATTCATTTTGTTCTGCTTGAAAGGTTTGGTACAGTATATATTCAAATTAATGGAATCTATTAAGTGAATTTCAGAGAGGACTGCAGAAAAAGCTTATTCAGAATTATAGCCTTTGTTTATCAGTTGGTTCAACTGGGTGTTGTCACCCTGCTGTCTCCCTTATCTTTTAGAAAAAGGACAGAAATTGTGCTTGCTATGTGTACTTTTCAAGAAGCAGATAGTTGACCATATAAAACTGTCTCTAAAATGATGGGGGAGTCTATTAATTGCTCACATCCTTCCAGAAGATGACCAGAATAAAAATATCTTTAATTTACACTAGACAAACGTGGAGGTCTTTTGAAAGAGAAGCTTGAGTTGCTCATCTGGTCTTTCAAATTGTTTGTCATTTCATTTATATCCCGCCTTCCTTCCCTAATGAAGTGCATTGAATCATGCATTTGATTCCTGGATACATGTGAAATCTCCCCATATGACTATTGAAAGTTGAGATCAGAGCCGTTAAGTTATTGATGAACTGTTCTTGATTCTCTGTCACATTGAAAACCTTTAGGATAGTTGTAAAATTGTTTGGTAGTCACCGGAGTGTATGTTTTGGAATAAGAAACCATGTTAGGGAATGTCTGTTTCTTACTTAACAGCCCAAACTGCAAACACTCTTGTCAGTTCATAAACACTTTTCTATATGGTTAGCCTTTGATGAATCACTTAATGAGGGAGAAATTACCTTGTTTGCCTTAGAAAACTCAATTAATTTAAATGAAACTAGTGAAGCCTGCAGCAATAGTTTGCAACCTTCAGCTAAAAAATTATTATGTGGGTCTACTAACACAGGCTTGCTTTATGCTTATTAAAAAGAATAATTGCTTTTTCTTTCCGAGGTGGTGGTTGCAAGCTCATTGACGTGTGGCAGACTTGCAGAAATTTTCAGTGCCCTTGGACAAATGTTCTCATAATTCATTACTACAGAATTATCTTTCACCTCTTCTGCAATCCTTAATAAAGTTAGCAATCTAATTTGGAAAGGTTCCCTAACTAGCAGCTGTCCCTACTGTTTGTAACAGTGCCGGATTCCAAAATCCAAGAGCAGAAAATGTGACCTCTTACTCCTGGCTTGTACTCAACCCTAAGGAAACTAACACCAAGAATACCAGCAAATGCTTCTTAATGTTTTGTATATTTTCAAACGATGCTTAAAGGAGAAGCAATTAAATTGCCAGCTCTTGCGGGTTATAAAGTAGGCTTCTCCCATATAGTACAGGTAGTCCTTGACTTACGATGACAGTTGAGCCCAGAATTTTATGTTGCTAAAGTGAGACATTTGTTCAGTGAGTTTTGCCCCATTTTATGACCTTTCTTGTTCCAGTTGTTAAGTGAATCATTGCAGTTGTTTAAGTGTCTCTGGCTTCCCCCATTGACTTTGCTTGTCAGAAGGTTGCAAAAGGAGATCACATGATCCCGGGACACTGCGACCATTGTAAATATGAGTGAGTTGCCAGGTGCCCAAATTTTGATCGCGTGACCAAGGGGATATTGCAACAGTCCCAAGTGATCATAAGTCACTTTTTTCAGTGCTGTTATAGCTTTGAATGGTCAATGAACAGACTGCTGTAAACTTGAGGACTGTCTGTAATCAGGACAAAGCAGCTGTCTTATATCAAATTAATCTGTTGGACTAGCTCAGTTGTACAGATTGTGTTGTATCGCAGCTTTATAATAATAAAGTTGGAAGGGACTTTGGAGGTCAGCTAGTCCAACCCCCTGCTCAGGCAGGAAACCCTATACCACTTCAGACAAATGGCTGTCCAGTCTCTTCTTAAAAACTTCCATATTGGAGCATTCACTGCTTCTGGAGGCAGGTTGTTCCACTGGTTAATTGTTCTAATTGTCAGGAAGTTTCTCCTTAGTTCTAGGTTGCTTCTCTCCTTGATTAGTTTCCACCCGTTGGCTCTTGTCCTGCCTTCAGGTGCTTTGGAGAATAGCTTGACTGCCTCTTCTTTGTGGCATCCCCTGAGATACTGGAACGCTGCTATCATGTCCCCCCTTGTCCTTCTCTTCGTTAAACTAGACATACCCAATTCCAGCAGCCATTCCTTATATGCTTTAGCCTCCAGTCCCCTAATCATCTTTGTTGTTCTTCTCTGTACTCTTTCCAGAGCCTCAACATCTTTTTTACATCGTGGTGACCAAAACGGGATGCCTATTCCAAGTATGGCCTTACCAAGGTCTTGTAAAGTGGTATTAAACACTTCACGTGATCTTGATTCTATCCCTCTGTTAATGCAGCTCTTTATCTCCCCGGGCAGAAATCCCTTTATTCCGGGATTCTCCAAACTTGTCAACTTTAAGACTTGTCGACTTCAATTCCCAGTTTCCTAATTTAGAAGGAAACCTATGGCAGGGATAACAGCACCAGCGTTTATCCTCGAGCAATTTAGCTATTCTGTCCATTTGCAGATCTCCTGCCTTACACCATACGGGTCATGTTGGAAACGGCCGTCCGCAACTGCGATGGTTTCCTAGTGAAAGAAGGAGACGTGATGAATATCCTGGACTGGCAAGCCAAACAGAACAATGTTGAAGTGCCCTTTTGTCCTGCCAGAGTCCTCCTCCAAGATTTCACGTAAGACCCGCTTTTTCCAAGTTCTCTGTTTTAGTTAGAACCTGATGAGTTTTCCTAAATGTCCTGGGTGGGCCTTTCGGAGTATTTAGATGGTCAGAAATTCAGGTCGTATGAGTTTATCCTGGCACCGTCTCCGAAGCAATAACCAGCGAAAGTCTGTTAGGATTGAAATAGTGAAAGATCATTACAGCAGGTTGTATGTTTCAGGATAGCTCCATGCAGGCATTCAGACAGGAATTTTTCCCAATGAGTTTAATTGACAGATTGGTCATCCACTATGCCACCAACCTATGCCAGTCAACCTATGATGGGACTCCCATGTTAAATGTAGCCATGATGTGGCTGTGTAGTTTAAGCTTTGCATAATACAAGAAACCATCCATTATCATCTATGGCAGTGATGGCAAACCTTTTAGAGACCGAGTGCCCAAACTGCAACCCAAAACCCACATGTATCGTCGGGTGCCAGGTGGGTGTGGCCCATTGGGTGGGTGTGGCCCATTGGGTGGGCGTGGCTGCGATGGTAACGGCAGACTGGGTGGGTCTAAAAAGTTCAATCAATTCCAACTTTGCAAGATCTTTTTTTTTCCCTCTAGAAGTTGAAATTGATTGATTAATTGAACCTTTATTTTTTGGGCACACGGCAAAGGCGCAAAGCTAAAAGTTTTATAAAACCCAGCTGAAGGCCTAGGACTGAGGCAACAGAGAGCGCTCTGCGTGCCACCTGTGGCATGCGTGCCATAGATTCGCCACCATGGATCTATGGTTTAGAGCAGGGATAGGCAATCTTGGCTCTTTTATGACTCATGGACTTCAACTTCCAGAATTCTGGGAGTTGAAGTTCACGAGTCGTAAAAGAGCCAAGGTTGCCTACCCCTGGTTTAGAGCAATGTGTGAACTGAGCCGCTGTGGCTTAAACCAGGGGTCTCCTCCATGCTGGCTGAGGAATTTTAGCAGTTGAAGTACACAAGTCTTAAAAAGTTGCCAAGTTTGGAGACCCTTAGCTTAAACCATAGTTAAATCACGGTTAATCCACTTGATGAGATGGATCCCACCTTCTTTGGATCTACATTGCTGGCCTTTTAGATATACTAAGTAGAAAAAAATTGTTCCTGTTTGCCAGTGGAATTCCTGCAATGGTCGACTTTGCTGCCATGAGGGAAGCAGTGAAGAACCTCGGAGGAGATCCCACCCGAGTCCATCCTGTCTGCCCAACAGATCTTACGGTGGACCATTCTTTGCAGATTGACTTCAGCAAATGGTATCCGTCGAATTGTTGGCTTCCTTCTATTTTGCTGGGGACAGGTGGATGGGGCCCTGTCTTGAGGGTGGAATGCTTGTCTTGAAGTGCGTAGACTCAAAAATGGGGTGTGTTGAGATGCTGAGTTGATCTAATTTAAGTACACTGAATCCCCTTGTATTGGAAGCAGGAATAGGGAATTACACACACACACACACACGATTTGTGGGATTTTCCATTCCCATCAACCCAATCAGATGTTGAGGTACCAATATAAGGCAACCAGTATATTAGAGAGGTATTCCCCAAATGAAAAAATCTCTCTCTCTCTCTCTCCCTCCCTCCCTCCCTCTCTCTCACTCCCCCCCTTCTCCTTTCTCTTCTTTCTCTTCTTTTGTCTCTGGAGACTAAAAATCAAAACAATTCTAATGTTCATGTCAAAAGTATATATTGTAATTTAACATAATAAGGATTCAAAGGATTGCAAAGAACAAAGCATTCTTTCCATTTCATTTTTGCCTAGTGCAATACAGAACGCTCCGAATCCTGGAGGCGGTGATCCCCCACGGCCCCCTTCCTCAAAACTCTCCCCGCTTAAGGCTCCTCGGAAGCTCCCATGCCAAGACCAGTCCAGCTGCAAAGGACCATGTGATGGACAGTCAAAACGGAACCCGGGCCAGTTTTCTGTGCAGATCGAGAATACCCCCCTCTTGTGTCCTTTTCATCTTCAACCAGTGCCTGAGTAAGCTTGCCTTTTTACGTTTCCCTCCTGGCTTTGCAGGGTCATTCCTGTTAGGCAGTCAAGAGCTGTCAGTTAGCGAGACTGGCTTCCACCCAGATCTTACCTCTACTCATGTAGTAAGCTTACTTTGGAACCAATATCAAACCACCTTTGTGGCAAAGGATTTTCACTGATGGGAAATTGTATATGTTTGTTTGTTTATCAAATTTATTGGCCACTCATCTTACTTAGGGTAACTCTGCATGGCTTATAGTCATCAAAATATATCTATACGTATACAATTAAAACATAATTAAAATGAAACATTAAAACCTAAGGACACATGGGAAATACCACTTTCACCCCCTAACATTCTATTTTTCATTGTGCAAAATTTCCTGGAGCGTTAGCAAGGAAAAAAAAACATTTCTTTGGGCTGTTTTTCTAAGTACTGCAGATAATGGTTTTAATATGTTTTTTTCCCCTTTCGTCTACTTAGGCCTGAAACAGTATTTAAGAATCAAGAGATGGAATTTGGAAGAAATAAAGAGAGACTCCAATTTTTTAAGGTACGTTGCTTTGAAGGCAACGTCACCCAGGAGAATTTGATAGAAAGGCATTGATGATTATTTCTTATGGGTTGATAAAGATGTGCCGAGATCAAAAATGATCTCCTCTCTTCTTTCCTACTATATAGAGGAGGAACGGGCATGGCAAATTCTCATATTAATCCCCACTTCCCCCTAGGAGAGAAATTAGGAGGAGGAAAGTAGGCAGCCTCTCTTGGGATGCAATTCCCAGAATTTGCAAGTGCCATTTATTGGGGAGATGTCAAGAGTGGAAAATGCTGATTTAGAAAGTGTGAAACTAACATGCCTTGTCTGTCTGTCTCTCTTTTTATGAATGAAACTAGTGGGGTTCCAAAGTTTTCAGAAATGTCTCAGTAATTCCTCCCGGGACAGGGATGGCCCATCAGATGAATCTGGAACACCTGTCAAGAGTAGTATTTGATGTCAAAGACTTCCTTTATCCTGACAGTGTTATTGGCACAGATTCTCATACAACCATGGTGAACGGCTTGGGAATCCTGGGATGGGGTAAGTCGCTTGAAGAGGCTTTTGAATATCTTTCTAAAGAGTTTAATTGGAGTGATATTGGTACAAAGATTATTTGTTATTTTTAAGAACGGGGTGGTTGGCAGCCCAGTGGCTCCCCAAGTTATTTTCAAATGTCAGCCTCATGATGGTCTCTGTTACTTAAATTGTAACACTTTTAGATTACAGTTCAAAAGACAGGACATGCGGTGCTCAGAAGAGATGAAAGATTGTGAGCAAAAATATTTCATATAGCTATTACTGCACAGAGTTGTTCCCTTTGTCTTCAAGGGAAGTTTTTTTTTTGTTGTTTTTTTTTGTATAAGCATGTTCTTGCACTCGTCACTATTTTGAAATTGTGCCCTCTGGTTCCCTTTCAGTCCTTTTAAGAATTGTGGCCCTGTATTTACAATTAAACAATAGCCCGCAAAACGTACCTTAAAAAGGAATGGATATAAAGAAAGTATATCCAGGGTTGTCATCTTAGTGTTCCTCGGAACACCAGATGCTGGATAATTTTCTTCCAAAATATATGTAGAAGCTGTGGGGAAATATACCTGTTTATATCATGAGTGGAAGAACTGTAAAAATGGGTATTGATAATAATGCAACCTTAAATCTCATAAAATCCTTGGGGTGATGTATTTATTTATTTGTTTAAACTTATATGCCGCCCTTCTCCTAAGACCCAGGATGTATACAACATACTCTATTTAGGCATGTAGCCAAAAGCCACATACAGGAAGAAAATAAGGTCCAGATCCAGGTTTCTTTTGCTGAAGATGAAAAATGTTACGTTTACCCACCTAAAGGTCCACTCTGTTTCATCTAAGGCATATGTCTTCCAGACATGAATTTAGGACAATGTTGAATTTTTTCAGTGCAGCCTGTTTTATACATCAGACAAAAGAGCGCTTGGATAAAGATTTAACGCCTCCATCTTTAAGCTGTTCAATGCTCTTCTTGCCCCATCTAGGGATGGGTGGAATTGAAACAGAAGCGGTCATGCTGGGTCTCCCCGTCACCCTCACGTTGCCCAAGGTGGTTGGGTGTGAACTGACTGGATCGGCCAGCTCACTTGCTACATCCATCGACGTAGTCCTGAGCATTACGAAGGTATGTCAAAGCTCTCTCTGGGGCCAGAGAGGCAGCATGGTCATGTACAAGCAGCCACCAAAGGTAAAACCCAGAGTTGTAAACCACAGGATGGAATGCCATATCTAACTTTGAAATAAATAAAATTTTAAAAAATCTGTAGATTTCTCAACCCCACTGCCATTGACCAATTATTTTGCAAACCCTCAGTACAGATAATAGATGCCCTGCCAGCTTCATGACTCAGCAGCCAAATCTATACTAAAGCAGCCATTCTTGGCAAACTTGCAGTGTTCTTCCCACACTTGTTACTACTTAGCTGGATAAAGCAGCACTTGCCTCTGGGACGTTGTAGAACAGCAATGTTTCATAAGGAGAAGTTGTCATTGTAGTAAGATTTATTCCTACTGTTCTATTTGGGAAGAATTGGGAGGTTTCTGCCTTCTGGTTATCAGATGAGCGTTCACACCGTAATTACAATTGGGTTATGTCATGGCTCCTCTGTTCTTGTTTGTACACTGAATAAGGAAGAACAAAATTTTGCCAGAAATTGGCAAAAAAAAAAAGGTTGTGGATCACCATCACATGACCACAGGACGCTGCAACTGATCATAAATGCAATCCAGTCGCCAAGCTCCCGAATTGTGACCACAGGAGCACCAGGGCTGGTGCAAAGGTCCTAAAGTGCAAATACGGCTGGTAGGTCACTTTTTCCAAGGCTATCGCAACTGAACTGTCATTAAATGGTCGTCAGCCAACGTATTTGATGTGGATTTTGGCTTCCCTGTCAAAATAATTTTGCAGGCGGTTCTTAATGTAACTACTGTGTCTCTTGCTGGTTAGGAGGGGCCTAAGTCTGATGGATTCCCATTTTTAAAACTGCTAACCATTTATTTAAAAAAAACAACAGTGATGCTGTAGCATTTCCCCTTGGCCAACATATGATACTGGAGGGTTCTTTTTTTTTCCTGTCTCCATAGCAATTAAGACAAGCAGGGGTGTCTGGAAAATTTGTGGAATTCTTTGGCCCTGGCGTTTCCCAGCTCTCCGTTGGGGACCGAACCACCATTGCAAACATGTGCCCTGAATATGGTGCAGTTCTGAGCTTTTTCCCTGTAGATGATGTAACATTAAAGCACTTAAAGCATACAGGTAAGGCTGACACCGTAGGAGGAGATTTGGTTGGCTAAAGCAGCATAATTACTCAATCTTTGCAGATAGGATCAAAGTTTTGAATTTTTCTCATAGGCTTTGATGATACCAAACTCAAGTCCATGGAGACGTATCTTAAAACTGTGAAACTGTTTAGGAATTACCAATATTCTGCTAAGGAACCTGAATATTCCCAGGTAAGCACGGAAGGGGCCAGCCTGTTTCAAAGTTATTGTGTTTCTGTTTGCCCCCCTCATCTTTTTTTTTCAAGATTTGCCTTTTCATTCGAAGGCCTTTATTAAACCCCCGAGAAAATAACCATTTCTCTAGACTGAGGCATTTTACGCTCTTTCTTTTCAAACAGGTTGTTGTGTTCTCGTGGTAACATCTAACGAATTATTGGCAAGGGAATAAATTCCTTTTTGATATGGTTGATGATTATTTTATTCATATTTCATACTTCTTAACCACCCATCTCCCTCAGAGAGAGGGCTCTGCTGCGAAGGCTTCTTGAATGAAATATCACTAGGACTTTTGAATAAATGCCATTATTTAAGTGGTTGATCTAAAGCAGGGGTCTTCAGACTTGGGGGTCAAATTTGAAGATCCCTGATCTAAAGCAAGGCTTGTCAACCAGTGGTACGGGTACTACCTGTGGTACAGTGGCACCTGGCAGGTGGTACGCGACCATCCTAGAAAAATGGTAGTGGGGGAGGGGAATGAGCTGAACTGGTGGCAGCACCGCACAAGCCTGGCCAGAGATGGCTGGAGCTGCAGGGCTGTCAGGGCTCAGCGGAAGCACCAGGATCAGCACCAGTCTCCAGCTGGAGCTTGGCGCTGATCCTGGCGCTTCTGAGCCCAGAAGAAGCGCCAATCAACTGGAATGTTGCAGCATCTCCAGGGTCTTGTGATTTACATTTAGATGCTTGGCAACTGATTCATGTTTATGATGGTCACAGTGTCCCAGGGTCATGTGAAGTGATCAAAACCTGCTGCAACCACCCAGCAGACGGGGGGGGGGATAAAAACCAAACACCCCACCCCACCCCCAGCTGCCAATCCTCAGCAGAAATGCTCACAACAATGAAAACCTCGGATAGGAGGAAGAGCGCAGCCGGGCGGGCGGGCAGGTGTCTTGCTCGGCTGTGGCTTGGGAGGCACTTTTTTCAGTGCCACTGTAACTTCAAACAGTCACTAAGCGAACTGTTGTAAGTCGAGGACTACCTGTACTTCATCACTTTTTCCCTTTTTTTTTTTTTGGTCATCAAGTTTTTGACCTCTTGCTAGGTGACTGCTGGTACTCGGATGTTGCCATATCCTAAAAGTGGTAAAGTGGGTGAAAATGTTGAAAAGCCCTGATCTAAAGCATGTGTTTTCCAATAATATACAAACCATAAACAGATATGGAATTCAAGATACTGCCTTTTTTTTTAATGCCAGCTTGTCCTCAGAAATGTTTGTCCATATATTCTAAATCAGAATAACAGTGTTGGAAGGAGCCTTGGAGGTCTTCTAGTCCAACCCCCTCCTTAGGCTAATTATCCTTGCTTTTTGGCTTGCTCACTTTAAAAGCCAAGCATCAACACAACAGCATCAGTTGTGAAGTAAGAACTAATGAAACATTTTCCCCCCATCAGATAATACATATAAACCTGGCTTCTATAACGCCCTATGTAAGTGGTCCCAAAAGGGCCCAGGATAGAGTGGCTGTAACGAACATGAAGAGTGACTTTCAAGCTTGCTTAAGTGAAAAGGTAGGTAAAGTTTCGAAAGTCCATCTGGCTGTTTTAAATGTTGGCAAGGGAATCCTCTCTGGATAGTGGAAAGCTGTTTCCTATCGATTGGAATGTTTTGAAGATTATAAGAACTATCTAGAGCAGAGGTCTTCAAACTTGGTGTCATGGTTCCAACAGATGAAACTTTTCAAAAGAACTTTGAGGTATTGTTTACCTTAAAGAATCTTTTATTCAAGAAACAGAGTATTGGCACTACATAGTTAAAGCCAAAAACTGAATTCGCCTCCCCGGGGCACAAAGTAGCAAAGCACAATTCCCTTCTCCAATTAACAGTCATAAATCACATTTCCCAATTAGCTTGAAGTGAGGGCTTTCTCCCCAGCTCTCCAGCCCGCTGGGCACAATATCCTTGGATTCCCATGGCTGAGTTATTGTTGTTATGACCAACTGGACTCTCATCCACATCCCCCCTCCCAGCATCAACGAACTCTAAAAGCGAAAGAGAAAAGATGGCTACATTTCCATCTGTTGTCAAAGCAAGAACATCCGATGTTAGCAGCGTTGACACTTGGCCCTTTTATGACTTGTGGACACGCTGGCTGAGGAATTCTAGGAGCTGAAGTCCACAAGTCATAAAAGGGCCAAGTTTGAAGACCCCTGATCTAGAGCAGTGGCCACTTTGAGATAGGCGGACTTCAAGTCCCAGAATTCCAGGAGTCTGAAGTCCACCTCTCTTGAAGTGGCCTGAGGTTCAGAAACTCTGCTCTAGAATGCAGCTTTTTAGATTTGAGTACCATAGATGCAGGAAGCGTGTTCTTCTTAAGGTAGCCCTTCTGTTTGCGACCGAACCTTGGGAATTGGCCGTTAACTGCTTCTTCAAAACCCATCATAACGGAAGTAGGGGACACAGAGTTTCCATTCCAAATGAAATCATTCGTGGCCTTTCAGGGTTTTTTGGGTTTCTGTCGTGAGGATTGGACTGTGCAACATCATAACCTGTATGGGTCCCAGAGTTCTGGTGTCTCCTTTCTTAACTCCCCAACAGGGAGGAACGCCTGGTGTGTGGTGGGACTGACTGCAAACCCCTGTTTGATCCCCTAGGTTGGCTTCAGAGGCTTTCAGATCCCCGCCGAAAAGCAGGGCAGGGTCATTCCTGTTGAATATGAAGGAAATGAATACACGTTGGCTCACGGATCGGTCATCATTGCTGCCGTCATTAGCTGCACCAACAACTGCAATCCCTCCGCGATGCTAGGAGCAGGTACGCGGGCTTCTCTGGCATTTCCTACATCACGTTGCTATAAACGACCACAATTGGGAGCTAAATTTCCATTGCTAAGCGAGGCGCTTGTTCAGCGAGTTTCTCCCCTCCCCGACTTTATGACCTTTTTGACCACCGTCCTTAAACGAATCACTGCCGTTGTGAGGCGAATTGTGATGGTTGTTAAAGTGAATCTGGCTTACACACACACACCCATTGACTTTGCTTGTGGGAAGCTGACTGGAACGGTCACAAATGACGATGGTGTGATCCTGGGATAAATACACGCCAGTTGTCAAGTGCCGACATGACCGTGGGGATGCTGTGGTGGTTGTAAATGTGAGGATTGGTTGTAAGTGTGAGGACCAGCTGTCCTCCATTTGCAAAAGGAAAAAAAACAAGCAGTCTTGGCATTATTGTAACAGCGTCTTCCCTTTTCCATTAGGTTTATTGGCTAAAAGAGCCACTGAAGCTGGTCTGGCTGTTAAACCTTACATACGAACCAGCCTGTCGCCGGGGAGTGGAATGGTCACCCATTATCTCAGTTCCAGCGGTGTA
This sequence comes from Bothrops alternatus, assembly GCA_034064705.1. Lineage (NCBI taxonomy): Eukaryota > Metazoa > Chordata > Lepidosauria > Squamata > Viperidae > Bothrops > Bothrops alternatus. The sequence continues at coordinate 141,837 of JARGCV010000613.1, forward strand.
TTACCATACCTCAATAAACTTGGGTACTATTTTCTTCGCTCTAATTTGTTATTTTTTTTACCCGCTTTGCACAGCCCTGTGTTAGCCTTAGCAGAGAAGATTCCATTTGCTTTTTTTTTTTTTTGCTTTTTTTATTTAAAATGAAGATGCCCATTAGTGACCCTGCATCATGCCCACCCAGCAGTTGTCTTACCGCTGAGCAAAGTCCCCTTCCTTCAGACGAGTGTTTCCCAATTTTGCTAACTTCTACATAAGTGGACTTCAACTCCCAGAATTCTTGGCAGTGGCCACACTAGCTTGGGCCATTCTGGGCGTTGAAGTCCGCCCATCTTAAAATTGCCAAGGTTGAGAATCACTGCCCTACTGATTTCCACCTTGAAGCCCCAGCTGTTGGGCAGCAGCCCTTCCCTAGATTTCACAAATGCCTTGGTTATTGAAATGCAGTGAAAATGTGAATTAATTCTTGCTTTTCACTGTAGGTTTGAGGTCATTGGCTATGGCTGTTCCACCTGTGTGGGGAACACTGCCCCTTTGCCAGAAGCCATTCAGAATGCGATTGTACAGGTAAGCTTTACTTCGTGAGCTATCTGAGCAGAGTTTACATTTTTGAAATGCTGTGTTTTGATAGGAGAATGCTTATTGTAAATAAGATTTTGTCCTTGCTCATTCAGCTGGAAGGGGAGGGGGAGATGGGAGAGCAGATCTTGTTTAACTGGGACACCAATGACCTTAAAACAGTGGTTCTCAACCTTTCTCAGGTTGAGACCCCACTTGCCCCACCCATGCGCGCGTGCTGGAAAAAAAATAAAAAAAATAATAAAAAAATCAAAATGGCGGCTGCGACGGGCGGATCCGCGCATGCGCGGATCGGCCCGTCGCACGCGCCACGCATGCGCGCATCCGCCCATCGCGGGCCGCCATTTTGGTTTTTTATTTTTTTTAAAAAATTGTTTTTAAAAAAATTAAAAAAACACAACAAAATGGCGGCCGTGATGGGCGGATCTGCGCATGCGCGGATCAGCCTGTCGCACGCGCCGCGCATGCACGCATCCGCCCGTCGCGGTCCGCCATTTTGTTGGGTTTTTTTTGTTTTGTTTTTTTGATTTTTTAAAAAATATTTTTTTTTCGGCGCGATGGGCGGATCTGCGCATGCGCGGTGCGCGCGCGCCAAAAAAAATAAAAAAAATAAAAAAACAAAATGGTGGCCGGCAGTGCCCGGCGACCCCCGCGAAATGGTCGCGCGACCCCAAGGTTGAGAACCACTGCCTTAAAACCAGTAGGGATTGTTTTAACAATCCCCTGGTTTAATGCACCAGGATAGAAACCAGGTGACAGTGAATGCTAGTCCTGCCTTAACCATAAAAGCCAGCTGGGTGATTTTAAGTCAGTCTCCCCATCACCACCTCTTTCAGTCTAACTCACAAGGTTGTTGTCACGAGGAAAATAAGAGGAAAGACTGTTCGGTTCGTTGTTTGCCTTATTTATCAAATTAATAAAGGCGGGGAAATCACGCAAAAACTACATCTGCAGAATTTGGTTGCTTTCGGCTTAACCAGTTCTATGGCTTGAGTAGCAGGGAGGGAGTTTAGAAGAGGATGAGAGTACCAAGAGAGAGAAAAAAATCCCATTTTGTTCTCTTTTTGTTTTTCCTGTTCAGGGTGACTTGGTGGCATGTGGCGTTGTGTCTGGAAGCAAAAACTTTGAAGGTCGCCTTTGCTCCTGTATCCGCGCCAATTACCTGGCTTCTCCATCCCTGGTTGTTGCTTACGCGATCGCGGGAACTGTCAATATTGATTTCCAGACTGAGCCACTGGGTAATTGCGTTCGTCTAGCTTGAATTTGTCACCAGAATGATATTGTCAAAGGGAGCTCACTTATGTAGGAGGAAAAGTCCTGTTCTATAGTGCTCTTTGGACGATTATCTACAGTAGCGTGGTTTGTTAGCAGTTGCTGTGCCCTCAGACGTGTATCCCAGCATCTTTTGACACAAAAAACCTCTCTGTAGAAAATATCTGTAGTTCAGGATGGACTGTGGAGTCCTTAGTGTTGTCTGGTGATTTTCTTGCAAACCTTTCATTACCCAACTAGGTAACACAATCAGTACTCCATGATCACCCATCAGAGCACCATCAACACCTTCAGAGCACTGACCTTGTTACCTAGTTGGGTAATGAAGCGTCTGCAAGAAAGCCACCCAGCTCAGAAGAGCGCCAAAGATCTCACAGAAGCTCTCAAAAGTGCCATCTGTGATCCCGTGTTCAGCGTGTGAAAGAAAAATTTTGGACTTGACTTAACTTACTTTTCACTTCTCTGAGTAGCTTTGGCTGACTGGATTTTATCTCTACCGTTCTCCAATTTCTTACAGGGGTGGATCCTGAGGGCAGAAATATCTTCCTGCGTGATATTTGGCCTTCTCGGGAAGAGCTTCAGCAGATAGAAGAGGAGTTTGTAATAGCATCCATGTTTAAAGAACTGAAAATAAAATTGGAGGTAGTTTATCATTTCTCTTTCATCAGAGGAAGGCTATACAGGTAGTCCTCAGCTTACAACTGTTCATTTAGTGACTGTTCAGAGTTACAACAGCACTAAAAAAAAGTGACTTACAACCTTTTTCTGCACTTAATGACTGTGGCCACGTGATCAAAATTCAGCCGCTCGGCAACTGACTCATTGATGGTGGTTGCCGTGTCCCGGGGTCACGTAATCCGCTTTTGCAATTTTCTGACAAGCAATGGGGAAGCCATATACCAGTGATGGCGAACCTTTTAGAGACCGAGAGCCCAAACTGCAACCCAAAACCCACTTATGCATCGTCGGGTGCCGGGTAGGCGGGGCCCATTGGGTGGGCGGGGCCCATTGGGTGGGCGGGGCTGTGGTGGTAACGGCAGACTGGGACTAAAAAGTTAAATCAATCAATTCCAACTTTGCAAGGTATTTTTTTTCACACGACAAGTTGAAATTGACTGATTGAACCTATTTTTTTTTCTTGGCACATGGAGGCGGAGGCCTAAAAGTGAAAAGGTTTTATAAAACCCAGCTGAAGGCCTAGGACTGGGGCGACACTGCGCGTGCCCACAAAGAGGGCTCTGAGTGCCGCCTCTAGCACCCATGCTATAGGTTGCCACCACTGCCATATACACTTAACAGCCACATTACTAATTTAACAACTGCACTTAGCAACTGGCAAAAAGAAAGGTCGTAACATGGGGCAAAACTCACACTTAACAAATGTCTCATTTAGCAGCAAGAATGATGGTTTCAGTTGCCATATGTCGAGGACTACCTGTATACCATTTGGGCATGAAGCAGGATCAGGACCAGAAACAAAAAGGGTGTTTGTTTTTTGTTTGTTCTCTTGCAAAAATGGCTCCTCCTTCTTTTCCAGAAAGGAAATAAGCGTTGGAACTCCCTGGAAGCCCCCGAGTCCACTTTGTTTACCTGGGATTCAAAGTCTACCTATATCCGATGCCCTTCCTTTTTTGATAAGCTGGTAAGTGGGCTGACGTTCGGCGTGAGCGCGTCCGTTCAGAACGTGCCAGATGCTCAATTCTGTCTCTCTTTCAGGCCAAAGAGCCACCGCCTCTCCAGGCCGTTGAAAATGCTCACGTCTTGTTACACTTGGGCGACGCGGTCACTACCGATCACATCTCCCCCGCTGGAAGCATTGCCAGGGGGAGCGCCGCTGCGAGATACTTGATGACTAAAGGGTGAGTCTTAAAAGAGGAAGGAGAAGAGCAGCATGTCCAGTTCCTCCTCAGAAATTCTTTTCTTCTGGCAGCGATAAACAGAGCAGGCCTCCTTGACTGCAAAATGCGCTTCGGCCTTTTAGACCAGACTTTGCCGTGTCCTCCTCGATCCACAGCTAAGTCTAGAACATCATCTTTCGGCTGTGGCGAGGGGGGCATTCGCCCAGGTTCGCCTGGTGCGCCAGTTGCGGCCCTATTTGGACCGGGAGTCACTCCTCACAGTCACCCATGCCCTTGTCACCTCAAGATTCAACTACTGTAATGCTCTCTACATGGGGCAACCTTTGAATGTCCAGAGACTGCAAGTAGTCCAGAATGCGGCCGCGCGAGCCGTCTCATATCACTCCAGCTCTCCGTGAGCTGCACTGGCTACCAATTGGTCTCCGAACACAATTTAAAGTGTTGGTTATGACCTATAAAGCCCTTTATGGCAATGGACCAGGATACCTGCGGGACCGTCTCCTGCCTCATGAATCCCAGCGACCGGTTAGGGCACATAGGGTTGGCCTCCTACGGGTCCCGTCTGTTAGGCAATGTCATCTGGCGGGGCCTAGGGCTAGGGCCTTCTCCGTTGCTGCCCCAGCCCTCTGGAACCAGCTTCCCTTAGAGGTTCGTACTGATTCCTCCCTCCTAGCTTTCCGGAAATTGTTAAAGACCCATTTATGCCAACAGGCTTGGGGCGTATGAGCTGTGCTCTGCCCCGGGCCTAGGAATGTCCCTCCATCAGCAAATGTGAGTTGACTGTGCTTGTATGTTGCATGAATGTGATTAATTTTATTGTTATAATTTTATTATATTGTTTGTAAGCCGCCCTGGGTCTTAGGTAGAAGGGTGGCATATAAATTCGAGTAATAAATAAATAAATAATAAATAAACCAGAAGTCTTCAAACTTGGCCCTTTGATGACTTGTGGACTTCAGCTCCAAGTTTGAAGACCCCTGTTCGTCCCCGACTCATGGCTGTAATTGAGCCCAGAATTAAGAGTCGTGAGTCATTGTGGTCGTTAAGCAGGTCACCAGGTAACTGTGCCTGACTTTATGACTTTTTTTTGAGGTGGTCCTTAAGTGAATGCTGCTGTTGCTAAGTGAGTTTGGGGGGGGGACATCGGAATGTAGAAATTGGATCATAAGTACCTTTTGGGAGTCCCTAACTTTGAGTGGTCACTAAGCAATCAGTCATTAAGCAAGGACTACTTGTACTGTATAAAAATAAGGTATAATTAATACAGAACAGGGTGGAGGGTTAAAACATAATTTTAAAAAAAAAAACAGCTCAGGGCCAGATATTTATGTATGAAAGTGAGATTGTATCTTAATTTTCCAATCATAACCCTCCATTCATGTGTGTGCAGGAAACCCTTTTTTAAAACAATAATTTGTTTAATATCTCTCTCTCTCTCTCTCTCTCTCTCTCTCTCTCTCTCTCTCTCTCTCTCTCTCTCTCTCTCTCTCTCTCTCTCTCTCTCTCTCTCTCTCTCTCTCTCTCTCTCTCTCTCTCTCTCTCTCTCTCTTTAGCCTCACACCCCGTGAATTCAACTCGTATGGTGCTCGTCGGGGGAACGACTCTGTGATGACAAGAGGCACCTTTGCCAACATCAAACTTTTAAATAAATTCATTGGCAAGCCAGCTCCTAAAACAATCCACTTCCCAACAGGACAGACGGTGAGGTTATCGTCTTAAAGGAAGCTTATTATTGATTATCTAACCACAGTGAATATCTCGTGACCAGGCTCTCTGTCCTAATTACAGCTGGATGTGTTTGACGCCGCTGAGTTATATCGGAAAGAAAACATCCCTCTGATTATCTTAGCCGGCAAGAAATACGGATTGGGCAGCTCAAGAGACTGGGCCGCCAAAGGACCTTTTTTACTGGTATTCCATTTTTACTTAAATCCATTATTATTGTTGTCGTTGTTGTTATTTACTTCACCCTGATTGATTAGACAGGATCTGAAATGGATCAAACTTCCCCCCCCCCACAGGGAGTGAAAGCCGTGATTGCAGAAAGCTACGAGAAGATGCACAAAGGTCACTTGATTGGCATGGGCATCGCGCCCCTTCAGTTCCTCCCGGGGGAGAGCGCACAGTCTTTGGGCCTGACTGGCAAAGAGCAGTTTTCTATCTTCTTCTCTCAAGAGGTATCGCCTGGAATCGCCCTCTATGTAAAGGTATCAGCCCTTTCACTTCGCTGTGTGATTCCGTGCAGTATTTGATATTTGGGGGATGTTTGCTTTCATCGTATTTTTCCTAAGCCTTTTTTTATAAGGGGGTAGAAGAGCGAGAAACGGAAAAATAAAATAAGACACAAAGTAAATAAGCGGGTTGTTGACAGGCTTTATTTATAGTGGTTAAATTTTGAAACCACCCACCTCATTCACAGAGCGAGTGAGTGTATTTCTATTTAATATAATATTAGATGAGAATTTTCAACATTGAATGTATTATTTTGGAAACAACAGGTTGTTCGCAAAATCTGTGTAGTGTAGTCAGCAGAAACGGGTGGCATCCAGTTTCAAATTTTAGTATCCCTGGAAAAGACAAAAGTCTTTCACTGACCTGTGAATTAATCTTTTTGTTTATTTGTTTGTTCTTCTGAAGACGAGTACTGGCAAAGCATTCCAGGTGGCTGCCTCGTTTGACAGTGATGTGGAAATCACCTTGTACAAACACGGCGGCATGCTGAACTACATGGTCCGAAGGCTGTTGTAAAGCTGTTGTAAAGCCCTGTTCCCACCTCGGAGGACTGCCAACTCAGCCAGCCTCTTGAGGCCTCAGCCCGAGCCTTCCTCTCCCACTGGAACTGCTGACAAGCCCCATTGTGCTCAGATAACTTTGTTCATGGATGTAAAAGATTGTGAAATTGTTGTAGTGGCCGCAGCGAGGTCCTCCTGGATTTTAAAATACTCCAAATGGGTGCTATTGACGTTGTTAGACGTTGACGTGTGTGTGTTGTGAAAAGAGAACTGTAAGTATGAGGGGAGGGGAGGGGTTAATCTTAGACCATTTTGTATATAAATTATGTGAAAAACCTGAAACTGAATTGTGAAGATTTTAAGCCAGATTCCTTGCAGTTCTTTTCTCTCTTGATTTTTTTTTCTTTGTACCTTTTACCTTCCTACTGCTGTTTCTTGGTTCGAGCATAGCACATGGTGTAATGATGTATGATTCCCTTGTTTTAAATTAGGAGGATCCATAATTCTGAAAATGAACCAAAACACCCACCACCCTTAGATCCAATTTATGGTATCAGCCACCCACTAGAAAGTTTAAGGAAAGCTGGCATAGTATGGGTTTGGTTTTTTTTTTACCAGCCTTCCCTATTTCAAGAGTGGGCAACTCTGGCTACTTTATTCCTGTGGCTCAGGAATTCTGGGAGTTGATCATAACATTGTCATTGTTGCCCCATTGTTGCCTTCCAGAAAAGGGGGAACTGTTCACAGCAGCCTCATTAGGTGGAAATTTCTGGGAATTGGTCCAGACACCGAAGGGGATGCTCTCCAAGCAAAAATCTTGCTCTGTGAAAAATTCCAAAACTGAAATTCAATTGGAGGAAATGCTGTTTTCTAAATAGAAGCTGCAGTGACTTCTCTGGCCTCGGAGCTATCCTTCTGAGGAATGGCTATCATGGAATTTAATTGGATTTATTTTGTCTCTCGCTTAAATAACATCAGCTTTCTTTCCTCAACTGGCTTAAAAGAACATAGAAGAATTCCTGTTTCTTCTCTTCAGTTTGTGCAGTGAACAAAACCTGTTGGGTTTATAAAGTGAGTTGTCTCCAAGTTTTCTTCCAATCATTCTGCTCCTTCCCAAATGACTGTATTTGAGATAGTGGCAGTGACTTTATTCTGAGCAGCAAAGAATTTCTTAAGTCCCCAGATGTTTACGGTAATTTTTGGTTTATTATTAACGGGAATTTCTGTAGCGGAAATATCCTGAGCTCATTTAAAAAGTCTCTTCCACTGAAGATGTTTATAGACCTGGGTTTTTTATTAAACCAAACAGACCCCATGTAATAGAATAAGTACTCCTGCTAAATTCTGTGTCACTAAAAGTATATATCCTGAAGTTCTGAAAGACAAATTAACTTCCACACTTACTAGACTTTTTTTTTTTAAGGCCAAATGATTAGAAATACAGATTACAGAGGCAGCAATAAAAGTCTGGAACCTTTCTGCCCGGTCCCTTTGAACTTAGGTATTTTTCCAACAAGCTCCTTAATCTACAATCAGAGACATTTTTTCTTGAGTCCATATTTTTTTTCTACCATATCAGCTGTGCTTATGTTTACCCACCTTATAGTTTTACCATTGGTATCTTTCCTTTTTTATTGAATTATTATTTTTTTCTGATTTGAATGAAATGCTTGAAGTTCTGTCTTGATGATCACAAAGGGCAAAAGATAACGATATCTCACTTTCGGTACCTAAATTATTATTATTATTATTTTAACTTCCAGGCATCTTCCTTATTGCTAGGTTCCAGGCACTGTTTTTCTCTCCTCCCAAGTAAAATGCATGCCCTAAAAAAACCAGGGTGCCTTATAGACACACCCCACGGTCCGCTAACCATGCTGGCTGGGGAATTCTGCAAGTCCACAAGTCTTAAAAGTTGCCAAGTTTGGAGACCCCTGCTTTAGCCAAAAAACCAAAACCAACCCTCCTAACTTGGGATATTTTTTTTTTCAAAACTTGTAATTGACATTGCTGACCCTTTTAGTAATCTGACAGTCACGTGAAGTCAAACATCATCTGTGAATGGTCTCCGTCTATCTCTAGGTGCTGATCTCTGGTATTCTTTCAAATGGGTGGGTTCAAATGACCAGCTTCCCCCAGCCCAGCCCACCTTAGATTATTGTTTTTCTTGCATATGTGTGATCCCATCTGTCTAATGATTCTGGCCTACAGATGTTAGAAGATCCGTCCAATTGCAGTTCTCCAAATGTCACGTCCAAATTATGATCCATATTTGAGGTCAAACTTGGGGGTGGGCAACTATGAGAACTTTACGAGTTGTGGACTTCAACGCCCAGAATTCCTGAGCCAGCCAGTGGACTTCAACTCCCAGGCTGGCTCAGGAATCCTGGGAGTTGAAGTCCATAGGTCATAAAGTAGCCATAGTTGCCCATCCTTGGTCAAACTCATTGACATGACTTGGCTTATTTCCTCTTAAATTCAAAAGATAATATTTTGGAGGTTGCAACCCTATCCTTTTTTTTAAAAAACTTCAATTTCCTATGAACGTCTGGGAAGAACTGACTATAAATAGACTGAATGGGAGAGGGACATAATGTGTGAGCCAGCAAAGAGCTCGGCAGAGAGTCCTCATAACCCTCCTGACTGACATTGATACGTTGTCATTGAATTAAAAAACTGAAAGCCCTGAACTGACCAAATCTCAAAAGATTTCAGACAGCTTTAGGAGAAAGGGGTTTCTGAAAACACTAGTCCTCACCTCTGGAGGACCTTAAAAACCTCTTGAACGATATCGCAAATCTGCAGGCTTACATGGATTATTTCCCTTTCTACACCGATAAAAGCATAATGATTTTTAGACACTGTGATAGGAGACCTGTGCAGTGCTATTAATGGGAAGCAAAACCACCGAATTCTTTTCAAGTTGGCAGCGCACAATGTATTTTAATCAGAAGGCACTGGGCGTTCCATAACCAACCATAATGCTGGGCTGTCGTGAGGCAAAAAAAAAAATCACAAAAACTGGAAACATGTCCAGTTTTCGCATTCTCTCTTCGATTTGGCTTCTGAAAAGAACCATATTTGAGCCCTTGATTAGGTTGTCACTAAACTAGGGGGGAGGGGGAGAGTTTTTTTATCAATTATACACAGCAAAAGAATACCTGCATTTTATTATTCTCACACGAGCCACTGCAATGTCTACTCCTTTTAAGCCAATGTTAATGGATTACAGTGGTTTCCAATTCACTAGTAAGTATTGTATAGACCTCTTAAAAGACAGAAGTTCAATTTGCTGACAATTGTGCATAAAATGTTATACTGATGTAAATTATTTTTAATAAAGAAAAGTTGTACCATGTCTCGACTGCAACTGGTTTTTCTTTTGAACTACCTTTCTGGCAAATCTTCAAGGGGACTAGATTAGTAAAAGCTGTTGGCTATGGTAAAGTAGCTAAAGACATTCATAGCTTTCTGAAAGATTTGTGATGTTGCACAAGTTGAAATGAACCAGGGTTGGCAAAAATCACTTTTTATGAATTGACGCGTTTGAAACAGCTTCCATGGCAAAGATATAAACAGCTATCCAGATTCATTGAAAGAGATGGGACTACATAGGAATCAGGCAGAGGCAGCTGGATATTTCCATGATGAATTCTTTCACTCAGATAAGGAAGAAAATATTCTTCCTTGAAATTCTTCCAAGTTAAGACGTTAAGTGACCAGTTAAACAATCATTTCTGTACAGAGAATGTATACGCATCATTACAGAGGTCTGGAGCTCCCCATAATGTTCAGTTGAATCTAACAGGGGTTCTCAACCTTGGCAACTTTAAGACTTGTGGTGAGAACCCCTGATCTAACAGGAAATCTCTCACCTGAAATCTCACATTTGCTTTTCTTTACATTCAGGATTTTTTAAATCTTATTATAGAGATTAAATCTTAAATCTCTGTTATATTCAAAATTTATTTTTTGGTCCTCCTGACAGTTTGGGGGGGGGGGGGAAGTGAAGTGTAAAGTTGGGATCCTGTCTTATTTAGCACAACTTTATTTAACTGGGATACACTGAATGTCTTAATTAAGTGTGGCTTTGCCCAGCAACCAAAGTCACAAATCTTAATTAGTGAAATCAGTTGGCTTCACACAATCATTCAAAATGAAATCACGTTAACAGCCTAGTCCCCTGTGTGAAGCCAGCTATTGTCCTGGGTTTCAAGGTTGTAAAATTTTCCGCGCCAAAGCATCTGTGCAGCGTTTGAGCACCTAACGAAATCGTATAACCATCTTGGAAAAAGTTGGATTTATTTCAATTGCCCCCCCCCTTAAATCAATTGTTTCCCAAGCTTGGAAACTTTTGAGACGTGTGTACTCCAACTCCCAGAATTCCACACGTCTTAAAAGTTCCTAAAAACGCTGCCTTAAAACCTTAAACAGACTTTGCAGTTCTGCAGAAATTGCAGACCCAAGCAAAAAGAAAGGAAATAAAAAGCATAAATGGTAATATAGGAAGAGCATCAAAATGGCAATTCTTCGGATGTAAAATTCCTTTTTAAAAGTCATGGATGGGGGGGGGGTATTTACGCTCCAGATGAAAATCTGTTCAATGTGGGCTCTTTAAGGTGATCTTAATACAAAATATGGTGACTCTGGCATCAGAAATACACAGAGAGAGGAATATAATCATTAATTAGACTTGGGATCAGAAAGGGGGGGGACTAAATTCCTTATAGCCAATTAGAAGCCTCCTTACAAACTGTTTCCAGGCCACGACAAAGCAATTTCTAAGCCTGACTTTGATTGGACGGCAGCAGAGGTTGTGGCTTTGCAGGATAACAGATCGGATTTTCTCAATTTGTGAATGCAGTTAAATTTATTTAGGATTATTTTACTCCTGGCCCTGTCCAACCGGCTGCTGTACTGCCCCATCTGGAAAGAAAATATTGCATTCTGCTTTAAGTTGCACGTACACGCACGTGGAAAACATTTCAGGTGCTCCTGCGGACCCTGGAGAAGGTAACGACCCTATCCTTGAACAACTGGCTTATGGTGGAGAAATTTGTACGTTTGTTGCCCAGGTAAGACCTCCGATTTGAGTTTCAAACAAAAATTCTGCCCTTCCAAGTGCACACGTTTTGTTTTTGCCTTGCAGCAGGCCTTTAATTAGAACATATTTATATATATATATATTGCAATCATCTGACTTCTCTTTCTCTTTTAATATAGAAAGTCAAGGAGGGTATTTGTATATCTGGTGTATTTGGAATAGCAAATAACCCTGATTCAAATCTAAGGTATTTCTCAACCTTAGCGCCTTCCCAGAATTCTCCAGTGTTAGGAATAAAATTTTAGAATAAAAAGTAAAGTTAAGTGACACGTACTCCGTAAAATTTCTACACGCAGACAGTAAGATTTCTACACAATATTTCTACACGTAGACTGCAAGATTTCTACACAATTTCTACATACCTTATAAGAGTTCTGCACGTAGGCTATAGGATTTCCACACTAAACTGTAGGATTTCATGATAAAGTACATATAAGGGAATAGGTGAAGCAAAATAGTAAGAGGCATGGATAATGTATTTTGTTTAGGCGATTCTGATAAGATTGTAACCTCAGAGGAGGGGCCAAGGCGTCGGGATAGAATGTATATAATGTGTGTTTTCGCTGTGACTAGGTGTGGCTCAAATATTTATTTGGAGTCTACCACGCTTTGCAAACCGTTGTAGCCAATAAATCTCTGTCTAATTTCAACTTGCTGTTTGGTGTTATTCAGTGGGCTAGAATTTCTACCAACACCAGCCACCAACTTTGGACTTTGGCTTTGCAATTTTGCAATTGCAGCTACTGATAAGTACGATAAACCCAGGTGTTCTCTTGCCCCTCTTTAGATGCACCATGTCTTCTGGAGACCAGCAACAGCTTCGACCCCTGATTAAGCCAACATTCACCGAAAAACAAGCCACTGAACTGGTCCGAAGAATATTTGGCCTGGAAGTCTCCCAGCTTAAATCGCTGCCCAGCTATGATGATCAGAACTTCCACCTGAGTGCCGCTTCGTTCCCAGAGAAAGGAGAAAGCACTCGGGACTTTGTCCTCAAAATTATAAATGCTGAAGATAGCAAGAATTCAGATCTTATTGAGGTGCAGACCCAGATAATGATGTTTCTGAACAGCGAAGGTTTTCCTGTGGCCATGCCCCATCTCACCCAGGATGGCAAGGCGATGATTCTGGAAACAGTAGGTGAGGAAGCTGAACATATCGCTGGCATTCAAATTCTGCCTTTTTTTCCTTGGAGATTCTTACTCTTCCAGGTCCTGGTTGTTCCAAAGAGGCTTTTCCAAAAAGCAGCTAGATTTTCTTAGTTCTTTTTTCTTGAGGAATTGAAGAAGCTTCTTGGATGAGAAGTGAAACATTTTTTGAGGAACAAACTAAGAAGGTCCAGTAATCTTTTGAAAAGCACTTCTGATACTTCTGCTATTTGCTTCTTACGAGGGACCTCATGGCTGGCATGGGTACGACTGAACGAACATGCCTTTTGCAGCCTCTTGTCTTTCTGTATTTATTTTTCAAAAAACAAGGCAATTAGTTCTGTGGACTGATGTGTGCATCAAGAGTGCATAACTACAGTATGTTATCCTAACAAAGTTCTCTATGGAAGTTGTTTTCCTTCATTAATACCGTAGTAGTTGGCACTTCCGGTTTGGGGCAAAACTGTGCCCATAGCTAACCATTGGTTTTCTTAATGACCCTTGCAAAAAGAACATACAATCAGCAAGTCCTATGACCGATTTATTTTACAAACATTATGACTTACAACCGTAAGGGAGAAGTTCCATTATGGTTATAATTTGAGGAGGACCTGAATAGGATTGTGTAATATTCTACGTGTACTTTTTAATGGTAAATATTTACCAAGAAGTTTGTTCCAAACTGGACTTTTCTGATAGAGATGCGTCTCAGCTGGGCAATAGCTGCGAAGCGACTTAGTGATTTAAGGTCTCTTTTTACCGCTTAGATACTGGATCCTCCACCCAGACGTTTGCAGTGAGGTTGTTGAGCTACTTGCCAGGCAAAACTGTGGCCACCCTCCCTGTGACTCCTCCAGTTCTCTTCGAGATTGGACAGATGGCAGCCCTGCTGGATAAAGTGCTGGCAGAGGTGAAGTTTACAATGGGGCTTTACAGAAGGAAAGAAATGGGAATTTACTTCCGTGTTAGACCATTAGTAGAATTTGATCCCAGGTTTGCCTGTCCAAGAGACTTTGCAGCTTTATATAGAGAAAGTGTATGGGAAATTTACTACATGAAAGCTTCCAGTTGAAACCACACTTTATATCAGCCAGCCAACATGGCTGGTTAGGGAATTCTGAAAGCTGAAGTCCATAGGTCTTAAAATGGCCAACCTTGAATACCCCTGCAATATCTATTTCACCTTTCAATTGGGCATTCAATAATTACAACAGTCTAGCCAGACAAATAAACAATAGACAACCCAGGATATTTGGGCTTTATTAATGCTTTAATACCGCCTTAATAAAATACTTATCACCTGGGATTTATCAGTGCAATTTAGGAACAAGAATATCTATACTGATTGCTGCATTAGAACAAGAAAACTTTGTAGGGTCATCGGTCTGGAATAATGTTACTGTGTCCTGCCTTGCAAAACAAATGATTTATTGTGTTTTCTTCTCATTTCAAAGAAATTCCAACATCCGTTGATAAAAAGCTTACACAGGGGTGAATTTATCTGGAATCTGACAAATGTTCCTCTTCTGAAAAAATACATTTATGCTCTTGGCAAGAGCGAGTATGTGAATGCAGTGGTGCAGGTGATCGAGCAGTTTCAAATTAATATCATTCCAAAACTGAGCACCTTTCAGCCCTGTAAGTATTTTTATTTAGTGTGATAAGATCTTTTCTTTTGTTTTTCCTTTGCAGGCCATGTGAAGCAATTTGCTGCTGTTTTAATTGTTGCGAACCATTCATAGGTCTTCTTTCCTTCTTTCTCCTTCCTTCCTTTCAAATTTATTTGCCAGCCATCTCAACCATAAGGTAACTGTAGGTGGCCTACAGTGTAACAAAACACTTTAAAAATACAAATCATTATCTATGAATAAAACTAAAAGATTGGGAGGGGGGAGTAGGCTGAGCAAGTGAGGAGATTGGGTTTTCTCCTTATTAATCTATCAACCACCTCCAGTGTGATGTTTCCCCATTGTGAGATGGGCAGCTATACAAATTGGATGGATGGATGGATGGATGGATGGATGGATGGATGGATGGATGGATGGATGGATGGATGGATGGATATAGAAACAGACTGACATGGCTGGCTGGTTGGATGGATAAATAGAGATGATAAAGATGTTTAGACAGATAGATAATAAAAAGACAGACAGATAAGAGAGCGAGATAGATAGATAAATAGATAGGTAGACATAGAGATAAAATGCCTCCAGTGGTGAATGACATCTGTCTCTCTGCCATTTTGCAACAACTGATTGTAGCCTCACCCACCAGAATACCTGAGAAAAGGTCCATTCCTCATTAAGGCCACTGTAATTGCTTTGTGATGTGAAACAGCACAGTTGTCTACAAAGATCACCATCCCACCATCTCTACTCCCATAATCTCAAGTGACCTTCTTTGTCCTCTGCCTAGGCATCAATCATGGAGACTTCAATGATCACAATATTTTAGTCAACCTTGTTTCAACGTCTCCAAATCCACAATACAGAATCTCCGGGATTTTGGACTTCAGCGATATGAGTTACGGCTACTACGTGTTTGAAGTCGCCATCACCATCATGTACATGATGATCGAAAGCCAAGAGCCTCTCCTGGTGGGCGGCCACGTTCTGGCTGGGTTTGAAAGCGTGGTTCCTTTAACCCCAGAAGAACGAGCCGCTGTGTTCCTCCTGGTGTGTGGGCGGTATGCCCAATCCCTTGTGATTGCCGCTCACACCACCCTCCTGCACCCCGAGAACGAAGAATATTTAATGATCACAGCCAAAACGGGGTGGAAGCATTTGATGATGCTGGTTGAGATGGGCCAAGAGACAGTTGAGCAAATCTGGTTCCAGACAGCAGAATCGTATCGGAAATGATCAGTTAGCATCTCTGAGAACACCGTTACGAATATTATCAAGTTGGAACCAGGGAAAAATCAGCAAAAATTTAAAAGCCCCAACTGCAAAAGGTTTACGTGGCTAAGAATTGTTTTCCAGGCCCAATGCACACTGGTTATACAGTACATGTAAAACAATGTTTGGTTTTATTTTGGCATGTTGCCAGAAGAGGGAAAGGAAATGTCAAGCCCTGAATTATCAGGTTTTTGCATTCAGATGTTCAGCTGGGAATTTGCAGCAACAACTAATCTTCATACAGAACAGAAACTTGTTGATATCTTCATTAGCAGATTCTGCACTTTGTTGAATAAAGTGATGTTCTTCATAGTTTTTGTCAGAGGGTTGGTGTGAAGCACTCCCAGGTTTTGGCCCTATCCGGTGTATAGAGAATCATACAAAATTGTTGTAATTCTTCTCCTGAACATTGAATAGCTGGTTTTATTAAACTGTGTACATCTGCATAGCACAAAAGCCCCACGTGCCTTATCAGACTTGATATTGATTTTAAAAATTGGAAATCCAAAGCTAATGTTGTGAAACTTTATTTCCACCTCAAACCTATCACCTCCTCTGGACAACTCCACAATAGGCTGCAATACAGGGACATTAGAAACCCCATCGAGGCCCAGCCTCTCTGTCAGTCCTGCAATAAAGACCAAATTGGTGCTGGATTTCAATACAATATATAGATAAGACCTGTTGCAAGGTGTAGTCTGGTGTGTTTACATATTTACTTTCAAAAGACAAAAAAACAACATTGTTTTTTTTTCACTCCATACATATGGTTTGGAGCCCTGTGAATATTAGTTTGACAAAATTCACCCTTGCTTCAGCTCCTTTCATCTCCATGCAAGTTTTCTTGACCATACAGAACATGGTTTGCCACCTCTTCTCTCAAGATGCTTGTTCCCAGTCTAACCGATGCTTTGGATTACCTGGTGGTGCCCCATCCCGAGTCCTACCCTACTTATCTTTTCAACATTTTATTACCCTTTAGTTTCATTATAAATTAAGTTTCCATGACCACCAGGCAAGGTCAGCTAAGAGCTGCCCTCCGTTGAGGCATGTTTTATTTATACCCAAACGCTATTGCTCGAACCTTTTTCATTCCCCCAATTTCTGCCTTGACTGCCCACAACAAACATGGCGCTCGAGACCACGCTCCGGAATTCCGGCTCGAAAAGGACTCCTCTAGGACTCGAAATCTGTAGCTTCGCGCCGGGGCCGGCTCCCTGAGCGGCTCGGGAGTGCGCAGGCGCGGGCGACCATTTTGAAAGGCGGCGGAGAGCGGGCGGAGGTGAGTGGCCGCGAGGGGGTCTCTCTCTTCGGGGTGGACGCCGCCGGGTCGGAGCCCCTCGCGGGGCGGGGCGGCGGGGCGGGGGTGGCCTCGGCCGCCGGTGGATGCTCCTCCGCCGGCTGTCTCCGCGGGACTGTCGCCTTTCTCCCGGGCCCGGCTGGGAGGATGACTGGGCAGCTCCGGGAAGGAGGCTCTGGATGGGGGGAAATGACGGGTGGAGGGGTGGATTGATAGGCAGGCAGGTGCATCGATAGGTAGGCCGGGGTGGGGGTGAGGTAAGTAGGTAAGAGGTAGGTAGGTGGGTAGGCAGCATAATAGGCGGGGGCGGGTCGGTGGATAGTGGCAGGGAATTGGACGGGTGGGTGGGTGGACAGACAGACAGACAAATGGGGCTGTTGCACAAAAAAGTATAACAATTAACGGACTGGATGGATGAGGAGGGTAGGCAGGTAGGTGGATGAGTAAACAGGTAGGAAGATGGCTGGAGTGGTGGCTGGAAGGAAGAGGAGGGAGGGAGGAAGATGGGAAGGAAAGGAAAGATACATAGGAAAGGAAGAAAGGAGACAACAGGAAGGAAGGAAGGAAGGAGAGAGAGAGAGATACATAGGAAAGGAAGAAGGAAGGGAGATTTGTGGGATATCCTGGAGGAGTCTAGTTGAATGCATGGGAAAGTGAATAGGTCATCAAGCTCTTTTTGTGTCTAAGGCAGGACTCGAACTCATGGTTGCTGGGTTTCTAGCCCAAGACTCCTGTCACTTTTTATTAAAGGCCCCAACTCATGCTGTATTCCTAGCCATTTGCTGATGATGGCAATACTTCAGAAACATTGAGAAAGTGCTTCTAGTTTTGCTTTCACAATTCACAAGTTAGTTTTCAACGGAAGCCTTTAAGCAAAATAAAATATCTTTTAGTTACTCTACTAGCTTAGTAGCATTTGCTGGCAAATGATGAATCTTTGCTCCCCTAATATGATTCTTTTAACATCCTTTCTTCCAGGGGCCAGCTTTTCTTATTATCTCAGCACAGTTATATTGCTGTCAAATTTCTAATCCATGCATAATTCAGTTTTTTTTCTCTTTCACAGTGTAGTCCAACCCAGAAGCACCATGGTGAGTTTCTGCATCCCGGTTTCATAAACATTAGGTTATGTAAATCATAAATGTTAGGCTGTGTATAACAGAGTAGCTACTGCAATCTTGTCTATTCATTTTCAGAAATCCATTTTATATTGAAGTTATTAAACATGGTCCCCTTTTTATAACAATTCCACCTGCCTAAAGCAGTGTTTCGCAACCTCAGCAGCTGAAGATGTATGGACTTCAACTCCCAGAATTCCCCTGCCTTGAGAATAGCATTTCATACATTGTATTACCTGCCCTTCCCTTTTTTGGGGAAAAAGTAAACTCTGCTTCTCAATCACTACTTTGGGCTCCCAATGAGTTTTTATTTATTATTAAATTTATACGCTGCCCATCTTCCCGATAAGGCAGCTCTGGGCAGCTTATTCAAATTCGGCCTAATTTCATCTGGAATGCAGTGGAGCGGGCAAAACCTGACGGAGGGTTTGATGACTGCTGCCTTCAATCCTTATTCCAAAGGTGCTCCTTACTGTACCAGCAATTGGGAGTAATATAATCACCCTTTTGTCATGGACTGCTTTATTCATTAACAACACACACTTTTTCCTTGCAGTCTCGAAGATATGATTCCCGAACGACCATCTTTTCCCCCGAAGGTAATTATGTGGCAAAAAAAGAAGCAGCAAGAACCAGATAGCTGTGTAATCAGAGATGTCCTAAAATGGCTTTCAAATCTGTGATCCCCTGTCTAGGATTATATCATAAGTAGCAAATTAAACAAGTTAGAACAATTAACCAGTGGAACAACCTGCCTCCAGAAGTGGTGAATGCTCCAACACTGGAAGTTTTTAAGAAGAGACTGGACAGCCATTTGTCCGAAATGGTATAGGGCAGGGGTAGGCAATCTTGGCTCTTTTATGACTTGTGGACTTCAACTCCCAGAATTCCTAAGCCAGCGTGGGGGAACTATGGCCCCCTCATGACTGGTGGACTTCAACTCCCAGAATTCCTGAGCCAGCATGGCTCAGCTTGGAAACCTCCCTTTCCCCTCAGCATGGCTGGCTCAGGAATTCTGGGAGTTGAAGTCCACGAGTCATAAAAGAGCCAAGGTTGCCTACCTCTGGCCCTAGGCCTAGGCCGCTTTATGACTCATGGACTTCAACTCCCAGAATTCCTGAGCCAGAATGGCTCAGCTTGGAAACCTCTCCCTTTCCCCTCAGCATGGCTGGCTCAGGAATTCTGGGAGTTGAAGTCCATGAGTCATAAAAGAGCCAAGGTTGCCTACTCCTGGTATAGGGTTTCCTGCCTGAGCAGGGGGTTGGAACTCGATGACCTCCAAGGTCCCTTCCGACTTTATTATTATATTATAATTATATTATTATAAATATTTGGTTCTTAATTACCAAACAATAAATATTATATTATTGTGCATTAACCTTGGTTTTTTTTTAAAAAAAAGGAGAGTTGGGAACATATCATTCCATTCCCTTTTTTCGGGTGAGAGCTAGGTTTGAAGAGGATTGGGGGGGAAACATACCTGTCTTCTGGTACTTGAGCATCTGTCTCAGAGAAGGGGAGGGGGAATCAATCTATTCTCCAAAGCACCTGAAGGCAGGACAAGAAGTAAGGGGTGGAAGCTTGTTAAAAGAGAGATCCCATCTAGAAGGAAGGAGAAATTTTCTGACATTGAGAACAATAAGTGGGACAGCTTGGCTCTCAAGAGTTATGGGGGCTACCTCACTGAAGCTTTTCAAAAATACACTTGACAGCTATTTGACCAGGATGGTATAAGGTCTCCTGCCATGAGCAGGGGTTTGGACTAGAACAGGGGTCCCCAACCCCCGGTCTGTGGACCAGTACCAGGTTGCAGCATGCCAGCAACTGGTCCGCACAAACAAGCAAAGCCCCATCCATGGGATGCAGGCAGCACACAAATCCATGCACTCTCGGGTCTGCAGAAAAACTTTTCTCCACGGAACTGGTCCCTGGTGCCCAAAAGGTTGGGGACCTCTGGACTAGAAGACCTTCAAGCTTCTTATCCAGTCCTATGATTCTATGTGGGGGGTTTTTTGAGGATGTACTTTTTCCTTCTAGCCTAACCGTTATACAAAACGATCGGCTTCAGTATCCTGATACTTCAGTAAAAGGTGGTGGCCTCAAATTTAACACCGCTCTTCATGGTCTTCTCCTAGGCCGTCTGTATCAAGTTGAATATGCAATGGAAGCCATCGGACACGCTGGGACCTGCTTAGGAATTCTTGCCAGCGACGGAGTCCTACTAGCAGCAGAAAGACGGAATATCCACAAGCTTCTGGATGAAGTCTTTTTTTCAGAGAAAATATATAAACTCAACCAGTGAGTGAGATACTGGAGGAATTTGTCTTCTCTCTTTTTTTTATCTGCATGCTTTATAAACCTTCTCCTTGAAGTCAGATTCTTGGATATCTGCTGAAACTTAAAAGATCATTGGCCTTCAACTCCCAGAATTCCCCAGCCAGCCTTCCCCAGTGTTATGTCAGCCTCGCCACCGGCCTCTGTAGTCTGTTGCTGTAAGGCCTTTGATAGTTGGCAAGGTTGGCACAAACTGATGGCTGCAGAATAGACCACAAATCCCTCTGGTCTCACTCAGATCATTTGTATGTTTCAGAGATATGGCCTGCAGTGTGGCCGGCATCACTTCGGACGCCAACGTGCTCACCAACGAACTGCGGTTGATTGCACAAAGGTATGAGGGTGGCCTGACTTTCTCAACTTGGTGACAAGTCACAGGTGTACTTGGAAATTAAGGTTCATCAGGATGGCAAAATAGCTTGAATTTTTTAATTTTTTTTACATAATCACCTTAATATTCGGTAAACAGTGTGTTGTCTGGGTTTACATTTAAGAAACATTCACTAACAGTCGATTTCTATAATCTCTAATCCACATAATAGCTTTGCTTGATCTCCTCTTTTTCCCATAATGTTCTCTTTTACCAACCTGAAGTAAATATAATTCTTGTTTTAATGAATGATGATTGAGTAGAAAAGTTTTCTAATATTTCTACAGATAATAATCACATCAATATAATATTCCTTTTCTGTCTAGTCATTCTGGTTGTCTCATCATAGATCCTGTTTACAGTTCTTGTTTACATTTGTTTTTCCCATAATGTTCAAAACATTCTTACTGGTTAAGATTTTCTCAAAGCTAATTACATTTAAATATTTAAGTCTATTTTTTCTCATGTAAGCCAACCCAATACTTTTAGCTTTCTTAAGGAATAAATAAAACTAAAAAAGAAGAATAAGAATAAAAAAATAAAAAATAGTATACTACTTAAAATCCCTATTTCCTATAAGCTAATACATATTTATTTCAAAAAAAATTGTTCTTTTTTACCATAATTAAAAATATATTTAATCTTTAAATATTCCATTTAATAAATCTAGTCCTCTAGTCTTTTAACTCTTATTCAAAAACAGCTTGAATTTTAATTGTGTCATTAAAGGCAAAAAGCCATCAGGAGGAAGCTTCTCTTTAAAATATTTTTAATTAAATGTGCACATTTAATTAACTAATTAATGCAAGGGGGTGGAATATATTCAAAATTGTGCAGGTGTTTCTAAGGGTCTCCAGCGACTTCCATGTTAAGTGCCCACCAAAAACATTTTTCAGAAATTCAGAGGGCAGCCTTCCCAAAGAGCAGTTAAAGGAAAAAGAGAAAATCCAGATTATTATTTGAAGGAAAGGGGAGTTGGGTTGGCTTCTCAGAATTTCATCTGGCCTTTAAAAGCAACGTTTTGGATTTTGTGTCCCTCTTTTGCTAAGGCTGGATCTTTCTGTGCTGTATAACCCTCCAAATTCGGCTTATGTTATAGCCTGGTTGCAACAGAACTGGGCATGTTGCTAGAAAGAAAGGAGAGATTGCTGAGGAAAATGAAACAAAGCAAGACTAGAGACTATCCTTAGTCTTATTTTGAAGAAAAAGAAGTCATAAAGCTTGATTTTATTCATGATAAAGCTTAATGGCAGGGCTGTTTCTATCCCCATCAAAAGAGAGAAGGATTTCAAGTTCTGTTTTGTTTTCACAGTCTTATATTCAATCTCTCTTAGACTTCTCCAGAGGGCTTTCTTTCTTACTTACAGTTTCTGCATCCTTGGCATATTTTTTGAATTTTCATATTTCAGATATCTGTTGCAGTATCAGGAGCCAATTCCTTGTGAACAGTTAGTAACAGCCCTGTGTGATATCAAACAAGCCTATACACAGTTTGGAGGTAATGTTTGCAATTGTCAGATGAAATTAACTGTGACAGAAATTCCTGGCTCATGGAAAGAACACCTGTAATTTTCTTGTGGTGTGTTGATGGATGCTTTATTAAATCTAGAAAGCTAACAAGGTATGACAGCTCCATTTCTGTCTGATGAAGTTAAATCACTCAAGGGAACAGAATTCATTTTCTTTAGGTCTGCCCCAAAACTCTGCTTGAAGGTTAGAAAAGACAATTTATTTTTTAAGGTGTTTTTTTTTAATTCACAGATTTGGGTATAGCCAGTCTGTTAATAAATAAATCACCCCCGTCATCACCTGTACAGGTAATTCTTGACTTAGGCCACAACTGAGCCCCACATTTTTGTTGTGTTAAGCAGGACGTTTGTTAAATGAATTTTGCCCTTTCTTGCTACACTGGTTAAGGGAATCACTGCAGTTGTTAAGTCAGTAACGCAGTTGTTCAGTGAATCTGGCTTCCCTCACTGACTTTGCTTAGCACAACGGTTCTCAACCTTTCTCAGGCCGAGACCCCACCTGTGCCACCCATGCGCGGTGCGACCCCGACCTGTGCACGTGCGGCGCGACGGGCCGATCCGCACATGTGCGGTGCGCGCGCAACGGGCCGAACCACCCATGCGTGGCGTGACAGCCCAATCCGCACATGCGTGGCGCACGCACGACGGCCCACACCGCGCATGCGTGGGGCAACAGCCCAAATCGCGCATGCGCAGCGCGCGCACGACGGCCCGAATCGTGCATGCGTGGCGCGACAGGCCGAATGGGGGGAAAATGGCGGACTGCGGCATCCGGCGACCCCGGCGAAACGGTCATTTGACCCCAAATGGGGTCGCGACCCACAGGTTGAGAACCGCTGGCTTAACAGAAGGTCGCAAAAGGGGATCACATGACCCCAGGACACTGCAACCGTCAAAAGTACCTGCCAGTTGCCAAGCGTCCAGATTTTGATCACATGACTGTGGGGAGGCTGCAACTGTCATAGTTGGAATGGTCACTAAACAAACTTGAAAGTTGAGGGCTACCTGTAGTATAATTTTATCCTTGGAAAGAACGTATTAGAATTTACCTCATGGAGCAGTAATTGCAGAGCAGTCTGTTAAATCTTTCTTCTCGGCGAACGTCAGTGTTTTTCCCTTGGTAATGCATCGGCTTAATTTAAATCACCCGTGTCCTTGTGGTTAACAGGAAAACGTCCTTTTGGTGTTTCGCTGCTTTACATTGGCTGGGATAAGCATTATGGTTTCCAGCTGTATCAGAGCGATCCTAGTGGGAATTACGGAGGTTGGAAAGCCACCTGCATTGGAAACAACAGCGCTGTAAGTTTATTTTGCTGTCTTTTCAAATTTTGAAACTGCTCATCTCCCCCACAGAGAGACTTTATAATAATAATAAAGTTGGAAGGGACCTTGGAGGTCATCTAGTCCAACCCCTGCTCAGGCAGGAAACTTTATACCAGCGGTTCTCAACCTTTTCCGGGGCTCGACCCCGGCCCACACCACGCATGCGTGGCGCGACGGGGCGCATCGCGCATGCGTGGCACGACAGGGCGCATGTGCGGCGCGACAGGGCGCATCGCACAGGTGCGACGGGGCGCAGGTGCGACGGGGCGCATCGCGCAAGCGCGACGGCGCGTGCGCGGTGCGACGGGGCATGTGCGCGACGGGGCGCATCATGCGTGCGCGGTGCGGCGGGGCGCATCGCGCATGCACGGTGCAATGGCCCGCATCGCAATAGGGGAAAAAAATGGCCAACAAAAAAAAAACAATGGCCGACCAAAAAAAAATAAATGGCGGACTGCGGTGCTTGGCGACCCCTGTGAAATGGTCGTTCGATCCCAAATGGGGTCGTAACCCATAGGTTGAGAACCGCTGTCTTATACCATTTCAGACAAATGGCTGTCTAGTCTCTTCTTAAAAACCTCCAGTGTTGGAGCATTCACTGCTTCTGGAGGCAGGTTGTTCCACTGGTTAATTGTTCTCACTGTCAGGAAGTTTCTCCTTAGTTCTAGGTTGTTTCTCTCCTTGATTAGTTTCCATCTGTTGTTTCTTGTCCTCCCTTCAGGCACTTTGGAGAACAGCTTGACTCCCTCTTCTTTGGGGCAGCCCCTGAGATACTGGAAGGCTGCTATCATGTCCCCCCTCCTCCTTCTCTTCGTTAAACTAGACATACCCAATTCCAGCAACCGTCCCTCATATGTTTTAGCCGCCAGTCTTCAGTGTTCATGTTTTCTCCTGCATGTTTAAAAGCTTAATGCAGGGGTCCCCAACCCCCAGGCTATGACCCCCCACTACCAGGCCTTGAGCCTTTCAGAACCAGGCTGTGTAAGTGGAGGGCAAGTTCATGCGCGCATCCCCACAATGGAGCTGTGTGTGTGCTTCTTGCCATACATATGGAACCATCCCTTCTTCCCCCCCCCCCCGTCCCGCTGGTCTGCAAAGCCAAAAAGTTTGGGGAAGTCTGGCTTAAAGAACTTCTAACTTCTAACACTGTAATTGAAATTAGGTAAAAATTTAAAACAGGATATGGATATGTATATGTTAAAATATATTGATAAATGTCTTAACTGAACAAATTATAATTAGTGTGTTAATTTGTGATATAATAAAGGAAATAGAGAGGGAATTTTTGATGATGCAACCTGAGATATGTATGAAAGATATTGTTATTGGACAATTGATTACCCAATCACCACGCTGCTTCCTTAATATTTGGATTTTTGTAAAACTGGAAAATTAATAAAACTTGTTTTTGTTTTGTTTTGTTTTGTTTTAAAAAAGAACTTCTAACTTAGGAGGTAGAAAAATAATTGTGTGGAAGGGAAAAACCAAGGCTATTAAGAGCAGGGATTTGGGGATCTGTAGATCCGGATTGTTTTACAGACTGGATGTGGGCAGGTTTCAGGCATTTTTCAACTAAGGTCTTCCAAAGAGAAGTCTATTAACTTTAGATACGAAGTAAAGCCAATGTGCCTTTCCCTAAGCCCTCAGAAACCCCTAATGGATTTTAATATTGCTGTGACTTACTTTGCATCATGCTTTTGTTCTTTCTATATTCTTGTGTTGGTTTTATTTTTCGCTGATGCTGGTGGACAATTAAGATATTTATGGTTATTTTGATGAATGGAAGTATCGTACGTGTAGTTTGGGCTTTGCTATTTTTATCGTACTTGTAGTATCGGGCTTTGCTATTTTTATGTAGTTTTAGGATTGTAAGTTGCCCAGAGTCACTGGGCAGCTTTAAAAATTGAAGGAATGAGAGAATGAATGCATGGATAGATGGATGGATGGATGAATGAATGAATCAGCAAGAATCAACTACACTGCTTTTCTGTTCTTTAACAGGCAGCTGTATCAATGCTAAAACAAGATTACAAAGAGGGAGATATGACTTTGAAATCTGCACTTGCTTTAGCTATCAAAGTCCTGAACAAAACTATGGACGTTAGTAAACTGTCAGCAGAGAAAGGTAAGCCTTAGATATGAGATTTTGGATATGAGTTTTGATTTCCTTAGAGAGGTGCTGTTACAACTGTTAAGAGTGTTGCTAGTTCCTGGCCTATTGTACTTACTTATTTAAAAGCTCGCTGAATTTTAGGATGGTGTAGTTAAAACAGTCCTGTTACCCCGAGTCTTTGGTAATTAGGGGTTTTGAATTGTCTTGAATTAGATTTTGAGATATGGATTATGAATTTATATCTTCTTGTTTTAATTAGCCCTGTTGACTTTATTAGGTAATTGCATTGTTTTATAAGAATAATAATAGTTTTAAGTCATGTATTGCTACCTATAAAGCTCCTGAAGTCTTCAAATGGGGCATGGTAGAAAAGTTTGCAATAAATCTGTTGGGCTATATCACCTCTCATAATACCAAAGATAGTTTTCTACAATATTTTGGGTGCTGTGAAAAATTGCTTTAAAAATGTCAATTAGAAAACTAGTACAAGAGATCTTTAATAAGTTCTCTGAGGCCCACTTGGTTGGTATATTTTTTGATGCAATCAGACCTCATTCAGACATTAAACTTCCTTCCTTCCTTCCTTCCTTCCTTCCTTCCTTCCTTCCTTCCTTCCTTCCTTCCTTCCTTCCTTCCTTCCTTCCTTCCTTCCTTCCTTCCTTCCTTCCTTCCTTCCCATTTTCTTCTTCATCTTTTATGTTCCAGTTGAAATTGCCACCCTGACACGAGAGAATGGAAAAACGATAATAAGAGTTTTGAAGCAAAAAGAAGTAGAAGTATTGATAAAGAAACACGAACAAGAAGAAGCCAAAGCAGAGCGTGAAAAGAAAGAAAAAGAGCAGAAAGAAAAAGATAAATAAATCAAGTACCTCGAAGGAGAGTGTTTCCATAAACTGGCTCAATTTTTGAAGGGCTGTTTATTGAATCCGTTCCTTTATATCACTGAAACACATCACCTCTTTCCTCAGTGAACAGAAATCTCTTTGTCATTGTATCTTTTATATTACATAATAAAAAAGTGAACAGTCCTGTCTGTTCACAATATCCAAGTTTAAGTTACTTCTTCCTTGCCTTCCCTCTGCATTTCCTTGGGACACTCTGTGGCTCAAACCACACAATGCTGCAGCATACCAGATCTTGCTGATAGAAACATTTTCGTGTTTTCTTTTATCTTGTTATTGTGCTAAACTTGGGATTCCGAGTGAAAATGAGGATTTACACTTAGAAATGTGCACAGTGGCTTAAGAAGTTTTTTATCGTTGCTGGAATATTTTTAATTACAGTCTTCGGGAGAGCTTACTGACATGCAAAAGGGGGGGGGCAGAAGCCTTCATGAAATAATACAATTTAGCACTTTGCCAGGCGCTTTTCAAGGCAGCTGCTGCACAGTTGCAGCCGTGTCTGGATTGATAACAAGACGGTGTCCTGGGAAATCAGTGCATAACTCTTTATTAATTTTTCAAATGCTTTTGGCAACACATAGTTCAACATTATGCTGGTTAGGATGAAAAGGGAAAAGGAGGCAAGGTACAGGGAGTTTTTGACTTATAATCACAATTGGGACCCCAACTTCTGTTTCTAAGGAACGTGGCTGTTAAGTGAGTCACCTTTTCTCCCATGGTCGTTAAGAAGATTGCTGCAGTTGTTAAGCGAGGCACATGGTCATTGAGCAAGTCTAGCTTTCTCCCTTTGCTTCGGTTATCAAAGTCAGCTGGAAAGGTTGCAAATGGTACATGCAACTCCCAAGATGTGGCAATCACCATAACCCATGCAGATCACCAAAGGCCTGAATTATGTGACTGCAGGGCCGCTGTGATGGTCATAAGTCTGAGGACCAGTTGTAAATCACTTTTTTCAGCATCCTCAAAGCATTAAACATTGTGCTCCATCTAGCCTCTCCAAGTAAAATGCAAAACCTAAGCCAGTGATGGCGAACCTTTTAGAGACCGAATACCCAAACTGCAACCCAAAACCCACTTATGCATCGTCGGGTGCCGGGTGGGTGTGGCCCTTTGGGTGGGCGTGGCCCATTGGGTGGGTGTGGCTGCGGTGGTAACGGCAGACTGGGTGGGACTAAAAAGTTCAATCAATCGATTCCAACTTTGCAAGTTCTTTTTTTCCCGCAAGAAGTTGAAATTGACCGATTGAACCTTTTTTTTTTTTTTTTTTGCACACGGCAGCGGAGGCCTAAAAGCGAAAAGGTTTTATAAAACACAGCTGAAGGCCTAGGACTGGGGCGATGGCACGCGTGCCCACAGAGAGGGCTCTGAGTGCCGCCTCTGGCACCCGTGCCATAGGTTCGCCACCACTGACCTAAGCTCTCAACCCACCTAAAAAAGAGTAATTGAGGAAATAATAAAATGTATTTATTTATAAATACATCCATTTATTTATTTATAGAAGTTTTTATTCCACCATTATTTTATAGATAACTGAGTTGCTACTGTGTGTGTCCTAGCTTTCTTTGACACTCCTCACAACAACCCTGTGAGGTAGGCCTACGGCTTTGACAGCTGTGGAGCAAAGTTTTGAATTTGCTGAAACTTGGCCCTCCCTACTTCAGGGCAGCACCTTCGCCAGTACAACGGAGGGAGCCTACAACTCCCATCAGCCCCTCGCTGAGAACGGAGCTGCGAGGTTGCTGGGAGTTGTAGGCCAATCCCAGCTGTGGCGAGCGGCCTCGCGGCTTTCCCGCCCTTTCTAGCCACGCCCCGGGGCGGGGCTTGGGCGGCTGAGCAGAGCCTGCCGGGCTTTCCCGGCTGAGGCGCGTCTGAGGAGAAGCGGCTCCGCGGCTCGCTCCACGTCCCGCGGCCGCTTTCGCCGCGCGGGGCCATGGCCGGGGCTTCCCTCCTGCTCCTCCTCCTCTCCGCCAGCCACGGAGCCGCCGGAGCCCGTTCTCGGGGTAAACGCGGAGACACGCGTGCAGCCCCGAGCTCGTGTGAACGCCTCAGCACCCGAGACGCGCGTCAGGCGCCTGGCCCGCTTAGTCCAAGAAGAACCACGCAGGAGATGCTCGCGAAGGGGCAGTTATACCGGGGGAAGAAGGGCCAGCCCGGGACTATCCGTCCAAATTAATAGGAATTTATATTGCGGGGGGCGGGGGCGAACAGGATCCCAACTATTGCGCAGGAGTTTTGCTGCATGAAATAGAAACTCCAAAAGCAGCCTGTCTGCTGGCTGTGGGGGCTTTGCATGGGGGGGGTGATGTTGGATATATTTATTAAAAGTGTTTATAAACTGCTTCCCCTCAAGAAGCAACCCTGAGATGGATGGGGAGGGAGGTCGAGGCAGGTGTGCATGAGCGAGCAAATTCATTGCTGCAGGGAGGGGTTGGAGGGGAGAGTGCATGAGTGTGCAAATGCCTAGATTTACATGTGCATAGATGTGAGATGTGTGTGTGTGTGTTTTAAAATGATTTCTTCCTCCCATATTTGGGTTTACAGGGTGCTATCTAAAAAAGAAACACTATATACATATATATATATATATATATATTCTATCTGCCTGGCTATATATCCATCCATCAGTTCTATCTATCTATCTATCTTTATTTCTCTCGCTCTCTGTGTCTGTCTGTCTGCCTTCTGTCTGTCTATATCTCACGCTCTCTATGTCTATCTGGTTCATCCATCCATACTTATATACATAGCTGTTGGATATGAGCGGGCGGCAAATACATTTCATAATAAATAAGTAAAATAAAAAGATGTATGTGTAGTACTATAAACTGGCTGCTTTTTCCTATTTCCATTCTGGGTTTCTCTATTTGGAAAGCAACTTCTATTGTTATTTCCATGGGGCTGATGCCTCTGTAAGTGGGTTAGGGGGGTGGGTGGGATGTATTATTACAGTCTTATTCTGCTGTCGTATTGCAGGATTACTGTCCTTATCCGATGACAAAAAAATTGCAACCTGATCTGTCCAGCCTTTCCTAAGAGATACTGTAATCTGTTTTTGTAAGACTTTGCATCTGCATCTGGAAGACTTTATCTAGAAGTGCAGATTCAGACATTAATAACTGCAGTGAAGGGCAGGAGGGGGTTTGCTACAGTCCAATGTGCTGCATTGGTGAGAAGGAAGAGGGGAAAAAAACCCATATCTTGAAGGCAGGATTTAGCAAAGTGTTCATTCATTCATTCAAGCCATAACAAATGATTTGCCCAGGATGAACAAAATACTTTTTTGTAAACCAAAATAGGGTCTGATTCTTCTTCCCATTCTGTCTTTAGATAGACATCTGCCAACTGCTGCTCTTTCCAGTTTTTCAGAAGCCCTCGGAAAGAGTTCATCTTTTCTCCCTTATTTTGCTGTGGCCGAAATAGAAAAGGAGTTTTCTGTTTTTACCAAGGGTTGTCACTTGATAAAGAGCTTTTGTGGTAGAGAATTGAATGGTTAAGATTGCAGGGACATATTTTTGTCTTGGGGAGATGGATATTTTCAACCTGACTTGAAGGAGGATTGAAGGTTTAGATATTATTTTTGTAACTCTGGATGTGTAGAATAGAAGTACAAGTTAGCAGAATGTCTTTAAGAGCTTTTCTCTGTATGTAATGAAAAGGATTTTTGATAGATCCAGGTTAAACAGATGTGCAGTTTGTGGGGTTTTTTTTGTTTGTTTTTTCAGAAGAAACTGAGAACGTCAATGCAGTACTTATTCACATACACTTGGTTATTCCCATTCTGGATACCTGCAATTTCATTGCCCTCTTCTACTATTCTATGGCCATTGTTTTTCTCACTAAAACGGTTCCTTCTTTGGTATGTTGAAGTTGAAGGCAAGAAACAATTTTGTTCAAATAAGAACGTTCCCAGGTGTGGTGTTTAAATGTGTTTGAACTGACATGTAGTAAAAATAGAAATCCTATAGGTGTTTTGAGTCCTAATAGCTGCAAGGGGGATTCTTCAGTCATCTTCCTTCTATGACAGATGGTATAGGGAAAAAATGAAGAAACTTTGTGGTACAGCTAGAGAACATCCAAGTTTATTGACATAAAATTAATCTAATGACTGAGTTACTGCCTTGATGGCTACACCATTGGAAGACCTGAAGGACCAGGTTGGGGACAGATTCTCTTGGAGAAAATCCATCTCTTGTGCTTGCTAAGAGGCAATTCTGACTTAATGGCACATAATCAGTTTTTAAAAATACGACCCAAGCAAATGGTGAATTGTCATCGAATTATTTCTAAAAGCAGTAATCAAGAAACACATTTTGTGAACAAGACAGCTGCCTTGTGTAATCAGAACAAGTGTTCTTTTAAACAGTTTGAATCACTGTTTTGGGACCTTTACTTTTTAATTTATTCATCAATGATCTGGATGTAGAAGTTAATAGGTAGCCAAGTTTGCTGATGACACTAAATTGTTCCGGGTTGTGAAAAGTGAAACTGATCGTCGGGAGCTCCAGAAGGATCTCTCGAAATTGTGTGAGTGGGCAACAAAGTGGCAAATGCATTTTAACCTAAACAAGTGCAAAGTTATGCACATCGGGGCAAAGAACCCCAATTATACTTACCAACTGATGGGGACCAAACTTTCTGAGACAACCCAAGAAAGGGATCTTGGGGTTTTGGTGGACAGCTCGATGAAGATGTCAACCCAATGCGCAGCAGCAGTAAAAAAAGCAAATTCCATGCTTGGCATGATTAGGAAGGGAATCGAAAATAAGTCAGCAAGTGTTGTATTGCCTCTGTACAAATCGATGGTGAGACCACACTTGGAGTACTGTGTACAGTTCTGGTCACCGCACCTCAAGAAGGATATAATGGAACTGGAAAAGGTGCAAAAAAGGGCAACAAGAATGATCAAGGAAATGGAGCTCCTCCCTTATGAAACCAGATTGCAACGCCTTGGTCTCTTCAGCCTTGAAAGACGGCGTTTAAGGGGTGACTTGATCGAAGTGTATAAAATCATGCATGGGATAGAAAAGGTGGATAGAGAAAAATTCTTTTCTCTATCACACAATACCAGGACAAGGGGGCACTCCCTAAAGCTCATAGCTAAGAAAGTGAGGACAAATAAAGGGAAATATTTCTTCACCCAGAGGGTCATTGGTTTATGGAATTCACTTCCAGAAGGGGTCGTGACAGCTGTCAGCCTTGACAGCTTCAAGGCAGGGTTAGACAGATTCATGGATGCCAAGTGTGTCGGTGGTTATTAAAAGGGATGTCCATGTGCCGCCTCTATGTTGGTTGAGGCAGGCAGGATTCCCTTGAGTACCATTTGTTGGAGGTCAAGGGAAAGGGAGGGTTTTGCCTTCTCTTTCTGCTCAAGATCCCCATGTACATTTGGTGGGCCACTGTGTGACACAGAATGCTGGACTCGATGGGCTTTGGCCTGATTCAGCATGGCTCTTCTTATGTTCTTATGTTCACTGTTTCCTCACTGAGATTAAAAAAATAGTTTTATATTATTACAATTAATGGAACCTTTGTGTTTCCTCAGCTGAAAGCATAGTCTTAGGTGCCAGGACCCAAGTCCCTGTTTAGCCATAGAATAGGGATGGCAGGATTTTCTCTGCTTCAGTAGCCGGAAAATAGGGCTGTTCAAATCTTCCAAAAGAGGCACTCTGCAATGCATGAACCACATCTTTTCAAGGAATTGCTGCTTCAGAATTGCTGTTAGCTATCTTCTGCACATGTGTAGCCATTTTATTTCATTTTTTTTTCAGCAAAAGAAGTTGGGCAGTTTTAAATGATTTGCATATCCCTAGAAGTTAATTATCAACGGACATCATCTAATGAGTCTGAGAATAGCATTTTATACATTAAAGTGCCAGAATAAGTATTGAAGTAAAATATGGGCGATTCAGCATGCTAGTAAATTTGAAATGGTTTCTTTGTTCTTCATTAAACAATTTTAAAGTGTCATTGAATTGTTCCATTTTAAAATATGAGCTCACAGGCTAAGCTTAGAATGGAATTCTAAGCATATTACATGCAGATCCTACTAAAATACATTTTAGCTAAATATAAATAGGATTAAGTTTCATGACATTTAAGGTACAAAAATACAGTACTGGGTAATAAAAGTAACAATATCTTAGACACCTCTCACAAAATGTTAAGCAATGCAATTTATTAGCTTTGGGAGCCCTTGTACACATAAATATCTCCTTTCTATTCCTTCTAATATTTTCAATAAGATAGAGAAAGCAATGACTGTGTCATTTTTAGTTCTCCAGAAATGAACTTTCATATGTGAAATATGTTGGCAATTGCTGTGAAAACAAATTAAGTTTTTTTAAGTAGAAGAAGGGCAATACAGTGTTATTGATACTGAAAATTACTGTTCAATACCATTCAAAATGAAATCTAACAGCCTACAATACTTTCAGCATGGAGCCTGAATGCTCTGCCTGATTTACATATCTATTTACATAAATTGTCGATTTGTATTCAAACCAATAAATCTATAGACTAATCGAACTATAAGTAAGTAGAAAACTCATGCTTCCATAATTTTTGCTTTTTTCATCCTTAACTCTTCATCTTCGATCTACCACTGGTTTCTGGGATGGTAACTTAAACATAATACTGTTTCCTCTCCAGTAAAACATAACTTGGAGATTGGTCTCTCAGTTATGTTTTACATTTTTAGTGCATTACCATCCAATATTTTGTTGTCAATGTCAAAAGCTAAATCTGCAGAATACCGATCTGTTCTTGTATTCCATGTATTTAAACAGAAGGGAACTGTGGCTTTCTGTAACGCTTAACCTTATGCCAAACTTCCTCTATTGTGATATGGGCAATTACATGACTTAATATTAAATATTGTCTCTGGCATTTTTAAATATAAAACTTTATTATCATCCTTTGTGCAGGTACATCTGAACCTTCTTTTATTGCTAAAAGTGAAGACCGTTTATTTAAACATTTATTTGAAGACTATGAACAATGGGTTCGTCCAGTCGAGCACTTGAATGATACCATCAAAGTGAAATTTGGTCTTGCAATTTCCCAGTTGGTAGATGTGGTATGTTAGGAAATTTATATATTTTAAAATTTAATCAATCTGAAGACATATGTTGCCTGTTTGGTAGAGTTTTTGCCATGTTTCTGAAACATAATAAGGCCTTAATAATTATAAGATACTTTATGCTTAAGATGTAGATGAAATTGCTTGCACGTACCGTAGTAGTAATATGATTCCAGGGCAAGTGAAGACAGAAATTTCTCTCCCATCCCCAGCCTAAATAACCATTTGTTTAATCAGAGGACATATTAAGTGTGATAGACAGACTTCCAACATGGTTTACAACATCAGGTGAATATTAAAAAAAAAACATGTACCTCTAAGTCTGTAAGACATGAAAAAGATTCTGTGTCTTTTCTTTTAACTAATGTTATTCCTACTAGTAATAGCAATGATACTATTTTTGGTGCTTTCTGTTGGAGAGCAGTCATCCCAGTGGGGAGGAGATCTCAAGTGGGAAGTTAGGATGGACTCTAAGTAAAAACAATAGGGCAAGGGGTGACACCTCCTCCCTCCAATGCCTTTGAGTCTTATCTAGCCTTTCACAGGCAAAAGCTGCCAGTCCAGGGAGATTCCTGTGGAATCTAGAACAATAAAGTAGCCTGTTTGAACACTACAAGTGTGAGTCTGGTTGTTGATGCCTGACAATTATTGGGGGAATGAAATTCAAGTGTCAGCTGCTTCTGCTATTTCATTATGCCTTCAAGGGGCACATTGGAAAGCAAGCACCTACAGTATTTAGGAGGGAGAAGCTACCAGAAGTCTTCCCAAGGTCCAACTGAGATGCTGAAGCGCTTTCTGGCTCTTACCTTCGAAAACCTTTGATTATATTTAATACACTTTTCCTCCAATAGGATGAAAAAAATCAGTTGATGACCACAAATGTTTGGCTGAAGCAGGTGAGTCCTTCTTGAAAATGTTTTGAGTGGGTTTCTTCATAATATCGGTGGATTGATGATTCATGCCCTTGGGTTATATCAGCATGGACAAGACAGTGGAACAAGATAGATCAGGATTCCCTATCGATCCTGAATGATTTACAGTAAATCGGCAAGGAATTTTAAGCAGAGAGATGGATCTTCCAGAAATATTAAAACCAGAAAACGTTCCTGTGCAAATGAACATGAGTCTAGTAAGTTTATCAAAAGTAACAAACAAAAGCTACAAACAAATATGTTTTGAAGCAAGGTAGCCACTCCTCATAGTAACATAGTAAACATTTCAATTGTTGCCTTTGGAGCTGTTTCAGGTTCGAGATAAAATTGAAGATAAGTCTGTATTCCTTTGCAGGAATGGGTTGATGTAAAACTGAAGTGGGATCCTAAGGACTATGCTGGAATAACATCCATCCGTGTCCCTTCAGCTTCACTATGGATTCCAGACATTGTTTTATACGATAAGTAAGATTTCAGTTTTTAAAATATATTAAAAGGGCAGATCAGCCATATAGACTTGAGCCCAAGAAAATGCGGAAAACCAGGTTGAAAAGCCCTGGACAGGTAATGAAATAAAAGAGTTTGTTGTCTCCTTCAATCTCCCAATTTTCCATGATTGCAGAGAGTTCTTACCCAGAGGGAATTAAGAATCGGGAGCATTCCCCTTAATATCCTACCTTCACTTGTAGACTACTTTTCTTTCTGGAAAAAAAATGAACAAGAAGCAGCAGAAATGATGCTGTGCAGATTCCCAAGAGACTGCATTCAGAGCAGCAGTAGAAGATAATTGGATCCTCATTTGAGGAGCTCGTGTAAAGAAGTGCAGCGCCTCATTAAGATATTTGGTTTTATTTTTTACCTATTGGAGCAGAGAGTTTTTATAAAAGGGCGGGCATGTCTGCAAAAAAGATTCAGTCGTTCCTTTCAAAGAGGATTGTGTGACCATAATACAAAATAAATTATCATGATAGTATTCATTAGCTCCTATCTGTTTGTTCAACATTAATAATTTTAATTGTGGCTGGACCATATCTTACAGGGGTCATCTAACTCAATGTTTTGCCTGTAAAGGATTAAGCAGGGTTATACAATTTGGAAAAAAAATTGCACTGGAAAAAGTACACTTAGCTTTTTGTGGAAAACCATATCTTGCACCTTTCATAACCCTTTGCTGATATTCTTTCAGTGCAGATGGTCATTTTGAAGGGACATCTACAAAGGCCATAGTGAAACACGATGGCACTATTGTTTGGACCCCACCTGCGAACTTTAAAAGCTCTTGCACCATTGACGTTACTTACTTTCCATTTGACCTCCAGAACTGCTCCATGAAGTTTGGCTCATGGACATATGATGGTTCTCAGGTGGATATAATGCTTGTGGATGAAGAAGTAGACAAGAGAGATTTCTTTGACAATGGAGAATGGGAAATAGTAACCGCAACGGGTATCAGAAGGAACAGAACTGACGGGAGCTGCTGGTACCCTTTTATTACCTACTCATTTATAATTAGGCGCTTGCCCCTCTTTTATACGCTCTTCCTCATTGTTCCATGCATAGGACTGTCTTTCTTAACCGTCCTTGTCTTCTATCTCCCTGCCTATGAAGGAGAGAAAATCTCTCTCTGCACTTCCGTTCTGGTCTCACTCACCGTCTTCCTTCTAGTTATAGAAGAAATTATCCCATCTTCTTCTAAGGTCATACCACTGATTGGCGAGTACTTGGTCTTCACCATGATTTTTGTGACCTTATCTATAGTAATAACTGTCTTTGCTATTAATGTTCATCATCGATCCTCATCAACGCACAACGCGATGGCACCGTGGATCCGCAAAATATTTCTTCACAAACTTCCCAAACTGCTTTGTATGAGAGGTCACGTCGATAGGTACTCAGTACCAAAGGAAGAAGACACCATGGACACCCAGGGATCTGAGGAACCTAGGAATACTTTGGAAGCAGCCTTAAATTCTGTCCGGTACATTATAAGACACATTGTCAAAGAGAATGAAGTACATGAGGTGTGTGTCCTAGTTGTGTTGCAATTCACTGGTTGAGTTGATCATTGGAAAGGGGAATACACAAAGTTATGCAGTAGAACCTTAATCTGGAGCCCTGGGTGTTCTCTGAGTTTGGTGGTTCGCTTGTGGACATTTTATTACCCAACTAGGTAGCATCATCAATGATGATGTTGACGGTGCTCTGATGATGAACATCTTGCATTGATGTGGTAATCTTGTTGGCCCATGAAACGTCTGCAAGCAAATAATCTCAGAGAGTATCATAGATTCCACCGTTCAATCCTGAGCTACTGATACTCTCTTCTATGAGAACCTTAATCTGATGGTTTTTAGATGCTGTGTTGTTTTTGGATGTCTTTTGAGAGGAAGGGGAATCTTAGTTCTGCTGATGGAAACAATTCCTTCGGGGGCAACTTAAAACATCTAAATCGCCAAAGAGCTTTTATCGTATTTTACTATGATCTCAGTGATAGGTATCATGAATAACTTGATCTATTGTTTTGGATCAAGATAGTGAAAATTTTGGATCAATAGCATGCAAAGAAAGATAAACAATTTCTATCTCTGACACATGTTTGTCCATGATCCATTTTTCCAGTTTGTGTATAAAGTATGATTCGAGCCTAAAAAATAGCCTTAATAAGTACAGGTATTTTAAAATATACTGAGAATTTTTCATTCCCTGATGAAATTCAGTTTTAGTAATTAATATTATTCAGTAATAAGTAAAACCTACAATAGGGAATACCTATTATAAAGATGGTTTATTTACTTCTGATTTGTATCCCTTCTATTTATTATGTTGTGGCTTTTATATAGGTACATTGTTGCTTCTGCCTGCTTTGTTATTTTCTAGGACTAAACTCGGATACTGGTAAATCCGAATGCTTAAGGAAAGTTACTGACTTTTTTTTTCTTTTTCTTTTAGGTTGTGGAGGACTGGCAGTTTATAGCTCAGGTGCTTGATCGTGTGTTCCTATGGCTGTTCTTTCTGGTTGCAGTTACTGGATCCCTGACATTGTTTCTTCCTGTAATTCATAAATGGGCAAGCAAAGTAGTACCAGTCAATGCTGGGATTGTTAATAAATAAATGTGTGAGCAGGGGCAGAATTTTAACAGTGCTTCTAGGGATGCTAATTCCTAGCTATCCGAAATTGCTAGATATCCTAAACTAATAATGAAATGTCTGAGAATGCAAGTGGGAGGGAAAAATTCATGGTGATATTTAACCAAGAAAATTGTAAGATGGATGTTTTCCCCCTCTTAATTACAGCCTTCCTGGATTCCATCAGCATCCTAAGATTATTTGCAGAATATTATGGCAAAAATATTAACATGACACTTTAACATTTAAGGTGTTTAGGATGACCATCATTGAAACTGCTGTGGCAGTGGATGAGGAGAAGTTTTGTCAAGTGTCAGGGCAGGGATCAGGTGCCCAGGCAATTGGTGGTTCTGGATCCAGAGACTGAGCACAGCAATGAAAAAGAGATTTTAAGTTTTATTACGAAGCAAACAAATTTAAAAACTTAACATAAAAAGCACACCTACCAAGCAAGATGATACTGAAATCTCTTAAAAGCTGTCAGGACCTCCTTAATAACAACAGCACAGATGCCCCACAGCACCCAGTGCTAGGCTTTCTGCAGAAGTTCCCAACTTAAAAGCCAGTACTAGAGTTTTTGTTAAAAGCTGGCACCGTGGCTTCATTGCTCTGTTTCTGTAGTCACAAGACTGCGAGACCTGACCTTGACCAGATGGCACATAACTCGAAAGTGAGATATTCATAGATTAAAAAGAAATCTTTGCACTATGTGAAGATTCTACAGTCCCTCTTCGCCTTTATGCAATATTCAAAAGTTTTTTTTTTTTAAAAAAAAGCACATTTGTTCAGAATGAGCTCTGAACTTCTAGACCAGAGGTGTCCAATCTTGGCAACTTTTAAGACTCTGAACTTCAACTCCCAGAATTCCCCATCTAGCTAGTTGGGGAATTCTGGGAGTTGAAGTCCACAGGTTTGGACACCCCTGGTCTAGACTTTTCTTAATACGAAGG
The DNA here is from genome assembly GCA_034064705.1 of Bothrops alternatus. Taxonomy (NCBI): domain Eukaryota; kingdom Metazoa; phylum Chordata; class Lepidosauria; order Squamata; family Viperidae; genus Bothrops; species Bothrops alternatus. Next base: position 180,500 of record JARGCV010000613.1, read on the forward strand.
AATCTCTTGAATCTCTTATACCTTGCATAATTGACCACCCATCTCCATCTTATGTGTATCATATTATGTGTTCTTTCCATACATCTTTACTGCTGCTATTCATGTACTTTGTGCCCTATGTTAAATAAATACATTAATATGAAGGAAAAATCAGAATATGCCACTAAATTCCTCAAAATACAACAGTTCATTATAATTTTTTTTACTCCTTTCATGTGACAGTTGAGTAATCCTTGTAGCAGATGAGGGCTCTCTGTCTCTTACTCTTAGCCTTTGATTCCTAAACTGTCACTCAGAATTAAGCTCAGTTTGCCAAGGAACCGGATGGAGTGGGTTAGGGTGAAAAGGGTAAGGCAAAACAGAAAGTAATGAAATGCACAAGTACCGGTAAGTAAACATGCAGTGTTTTGGGGTTCCTAATGCAATTTCCCTCCTATATAATCTCAATTTTTATTTCTTGTGATAACCGAAGGATCTGAAGTCTGCTAGCAATTTCTGTGATTGTAAGAAAGTAAAGACGTCCTAAAATCCGGCTGAACTCCCATGCAGTTTTCTTCGTAGCCTTACAGAAGCAATTCATTATTCCTTTCTTAGAAGATTTTGTTTGACTTCATGGTCTAACCCATTTGCTGAATAAGATGTGTTGATTACAAAAGTTGCCATGAAGTATGTGGGGCGTGCTCCTTTATACATTTTTCATTAGGCACAAATGCCTTCCATCTTCTGTGAAGAAAATCTGCTATATAAGTAAACCTCAAATTAGAATCAACAGTCAAATCCTGGAATGAAAAATATGCTACAGGAAAGGTAGATAGATACAGTAAATATGATTTTAATATCATTTAAACAGACTTAAAACATTTTTAGAGAGATGGTAGACAATTGGAAACCTTTTGGGTCAATTATACAGTAGTTCAGAAATGAATGTTTGTGGTGATATGAGCTGGGGTACTTCGTTGTTCTAATAATTTGTGTATAGCTGTGAATTTTTAAAATGTTTTTTTAAAAATCAGGTTTATTTTTAGATTTTAGAAATGTATATTGACTGCACTTTAAGGGTGATTATTATAGACAATAAATTAAATGTTGCATTTGATACTTGCTGTTATTAAGTTTGTAAATCTGAGGGAAATTTTTAAATTATATAATGAATTTCATTCGGAAGCCTTCAGTTGGAAAGTGGGTTAATTAAAGATTCCTTAATATTTCTCTGTGTTGCTTAGAGGTTTTCCTATATCTTCCTCTCAGCCTTTTTAATAGAAGTAGCCAAGATTTGTTACGTTTAATGGAAAAATCATTCCTGGTCTTTTTGTTTGATTTAGCTGAAAACCAATGCTTACTACCATCTTATTTGCATTTGTCTGCTGCAATGCCCCATGTTAATAAACAATTCTCCAAATCCTTATTAATGTTCCCTTTTCCTTCTAATTTGCTTCTCAAAAGATTTCTTTGAAGCCCTTGACCAAACCCTCAGTTTGACTTGGTAATGTAAAATGGATGTACATATCGATAAAAGAGAATATTTGTAGTTCAGGGTTGAAATACGGGGTCAGGGCTGACATATAGTAATCCAATCTATTTTATATACTAGTGGCTTGCCCTGTCAGTGCTGGTGGGAGCAGTCTTGGTGGTTCCTTGATTAGGCTATTTACTTTTGTCTGAGTTAACTACCCAACTAAGATGAGAGCAAACTTCACTCCCTTTCACCATGGATAATGTTACCTAGTTTGGTAATGAAACATCTGCAAGAAAACATCCAAGCTCAGAAAGCACCCAGGACCCCACGGATGCACATATGCTTCCTTTGGTTTCTTCTACTTCTCTTCCACACAAAGAGAGCCTTTCTTCTGCTCTATCTGCTTTTTTTTTTTTAAATTATTATGAATCTGGATGAGCTGGGAATTTGTACGGTTGGTTCCAGTTAACTCTTAATTTTTAAAAAATGACCTTTTCGAGTTCAGCTTCTTGGAATGTGCATAAGTTCCTTTTGTTGTTCCTCTTGGCATAGCTGTGGCAAGTTGGTTTGCAAGGCCACATCGTGAGGAAATTTTAATTGGTGCAAATGCTTTTGTATAACAAAGATGATCTGTGGTGAGCATCCTTGGAATTTGGCTTGTATTAGTCCAGTTATGCCTCCGATTCCAGTGATGCTAAATATTTCCAGCTTAGGCACTCAAGAAACTGTTAGATCTATAGTTAGCTGGATTTGCTCGGTTTCCTCCCTTATATATTGGTACTGCTGCTGTCATTCCCTAGTCCTTGCAAGATAATTGTTATCTGATGTTAATATATGGCTTGTTAAAATTGCAGGGATCTGCATTTCTGTATTAATGAGGTGGTCCTGACTCTCCTTGTCCAAACTTCTGCAGAATAAATTAGTACTATCTTAAGGTTTAATCTGAGAACCATAAAAATTCTCTCACTCTCAAAAGAGGAAAAACCTAGACATGAAAATCCTTTAGTCTTATACAATAGAATAATACAAATCAGTTGTTTTCACTTCTATATGTTCTTCTGTATCTTTATTTTGGAACTCAAAGAAGCAGAAATAAGTAGTTCAACATCAGTGTGATGTGTTTGGAAACCCAAGAAGGAAAAAAAAAAGTCCTTTTTTGCTGTGTCACCTTGTTTAAACTTCATCTCTGATCAGCAGTGGTTGCAGGAACAATCCTGCTGTCCCCAAAATACACACGAGAATAAACACCCACAGGAAAATACGATCAATTACCATGGCAACGTATTTCCAGTCATCTTGAGTCTGGAAGAAATAAGCAAAAAAAAAATAATATCAATTTTTGAATAATCTATTTTATTTATTTATTTATTTGTTTGTTTGTTTATTTTGTAGACTTTTATACCGCCCCTCTCCCTTAGGACTCAGGGCGGTTTACAGCCAAATTTAAAACGTAACAATAATAAATATTTAAAACAGAATTAAATAACCTAGGCTGTACTAAAACCAAATTAAAATCCCATACTAAAACCCTAACTACTTAATTTAAATTACATAAAAACCCAAGGAGCTCTAGACCAGGCCGGCTTGATTGAAGAGATAAGTCTTCAATTCTCTTCTGAAGGTGCGGAGATCATGACATGTCCGGAGTTCCGGAGGGAGCGCGTTCCACATCCATTTTGTGGGCCTGCTGTGCATATTTCAAAGCCATTGGCACAGTTGTCTGCAGACAGTACAATAATTAGTTTCAAAAGAAGGCTTATGTGGAACATCTGCAGAAGGCAGATCTTCTATCTCAAATCTAACTTGGTCCCGGGGGGGGGGGACTTAATTGAAAAATAATGACAAGTCTTTGGCTCCTGACTTTCTTCCTTGCCTACTTTGGTTATCTTTTTAACCCTGAGGATGTACTTGTTAAGTATGTGAAGGTGAACTATTCCATGGAAATTGAAAGGCATTAAAATTATGAATGAACCTGTTTCTGTGAAAGATAATTTGCAAAAATATTCCTCTTTGGTTTCAGACAAATATTCAGATCACTGTAAACCAACTTGATCTCTAATCACAAGTTTTGGTGAATAGGTATCTCCCCTATTTCCTTTGTAAAAAAAAAAATCAGTCTTTTCTACTATTGTTAAAGAAATAAAATATTGTGTTTTTTTGTTTTTCTTTTTGTACTGGTTTCTGTGTCTTAAGCACTGTGACCGTTCCATCTTGCAAGTCACAAATGGCACGTCTTTATTGCCTGCAGAAGATCCAATGAGCTGTTCTATTTTTGGATACTTCCACAGGCACCTGGTAGAAAGTAGACATCACCTGAGACTACACAAGATCGTGGTCAATCAGAGCAGATGCTACTTTGGTGAGATAGGGAAATGGCCAAAATGGAGATGGTGCAGAGCTATTCATTGACACCACAGTTGTCCAATCATGGCCATTTTAAGACTTACGGACTTCAATTCCCAGGATCCATCAGCCAGCATGGGAGTTGAAGTCCACAAGTCTTAAATTGGCCAAGGTTGGGCATCCCTGGTTTACAGTATGCCCTTGCCACCATGAGGCCCCCTCAAGTATGTTGTGTAAAGTGGGAATTAAAATACACCCATACCTCTTTGGCTTTATTCTGCAGTTTCATGGTTTCAGCAATGTATTTGATGCTGTCCATCACATCTCTCATTTCTGGCGATATAAATGAAGATGAAAACAAAGCATCCATGGATTCAGAACTGGAGCTCTGCGTCAGGTTGCCGGTCCCCTGAAAGTATGTTTTATGCTCATGCAGGCAACACGCATGTGTAAACCCTCGGCATGAGAAGCAGTCTTGAGAGCACCTGCTGTCAGGTATACGGATGAAGTTCAAAGGTGACAGCTCTGCACTGGAAGAAGGCTTCACTTTCTCAGGTCTGCCCTCGTCTTCATTGCTGGAGGGCCGCGTCATGAACATGATGCGGGGGAGAAAGTTGAGGAAAACTGTCTTCACCCACTCGGGCATGGTGTGCGTCCTGGAAGTTCTGTAGTGGACGTTAAGTACAAAGACGGTGATGACGATGGAGAGAGTGACAAATAACATGGTGAAGAGGAGGTACTCTCCAATCAACGGGATCACCAGTGACGTGGACGGAATGGTCTCTGTTATGACCAGGAGGAAAACTGTCAAGGACAAGAGGACCGATATGCACAGAGTTATTTTCTCACCACAGTCTGATGGAAGATAGAACACCAACACGGTCAAGAAGGAAATCAGAAGGCATGGGATGATCATGTTGACGGTATAAAACAAGGGCAGACGTCTCATGTACAAAGAGTAGGTGATGTCTGCGTAGATGGCGTCGCAGCAGTTGTACTTGATGTTATGCTTATAGCCGGGGGCTTTGATAATGGCCCACTCCCCATTTTCCCAGTAATCCTTGAGGTTCATGGTGGAACCAACGAGGACTAAGTCGATCTGAGCTTTGTCGTAGGTCCAAGAGCCAAATTTCATGGTGCAGTTCTGGTAGTCGAAGGGGAAGTAGGTCACATCTATTTTACATGCGCTCTTAAATATGGCTGGAGGCATCCATGTGACATTTCCAGTGTAATTGAGCACGGCTTTCGTTTTGTCGTCCACCTGGAAGTCTCCAATTGCACTGTCAAACACATTTGAAATAACGGGTTGAGTGCAGAATATGTTCTGGCAGTTGGAATCGGTTATAAAAGTGACTGAGCAACCTATCCTGGCAAAATGTAGGTGGGGAGGAAGGATCCTCAACTATAGCTCTTATCTTAGGCTCTGCTCCCATGACATGCAAGCATCAACTCGATGTTCGGCATGTCTACGGAGATTCTCAGTCATGGTTTGGTTGTCCCAAAGGTGCTTTAAAAAAAAAAAAAGCAACTGGACATTTCTGCTTCTCATCCAAGAAGCTTCTTCAGTTCTGACAGCATCTTTGGGTCAATGCTGAGCAACACAGAACATAGCTCTCAAAAGTATATTGATTGCAGCAGTCATGCCCATCACTCCCTATCTGGTGATTGGGAAAATACTACTAATGTAAATAAGTCATGCCTCCCCTCCTCTCTCCCTCATACACATAGACATGTGCACATAGAGAGAAAGAGAGCCATGGTGGTGCAGTGGTTAGAATGCAGTATTGCAGGATAATTCAGCTCACTGCCAGCAGTTCGATCCTGACTAGCTGAAGGTTGACTCAGCCTTCCGTTCTTTCGAGATTGGTCAAATAAGGACCCAGATTGTTTTTTGGGGGGGGGGCAAATATGCTGACTCTGTAAACTGCTTAGTGAGGACTGTAAAAGCACTGTGAAGTGGTATATAAGTCTAAGTGCTCTTGTTATTTCTTGGGGAAAAAATCATGAAGGCTTCCCCAAATATTGAGATTTGACCCAATAGTGTGGTGTGTTCTGCTTGGAAAATGTTACAGTCATCTCTCTGGGATAGTAACTAACTAGAGTAGGTATGTTATGGGAGGAAAATTTAATCTACTTCTGTAATCTTACTTGTTATATAACACGATATCCGGCTTCCAGATCTTACTTGATGGCACTCGGACATACTGCACACCACCGTACTTCTCTGGATTCCATTTGAGTTTGTAATCGTTCCAAATCTGGTCAAAGAAAAATGTGAGATATTTCAGGTTGATCCAAAGACTAATCCTCAAGAAGAACGAGCCTTATACCATCTTAAGGACAAGGAAGCATCCTACAGAGAGTCCTTGACTTAAATGGTTTGAAGTCACAATGGACCTGGAAAAAGTGGCTTACGACCCATCCTCAAAGTTACAACCATTGTTCTACCCACCTCCCCCACCTCCGAATTACAATGCAGGCCTTTGGCAACCAAAGGCATGGCCAGCTGGGGAATTCTGGGAGTTGAAGTCCCCATGTCTTCAAGTGGTTAAGGCTGAGAAACATTGTGCTAGCCATATCTTAGGAAGTGTGGACTTCAACTCCCAGACTTCTTCAGTTCCAGCTTAAGACCATAAAAACAGAGCTGGCAAAAAGGCAGGTGGTAGAATTTAAAAAAATAAAATAAAATCCCCCAGCTAATGGTGGATAGAGAGCATGTTGGTTGCTTTTTACAGGCAGGAACATTTCTGCAAATCACTGCAGAGAAATGTGGGCCAACCACACTGGGATTTGCTCCTGGCAAGCAATACCCACCCTGTTCCGGATACCACTTCAGAGAGCAGCTTGCAAATGCAGTGCAATTCATTAAGAGTTTAGCAGGGAGTTCCGGTTCCGGTCACGCGGCTCGGAGCCATTCTAGGAAAGCTCCGAGACGCGGCTTTTTAAAAAAACGTAAAAATCACCGATCAGCCGGGAGAGTGAGACACCAGAGGAGAGGAGACGATCGAAGAGGACGAGCTATTATTAATAAAAAGACCGGAGGACAAAGCCACAAAAGAAGGAATTAAGATACTAAGAAAACAATTCGACCTGCTGATGGCGGATCAAGTAGCAATGAATATACAATATGCAAAACATAAGACATTCTGCAGCGCCAACAAACCGGGGCGGTGGCTGGCTTATACCTTAAGAAAGAAACAGAAAGCCCGCATAATTGAAAAGATAGAGTACAAAGGCAAGGAAGAATTCAAACAGGAAATCATTAAGAAAGCTTTCACCGAGTTCTACTCAAAACTATACGCCGAGGAGAAGATACAGGACAAAGAGATAGAAAAGTTTCTACAAAACAAAAACTTAATGGTACTCACCGATACACAACAAGATGCCCTGAATGCCCCAATCACAAAGGAGGAAATACACTCAGCAATCAAACAACTGAAAACAAGAAAGTCACCCGGGACGGATGGGATAACGGCTACCTATTACAAGCATCTCCAAGAGGAAATGATAGAACCCCTCAGAGAGCTATTTGTCAACATACAAGAAGGAGGCCAAGTCCTACCCTCCTGGGAAACAGCCTACATTTCTCTAATTCCCAAAGAGGGAAAAGATAATGCGCAACCAGCAAACTATAGGCCCATCTCACTATTGAATACAGACTACAAAATCTTTACAAAGGTTCTGGCCAACAGACTAATGACTGTACTACAAAAAATAATTCACCCGGATCAAACGGGGTTTATACAAGGACGTCAGATGAAAACCAACGTGAGACAGCTGTTGAACATAATAGAGTATTTGGAAAGGCACAACCAGGTACCAGCTACCCTCATGTTTGTGGATGCAGAAAAAGCCTTTGACAGATTGAATTGGCCATTCCTGACGAACTTGGCCCGGGAGATGAAAATGGGACAGCAGTTCCTCAACTCCATAATGGCAATCTACCAGAAACAAACAGGCCAGATCATTGTGAATGGAGAACTAACAGACCCATTCAACATAGAAAGAGGCACGAGGCAGGGCTGCTCGCTGTCACCTCTGCTATTTGTCCTAACAATGGAGATTCTGTTGAACAAGATAAGAACAGCAGAGGGCATAAAGGGCATACAGATTGGACAACAGGACTACAGACTGTGTGCCTTCGCAGACGACCTGCTGGTGACTGTATCGCAACCAATACAATCAGCGATGAGACTGATGGAGATAATGAAAGACTATGGCAAGGTATCAGGTTTTAAAGTAAATATATCGAAAACAAAGATGTTAGTTAAAAACCTAAACAACAAAGCAAAACAGGACCTGGAAAGAATAACGGGCTGTGAAATAGTCAAGAAAGTGAAATACTTGGGAATAGAGATAAAAACAACAAACGCGAAACTATACAAAAATAACTACGAAGTGCTGTGGAATAAGATACAAGCAGACCTGGAAAGATGGAAAACACTACGACTATCTCTGCTGGGCAGGATAGCAGCGATAAAAATGAACGTCTTGCCAAAATTCTTATTCCTCTTTCAAATGCTTCCCATACTCAAACGGGATGTAGACTTGGACAACTGGCAGAAGGGCGTTACTGGATTCATCTGGGACGGCAAGAAACCGAGGGTAAAACTAAAGATCATCCAAGATACAAGGAAGAGAGGGGGGCTAAAAATGCCCAATTTAAAACTGTACTACCACGCAGCGACACTGGTGGCATTGAGCGACTGGATTAACATGACGAATGAAAGAATACTGAATATCGAAGGGCATGGCCTTCTACTTGGATGGCACGCATATTTGGTGTATGACAAAAAAGCTGACAAGAACTTCAAGGAGAACCCACTACGACTTCCATTGTTGTGGGTCTGGAAGAAATATAAATATCTTCTACACGATGAGATCCCCATATGGACGATCCCCGAACACGCAATTGGGGACATAAACATATCCCAAGGGCAGGGTGTGGTGCCCTACAGTAAACTAGTACTAGCAGAAGAAAACGGGTTCTCTTTAAAGCCACCAACAACGCTAGCAGAAGAAGGAATAGGAGGTACCTGGCTATCATATTTACAACTGCAGTCTAGGTGGCAAAAGGACAGGAAGAAGGGCTTATCCTGGACTGACGAGAACCTAATTAAACAGATTAGAGAACAGGGGATCATGCACATCAAACGAGTATACGGTGAGCTGATAGACATAGACTCTGAATCTGTGCTAGTTAAGAACTGTATGGTAAAGTGGGAACAAGACTTTGGGCATTCTATCACCATGGACACGTGGGAGAAAATCTGGGTGAGAAATGTAGAATTTACGAAATCGCAACACTTAAGGGAAAACTTCTACAAGATGTTCTATAGGTGGCACCTCGACCCGAAAAAACTATCACTCATCTATCCAGACTCCCAGCCCAAATGCTGGAGGTGCGGTGACGGGGAGGCTACCTACTTTCATGTATGGTGGACATGCAGAAAAATCAAAGCCTTCTGGAGGAAGATATGGTGGACACTCCAAACCATTTTCAAAAAGCGTATTGAATTTCTACCTCAGGTTTTTTTGTTAGGGATAACAAAGGATTGCACTACCTCAGAGACGAGCTTATTTCTGAACTTGATCACAGCAGCCAGATTGTTGGTGGGACAATACTGGAAGAATCCAGAAATACCGCCTATGGAAGAATGGACTGTGAAAGTAACAAATTTGGCGGAAATGGCGAAAATATCGGCATACTTGAAAGATCACTCAAATGAACAATACTTGAATGACTGGCAACCATGGATAGACTATATACAAGAGAAACACCAATCAAATAAAATACACCTGGCGTATAGTTGAGGCTGGACGCAAGGAGTGAAGAAGGTTCACCAAACCAGACATTTACAAAGACAGGCATGTAGTTGAGGCTTGACGTTGAGGCTTCTCTCTCTCTCTCTCTCTCTCTCTCTCTCTCTCTCTCTCTCTCTCTCTCTCTCTCTCTCTCTCTCTCTCTCTCTCTCTCTCTCTCTCTCTCTCTCTCTCTCTCTCTCTTCCTGTGACTACCCTTTTCCACTGCCTGCAGAAAAAACAAGGCCAGTTTGACCTTCCAAGCAAGTGGGTGAATGTGTTTGTGATTTTTCTCTCCAAAAATGTAATGCAAGCAGCCTCTTGTTTTACAAAAGACAAAGGAGACCCTCACTTCAGAGCAGGGATGTCCAACCTTGGCAACTTTAAGATCTGTGGACTTCAAAGCCAGCTGGGGAATTTTGGGAGTTGAAGTCCGCAAGTCTTAAAAGTTTCAAGGGGCGAGTAAGCTTGACAACTTCAAGACCTGTGGACTTCAGCTCCCAGAATTCCCCAGCCAGCCAGGTTGTAAAAATCAGGTATGTGACATGATGCTTAATTTATTAGTACCGCTTTATAAAGTGTTAGTAAGACCACAACTCAAATCCCGCATCCAGTTTTGGTCACCACATTATAAAAAAGATGTTGAGACTTTGGAAAAAGTGCAGAGAAGAGCAACCAAGATGATTAAAGGCCTGGAGACTAGACTAAAACATATGAAGAACGGTTGCAGGAATTGGGTATGTCTAGTTTAATGAAAAGAAGGGCAAGGGGTGACATGATAGCGGTCTTCCAGTATTTGAGGGGCTGCCACAAAGAGGAGGAGGTCAACTGATGTTCCAAAGCACCTGAAGGCAGAACAAGAAGCAACGAATGGAAGCTAATCGAGGAGAGAAGCAACCTGGAATTAAGGAGAAGCTTCCTAACAATGAGGATGTTGTGGGTGCTTCATCACTGGAGATTTTTAAGAAGAAATTGGACAGCCACCTCTCTGAAATGGTATAGGGTCTCCTGCTTGAGCATGGGGTTAGACTAGAAGACCTCCAAGGTCCCTTCCAGCTCTAATCTGATTCTGATTTATGACTGGTTAGTGACAAATTTCCTGATCCCTATTGTGGTCCTAAGATTCCTGACCACTAGGTGTCAGCAGTGTATTAAAAGTGTCTAAAACTCTTGAGGTTCCAAGCCATCAATCTGAGGTATAACTCTTATTTATTTTAAAAACTGTTTGGATGTGCTTGTCTAAGTAAGTTACTGTGTGTTGCCCCCCCCCAAAAAAAGTTAAGAATCCTAACTCCTGAAAAGTTGAAATGCTAACACAGCATTTCACTTTTTTCTTCTCCCCATATTTTTTTTAAACAGAATCTTTTTGTTCTTTACTTACATGCTTCAGCCATAAATTAGTCTCCATAATCTGGTTCACTTCGTCCTGAGGGAGAAAAAAAAATGCATGTACCATATTTAAAACCTACATTATATAAAGCTCGGATGAGCATCTGATCTAAAACAGCCAGCAGTTAGTACTTGCATAAGACACTCTAGGAAATCACACTGCTACAGATTAAATTTGGGGGGGGGGGGATGGAAAATACTGAGGATGCTCAACCAGATTATTCTGAGATAAAAGGCTCTCCAGTTACTCACCACTTTGACTAGCTGTGACAAAGACACTTCGAACCACACCATGACGGGATCCGATACATTTTCAACAGGCCTGATGATTTTGTTATAATTGGCAAACAATTCGTTATACAGCCGGTGTTCATTGTCGGAACAAAACATGCCTGGAAAACATACCACAAATTTTCCTTATCCTGCTCTGAGTATTGAACCTGCTAAGAACGAGAATGGACGGCTAGGTCAGTTAGAGAAGCCTGTTTTTTGCCCCTATCTAAAAGCAATTCTATAGGCTTTTACACCAGCTATGAACCATACCTGGATATATGCTGGAGGGAGGGGGTGAAAACATACCTATATGTAGTCCTCAACTTACAACCATTCATTTAGTGACTGTTTGAAGTTACAACAACACTGAAAAAAGTGCCTTATGACTTGTTTTTACACACTTATAACAGTTGCCGAACCCTATGGTTGCATGTTCGAAATTTGGATGCTGAGCAACTGGTTCTTATTTTATGACGGTTGCAGTGTCCCTTTTGAGACCTGACGAGCAAGGTGGATGGGGAAAGCCAGTTTCACTTAACGACCATGTTACAGCTGCAGTGATTCCCTTAATTGACTGTGGCAAGAAAGGTTGTAAAATGGGACCATATATTAACAAATGTCTCACTAGCAACAGGAACTTTGGGCTCTGTTGTGGTTATAAGGACGGCCTTATGTCGCCTTTTAAAGCTAGAGGCTAAGATCTGGGCTCATCCCTGGGCTCTCTTGTACGCACAAGCGGGGCCTTTGCAACAAAGCAATGATTTTCCCCTTCTGCTATGCAGAAAATCTTCTCTGGAGATGAATCAATTTGCCAGCCCAGCTCTTGTTCTGTGCTCCCTAAAGCCATCCCCGCCGCCATTACCAAAATCTATCAGAGGGCAAATGGGGATCTATGACAATGGCTCAGAGTTCATTATCCCAAAGGAATATGGTAGCATCTTTTTAGATTAATAGCTGCTGCTTTTTAATAAAATGTACATGTCTGAAAAAGTCCTTTCGGTCTTCTGATTTTTGGCTATTGTAGACTAACAAATTTGCTTCCTCCAATTATCCAGAAGGAGGAAGTGATCCAATTTAATTTCCTTAATGCCGATGTGGCAGGCACAGAAAGCACAATTTGCAATGTCTGTTTGAGAGATGGAATTAATGTGAACCTGCTTCTTGTGGGTTTGCTTGTGTGTTTTCTTTTTGCTCTCCCTGGTAAATTAAAACCTTGGGAAAAAAGCAACTTAATTAAAAAAACAAACAAACCTAGGGAAAAACAGGCTTATCTGGCAAAGGCACTTGTTTTATATTAGGTAAATGGTCTTGATTTGGAATGGTGCAACTCTATATTGGATCCATTTATCTCTAGTATTAGATTTTTTTTCTTGCATGAATGGGGCTTGCTTTATTGCTTTAGTCGTCAAAAAATAAATTCGTAGTAATAAAACATTTTGTATTATGCATTCTTGCATTAACAGAAGGCCCTTGCTAGCTTATCATATGCGGAACATAACCAGCGATGAAATGATATCTTGCCAATAGATTAAACATCTTTGTCTTATGTACATTTTCTCAAGCAGATAATAATCCATGAAATGATTTAAAGACTTCATCGGAATTGCAGATGGATAGAAAGATAAGTAGATAGATACGATAAATAGATAAAGATGAGACAGAGCAATATAGAAAGATAGATATATAGAGATGATAAAGATGAGAGAGAAGAGAGGAGAGAGAGAGAAAAGGGGGAGATAGAGAGGAGACAGAGAAAAGAAAAAACAGAGACAAAGACAGAGAGGAGAGGAGAGGAGAGGGAGAGAGAGGGAGAGAGAGGGAGAGAGAGAGGGAGAGAGAGGGAGAGAGGGGGGAGAGAGAGAGAGGGAGAGAGAGAGGGAGAGAGAGGGGGGAGAGAGAGGGAGAGAGAAGAGAGGAGAGAGAGAGAAGAGGGGGAGATAGAGAGGAGACAGAGAAAAGAAAGAACAGAGACAAAGACAGAGAGGAGAGGAGAGGAGAGGAGAGGGAGAGAGAGAGGGAGAGAGAGAGAGGGAGAGAGAGGGGGGAGAGAGAGAGGGAGAGAGAGGGGGGGAGAGAGAGAGGGGGAGAGAGAGAGAGGGAGAGAGAGAGATGCTAAAATATGCATTAATACATATTGAAATATTTAGTGGTTGTCCCAAAACCACACCCAAAGGGAATTCTGAATCAAAATCCTCTTGCAAGCTAAGTTTGGGAAGGTTATAACTGGAAGAAATTCACTGAGGAAAAATGAGAAAACTAGGGCAAAAAGAAGAGAAAAAAACAAAGCAAGGAAACAGGAAGCTTTCCCCCTCATATGAGCAAACAAGGGCCCTGTTTGCTTATATACGCAAGCTGTGTTGGTTGAATAGGGTGCCCTTCTGGAAGGAGAGAGGGCAGCTGCTGTTGGGAAGTAGGAGCTGAAAAGCTCTTATACACAAACTGGGCTCCTCCTGGGTGCCTCAAAAGATTCTAGAGAAAAGCTTGCCCAGAGAAATCTGAAATTCTGAAGAATTTGAGTCCGTGGTCTGATGGGAATTTATCTTCATCTACCTAACGCCACTTCTCCCGTTGCCCTGAGGACACAACGTTTCTTCTTCTTCTTGTGCCCTATCCGTTATCGGACATTGGCGATCAGGTTGGCGATCCTGTTTTTATCAGCAGCCACACGAAAAAGTGCTGCTGAGTTTTGTCCCAACCAGTCCCTTAGATTTTGAAGCCATGATGTTCTTCTTTTGCTTGGACCTCGTTTGCCTTCCATCTTTCCCTGGAGGATTAAATGGAGTATGCCGTATTTTTCTGGGTGCCGCATCACATGTCCGAAATATTCTAATTTTCTTTTTTTAATTGTTTTGATGATTTCCCTGGGCTTTCCCGGGCGGCTGATCACCTCCTCATTTCTGATCTTGTCAACCCAGCTTCTACGTAACAGCCGCCTGTCAATCCACATTTCAAATGCTTCTAGTCTCTTCAGGTGGCCTTCTGTCAGAGACCAACTCTCTACTCCACAGAGAGCAAATAAGTTATTCAGGTTCAGATTTAGAATAAAGCTGGAAGGGACCTTGGAGGTCTTCTAGTCCAACCCCCTGTTCAGGCAGGAGACCCTCTACCATTCCAGGCAAATGTCTGTCCAGTCTCTTCTTAGAAGCCTCCAGTGACGGAGCACCCACAACTTCTGAAGGGAAGCCTTTCCACTGGTTAATGATTTTCACTGTTAGGAAGTTTCTCCTGAATTCCAGGTTGCTTCTCTCCTTGATGAGTTTCAAGGAGAGACTAATTATAATTATACCTGAAGACTGAAGAATTGTTTCGGGTGAATAGAATTTTCAGAGACTTTAAACAGCTCATTTTTTTTTTTAATTCGAAAGCTGTGTTAGGATAATTTGAAGCAGCTCCTTCTCAACAAATAATGCTTAAACTATAAATACAAAAATAACCATTTATATTCATTTGGATAAAGTTGAACACCTAACAGTGTCTAGGATGAAAGGAAAAAAAACTATTATTTAAAACTCCTTTAAAAATAATGTATTTAACTTATCCTTAATGTTATATGCTACTGATAACTGAGCCATCCTCTTTTCAGACATTTGAAATCCATGAACTTTTGCATTTTTTTTTATCTTACTTGGGAAAAAGAAAGTTGCAATGTTCTCTTTGCTAAAAAGGTATTAAATTCTGGGTCACTTTGTGTAAAATTCTTCAAAGACAACCCTCTTAAGGGGCAAAAGAGTTATTTTCTCAGATGCATAGAATTTTAACTTAAAGATATCTTTACTAATAGTCTCCAGGCACTCTTGTGAATATTAAATATTGTCTTTGGCATAAAATGCTTTTTCATACTTGCCTTGTTTTATCGTATCTATATTTCTTTACCCACCGGGTGGAGCTGAGCATTTACTGGCCAGATGTAAACCTTTGGCTCCGTCCAATGGGTAAAGAAATACAGGTATGATAATATATATATATATATATATATATATATATATAAGGCAAATTAAGAAATTACAGTGTTATAAAAAGGGAGAATTTCTTTACCCAGCCAGTTTACCTGTTGAGTTTATTTGAACACTCACTGTTCACAGCAGCTATCTTATCCAATTGGACTTCCTAACCAACATATTGTTGCTGAAATTTAAAGCTTAGCAGAAACGG
Source organism: Bothrops alternatus (assembly GCA_034064705.1). Lineage (NCBI taxonomy): Eukaryota > Metazoa > Chordata > Lepidosauria > Squamata > Viperidae > Bothrops > Bothrops alternatus. The sequence continues at coordinate 195,915 of JARGCV010000613.1, forward strand.
TTGCTGCACACTTTCCCAATTCAATGTACAAAGCCAGTCCCTAAACATTCACGAGAACTATAAACTCCGCTATTCAAGACAATCGGCAAAAGGGAAGAGAGAAACTCTGCACCACGTACTAAAATGGCGCAAACCCCACGATTACTTAAAAGGTACCTCTGAGCTCTTGTGAAGGTCTTCCCATCTCCTGTTCGAACTCCACCCAAACCACACAAAAAGAAGGCAAAGGCAGAAAAATCTTTCTCACCTTTTAAGAAGAAGAGGAAAAGCAATGCGATCAGCATGCCAGACTGCCTCACCATGGCGTTCTGAATTTGCCACTCAGCCGTAAACCTTCCTGGAAACAAAGTCAGTTGGTGGCATTTTACCCGCTGTCATTAGACACGGGCAACCGTCAGCACCCGGGAAGCAGACTTCTGGTTTGCCAGCTCTTTCTTCTCTCTTTCTCTCTAATGACAGCCCTGCCCCTTTTGCTGACAGCCCCCAGCGAGGGATGGGCGCTGGTTGCCCACACGGCTGCAGGGGCAGAAAAGCAGAGGCTGACACCTGTACCGTGGAAGCTGGGTTAATTTGTCTGTTATCCATATAGGGCAGGATTAAATCCATCCTCAGAATTTCATGCCAAAGTTTTCTCTATTCTCCTACCCACAAAAAATAAAATAAGTCTGATGAAATGAAAACAGGATAATGGAATTGTGGTTGCTGAGCTGGCTTGCCTTCAAATAAGATTTTTGGAGCAGACGCGGCTGGCAAACCCTGTTAATGAATTAGCTGATGCTGGACCCCGGGTGATGATGATGACTTATGGCTGGAACGTGGAGCTTGGCCCAGCCTGTCAGGCCCAGGAGCCAAACAGCCCCATGAGAGCAGTTCATGAAGTTGCTTTGTGGAAATAGTTCATGGCTGGGGGGGGGGGGGGTTGTGTAGTAGTGGGTGTGTTTAAAACAGAGAAGTCAAGTCCCATTTTTTCTCTCAATAATAATAGTAATAATAGGCCTGGGGATGATTGTGGTTGATTGTTGAATTGAATGTGTGTTTTTTATTGATTTTTTAGATATCTTTGTTTGGTTTTTTTTATTGTGATTCATTGTTATATATATGTTGTTAGCCACTCCGAGTCCCCGGAGAGGAGCGGCATACAAACCCAAATAAATAAAATAAATAAATAAATAAAGTTGGAAGGGACTTTGGAGGTCATCTAGTCCAACCCCCTGCTCAGGCAGGAAACCCTATACCATTTCGGACAAATGGCTGTCCAGTCTCTTCTTAAAAACATCCAGTGTTAGAGCATTCACCACTTCTGGAGGCAGGTTGTTCCACTGGTTAATTGTTCTCACTGTCAGGAAGTTTCTCCTTAGTTCCAGGTTGCTTCTCCCCTTGATTAGTTTCCATCCGTTGCTTCTTGTCCTGCCTTCAGGCCCTTTGGAGGATAGCTTGGCTCCCTCTTCTTTGGGGCAGCCCCTGAGATACTGGAAGGCTGCTATCATGTCCCCCCCCTCATCCTTCTCTTCATTAAACTAGACAGACCCAATTCCAGCAACCGTTCCTCTTGATGAGAGGCACACTTGCAAGTCCCCCCAGAAAAGGCTTGGGGGTGGTCTGAGGCCACCACCCCAATAATGACGAGGATGCTATCCATTCACGTCACATCCAACTCTTGGCGATTCTGTGGGTCAGGTCTCTCCACATCTTTCTTCTACAGGCAGTCCTCGACCTTACGGCCACAACTGAGCCCAGAATTCACGTTGCTAAGCGAGAAATTCATTAAGTGAGTTTTGCCCCACTTTATGGCTTTTCTTGCCGCAATTGTCAAGCGACACTCTGCAGTCGTCCAATTAGTAAGGCTGTTGTGAAGTGAATCTGGCTTCTCCATTGACTTTGCTTGCCAGAAGGCTACAAAAGGTAGTCCCAGGACCATCATAAATATGAGTCAGTTGCCAAGTGTCTTTTGATCGCGTGACCCTGGGGATGCTGCAACTGTCATAAGCGTGAAAAACAGTCATAAGTGACTTTCTTCAGGGCTGTTGTAACTTTGAACGGTTACTAAATGAACTTTTGTAAATCGAGGGATACCTCTATTTCTTTGAGCAGCGGTTCTCAACCTGTGGGTCGCGACCCCATTTGGGGTCGAACGACCATTTCACGTGGGTCGCCAAGCACCGCAGTCCGCCATTTATTTATTTATTTTGGTCGGCCATTTTTTTTGGGTCGGCCATTTTTTTCCCTATCGCGATGTGGGCCGTCATGCCGCGCATGCAGCATGATGCGCCCCGTCGCGCTGCGCATGCGCAGTGCGGGCCCGCCATTTTTTTTGGGTCGGCCATTTTTTTCCCTATCGCGATGCGGGCCGTCGCACCGCGCATGCGCGATGCACCCTGTCGCACCACGCATGCACGATGCGCCCCATTGCGCCGCGCATGCACGGTGCGGGCCCGCCATTTTTTTTTGCACGATGCGGGCCGGGGTCGCGCCCCGGAAAAGGTTGAGAACCGCTGTCTTTGAGTTTTGTGATACTCTGCGTGGTGTCCGCTTTGATGGTGCCCAGTCACCGTGTTCTTTGGCATCCTGGTTTCCTTTTACCGCTTACTCTTCCAAACATAATTGCTTTCTCCAGTGAATCCCCCCGCATCCCAGGGCCCAAAATAAGTGAGACCCAGTTGTGTGATTTTGGCCACCCCAATAGGTGTTGTCCTGTCTGATGAATTGATTAAATACACAGAATAAGAAGCATTGATTGGACTTAGTTTACCTTTACATGTCCATGCAAGAAATCCATGTGTTGCCTTTGTTGTTCCTCAACCATTTTTTGAAGCATGGGTCCTTCTATATCAGCAAAATTGTAGTGTGGTCTTTGACCTTGCCCCCCCCCAAAATTGTGACCATCTTTTTTTTTAATTATTTATTAATAGATATATATTTGTACATGTAAACCAGGGGGAAATTCAAGTTAACTGCTATCCAACTTAATACACTCGATTTAGATTTGTAAACATTCTTCACTCCGTTTGTCAAGATTTAACTATAAGCCAGATACGATTTCTTTGATTGGTGTTTCTCTTGTATGTAGTCTATCCAATGTTTCCAGTCTAACATATATTGTTCATTTGAGCGATCCTTCAAATATGCCGATATTTTAGCCATTTCTGCCAAATTTATGACTTTCAACGTCCATTCTTCAATAGATGGTATTTCTGGCTTCTTCCAGTATTGTCCCACCATCAGTCTCGCAGCTGTGATCAAGTTCAAAATTAAGTTCGTCTCTGTGGTAGTGCAGTCTTTTATGATCCCTAACAAAAACAACTGAGGTAGAAATTCAATACGCTTTTTCAAAATGGTTTGGAGTGTCCACCATATTTTTCTCCAGAAGGCTTTAATTTTTCTACATGTCCACCATACATGAAAATATGTGGCCTCTATACTATCACATCTCCAACATTTAGGTTGGATGTCTGGGTAGATATATGATAATTTTTTCGGATCTTTTTTGAATGATTGTCTCCAGCATTCTTAGTGACCTCTCTTAAGGCCGATCAATCTCTCGGTGCCTCTGACATTTTAACAGAAATTCAGCGGTTAATGAGGAGGCTGACGGATTATCGTTCTATGTATAAGAAAAATGCTTTGCTCCTTTATCTGGGCTTTGTGAGACGGACTGAAAAGAGTTGTGTTGATTTTGGAGGATGAGAGGTAGGATTTGCGGGATGCTGCTTTACTTCTAACCTCATCTTTTTAGGAAATGAATATTTTTGTCTATGTCAACCAGGCACACCCCCCAACACCCCAAATTTTTCAAAAGCAGAGCGTCTCCCTTTATGGTAGGTACTGATTTTTTTTCCTCTTCTTCCTTTGCAGATGTAGATAATTGATTTATCAGGTTCATCAAAGTTCGTGATTTCATAGTGTTTTTATTTATTTATTTTTGAGAGCCTCGTATTCCATAGCCTTGTTTCCTACAAATCGGAGCCCAACAGCTGCTTTTAGGAAAAGGTATGGGGAGAACTTATCACAGATTTAAGTCACCTCACGGTAGACCTTGAGCTAAAAGGGAATGTAAAGTTTGTGATTTGGTTCTCCTGCTATGCCAAGCCATAAGATAGCTTGCTTATGCCTTAGAACAGTGATGGCAAACCTTTTAGAGACCGAGTGCCCAAACTGCAATCCAAAACCCACTTATGTATCGTCGGGTGCTGGGTGGGTGTGGCCCATTGGGTGGGCGTGGCTGCGGGACTAAAAAGCTCAATCAATCAATTCCAACTTCGCAAGATCTTTTTTTTCCCTGCGAGTTGAAATTGATTGATTGATTGAACCTTTTTTTTTTTTTTGCACATGGTGGCGGAGGCCTAAAGCGAAAAGGTTTTATAAAACCCAGCTGAAGGCCTAGGACTGGGGCAACGGCACACATGCCCACAGAGAGGGCTCTGTGTGCCGCCTGTGGCACGCGTGCCATAGGTTCGCCACCACGGCCTTAGAACTTACCTATTGTGGTTTATAAGCCATGATGAATGTGATACAGTTTTGTTCAACCACGAGTAAAAAAACGCCCATGGTTTAACACAATATACAAGCCAAGCCTGAATGTGGAGGTCCTGCATTGGGCCCTGATTTATAGATTGTCTTCAACGTACGACTGTAGTTGGGATCACTAAACTAAGCTTTGATAGTCAGAAGCTAGCTGGGAAGGTTGCAATGGTGATCACATGACCCTGGGACACACCCACCATCATAAATACATGTTGTTTGCCAAGCACCCATATTTTGATCACGTGAACTCAGGGACACTGTGATGGTTGTAAGTACGAGGATCAGTCATGTCTCTTTTTTCAGTGCTGCCCTAACTTGGAACAGTCACTAAACAAGTGGTCTTAACTCAAGGACTTCCTGTGTACTCACAGAGTGCATATACTCTATTGCAAAGTGTTTCTTTGGGCCAATGATATATCGGCCAACAAAATAAATATTAAAAGTGCTGCCAAGATAGTGCTGATTTCCAGGCCCTCCTTATTCTGAAGCACCCCTCAATTGCTTTTACACTTAATAGCCTACAGACTCATTAATCAGAGCAGGTTTTGCCCAATCTTGAATATAGGGTACTACGTAAGCCTTGGGGAGGGAGGAAGTATATATCTCTAGCATGATGCATGTACCAATTTTTAAAATGGAAAGAAAAAAAGGAGCAACAGAAAGCGAAGCGACATAACAAAATCTTTCCCACACAAAATACTTACGTAAAATACTCTTTTAATACACAATGCTTGGACATGTAATGCCATGTGATTACATGTTAGAGGTTGCCTACCTCTTTCAACCTGCTCTGTGTAGATGGTCTTCTCAGTAACGGTGTTACATGGATTATTCATGTTTAACTGGGAAGGGGCAGTAAAATCAAACAAACCAAGGTCTGTATAAATCTTGAAATTGAAACTGGGGAACTCAGAACTTCCCATCCTGTGAATACGCAGTCTTTGGAGTTAGATTTAGCTCAGCTTATGGGCTCATGGCAGGCAGGTGGTTTTGAAAAAGGGGCTGCAGGAATAATCCAGTGGTTCCCAGCACACACACAAAGACAAATATCCAGAGGAACAGCCTGTCCACCACCATGGCCACATATTTCCAGTCTTCAATGACCTGGAAAAACAAACCAATTAAATATCTTTAATAAACTGTCCATTATGACATTATCTCTTGCTTTCATCCCCAGCTCAGTTTTTTCAGTAGTCTTCCATGGCTTCCTGTTTGCAATTCAAGAATCAGCCCCTGTAATAATGAACTGGGAAGATGAAGACTAAAAAAAAATGGATAGAAACAAATGCTTCAAATTCACACAGAGAAGAAGGCAAGAGAGAGGAGAGGAGAGGAGAGGAGAGAGGAAAGGAGAGAGGAAAGGAGAGAGGGGAGGGGAGGGGAGGGGAGGGGAGGGGAGGGGAGGGGAGAGGAGAGGAGAGGAGAGGAGAGAGGAGAGAAACCTTAATTTCCCCAATCCTTCAAAAAACTAATCAGGACTGAGTTTGCTAATTGTGTATTTCAGTTAAAAAAATGGATTCTCGGCATTTTTCTTCATACAACGTTTGTCAGTATTTTACAGTGAGAAGCTACCTCTTTTAATAACAAGAGTGACCCATTAGTAATGCAGCTGTTCCTACTAGAGAGAGGGAGGGTGAAGTTTTCAACCCTTTTATTTTCATATGAAAGAAACTGGGTTGTCTGTTTTTTCCCCCAGTAGGTCTTAGTTAGGAGTTAGGTAACAACTAAGGAGAAATCTCCTGACAGTGAAAACAATCAGTGGAACGGCTTCCCTTCAGAAGTTGTGGATACTCCATCACTGGAGTTTTTTAAGAAGAGGCTGGACAACGATTTGTCCAGAATGGTATAGGGACTCCTGTTTGAACAGGGGGTTAGTCTAGAAGACCTCCAAGATCCCTTACAATCTTATTATTCTATGTTCCAAGAGTAAGCCTCCTCTGCCTCCCAATAGGGCATGTTTGACAAGAATTCAGAAGAGTTCCCTTCTGCTGAGTGTTGATTTACTGCAACTGGTTGTTAGAAATGCCCCTTGCAACCATCTCCCTGGTAGCCGATCTGTCCAACAAGCAACCCAATACTCATCCCTCAAAACGAGTGATCGTGTCTTTATCTTCCTTCTGCATGAGAGAACAAGTATCTCAAGCTCCAGAGAGAAAGGAAATTCTAGGATTTTAGGAGGGGGAGGAGGAGGAGGTGGTGGCAGAGTGGTGTGTGTGTCACTTACACTCTCATTGTTATCCTCGCTCCTCATGTGGTCTGCTATGAAGCTGACTCCCTCAATTGCTTCTTGGACCTTGGGAGAAAACTTCACTGATGATCGTAACCTCAGGTCTTGATGGCTGCTGATGTGATCAGGGTTGTCCGTCAGCTTCACGTTGTATCTTTGGCCTGCTGCTGTGTTCACAAAGTAAGTGCAATCTTTGTATGTGCTGGAGAAATCGGAAGGAAAAGACTCCGCTTTGTTCTTCTTGCGGTTGCTCAACCGTTGACTTGCCGACTGGTTGTGTGGTCTCCTCATGAAGAGGAAGCTTGGCAGTCTCTGAAGGAAGACGACCTTGACCCACGGAGGCATCGCATGGGTGCTGGGAGACCTGTGGTGGACATTCAGCACGCAGACGCTGGTCACAATCGAGAACGTCACCAACACCATGGTAAACATCAGATACTTCCCAATCAGTGGAACGTCGAGGGAAGTTGGAGGAACGATTTTGGAAATCAGGAGCAGGAAAACGGTCAAAGCGAGCAGGACAGAGATGCACAGGGTTATCTTCTCTCCACAATCAGATGGCAGATAGAACACCAAGATGGCCAAGGATGTGATCAACACACAAGGTATGATGAGGTTGATGGTATAAAACAGAGGCTTTCTTTTGATGATGAAGTCATAGGTCACATCCACGTAGTTTGGATCTAAAGGGTTTTCCGTTCTTCGTCCTGGGAGGGCCACAATGTCCCACTCCCCGCTGGGGGTGAAGTCATCCATACTGGCTGAGCCAGTTTTCAAAATCATATCAATTTCAGAGTGGTCGTAAGTCCACGAGCGGAATTTGAGGGTGCAGTTTTGTTGGTCGAAGGGAAAATGCTTCACTTCAATCTTGCAGGCACTTTTGTAAATGGCTGGTGGCATCCATAAAGTGCTTCCGTTGTGCTGAACAATCACATTGGTGTAGACGGAGACTTCGTAGGTACCATCCGCACTAATGAAGCCCAAAAGCAAAAGCATAAAAAAAAGAAAATACCATTTTTAGTTATTTCTTTAACAAAACTATGGGCTGCCACAATCCACATTGACTCGATAGCATGGAATATATCAGGACTCTCCAAACTTGGCAACTTTAAGACTTGTGGACTTCAACTCCCAGAATTCCCTAGCCAGCCAGCCCCAGCCAGGCCCACAAGTCTTAAAATTGCCAAGTTTGGAGACCCCCATACTATATCATGGATTTTAACACGAGTTTACAGCTGGTGTGAACCTTTTAATGCTCTTAATGCTCTCCTGAGGGTAACATTCATTTATAATTAAGCAATTAAAACAAGTTAGGACTGAACACTTTCTCCCAGACTCACAATTCTGCAATCAACAAAGTGTATTCCATTAGGAAGCAAAAAATGCCTAGTTTGTCCTAAGAATGATTGTCGTTAACGTTGATTGCAAACAGTATTTTTTTTTAAAAAAAAATTAATCTCAAACTAACATTGGCCATGGAGCAGGAGAAGTACTCCATGCATAATCTTATCTTATGAAGAGACCCCAACTTACTTATTGTACAGCACAATGTCCGGGAGCCACACTTTCTTAGCCGGTATCCTGAGTTTGTGGATGCCTTCATATTCTGACGGTTCCCAAGCTAAGCGGTAATCGATCCATTCCTTAAAAGCAGCACATAGCAACATTTCAGTGACTGTCCCTGCTTTGCACAAAATTCAGAAAGGGTCTGGATGCACCTTCTGACAAGCTCAAGGAAGACATCAGCTTTCGGAAACTGCAGCCCCCTTCCTCAAATGCACGCAGCATGGCTGATGTGGGATTTAAGGACAGGGTTAAGTGCCTCACCCTCTTGCAGTTAAATTCCATATCACTTGAAGCGTTTCATGCATGAATGAGCCAGGGCAACTCATGAAAATCCGAAGCCTTCCATTAAATTGTCAGGTTTAAAAGGCGCTATCAGTTGCGTTCTTTCTAGACTATCGCAGCTTTTGGTGGTGGAGGTACAAATTGCTAACAATTCTGGGCTGAGTTTTTTTGCTGATGGTAATGCTGGTTTGTTTTAATCATACCTACAGTACAAAACATAAAGTTACTTTTGGCAAAAAGCTGACTCTTGATTAAAACATGAATTATATACAAGGTAGCAGAACTTCCCAGCTGTAATGAAGTATCCTCATCTGGAATTGTCCGCTGCCAGAGAGGGAAAAAAATGTCCACCACCATTTCCAGTTTGGAAGGTCCGTGGGATTCATTGAAACTCCCGGGAGTGAAATTTCAAATCTAGGGGTTCAGATGTAAGCTCTGTAAAAGATGACTCACAGAGGGATGAATAGCAACTGAGAACAGCCATTTGTCTGAAATGGTATGGGGTTTCCTGGCTGAGCAGGGGGTTGGACTAGATGACCTCCAAGGTCCCTTCCAACTTTATTATTATTATTACTATTATTATTATTACTACTGCTACTACTATTATTATTATTATTAATCATTGCATAGTCAGCCAGATGTTCAGACTGGATTTGGCATTTTGTCTACCTATCAAGTCCTTACCAAGGACCTGGGATAGGCAGATGTGGATGTTTGATGTTGTTGCAGATCTCGTCGCAGGATGGAAGCAGTTCCTAGTAAGGCTGCCTTTTGCAATTGACTGATGGTGAATTTGTCAGTGCCGATGATGGTGTTCAAGTGGTGCTCCAGTTGTTTTGGGATTGCACCCAAGGCGCCTATTACTATTGGTACCACCCTTGCTGGCCTTTGCCACAGTCTTTCTATTTCTATTTGTAGGTCTTTGTATTTTGTTATCTTCTCCAGTTCTTTCCTGTCTATTCTGCTGTCTCCAGGCACTGCCACGTCCACTATCCAGACATCATCATCATTATTATGTATACACTTCAGAGTTCTAAACAATATTAGAGATTCCCATAGAAATTTACCTGGTTGAGCCAAACATTGGTGGTCATGATCTGTTCCCGTTCATTCTGAAGGAGAAAAGAGACAGAGGTCACACACTGTCAGATAGAGCTTAATTCTAGGAGATTTGGTAAAGCAGAGCAGGAAATAGAACATAAATTTTAAAAAATATATCCATTGCTGGAAGATAGAGTAATTGTAGACCAAGGTTTCTCAACCTTGGCAATTTGAAGATGTGTGGATGTCAATTCTCAGAATACTAGGAGTTGATGTCCAGATATTTTAAAGTTGCTAAGGTTAGAAACACTCTGCTAGACTCACAGTTTGGGATTATAGATGTGCAGTATCTCATTTTACCCCATCAGGCATGTATACACATACGACCACACTAAAACTCTGGAGCTCTTTTACAGATATATTTAAATACGCAGAACTATAAGTTGCAATGAATATTCCCTGACATTTAAAAGCAGAACAGCAAATAAACTGGCCAACGGTGAAAAGTGAGGGCTCAAGTGCTCTTGTTATTGATGCGTCCATCCTTTCATTTGCATTCCTTCTCGTTCCTTGAAATTGAGCCTTTGTTCTGGTTGTACTTATGATGGAAAAATTGTGTATGTGCATACACACACACACACACACACACACACAAAACATGCTGCTCTATGACTGTAATAAAGTCTTGCTACTATGACTTAGAGTTTGAAAGCACCCACCACATTGATAAGCTGGGCCAGAATAACCTCCAATTCTATCACAACTAACTGTGAAGAATTGAAGGCTGGGCGAATTAAGTTGTTGTAGCGTGAAACGTTGAGGAGATGGTTCATTAACTTCTCTTCAGCATCAGCCGTCTCACTTCCTGTAAAGTAGGAAAGAAAGAACTGGGTCACAGAAAGGAGGCAGAATCCTGTCCTTGATAAGCCCATCACAACCTGGGAAAAGATGATAACCTTCAACCCATGAGAGTCCTTCAGAAAGTTGGCCAACTCTTCATTGGCCAAAGATGATAATAACCAGCTGAGAACGTGACAATTTCCTGAAACAACTCATAACCTTTCTTTTATGCTTCCCCTTATAACTGGAACTGTGTGCCAGAACACGTGTAGGCTATTGTTTTCTTTCTGGATTAGATCTAGAACTATGCAACTCAGTTGCAGAATACAGAATAACAAGAGTTAGAAGGGACCTTGGAGGTCTTCTAGTCCAACCCCATGCTCAACCCCATAACACTCTGGATGGCTGTCCAATCTCTTCTTGATGTGTGTCTTTTTTTTCTGGTTTGGCATTGATCTGTTGTTGTCATTCTGGCTTATATCCATGGCTAACAGTTCCATCCATCATATGAGCTCTACTCATTGGGATTAACAGACTGAGGGCAAACAATTGCTTGTGTTAAAAATACACCTAAAAAAACCTGGTGGGCTTAGGAAAGGTCAATTCAAAAGTAGATTTGAAAACCTCTTTGAACACTTCCATTACCTTCCTCTTCTCTCCTCCTCTCTGTCCACTTAAGAGTGCTCCAAATTAATTAGCTCAAATTTGAAATGGGCAATGACCCATCCTATTCTAGTGTCTGGGGCTGCGATCCACTTTTCCCTTATTTTATGGCTGCGATCCACTAGATGTCAGCAGATGGCCTGCACAAAGACATTTGTGAGGCCTGTGTGTTTGTGTGCAGAAAACCGATCTTTCTGTGTTTTCAAAAACTCATCGTTTCCCATTATTTTAAGAATCGTTGATCCTGACCAAATTAAACACTGAGCACTTGATGCGTTAAACAGTCAGATTGATAACTCATCCTTTTTACATGTTATTCCTAAAGACTGCTTCCCCCCCCCCTTGTCTCCATGAATAGATGTGACCAGTACAGTTTTTCACCTTGCCTATTAAATTATTTTACATTGGACCAAGAATACAGGCTGTCTGTGAAACCTCTGGAGAACCCAAGTGGCTAGTTTTTTAAAAAAACAAACAAACGGGGGGGGGGACAGAAGGAGAGGAATCCAAGTATGAGTGATTTAATAAACCACCCGCCAAATGATCTGGGCAACTTATGCGCTGTGACTCCAACAGCTGGTTTATTTCCTGCAGCAGTCCCACAGCCAACGTGCTTATCTAATAATTCAAGGGAAAAAAAGTCACGCGTCAGAGAAAGCACTTTAAAGCGAGCATCACTTTGGAAATAAGGATTGATTTCTTTGCAGGGAAGCTGGCCAACAAACTTGCAGAGCCCTGCAATATCGGTCCACTAAAAGGAGCCCATTCTCCTCTGTCCTCCAGGACTGGTTAATGCCAGCCTTCTGCAGATAATCAGATGGATTGCATCCCTTCGGGATGGGCTTGGAACACAAAACCCATCCTCCCCAGGCAGCAAATGCCCTGCCACCTGGAAATGGATGGGAACCCATAGTCCAAATATATCTGGAAGCCGCCCAGTGCAAGAAGGCTGGTTCATCTTGACATGATATCTCTACTTAGATCCCCGGGCTGTACAAATATTTTGTACCAATTCTACATTCTGTCCACAATTCTGTCTCACCTCTTCCTTTCAGTTGCACAACTGGGGAACTGAAACGTTCGAGGTCATTTTGGACCGTTTGCATTCTTTCCAGTCCCCGACTTTCTTTCCTCTTCTAGGTAACTTTTGTCTTTTTTTTTTTTTTTTTTTTTTTTGGTCTAGGTAACTTTTGTCTGAAAGACACCCTTTTGAGCTTTTAGCTACTCCTAATAAAAACATTGCCTACTTACAGATTTTGGAATTTTGCCTTGAAGAACCGACACAGTAATGATTGTCTTTTCTACTCCCACCCCTCCCCAGAAGTCTGTGTAGAATTTCAGTTTTTCTAACCCCAGTAAGTAAAAGGAAGGAAGTTGAAAATGTAGGCATCCCCTTCTCCTCTGTTATTGAACGCTAAAGTTCTTCTCAAAATCCTCTGGAATTTGTGACTTGCTCCTGACACCAAAACAAATTCTACACTAGGGCTCTCTAGACTGTACAGCACAAATGCAGCATTTGAAACAAGAAAGTTCTAATGGAAAAAAAGAGCCCAAGAATCCCGCCTTAACATAACCAGAGAGAGAGGGGGGAGGATTTTAAATCCAAAAGTGGATGTCCCATTTTTTAATCTGGCCTCTGACCTTCTTCTTTCCACCCGTTCCTCTTGCAATGCTTCTTGTGGACGTCCAAAAATGAGCAGGCTATAATAAATCAGGCATAGCTTGGAAAATGGATTAACTATAGTAGAAAGAGTCTTTGTGAAAAAGCAGAGAAATAGACAGTGGACTTAACAGAGCACCCTCCCATTTCAGCCCATTTGGAGTTATTTCAGATAATGGTTATGAAATCACATTAGCTGATTAATCAGTCTCTATTTGCCGGATGTACTGCCATTTAGTGCCCTGCTAATCAGTCTTTATGATGGTATCAGCAGGAGACGTAGCCAAGGAAGACTGTTTATGCCTTGGTCACTCCTCGGGTGCACGTATGCCTCCTTAAACCACTTTTTAAAAGCATCAGTGGAAAGTCCAAAGAAAGGGCAGTCAGAATTTGGCCACAGTAAACCTCAAAATGGACGAAAACCGAATAGGTCTCCTGCAACATAAGTATTCTGTTCTGCTCATTTCCATTGCTATCCACGGATCAAAGGAAACATCTTCACCAAAACCAATTTGGTTACAATGTGACAGCAGACCCATCTTGCTGAAACCACAAAATGTGTCACAACGACATAGACTTCCTTCAACTTTTACACCTTGACACCCCCCCACATACACTTTTTTAAGGAACAATTTTCCTAGCAAACGAGAGACTTATTTCAAGGAGGAGGAGGACGATATGCAATGCTTGTAAAAAGTCTGCAAAGCTCTTTTTTTTATTTTTACAGTACAGAAGGAGAAAGGTTACTCACCGTTAATAGAAAAGGAAAGCACAGCCAAGACAAAAAATGGGTCTGTATTCCTCATGGCAGTTAACAAACCGCACCCCCAGCCCCCCCAGAGTTAAAATACTGTTGCTCCAAAACCCCGCAGTTGTGTGGAGAAGAGGCAGGAGTTGTGAGGGCAGGACAGGCGTTGAGGAATCAAAGCAAAACAGGGCTGGGAAACAGCTCGGAGCTGCAAAAGGTGTCTGTATAGGACCCAGTAGGTCTTCCAAGAAGGGGGTGGTGCTTCCTCTGGGGGGCCCTCCCTCTTTGCAGCTGTTTAAAGACAAGGCAATGGGGAAGAAACACCAGTCTGGATGGATTCAGGATCAAAGGGACTCTCTTTAGGGGGCACCTGGCCCAGGCTGGCTGGCAAAATTTCCCAGGGACTCAGGGGCATGTAAAGGGCTGAGTACTAAAAGTGATGTGATGCAGATTTTGCAATGCCAGTGGAGGGAGGGGGCAGAAGGATGGCACAGCAGCTCTCAGATGAGTGAAGCCTGAGAGATAACTTCATTGGAAAAGCATCAGCTCCCCTCTCAGAGTTCTGCTGATTATCTATCCTAGACTCCCCAAATGGAACAGAGGCCAGGAGAACATAAGAAGTCCATCTATGTTGGGATGAAGGAAGAGGAGTAAAAGAATTTGCTTTTCAGGAGACGATCCCAGGTTTAGCTCTATCTTTGTTTGAAGCCTTCCCAAAACTACCAGATGGGGCTCCTGATTGTTCCCCCCTGATGTTCCTTGGTGTACACTTTCCCAAGTTGTTCAGTAGCAACTGAAAATTTCTTGGAATTATAGTCCCTGCAGTAGATGCCATGTTGAGTAAGGAAGATGTTTTACCACCACTTTGTTTCCCGAGTAAAGTTGAGCCTGGATTTTGAGAATGTCTCTGACCAGGTGCAAAATAACTCAACATATGACAATGCAATGAAAGATGCACCATTGTGATTAAAACTGGCAAACAGTGTGCTAACCAGGCCTTCATAGAAACAAGAGATATTCAGTTGGGTCAAAGTAGAAGAAAGTGAAGTCTAGGTTGATTTCTCACTTGAAGCTCATGGGAAATTCATGGTCAAGACCCAAAAGACTCCACTGATGTTGGCCCTCGGAGATCAGCTGGGTGAAATCTCCAACTCTTAAGTTTGTGGTTGGTGATTTACTCTTTTCTTGCAATTCCAAATATACTTCCTTGGGAGTAAAGTCCCTTGGATCACTCCACCTTAGCAACATGAAAGGGGATGGATTTCAACTCCCAGAATTCCCCAGCCAAAAGGAAAAAAAGAGAAAAGGTTGGGTCAAACAGTAACCTTTCTATCCCTTAACCAAGTAAACTTGAAAACTCTCATTGGATATCTGGAAAAAAAATGGCAGCGATAATATTAACTCAGAAATGGTTCCGGGAACTTCAGCCAAATTTAGCAAAGTGTTTCCTGCCTTTAGGATGAAGCTTCTTGCTGCAGATCCAGCCTGTGCCATGGCAGGTCTGGATCTGGATCCCTCCTTGGACTTTTGCCTATAACTGGTTCAGCAGAAGATTTTTGCTTAGAGCGCTTTGGATCACAGCCTATTTCCGATGCACTGGATTTGGCACTGCAGTTAAATCCAGTGGGAGGGGGCGGGACACTTTCCGTGGTCTGGAAAGCAAGGACACGGCACCCTTACAAGTCCCTGCCATTCCCATAAGTGCAGAGAGGATGGAAAACACCTCGGGGCAGTGGGAATTGTAGTATTCTGGCAGTATCCACAGCCCCAAGGTATCCTACCTTATCGGAAGGATGTATTGATGCAATTATCTTATAAAAACGTATTTCATACATTGCCTGCCTCTGTGTTTTCAGGATGCAGGTTGCCTAAGAAATATAAGAAAAAGGTTTCTAGCAGGACTACCAGGTTCTGTAACAGCTTTGTTCCCTATGCTATCCATCTGGTAAACTCATTTTTCTCACCATGTATATGTATACATCCGAACTAGATTGTGCTGTTTCTCTGGGTCATATATGTTTGTGTATGTGAATATATTTATTATTATTGTTGTTGTTGTTTTGTTGTTATTGTTATTGTTATTTCATGTTTATGCAGTGTATACTGGAGATGGTTATCCTTTGAAAGCTGTATACAACGAAATCTCATTTTAATGTATCAATGCACATTTAAAGTGACAATGAGATTATTCTATTCTTTTCTTTTCTTTTCTATTCTATTCTATTCTATTCTATTCTATTCTATTCTATTCTATTCTATTCTATTCTATTCTATTCTATTCTGTTCTGTTCTGTTCTGTTCTATTCTATTCTATTCTATTCTATTCTATTCTATTCTATTCTATTCTATTCTCCATTCCATATTTTCTATTCTATTCTATTCTATTCTATTCTATTCTATTCTATTCTATTCTATTCTATTCTATTCTATTCTATTCTATTCTATTCATAAGAAAAAAGTTGTTTCCTACACATTAACAGGATGCAACTTTCCATTCCTGCAGTGCTACGAGAAATCTTCTGACTCTCCGCTTTCACAATTGACTGGTTCAGAGAGCAGGAAACATAAATATGAAAAGTTCAATGCTCAGAGCTGAGATGGGGATTTCTCCTGCACTCCAGGTGCTCAAGTTGAAGTCCAGGTAAGAAAGCAGAGCTGTCCTGCCATTAGCTCTCTCTTTAACTTTGGAAAGACAACAGTTCCACAAAACTTCTTTTACTTATATGAAGAGCCATTATGTTTAGATTAATAGAATAAGAATAAGAATAAGACTAGACTAGAATAGACTAGACTAAAATAGAATAGAATAGAACAGAACAGAACAGAACAGAACAGAACAGAACAGAACAGAATAGAATAGAATAGAATAGAATATATAGAATGGAATGGAATGGAATAGAATAGAATAGAATAGAATAGAATAGAATAGAATAGAATAGAATAGAATAGAATAGAATAGAATAGAATAGAATAGAATAGAATAGAATAGAATAGAGCTGGAAGGGACCTTGGAGGTCTTCTAGTCCAGCCCCCCGCTTGAGCAGGAGAACCTATACTGATCAAGCCATCACAATAGGAGAAAGGGAACTCAGGCAACTGGAGGGCTAGTCTCAAAATCCAGCTTTTATAAATAGGAGAACGAGAAGTGGCCACTCAGAGTAGTGCCAGCATAATACGGCATTTTGAGAAGAAGATTCGTGTGGGTCAGTTGGCTTGAGTGTCTCATAAGAAGCCTATTGATTAAAAGTGGGAAGCAGAACATTGCCAAAAAAATGTCCACCTCCCTTTTATGCAAGCTTGCTATTGATTAGATTTTAAAACCAAAATAGCACAAGGTAGAGATCTTGCTATTAAGCAGCCACCGCACCTTTTAGAACCAAGATATATTTTCCTCAGAACTGTAAATAGGTCTGTGAGTAAGTCCATCCTAGGGCAAAGCTATAGGGACAATCCCATCTGTAAAGTAACTAAATCTGAGGCATTCTAGATCTGTGGGACCTCAACTGCCCTAATGTCCTAGCTGGCAAAGAAGGATGTAAAAAGGCCAGTTCTTTGCAGTTATTTGTGAAGTTTCTTCACGCTTAGATACCACGAGAGAAACTTATTATACAAAGGTACTAAAAACCAATTTCTTGCTCAAGTGCAGTTGAAATGGCCGTGAAATTGGGCATTGCTTCATGCAGATGCTTTCAGATATTGAAACACCATAGAATGGATGGATGGCCCAACTCCCTTTGGTGAGAACCTGATTGGTGGAGGAGAACCAGTTTGGTGCAATGGTTAAGGTGCTGGTCCAGGAACCAGGAGACAATGAGTTCTAGTTCTGCCTTAGACATTAAATCTGGCTGGTTGACTTTGGGCCATTCACCAGGAGACAGTGAGTTCTAGTCCTGCCTTAGGCATGAAAATCAGCGGGTAACTTTGGGTCAATCAACTGTCTCACCCCAGCCTACCTCTCAGGATTGTTGATGTAGAGAAAATAGGAGGAGGTGGGAGTATTAGATATGTCTGCTGCATTGAATTACTTATAAAATAATAAAGGCAGGATAAAAATCTAATAAATTTCTCAACTTTTGGCCTCTCTAGGTGATCCTTTTCTGGAAAAAGAAATACAAGAACTTAGCAACTTAATTAATCATTTTTTCCAGGCAATTGCACCCACACATAAAAATGAGGCTATGGTATCAGTGAGACTGGAAGTCCTGGTGTAACTTAATTCATGAATACAAGAGGCATTTTTAACAAAAATGATTTTCACAGCTACCAGGGTTGCTGGCTATTTTTTATTTTTGTATGACCCTTAGTTGAGATGCTTCTGTCCAAGGTCCTGAAAGCCCAGATTAATTTTGCCACCTAGCAAAATAAGCTTCAAAGGATTCACATTGTGGGTTAAGTTCTCATTTGCTGAGCCATCCTTTATGACTTAAATTGTCTGGGCTAAGCCCGCCTGCCAACTCATAGACTGTGGTGTCCAACTCCATAATCAGGGCTCTTGCCAAGGAAGAGGCAACAAACAGTCTTGCAGCTGGGAGCTGAACATTTTTTTTTAAATGAAGACAAGAGTATCAGAAGATGGGGGGCATTGTTAGCTGTAAAATACCCATTTTTTTTAGAGGGAAAAGACTGGTCGATGTAAAAGAAAATTCACAGCTCCAGGAATTTAAGTGAAGTTACGAATATGGGATGACCTGACTTGTCAGACCCACTTTTTTCTGCCTGAATACTCCCTTCTTATGGGGCCCAGGGGCATTTCTTGAAAGAAAGGTAGTGCTTTGTTAGCCTTTGTGTGTGTGTGCTTTTATTGCTCTTTTTTTAAAGGAGAGGGGGAGGGAGGAATCTCATGGGATCTAATCTAGATGGTGGGAATCTCAGATGCATGACGGAGACCTGTGAAGCAATGAAGAGACTTGATGGTTTTACTGATGGCCAGGATCAGTCTACAGGTAGTTCTCGACTTACAACAGTTCATTTAGTTCAAAGTTATAACGGCACTGAAAAAAGTGACTTATGACCGTTGTTCACAGTTACTCCTTTTGAAGCAGCCCCATGATCCTGGGATCAAAATTCAGATGCGTGGCAACCAGTTCATACTTATCCCAGTGGTGGGATTCAGCCAGTTCGCAACACTTCGGAAAACGGGTAGTTAATATTTTGTTTTCCAGGTCCAGAATTGACTTCCGGAAGCAGCATCCACGCAGAGAACCAGTTGTTCACCTATTTGAATCCCACCACTGATCATTATCTATCTATCTATTTAGCTATCTATCTATCATCTATCCATTCATCCATCCATCCATCCATCCATGCATCCATCTATTGTATCTATCTCTGTCTGTCTGTCTATCTATCTATCTATCTATCTATCTATCTATCTATCTATCTATCTATCTACGTCTGCTATCTGCCTCTTTATCTTTATCTATGTATCATTTATCTATCTATCTATCTATCTATCTATCTATCTATCTATCTATCTATCTATCTATCTATCTATCTATCTGTGTGTCTGTCTGTCTCACTGCCTGCCCGCCGTTTTGCCTATCGATCTATTTCTCTGTGTGTGTGTGTGTCTCTCTCTCTCATCTGTCTGTCTATCATATCTATCTATCTATCTATCTATCTATCTATCTATCTATCTATCTATCTATCTATCTATCTATCTATTTCTCACTCTCTCATCTATCTATCTATCTATCTATCTATCTATCTATCTATCTATCTATCTATCTACCTACCTACCTACCTACCTACCTACCTATCCAGTGGTAGAGCTAATTTTTGGTTGCCCGGGCCCAGAATGGACTTCCGGAAGCGTCATCCACACAGAGAACCGGTTGTTCACCTATTTGAATCCTACCATTGCTTAGGACTGTTGCCGGGTCCCAAGGTCATGTGATCAAATTCAATGGGGAAGGCGGCTTGACTTAAGAACCGAGTTACTAACATATCAGCTGCAGTGATTCACTTAACAAATGGGGCAAGGAAGGATATAAAATGAGGCAAAACTCACTTAACAAATGTCTCACCTATCCACAGAAAGGGCTACCTGTACAGTACATAGGAAAAATTTAGTTTTAGTATTTTCCTTTAGTTCTGCCCGATTTCTCTCCTTCTGCATCCGATTATTCAGGCTGTAGACGTCCCTGTCCTTAAGACAGACCTTGTTTGGGAATAACAGATTGCACGAGTGTTCTTCCTTTTCAAATGATCCAGCCAGTTCTCAAGCCCCTCATTTTTTTGCTTGATGGTGACAGATCCTTAATAAGTCCATGCATCAGAGAAATGGAACGGCCATCCTGAAAATTAAGTAGCCTCACAGCAGCTCGTTGTGTGTTTGTTTTCAGAAACGGCCTGCCTTGTTCCCATAGAGGATTTTGCTTGGGGAAAATCTCAGAAGTCGCTTTGGAAAAGCCCGACCTACCGTAGTTCCACATCTTCTTCCTCGCTGATTCAGCAGACCATGGCCACTTTGTGCTATGCGGCCTTTCGAACGCAGAGAGAACTGTATCCTGTGGCTAAAAGACAAAGATTTCAGCAAGCTGCATTGGAAAGCCGTGTTCACACTCCAAGGTCACGCTTTAACTTTAGCCAAGGGTCTCTGCTCTGCTTTCACAGGAAGCTTCGGAAGTGACAAACAGGACTTGGTTGAAATTGGGAGGGGTTGGGGGGCTGGGCTGAATGGGGTCATCAGAGTAGGTTTTTAAGACAACTCTCTAGGACAGGGGTCCCCAACCTTGGTGACTTTAAGACCTGTGGACTTCAATTCTGGGGAATTCTGGGAGTTGGAAGTCCACAAGTCTTAAAGTCGCCAAGGTTGGGGACCCCTGCTCTAGGACATTGACCAACAGGGGTGTTTCTCAACCTTAACAACCTGAAGCTGGTCGGACTAGAGATTGAGAAACATTGATCAACAGAATGAGATGGAAATCCCCTAATTCAGCAGTCTCCAACCTTTGTGACTTGGCAACCCATCAGAGGGGAGGAGAGGGGAACCAGGCTGTGTGAGTGGTAGGCTGGCGTGCACTAATGGGTGATATATAAGCCTAAATGCTTAATCAATCAGAATAGAGCTGGAAGGGACCTTAAAGGTCTTCTAGTCCAATTCCCTGCTCAAGCAGGAGACAAGTGGCTGCCCGGTCTCTTCTTAAAGACCTCCAGTGATGGAGCACCCACAACTTCTGGTGGCCAGCTGTTCCACTGGTTAACTGTCCTCATGGTTAGGCAGTTTCTCCTTAGTTCCAGTTTGCTTCTCTCCTTGATTAGTTTCCATCCGTTGTTTCTTGTCCTGCCCTCTGGAAAACAAGTTGTCCCCGTCTTCTTTGTGGCAGCCTCTCAAATACTGGAATGCTACTGCTAAAGCTATCAGCAGCATATAAATTTGATACAGGCTCTCCTCAACTTACAACACTTCACTCAGTGACAGTTTGAAGTTACAACGGCACTGCCAAAAGTGACTTAGGACCATTTTTCACACTTATGACCTTTCGCAACATCCCCGTGATTTACATTTGGACACTTGGCAACTGACTCACATTTGTGACCGCTGCAGCGTCCCAGAGTCACGTGACCCCCTTTGGTGACCTTCTGACAAGCAAAGTCAATGGGGGAAACCCAGATTCGCTTAACAACTGGGTTTCTGACTTATTCACTTAACGACTGTGGCGGGGGGGAAGACTCACTATAACAATTTTTTCAGTTAGCCACATAAATTTGGGCTCAATTGTGGTCGTACGTTGAGGACTACCTGTAAATACATTTGATAAATAATGCATCCTCCAATATAATAAAGCAGATGACTGCATTAGAGGAGTTCCATTAAAGGTGGGGGGGAAATCTCCGTATTTGAGATAAGATAAGATAAGATAAGATAAGATATAAGATAAGATAAGATAAGACAAAATAAGATAAGGTAAGGCAAGGCAAGGCAAGATAAGATAAGATAGGATAGGATAGGATAGGATAAGATAGGATAGGATAAGATAGGATAGGATAGGATAGGATAGGATAAGATAAGATAAGATAAGATAAGATAAGATAAGATAAGATAAGATAAGATAAGATAAGATAAGATAAGATAAGATAAGATAAGATAAGATAAGATAAGATAAGATAAGATAAGATAAGATAAGATAGGATAAGATAGGATAAGATATAAGATAAGACAAGAAAAAATAAAGCAAGGCAAGGCAAGGCAAGGCAAGGCAAGATAAGATAAGATAAACCTTTATTGTCATTTTTATACTGTGGGCACAACGGCACATATCAAAAATTAAATTTAGTTGCCCGCTCTCAAATGAAACACATACATGACACACACCTAAACATACTATGAACAACATATGTATAGACCCACATCCCTACATATATGTAGCAAATAAATATTAAATACTGTCCATCTTGAATATATGACAGAAGGAGGAAGCTTGAGAGTTCACAAGGTTAATGCTGTATAGGATGAAACTATGGCTGAATCTGGATGTTCTGCTACAGATATCACGGAGCCCCCTCCTCCCAGAAGGTAACAAGGAAAACCAGGTTGTGAAGAGCATGTGTGGTGTCCCAGATGATCTTATGGACCCTGCTCAAGCAGCGCTTCTGTGCTATGTCCTGGATGGGAGGGAGGGAGCTGCCAGTGATCTTTTCAGCCATCCTCACCACTCTCTGCACCGGCTTCCTGTCTGAAGCAGCGATGCCTCCAAACCAGACCGTGATGCTGTATGACAGGATGCTCTCGATTGTCCCCCTGTAGAAAGTGGTCAGGACAGGGGAAGGAAGGCGTGCTTTTCTCATGCAGTGCAGAAAATGCAGGCGCTGCTGTGCCCGCTTCACCAGTTTCTCGCTGTTGAGTGATCAAATCAGCCTACTCATTAGCTGCACAGCCAGAAATTTGATGCTGGTAACCATCTCCACAGGTGAATCATTAATGCACAGAGAAGTGTGGCTGTGCCTGCCTTTTCTGAAACCAACAATGATCTCTTTGGTTTTTCTGGTATTTCAAACTAGGCTGTTTTCCTTACACCAGTTCACCAGCCCCTCAACCTCCTTGCGGTAAGCTTCCACCTTGTCATCCTGAATAAGGCCCACTACTGTTGTATCATCTGCGAACTTCACAATATGGTTAGTGGCAAACCTAGCACAACAGTCATGGGTCGCCAGGGTGAACAGCAGCGGACTTAAGACGTACTACAAGTTTAAACTCTTTTGTCTTTCCCCCTTCGGGGTTAGGATGTGTGTTTCTTCAAGTCCAAGTCATTTCCCAGGTCTTTTTGTCTTGTTTTCTTATTAAGCTTTTTCGGAGGCTCTGAACTTATCATTTGTGCTGGGTGGAAAGCAATAATTTGTAGTGACATCATCTAAGAGGCCTGCGGGCAAAAAACAAGGGGGGGAGAGATGTTTCACATTAGCAAGGAAAAGAAGAGAGGAAACCAGACAGGAGGGGGAGTGGGAAGCTAAAAAGGAAATCTATCTCCAGTTCTAAAAACTGTACAGCCTCCTGGATACTAAGAGGATCCGTCTTCCCTAGGAGAGCCAGAAGCTGAACAGCTGCAACCTTTGTGACAGGAAGAAAAACACGATAGGGATAATTCAGGATTTTATAACCCTGGAAGCCACCTTGTCTTCCAGGGCTTTAAAAGGCAGAAAAAGGAGGTCTTTGCTTTTCAAAAGAAAAGGGAAACTAAGAAACTACAAACAGGCCAGTTTGGAGTGGAGCAGCATGGAGATGTCAGTAATAAATAAATAAAATGAACCGCATGTTCTTCAGATGGGTTAACAGAGGAGTGTGAGGCCTGCTCTTCAGAAAGCTGGTCCCTAACTCTGACCTGAGATCATCAGTCTTAAGAGATTAACCATGTTATGCTGTGGATAAATACTAACATTGGGGTTAGTGGGTGATAAATGGAGAACATGCACCATTGCTGGGGACTGGGGTATTTCTTCTTTCTTCTTTTGTTTGTTTGGAAAAACTCACGAAAACCTTATGGTACCTATTGTACTTTCAGGAATCCTACAAGAGAGGCAGCGGCTGTGCCCATTTTACAGGCAAGGAATGAAGGATGAGGCAAAGGAGAAATGATGACTTTGACCAACTCTACCCAAGACAACTGCTGGAATATCTACGGAGGTTCTCAGTCATCCAGGTCCAGGTTGTCCCAAAGCTGCTTTTTCAAAAGGCAACTGGACTTTCTTTGTTTTTCCTTGAAGATGTTTCGCTTCTCGTCCAAGAAGCTTCTTCGGTTCTGACCGAATGGTGGGGAATGGAAGGATTGGCTAACGACCAGATGACAGCAAGGATAAGTGATTAGTGATTGTGAGTTGATTGTGTTTGTATGAATGTAACTAATTTTTAAATTTTTATTGTATTTTTATTGTATTTGTTGTAAGCCGCCCTGGGTCCTAGGAGAAGGGTGGCATATAAATTTGATTATAAAATAAATAAATAAATATAAATCCTTCCATCTCCCACCATTCGGTCAGAACTGAAGAAGCTTCTTGGACGAGAAGTGAAACGTCTTCAAGGAAAAACAAAGACAGTCCAGTTGCCTTTTGAAAAAGCAGCTTTGGGACAACTTGCTGGAACAGGTAAGCTTCTAGAGCAGGCTGTTTAATCTTGCCCCCCCCCACTCTAGAGATTCTACCTGGACTTCGGTAGGCAGGTGAAGAGAGGAAAATGGTGTTGGAGATCAAATGTACTACAATCCTTCTCCCCCGTGGCTTTCACAAATCTTGCCCTTCTTTCTCTCCCTTCCTGTTAAGCTGTGCTTGAAAATGGAAGGAACTGACCTGAAAACAAGTACAACTTTCTAATCCACAGAGAACATTTTGAAAAGCGAACTCAAGGCTGCCTGCACTGAAAAACACGACCGTTCAGTCCAGGTAAGTGATTTCTCCTTAAAACCTTCCTGAAAATGCAGAGTAAAAAAAAAAAAATGCAGCTGGAATTGGCCAAGGTCTCAGATTCAGACCTTATACTTCAAAAGTTCAGGACAAACGTGAAACGGTCGATAAACAAATAATTGCAAGTTGAGAACTAGTTGTAATATTGTCATTGCAATGCTGCCCACTGAAGGGCCAGTTAGGGCCCAGAGAGCAGTGGAGGGGCAGATGGGTGACTACTTACCATGTTTGCAACATAGGAGCATCCAGGCACAAGAGAAAAACTATTAGCAAATTTCTGAGGAGCATAAAATTTTCAGAAGTTCTCTCTCCCAAAGCAAAAAAACCAAGCCCCAACTTCAAGGCAAGGACTCTGGAAAAAAAAAGACACCATAGCAGACATCAAAAATGCTCCACACTACAATATTTAATCCCAGATGCCACTTTTCTTTCTTCTTTCTCTCCTCTTTTTTCTTCCCTAACCATGCATTCACATACATGTTTATTTGTGCATTTAATTTTTTTTGGCTCAGGGCTAGGGACAGAGTTTTTTTTTTCTTGCACAAAATGAGAACCTTATCAGCACTGCTTCCTTCTCTGCAATCCAATTAAACCTCCCTTGCAGCTCTCTGCTATTCTATTTTAGTACAGAAAACTCTGCAGCTTTGGGCTGGCAAGAAAGAAAAAGAAACAAAGCCATCCAGCAAAGCTGAGTCAGCTACATGAAACCAGCAATGCAATTTCAGGATTCTGCTCTGATCTACCCGGATTTCTCGGCCATAGGACTCAAAGGCACTTTTTTTGGCCTGAAAACTTCCCAATCTGTGCCCTCACGTGGGCAATCTCAGGTGAACAAACCTGCACAACACACCTTTATGCACTGATGAAGTAGTTACGTAAAACATGTTTTTTTAACTTGGTTGCCGAAGAGAATCTTCCCAAATTTCTTCAAAGCCCATCCACATAGACTGTCGAATGTCTACCGACTGCCCTCTGGCGCTCCCGTTGGAAAATAGCACCCATCTCCCGATCCCTTGCGGTGCTGGTCTTGAATTATTTCATTTTATTAGCCCAGAAAGAGCATGTAAGGCTCCTCATGAAGCAAAAAGTGTCAAAAATCAAGGAACGCTAGCACCAGGAGAATCGCAACCTTACAGCCAGATATTTCTTCCTTAGGCTCTCATTTTCAAGATTCATCTCCGTGAGGGAACAGATTGTAGCGCTAATACTGGCAGCCCAAGGTTGCTATTGCTAAGCAAGACAAAAAATGATCATAAGTCCCTTTTTCAGTGCCCTTGTAACTTTGAAGAGTCCCTAAATGAACTGTTGCCCCTGTATTGTTCTTAGTGTGCAGTGTTATCTGTGTCAGGTTATACTTCATGTTCAAGGATAATGGGAAATTCAAATTAAAGCTGGCTTAATAAATTGTGCGTAGCTAGATACACAGACAGACAGACCCTTTATTGGCTGGAAAGATTAAACACATTTCTGAAACTCTTGAGAAATCTATAACAGAAGAGGAAAAGAATTAATGAGTGGATTTCCTGGGACACCACAATGACTGGCAAAGTGACCGTACGGTTAGTTATTAAGAAAGAGAGGAGAGAATAAAAATATATAGCATCCGAGGAACAAGCAGTGGGATATGAATATTTAAATACAGATGCCTTTCCTTTTTTCCATGCAGCTAAAAAAACAAAAAACAAAGTGGGTTTAGTCATCCCAAGAGCCTGGAGAAAGCAAATGTTCTCTCTTAGGTTGATTTGTATTAGATTCTTATTCTGCTTTTTCCATCTGGTTTCTCCATTAGGGTTTTTACAAAGCACAGTGTGAGCGAACAGCTTTCTAGCTAAAGGCAATCTTAGCGTTACCAAAAACCTGAAAATCAGACTTTGGGGAATACTTGGATGATTCAGAAATAGTTTAAAAGCAAAAATGCCAATTCAGAAGCTCAACATCTTGTTTGTTAGTCTCAAAGGAGTGCCTTTCTCCCCCCCCCCCCGCAAACACACCATTGGGAGCAGCAAACACCTGGGCAGGGCGATTTAAACAATTTTAATTTTAATCAATTTCCCACTGGTCACCCGAGTAGAAAAAGTTGCATCCTGCTGGATAATAAAGTCCAGTGAATTGATTAAAAAAAAGAGTTTTGAGGTGCAGACCCCATTTTGATCTTTTGCTCCATCCATGACCTTCCGAAGGAAGCTTTGCAAGGAAACAGGTGCCCATGATGTTTCTCTAGATCCCCAAGGGTCTCAGCTGCAGAGCTCCTGACTTTTCAGTGGCTGCTCCATATTTCAAAACCTGAACATTGCTTAGAGAGCAACTTCGCACATTTAGACTTCGGCCTCATAAAAATGAAGGGTTCCTGCTGCCTTGCTTGGCTCTTGGCTAGATGGAGATGTAGTAGTTTCCTCTTGGTCATTGTCTCTAAAGGAGCTGCATGCTGAGTTCATCAGGGCTGAAAATAAAGCCAGACAGATGGGGCTGCTCTCTCACCTTAGAGGTCAACAGCTCAGTTTGCATGTAAGAGTTGGAAGACTCTGATATGATAGCCATCTTCCAGTACTTGAGGAGCTGTCACAGAGAAGAAGGGGCCTCTTGTCCTGAGGACAGGACAAGAAGTAATGGACAGAAGCTTATCCAAGAGAGAAGCAATCTAGAACTAAGGAGAAGTCTCCTGACAGTTAAAACAATCAACCAATGGAAAGACTTGCCTCCAGAAGTGATGGGTGCTCCATCACTGGAGGTTTTCAAGAAGAGACTGGACAGCCATTTATCTGGGATGGTACAGGGTCTCCTGTTTGAGCAGGGGGTTGGAATAGAAGATCTCCAAGATCCCTTCCCATCCTCTTATTATATGTTCTAAGAATCCCTAGACATAATACCACATGGCCAGGGGGATAGCCAAGCCAATCATTTTCTTTTCAATGAAAGTTTTAACTTCCAACAGCAACAGCAACGTTAAAATCTACAGGGGAATGTCCAGATCAGGTGGAGGATATTAGAAGATCAGTAGAAACAGACACTGGGATGGATCGCTGCATCTTTCTGTTCTAAAGATGACCCTAAATTTAAGCCTGGTAGCTCAGCAACCCTGGGAATCAGCCAGTGGGGCCGTAGCAGTCGCTTTTAACCTCGCTAACCTGCCACAGTCAGCAGCAGCTGTGGCTCACATGTCAGAAGCAATTGCATCTCTTGAGGGCAGGAAAGTTCAGGCGGCTTTCAGTTAAACCCTTAAACTGCAAGGGGGAAGGGGGAGGAGGAGGAGGAGGAGGAGGAGGAGGAGGAGGAGGAGGAGGAGAGCTGTGGGGTCCTTGGTGCTCTCTGAGCTGGGTGGTTTTCTTCCAGACATTTCATAACCCAACTAGAGAACATCATCAGTTCTAGAAGGAAGTGGGATTTGTGGAGTGGAGGAGGAGGAGGAGGAGGAGGAGGAGGAGGAGGAGGAGGAGGAGGAGGAGGAGGACTGAGGTGTCCTTGGTGCACTCTGAGCCTGGTGGCTTTTCTGCAGACATTTCATTACCCAAACTATGTAACATCATCTGTGCTAAAAGGGAGTGTGATTTGTGGAGAGGAAGAGGAGGAGGAGGAGGAGCAGAAGGAGGAGAAGGAATAATCAACTTTTGCAGCATAAAAAAATAGCAATCTTCTTGACAACCATAACAGTTGCTTTATCCCACCCAGTGTTCACTTAACAATCATCACAAAAACGGTAACATTGGGCTAGTCACATGGGTGTCGTGCTTATTACAAGATTAATGGACAGGCTCCAGTATGGTCATAAGTTGAAGACTTCCTGTACCTCCGAGCTGCTAATTTTCATGGAGATACCGTGGAGTTGGTGGCAGTGATGTTGGGGAGGCCAGAAGGCCTTCTCTTGGTCACAGTCCCTGAGATTTTTTTTTTATTTTTTTTATTTTTTAATGAAAAAATTCTTTTATTAAAATAATCAGCATTGAACATAAAATCATTGCATCAATCATCATAGCACCTGATATACATCACTAAGCATTAATCTTTATAATCGTCTGGTTTGGTAACCATTTTTCACTCCGCACATCAAGCCTCAACTAAACGCCTGTTACAATTTATTTGCTTGGTGTTTCTCTTTTCTATAGTCTATCCACAGTTCCTAGTCTATCACATATTATTCATCTCAGTATTAGTACAATCTTTTATGATCCCTAACCAATAATCCTGAGGTAGAAGTTCAGTATCCTGAGGTAGAAATTCAGAACGCTTTCCCAATATTAAAGCAATCAACATTAAATCTGGGTTCATATTAATAAGCTGTCTTCATACGACCCGAAAATACATCTCTTGTATATGGTCTATCTACATTCATACAATCAGCATTGAACATAAAATCATAGTATGCATCAATCATCATAGCACCTGATATACATCACTAAGTATTAATCTTTATAAACGTCTGGTTTGGTAAACATTTTTCGCTCCTCACATCAAGCCTCAACTAGACGCCTGTTACAATTTATTTGATTGGTGTTTTTCTTTTCTATAGTCTATCCACAGTTTCTAGTCTATCACATATTATTCATCTCAGTATTAGTACCATCTTTTATGGTCCCTAACCAAAAATCTTGAGGTAAAAGTTTAATAACCTGAGGTAAATCTTGTATATGGTTTATCTACTATATCTAGTCTATCACATATTGTTCATTCACGCTTCTGAATTAACTTCGTCTCAGTAATAGTGCAATCTTTTATAGTCCCTAACCAAAGATCCTGAGGTAGAAGTTTCATAACCTGAGATAGAAATTCATTCCGCTTTATCAATATTAGAGCAAACAACATTAAGCATAAGATCATATTAAGATGCTTTCATCATATAACATAGGCATACAACATTAGGTGTTAGTCTTTGTAAACATTTGTTTCGGTAAACATTCTTCCCTCTTTACGTCGAGTCTCAACTAAACGCCAGGTGCATTTTGTTTGATTGGTGTTTCTCTTGTATATAGTCTATCCACTGTTTCCAGTCTGCCAAATATTGTTCATTTGAGCGATCTTTCAGGTATGCCGATATTTTCGCCATTTCTGCCAGATTTGTTACTTTCACAGTCCATTCTTCTATAGGCGGTATTTCTGGATTCTTCCAGTATAGTCCCACCAACAATCTGGCTGCTGTGATCAAGTTCAGAAATAAGCTCGTCTCTGAGGTAGTGCAGTCCTTTGTTATCCCTAACAAAAACACCTGAGGTAGAAATTCAATACGCTTTTTGAAAATGGTTTGGAGTGTCCACCATATCTTCCTCCAGAAGGCTCTGATTTTTCTGCATGTCCACCATACATGAAAGTAGGTAGCCTCCCCGTCACCACACCTCCAGCATTTGGGCTGGGAGTCTGGATAGATGAGTGATAGTTTTTTCGGGTCGAGGTGCCACCTATAGAACATCTTGTAGAAGTTTTCCCTTAGGTGTTGCGATTTCATAAATTCCACATTTTTCACCCAGATTTTCTCCCACGTGTCCATGGTGATCGGATGCCCAAAGTCTTGTCCCCACTTTATCATACAGTTTTTGACTAGCTCGGTTTCAGAGTCCATTTCTATCAGAATGCTGTACACTCGTTTGATGTGCATGATCCCCTGTTCTCTAATCTGTTCAATTAGGTTCTCGTTGGTCTGGGAGAATCCCTTCTTCTTATCTTTACGCCACCTTGATTGCAGTTGTATATATGATAGCCAGGTACCTCCTATTCCTTTGTTTGCTAGCATTGCTTGGGGTTTCAAGGAGAACCCATTTTCTTCTCCCAGTACAAGTTTACTGTAGGGCACCACTTCTAGCCCTTGGGATGTGTTTATATCCCCTATTGCGTGTCCGGGGATCGTCCAGGTGGGAATCTTGTCGTGTAGGAGGTGTTTATATTTCTTCCAGACCCATAACAATGGGATTCGTAGTGGGTTCTCCTTGAAGTTCCTGTCTGCCTTTTTGTCGTATACTAAGTATGCGTGCCAGCCGAGTAGTAGGCCATGCCCTTCAACATTCAGTATTCTATCATTCGTCATATTGATCCAGTCACTCACCGCCACCAACGTTGCTGCATAGTAGTATAGCTTTAGATTAGGCATTTTTTTTGTATAAAAATTCCTTTATTAAAACAATCAGCATTGTACATAAAATCTTTGTATGCATCAAACATCATAGCATCTGATATACAACACTACGTATTATTCTTTGTAAACGTCTGGTTTGGTAAACATTTTTCACTCCTTACTTCAATCCTCTATTATACCCCTGTTACATTTTTTATTCTCTATGATCCCTAACAATAGGTCCTGAGGTAGTAGTTAGACATTAAATATAAGATCATATTAATAATCAATCATCATAGAACACAACATATAACACTAGGTATTAATCTTTGTAAACGTCTGGTTTGGTAAATATTCTTTACTCCTCACTTCCAGCCTCAACTATATGTCTGTTGTATTTTATCTTTTATGATCGTTAGCAAAAGATCTTGAGGTAGCGATTCAATAACCTGGGGTAAAAATTCAGTCTGCTTTTTCATTATTAAAGTAATCAACACTAAGCATAAGATCATATTAATAAGCAATCATCATAGAACACAACATATAACACTAGGTATTAATCTTTGTAAACGTCTGGATTGGTAAATATTCTTTACTCCTCCCTTCCAGCCTCAACTATATGTCTGTTACATTTTATCTTTTATGATCCCTAGCAAAAGATCCTGAGGTAGAAATTCAATAACCTGGGGTAAAAAATTCAGTCTGCTTTTTCATTATTAAAGTAAACAACATTAAACATAAGATCGTGTTAAGAGGCATTAGTCATAGAACATAAACATTCAACATTAGGTGTTAGTTTTTGTAAACATTTGATTTGTTATACATTCTTCCCTCCTCGCGTCAAGTCTTAGCTAAACGCCAGATGCATTTTGTTTGATTGGTGTTTCTCTTGGATATAGTCTATCCATTGTTTCCAGTCCGTCAAATATTGTTCATTGGAGCGACCTTTCAAGTATGCTGATATTTTCGCCATTTCCGCCAAGTTTGTTACTTTCACAGTCCATTCTTCAATAGGTGGTATTTCTGGATTCTTCCAGTATTGTCCCACCAACAATCTCGCTGCTGTAATCAAGTTCAGGAATAAGTTCGTCTCTGAAGTATTGATATCCTTTGTAATCCCTAACAAAAAAATCTGAGGTAGAAATTCTATACGCTTTGTGAAAATGGTTTGGAGTGTCCACCATATCTTCCTCCAGAAGGCTCTGATTTTTCTGTATGTCCACCATACATGAAAGTAGGTAGCTTCCCCGTCCCCACACCTCCAGCATTTGGGCTGGGAGTCTGGGTAGATGAGCGATAGTTTTTTCGGGTCGAGCTGCCACCTATAGAACATCTTGTAGAAGTTTTCCCTTAAGTGTTGCGATTTAGTAAATTCTACATTTCTCACCCAAATTTTCTCCCACGTGTCCATGGTGATAGAATGCCCAAAGTCTTGTTCCCACTTTACCATACAGCTCTTGACTAGTTCGGTTTCAGAGTCCATTTCTATCAAAATGCTGTACACTCGTTTGATGTGCATGATCCCCTGTTCTCTAATCTGTTCAATTAGTTTCTCATCGGTCCGGGAGAAGCCCTTCTTCTTATCTTTACGCCACCTTGATTGCAGTTGTATATATGATAACCAGGTACCTCCTATTCCTCTGTTTGCTAGCGTTGCTTGGGGTTTCAAGAGGAACCTATTTTCTTCTCCCAGTACAAGTTTACTGTAGGGCACCACTTCTTGCCTTTGGGATGTGTTCATATCCCCTATTGCGTGTCCGGGGATCGTCCAGATGGGAATCTTGTCGTGTAGAAGGTGTTTATATTTTTTCCAGACCCATAACAATGGGATCCGTAGTGGGTTCTCCTTGAAGTTCCTGTCTGCCTTTTTGTCGTATACTAAGTATGCGTGCCAGCCAAATGGTAGACCATGCCCTTCAACATTCAGTATTCTCTCATTCGTCATATTGATCCAGTCACTCACCGCCACCAACGTCGCTGCATAGTAGTATAGCTTTAGATTAGGCATTTTTAGTCCCCCTCTCTTCCTTATGTCCTGGATAATTTTCAGTTTCACCCTCGGTCTCTTGTCATCCCAAATAAATGATGCCCCTCTGCCAATTGTCCAGGTCCTCATCCTTTTTGAGTATGGGTAGCATTTGGAAGAGAAATAGAAATCTTGGCAGGACGTTCATCTTTACTGCTGCTATCCTGCCCAGCAAGGATAGTCGTAGTGTTTTCCACCTTTCCAGATCTGCTTGTATCTTGCTCCACAGCACCTCGTAGTTATTTTTGTATAATTTCGCAGTCGTTGTTTCTATCTCCACTCCCAGGTATTTAACTTTCTTAACTATTTCACAACCCGTTATTCTTTCCAAGTCCTGTTTTGCTTTGCTGTCTAGATTTTTAACTAGCATCTTCGTTTTTGATATATTAACTTTAAAACCTGATACCTTGCCATAGTCGTTCATTATCTCCATCAGACTCCTTGTTGATTGTACTGGTTGCGATACTGTCACCAGTAGGTCGTCTGCAAAGGCACACAGCCTGTAGTCCTGTTTTCCAATCTGTATGCCCTGTACGTCCTCTGCTGCTCTTATCTTGTTCAGCAGAATCTCCATCGTTAAGACAAATAGTGGTGACAGCGGACAACCCTGTCTCGTGCCTCTTTCTATATTGAATGGGTCTGTTAGTTCGCCATTCACGATGATCTGGCCCATTAGTTTCTGGTAGATTGCTGTTATGGAGTTGAGGAACTGCTTTCCCATTTTCATCCCCCGGGCTAGGTTCGTCAGGAATGGCCAATTCAGTCTGTCAAAGGCTTTTTCTGCGTCCACAAACATGAGGGTTGCAGGTACCTGGTTGTGCCTTTCCAAGTACTCTATTATGTTCAGCAGCTGTCTCACGTTGGTTTTCATCTGACGTCCTTGTATAAACCCCGTTTGATCCGGGTGAATTATTTTTTGTAGTACAGTCATTAGTCTGTTGGCCAGAACCTTTGTAAAGATTTTGTAGTCTGTATTCAATAGTGAGATGGGCCTATAGTTCGCCGGTTGTGCATTATCTTTTCCCTCTTTGGGAATTAGAGAAATGTATGCTGTTTTCCAGGAGGGTGGGACTTGGCCGCCTTCTTGTATGTTGACAAATAGCTCTCTGAGGGGTTCTATCAGATAGCCGTTATCCCATCTGTCCCGGGTGACTTTCCTGTTTTCAGTTGTTTGATTGCTGAGTGTATTTCCTCCTTTGTGATTGGGGCATTCAGGGCATCTCATTGTGTATCGGTGAGTACCATTAAGTTTTCGTTTTGTAGAAACTTTTCTATCTCTTTGTCCTGTATCTTCTCCTCGGCGTATAGTTTTGAGTAGAACTCGGTGAAAGCTTTCTTGATGATTTCCTGTTTGAACTCTTCCTTGCCTTTGTACTCTATCTTTTCAATTATGCGGGCTTTCTGTTTCTTTCTTAAGGTATAAGCCAGCCACCGCCCCGGTTTGTTGGTGCTGCAGAATGTCTTATGTTTTGCGTATTGTATATTCCTTGCTACTTGATCCGCCATCAGCAGGTCGAATTGTTTTCTTAGTATCTTAATTCCTTCTTTTGTGGCTTTGTCCTCTGGTCTTTTTATTAATAATAGCTCCTGTTTCTTTATCTCCTCCTCTAGCTCCTTTCTTTTTTGTTCTTGTTTACGACGGTGCCTGGCGTTCATGTTCATGAGGATCCCGCGCATATATGCCTTGCTAGCGTCCCAAATCATTTCTTTTTTTTTTTACGTCCCAAATCATTTCAATGGGTGGTTTCATTGTTCATATTTATACTGAAGAATTCCTTCATGGCACTTTTGCATTCAGCCACCCTTTTCTCGTATCTAAGCAGGTTTTCATTGATCCTCCAGGATCTCCTCGATTTCCGATCTTGTATTAATTCCATCCTTACCGGGTTATGGTCTGTTAGTACTTTGGGTAGGATTGACACAGCGTTTAGGCGAACTAGCAAGTCACTAGATGTCAGGATGAAATCAATTCTGGAGAACAACTGATGCCTGTCGGGGAAAAAAGGTGAATTCTTGCTCTTTGCTGTGCCGTTCCCTCCAGATGTCTGTCAGTACAAGGTCTTCCTTCATGTTGTAGAAAGATTTAGGCAACTTGGAGTGCTTTTGTGGTTTAGGTTTTGTCTTCTTCTTGTCCAAGGCAATCTCTATGACCCCGTTCCAATCTCCCAGTATAATACATGATCTGTAGTTAAATTGTATTAACTTCTTGTGTATCTTTTTGTAGAATTTTCCTTGTTGTTGATTTGGTGCATATATGCCCATCACTAGAATTTTCTTGTCATCCTGTGTCACTTCGATTGCTAGGTATCTACCCTGGGAGTCCGACTCTATTAGCTTGGCTATTACATGTTTCTTCACGTATATAACAATCCCGTTCTTCTTTCGTGGTGCCGCTGCGACAAAATGTGTACCTAGTCTGTTGTTGATTAAGTATTTCTGGTCCGTTGCTCTGATGTGTGTTTCTTGTAGGCAAATTATGTCGTTTCCTCCTTGAAACAGATAATGAAATATCTTCCTCCTTTTCTGTGAGGAATTTAGTCCGTTAACGTTCCATGTCAAGTATTTAGTTGTCATTGTCTGTGTCAGAATACTCTTGCAAGACCGCTTCTGTTCCATCTCTTATGTTCTTCTTTGGTCTCGTTCCCATGGTATCCAAGTTGATGCTCATGTTGTGTAGGGGAGTCGTGCCTTGCTGTTCCGTGCGTTTGGTAGTGGATCTTAGTATTCTGCTCTCTGCAGTCCGTCCTGTTTCCTTGTTGTTGTTGCTTTTTGTTCTCTGTGTCGTCGTGTCTCGAGTTGGTCCTTTCCTTTCTCTTGCTGCTGCGTCGGTCTGTATTTCTGGGTGGTTAGCTCGTTGTTCTCGGTCCCTTCCGCGTCCCAGTGGCCCGTCTGCTTCTTCTCTCGTGATGTGCTGAGGCCCACCTGACGTCAGTTCCTTTGCAAGAAATTCTCTCGCTTTCTGGACCGAGGTCAGGTAGCATCTTTTATTCTTATGGATAAGTGACATCCCCGTTGGGGCTTCCCATCGAAATCGCATGGCGCGTAGTCTCAGTTCGTCGACCAAAAATTGGTAGTCTTTTCTGTCTCGCAGCATCGTTGGGGGGATCTCTTTCAGTACTTTCACTTCCTGCCCCTCCGTGTATAATTTCTTGTTGTAAGATGTGGCTGAGATGAGGTTCCGGAACCCTTGCGTCGCAAAATGGATAACCACATCCCTTGGTTGACGCCTGTCTGTTGCCTTCCATGTGCCCACTCTGTATATTCTGTCAAATTGCCCTACAATCTCTATGGTGCTCTTTCCCAGAAATGTTGCCAGGGCTTCTATAAAGGTTCCAAGCAGTTCTCCTTGGGCTTCGTTTGGCTCCTCTCTCCAGCCTCTAAACCTGATTGCTGACGCCATCTGCCAGTATTGCATCATGGTGGTGGACTGGTCTTGAGCCACCCCTTTCATTTCTGCTATCTGTCCCTCTAAATGGTTCTCCACTTCTTCCATCTGCTTGTCCACCTTCACCCTGATCTCCTGGAAGTTTTTCTCCATTTCCTCCCTTATGCCCTTGTAGTGTGCTTGCATCGCCTCCTTCATTTGTTCCAGGTCTGCGGTTATCGCCCTGCGTTGCTCTTCCCATTTTCTCTCCAGCTCCCTACCTTGGTCTATCAGCATTTGTTTTATCTCTTTGCAACTTTCCTCCATCTTTTTGTCCATTCCCTCCATCCTTATTACCAGCGTCCCTATTACTTCTTTTAATTCTTGTATTATGTGTGCTGTTGGGCTGGCTTGTGTGCATTGATGAGTCTGGGGCTCTGCCGTTGGATGGGAGGGTGTGGGGGTGGGTAAGGTGCTTCCTGGTGCTTTAGTAGGCTGGGCAAGGGAGGATACAACTCCCATTGTTTCTGTCAGTTTGGTCTGTTTGGAGGCCATCTTGAGGTTATCCTCCTGTTGTCTTGGCACTGTTTTAGTTTCCAGTTTGGACCAAATTGGACACTAGGTTGTGATCTGATGTTGATTCAGTAGTCTAGCCTTTCAAGGG
Organism: Bothrops alternatus; assembly: GCA_034064705.1. Lineage (NCBI taxonomy): Eukaryota > Metazoa > Chordata > Lepidosauria > Squamata > Viperidae > Bothrops > Bothrops alternatus. The sequence goes on from JARGCV010000613.1 coordinate 232,450, forward strand.
GGGGGGCTTCAGGGTTTAGGCAGTGTAGGGGTAAGAGCCTATATTCAGGCAGTTCTGTGTTCAGGGAGCCTATTCAGTGCCTTTGCCTTGGCTTCCTTTTCACTCCCCTCTGCCAGCCTGTTCCTTCTCTTTGTTCTTTTCTGGCTCTTTCTTGCCCCTCTTTCTCTGCTGTCTTGCCCAGGTCACTTTCTCCTGTCTTCAGGCAGCCTGTGTTTACAGATCCCTTCTGCCTTTCCTTTGTAGTGCTCCAGGTTGCCTTCCAACTTTCTTCTTCCTCCCCCCTTCTTCCCTGGTGAGTCCTGCCCTTTTCTGAGTCCCTGGGGCTCCCTTTCTGGTGGGTCTGGAGCGCAGCGCGTGGGGTAACACTCACCAGTCCCTCTGCCTGAGCCTTCCCCCGTTGTCTGCTTCTTTGCCGCCTCCTTCTTTTCGATGCTGCTCTCCGCCAGCTCTGCTTGCCTCCTCCTTTGTTTTCCGGGTCTGGCTCCCTCTTCCGTTCTTCCAGCTTTCTTTTCCTCCTGCTGCTCGTCCGGGGGTCGTTTCTAGGTCTGCAGACCCTCCCGGCGGCCCTTGCTGGTCTCACCAGCTTCTTCCTCCGTAGTTATAAGAATCAGATTTCAGAGGCAAAGAACTCCTAAGCTTCTCCTGATATCTTCTGCTCTGGGCCAAAAATTCAGCTGCATTGAATCTTATCTGTCGCCTCCGCCTTCCTCCTCCTTGTCGGGCCCCCTCCGCAGTCCTCACAGCGCTCCTCCTCCCAGTCGCCTTGTCCGGGGGTCCTCCTCCGGCCTGTTGACCCTCCCGGCGGTCCTCGCCACTCGCGCCGGTGTCCTCCTCCTTTTCTGGTGCTCCTCCGGTGCCTGCTCCCTCCCGGAATGTTACGCTGCGTCTTGCTGCTTCTTGCGGCTTCTTGTGGCTTCTTGCGGCGTCTTCGGGCCTGCTGGCCGGCTGCCCGGCCGCCGCCAGCTTCCTCGGCCCCTTCCGCAGCCCCCTCGGATCCTCCGGCGGCGATTTCTACCTATCCGGATGGATCTGGGGCTCCCCTTCGCTCGTGCCGTTTCTTCCTATGCCTCGCTCCCTCCGCGGTCTTTTTATTTGAATTTTAAACGAGCCCCGTCTCGGAGCTCTCCTGAGAAGGCTCCGGTCCGCGTGACCGGAACCGGAACTCTCCGATTAGGCATTTTTAGTCCCCCTCTCTTCCTTGTGTCCTGGATAATTTTTAGTTTCACCCTCGTCTCTTGTCGTCCCAAATAAATCTGGTGATGCCCCTCTGCCAATTGTCCCTGAGATTTTATTAACCATCCCCCCACCCCACCCAAACTGAACAAAGAGACCGACTGTAAAGCCAACAATCTAATATGCTCTCCACCCGTGGAGCAGGTGCATGAGTTAGTCATTCTCTTCTAGAACTGAGCTCAGTAACCTTCCCCGGGGAGTCTCTGATGATTGGGAGGGGACGCATGGTCTTCATCACTCCAAGCAGGCAGCTCGGAAGAAACGGGCTCTGCTGGTAAAACAAGAGCTTGATCCAGGCGGCAATTCCATTATGCAGCCGGAGATTCAATTTGACGAGCAACGAATGTCTTCTTGGGCCGAGGAAGAGAACATCAACGCAGCAGGCAAATTCATGCTCTGACAGCCTAAATTAAGATGAGGCTTTGCCAGATGTCGCTTTTCGCTGGCAGATAATTCAATTCAGCCCCTATCAGATGGGGCCTCCAGGGGCTGGGCGTGAGTCCTGTTTGTCTTGGGAAGTTGCTTGAAAGCTTGAGGGAAAGTACAAAAACTCAGCACAGAGCATCAGCCATGTCTAGAATCATAGGGCCAGAAGGGACGTGGGAGGTCTTCTAGTCCAGGAATAGGCAACCTTGGCTCTTTTATGACTCGTGGACTCCAACTCCCAGAATTCCTGAGCCAGCATGGCTGGCTCAGGAATTCTGGGAGTTGAAGTCCACGAGTCATAAAAGAGCCAAGGTTGCCTACCCTTGTAGACCAACCCCCTGCCAAGGCAGGAGACCTTAGGCCATCCCACATGAATGTTTGTCTAATCTTTTCTTGAAGAGCTCCAACGATGGACCAGCCCCAACTTCTGGTGGCAAGCTGTTCCATTGATTCATGGTTCCCACACCCTTCCTTCTCCTTTGGAAGTGAAAATGCATTTTTCCCTGGAATTCAAGGGCGATCTCTTTGATAAAAGTAAATATTTGCATAGGAAGCTAAAGAGAAGGGGATTCTTCAAATATGAACTCAAATGGGCCTTTAGGGCAAGGCAGAAAGGGATTCTCATTCGCTACACTTGCTATTGTCTGCCCCGTAGAAAAGGCATGCAGGGCTGGTTTTATCCTTAGACAAAAAAGTAATGGGTGGAAACTAATCAAGGAGAGAAGCAACCTAGAACTAAGGAGCAATTTCCTGACAGTTAGAGCAATTCATCAGTGAACAGATTCTTTCCAGAAGTTGTGGCTGTTCCAAACACTGGAGGTTTTTAAGAAGAGACTGGACAAACCATTTGCCTGAAATGGTACAGCGTCTCCTGCTTGGGCAGTGGGTTGGACTAGATGACCTCCAAAGTCCCTCCCAGCTTTATTATTCAGTTAAAAAAACCATTTTGTTTCCTTTATTTGATTGCGGCCTTTGGACCCCGCTTTTTGTAGGAAACCCGGAGGCAATTTCAATGAACGCAGCAAAAACCCAATCAAAATTCAAATAAAAAAGATGAGAATGAGGAGCTGAAGAAGGCCAGTGGTTTTAAAAACCACTTTTAAAACTTTAAACTTTTAAAACTGGTTTTAAAATAAATAGGGTTTAAGTCATGCCAGAAATATTCAGCACAGATTCTGCCCAGGGAAGTTTATCTTCTAGCAAGGATCATCACCACCAAAGCTACTTCTGGACTGTCACCGAGCAGTGAACCACAAGCCACAACGTGGAGAATCGATGTTCCTCTGAAGACTGTAGGTGAGTCCAGCGGAAGTTAAAATGATCTAAAACAGACATGTCAAACCCAAGGCCCGGGGGCCGGATGCGGCCCGTGAAGTGGTTTCATGTGACCCACGAAGCCATCCTGGAAACAGTGAGGAAACGGCCCCCGCTGCCATGACCCTGGCCCAGGCCGGCCGGAGGGAGCCAATGTACAATTTTGTGGTGGCCATCTTGGCACTTGCCCCGGTAGACCATGCCTTGGCCCTTGCCCTGATCCCACCCCCCTTCTGCCAGAGACCCTCAGATCTGTCCCACTCCTGCCCAGGCCCCCACAGGCACCCTTGAGGCAAACGATGTAGAGCTGGCCACGCCCACCCAGTAGGCCACACCCACTCCACACCCACACAGTAGGTCATACCCACTCCAGCCACGCCCACCCAGTAGGCTGCTTCCCGCCCTCCCCGGAGGCAACCGCAATGCGGATGTGGCCCTCAATGAAATTGAGTTTGACACCCCTGCTCTAAAAGACTGTGGGAGAAAGTTGTGGGCCACCTGTCCACCTGTGCCATTTTTCCTGTCAGATATAAAGACAGCAACCTCCTTATCAGGGCTGAAGGCGCTGCAGGATGGAGGGGGGCCTCATTCTGTTTTCCACTGCAAGGAGCAGAAAAGGTTTGGATGCTTGGCAACTGACCCGTATTTATGACGGTTGCAGCGTCCCGGGGTCACATCATCCCCTTTTGCGACCTTCTGACAAGCAAAGTCCATGGGGGAAAAGCCAGATTCACTTAACAACCACGTGACTCACTTAACAACTGCAGTGATTCGCTGAACAACAGTAGCAAGAATGGTTGTAAAATGAGACAAAACTCACTTAGCAAATTTCTCACTGAGCAACATAAATTCTGGGCTCAATTGTAGTCGTAAGTTGAGGACTACCTGTATTCTGCTGTCTCCAGGTAGAGAGAGAGAGAGAGATGATGGAAAAATAGATAATGGATGGAAAGATAGATGATAGATAGATGACAGATAGATAGATAGAGAGAGAGAGAGAGAGAGAGAGAGAGAGAGAGAGAGAGAGAGAGAGAGAGAGAGAGAGAGAGAGAGAGAGATAATGATAGAGAAATAGATAATGATAGAGATAGATAATGATAGAGATAGACAGACAGATAGATAGATAGATAGATAGATAGATAGATAGATAGATAGATAGATAGATAGATAGATAGATAGATAGATAGATAGATAGATAGATAGATAGATGTCATCCGTGTGGATTTTGTAGAGACAGTGGCAGAGAAATAAATTTCAGTTCATATGCCAGAGAAGCCAAACATCCTTCTACTTAAATTCCTTAATCTAATCATATCCTGTTTTCTGAGTAATACGGTTTTATTCAACAGAACAATTTGCCTTTATCATATATATGTAGCACTGCTAAGATAGACTATAATTTCTTCCCCATTTCCAGCAGGGACCGTCCTTTTAAAATGGGTAGCTTGTGATTTACTTACTTACTTATTAAATTTGTTTGCTGCCCATCTTACCATGATGGGCAGCTTTCTCTCTGTGTTGCTAAAACTCAAAAAAAATTAAACCAGGGACTGTTGCAGTATTACAAGCGTCCACCTTTTACATGCGTGCAATGTGAAACTGTGGTTTGCTTAATCCTCATTTGTTGAATAAACCCCAATCCAAATAGACCGAATTTAAAACAGGCTGCACCAATCCCTCCATCCTTCTCCTTGTTTTGCCCTACGTGACTTTCCAGCAATTTGGCCTTGGAAACGCAGCTGTGAATGAGCGGAGAGACAGCAGGCTTCTGCATTTATTCCAAATTAGAAGCAATGGCCTTGACGTGAAATGCGACAGCAGATCCTGTCCAGCAGCAAAGACTCAGCAGGGATTTTCGGTCATAAATGTTTCAGTCCGGGGATTTTGCAGCAAGTGATTTGATTCATTCTTCCTCTTCCTTCCAGGCCTGAGCACTTGCTGTGCTTAACTTAATAATTATAAATAATGAATTGGGAGGGGGGGTGTCTGTATTGCAACCTCAGTTTTATCTCTGGTCTGGGGGCTGATCTTTGCTCTAAGGGACCCCTCTTCAACCCTTTGCACCTGAAATGGCACTTTCCCCTGTCCAGGCAGTCCTCAACTTATAAGAGTTTGCTTAGTGACTGTCCAAAGTTACAACGGCACTGAAAAAACAGTTATGACTGTTTTTCTCACTTACAACCCTTGCAATATCCCATGGTCACGTGATCAAAATGCAGATGCTTGCCAACTGACTCACATTTATGACGGTTGCCGTGTCCCGGGGTCATGTGATCCACTTTTGCAACCTTCTGACAAAGTCAGTGGGGGGGGGGAGCCAGAGTCACTTCACAACCGTGTTACTAATTTAACAACGGCAGTGATCCATTTAACAAATGTGGCAAAGGAAAGTCGTAAAATGGGCCCAAACCCGCTTAACAAATGTCTTACTTAGCAACGTAAATTCTGAGCTCAGTTGTCCTCAATAATTTGAGGACTTACCCTGTATTCTCCATATCTCTGCCCAGGAATTGTTTGCGTTTTAAGAACAAAATGAAGATTCGGTTAGTACTTTCCGTCAAATGGTTCTCAGCCCTTCCTTTGAGCTGTGCACAAGTTTTATTCTTTTTCAGAGAATAAAAGTTTTCACTGCTCACGTTATTTGGGAGAAGCTATTTTGGGGCCCTGTACAGTAAGTAGAAGGGGGGGGAATCACATTTTGTTTGATGCAGCAGTTCCACAATCCATTTCATCAACGAAAGGAGTTTTACAAGAAGGTACACAAAAACCCAAAAAGGGGGTGGGGACATTGTGAGGGAAATCACTTTGCTGAAAATGAGCTAGAATTGAGCAGTTGGCAGCTTTACGGCAGGAGGCAAAATCTGGCCCCAGGGACTCACAATCATTTGGAGTGTAATCCCAACACATCTCTCTGCTGATGGGAGTGACTTGAAAACTGCCTGGAAAAGTAACAGATGTGTCTTGTCAGGTTTTCAGCCATCTGTGTCCTCTTTCAAGATCTTATTCCATCACCACAATTACCCCTTTGTCCACGTCTTAACTTCTGTGCATGGGCTATTCTTATTGGACTATTTTGGAGAAGTGCGTTCTTCCCTTACATGTTCCTCCCACCCTGATTTTTATGGACTTCAACTCCCAGAATACGGCATTAAAAGACCCTTTTGATCCTCCGTGGAAGAGGATCAAACCTTGGCAACTTGAAGATGGGTGGACTTCAACTCCCAGAATCCCCCAGCCAACCATGGACTTCAACTCCCAGAATACCCCACCAAAAGACCTTTTTTGATCCTCCGTGGAAGAGTATTCATTCTTCAAAACAGTCCTTCTCAACCTTGGCAACCTGAAGATGGGTGGACTTCAACTCCCAGAATCCCCCAGCCAACCATGGACTTCAACTCCCAGAATACCCCACCAAAAGACCTTTTTTGATCCTCCGTGGAAGAGTATTCATTCTTCAAAACAGTCCTTCTCAACCTTGGCAACCTGAAGATGGGTGGACTTCAACTCCCAGAATCCCCCAGCCAACCATGGACTCCAACTCCCAGAATACCCCACCAAAAGACCTTTTTTGATCCTCCATGGAAGAGTATTCATTCTTCAAAACAGTCCTTCTCAACCTTGGCAATGTGAAGATGGGTGGACTTCAACTCCCAGAATCCCCCAGCCAGCCATGGAAACAGGGGAAAGCTGTACCTTTACCTACATTTCTGGCTGGTTTGACTTTACTTATACTGCAAAGCAAAGATCAGGCTTCTGTTCCTCCTGACCTAGCTGTAAATTCAGCACTTCCTATGCATGCCAAATTAATCTTTAAAACTCAGATGGCTGAGTGGATAAGACGGAGCGGGCTCCCGTAGGGTTAGGTGAGCATTTATGTGAAATATATGTCCTCTGATCCGCTGCACTGAATCGTAGCATGCTAAATGATTTATAGGGGAAAACAAGCTAATTCAAGAAAGCCATAAATAATGAAGGCAGGACAAGCAATTATTTGGGGATGAATTAGTTGAGTATTAGGCCCGACACCGGAAGGGGGTGAAAAATACAGAGATAGACTCAGCATCTTTGCTTTCAAAATATCGATATCGAAAATATGTTCTTGGAAACCCAACAGTGCATTTCCAAAAGGCAACTGGGCTTTCTTAGTTTTGTTTTGTTTTTTTCCCCTTGAAAACATTTCCCCTCTCATCCTAGAAGCTTCTTCAGTTCTTGGTTGAGAAGCAAAATATTTTCAAGGGAAACAAGTGTTGCAAACTTTCAAACGATCAAAGAGCGGAAGCAGAAATGGAGATCGCATTCTGACCTCACTTTAGTATTTTTGCAGGGAGAAGGACCATCTCAGACAGAGATGAACAAGGGATGGAGGCAAATAATAATAATAATAAAAAATTAACTGTAGCATGTAGCTGTTGTGCAACTGAACAGTGGGAGCCAAACAACAGTTGCCCCCCCCAAAAAACCTTCAGGCTCTGAAGGTGCGCATCCTGGAGATGGTTGGTATTTAATTTGGTGGATCATAAACTCCGCCGCAGGCCAGCTAGTTCTCCTTTGTTTATTGGTCTTTCAGAATTTGCAGAAGATGCATTACTCATTAGAAAATCACTCTGAAAAAGGAGGCAGGGGGTTGGGGACAGGTCTCCTGCAAGCAAAGGCTCTCAGCTGTGTTAATAGTTCAATCAGGATTTATCCACCGGTCATTTAGCCCAAGGAAAGCTTACTAAAAAATCTTCAAATGCACAAAAACGTAATAGCACCTCAGAACATTGCTTGTTTTCCTAGTACTTTCCAGGATGCTTTAGGGCTCGATATGCAGATAGTCCTTGACTTGTTTTTTTTTATATATATATAAAATTCTTTTATTAAAACAATCAACATTGAACATAAAAACATATTGTGCAGCAATCATCATGGCACCTGATATACAATACTAAGTATTAGTCATTGAAAATGTCTGAGTTAGTAAGCCTTTTTCCCACCCCTCGCGTCTAGCCTCAACTATACTCCTGTTACACTTTGTTTGATTGGTGTTTCTCTTATCTGGTTCCATATTAATGTGGTCAACATTAAACCAAAGATCCTATTGCTAAACAATCATCTTAGAACATAGCATACAACATTAGGTATTAATCTTTGTAAACATCTGTTTTAGTAAACGTTCTTCCCTCCTCCCTTCCCTCTTCAAGTATACTCCGAGTACCTTTTGTTTGTTTGGTGTTTCTCTTATATATGGTCTATCTGCTGTATCTAGTTTATTGCATATTGTTCGTTTGCGCTTCTGAATTGACTTCATCCCATTACTAGTGCAAACTTTTATAGTCCCTAACCGGAGATCCTAAGGTAAAAGTTTCATATCCTGAGGTAGAGATTCAGTCCGCTTTAACAGTTTTAAAGCAAACAACATTAGTCATAAGTTTATGTTAAGAGGCATTAGTTATAGAACATATACATTCAACATTGGGTGTTAGTTTTTGTAAACATATGATTTGTTAACCCTTCTTCCCTCCTCCCATCGAGCCTCAGCTAAACGCCAGCTGCATTCTGTTTGATTGGTGTCTCTCTTGGATATAGTCTATCCACTGTTTCCAGTCCGTCAAAAATTGTTCATTGGAGCGATTTTTCAAGTACGCTGATATTTTCGCCATTTTCGCCAAATTTGTCACTTTCACAGTCCATTCTTCAATAGGCGGTATTTCCGGATTCTTCCAGTATTGTCCCACCAACAATCTTGCTGCTGTAATTAAGTTCAAAAATAAATTTGTCTCTGAGGTAGTGAAGTCCTTTGTGATCCCTAACAGAAAAGCCTGAGGTAGAAATTCTATACGCTTTTTGAAAATAGTTTGGAGTGTCCACCATATCTTCCTCCAGAATGCTTTGATTTTTCTGCATGCCCACCATATGTGAAAGTAAGTAGCCTCCCCGTCCCCGCACCTCCAGCATTTGGGCTGGGAGCCCGGGTAGATGAGTGATATTTTTTTCGGGTCTAGATGCCATCTATAGAACATCTTGTAGAAGTTTTCCCTTAAGTGTTGCGATTTCGTGAATTCTACATTCCTCACCCAGATTTTCTCCCACGTGTCCATGGCGATAGGGTGTCCGAAGTCTTGTGCCCACTTTATCATACAGTTCTTGACTAGCTCGGTTTCAGAGTCCATTTCTATCAGAATGCTGTACACTCGTTTGATGTGCATAATCCCCTGTTCTCTAATCTGTTTAATTAGATTCTCGTCGGTCTGGGAGAAGCCCTTCTTCTTGTCTTTACGCCACCTTGATTGTAGTTGTATATATGATAGCCAGGTTCTTCCTATTCCTCTGTTTGCTAGCGTTGCTTGAGGTTTCAAGAGGAACCCGTTTTCTTCTCCCAGTATAAGTTCACTGTAGGACACCACTTCTTGCCCTTGGGATGTGTTCTTATCCCCTGTGGCGTGTCCAGGGATCGTCCAGATGGGAATCTTGTCGTGTAGGAGGTGCTTATATTTCTTCCAGACCCATAACAATGGGATTCGTAGTGGGTTCTCTTTGAAGTTCCTATCTGCCTTTTTGTCGTATACTGTTGTGAGTGTCTCTGGCCAGGCTAGATACTTGTCCGATGATGATTATGACTCAGCACCGGCAGGCCCTTCTGGGTGTGTTCTCCTCCCGGCAGCTGAGCCAGATACCACGGAGATTGGTATGCATGCTGAGTCAGAGGAGGATGACTCAGATGTGGGCCAGGAAACTAATTGGCTCGATCCACGATACCGACGGGCTGATAGGCGTAGGGGTCGGTTGGGTGGACGACGAACGTGACCTGGGAGGCTATATTAACAGGGAAACGGAAGCCTCTGTTTTAGTCACGAGCAACGTTGTGCTCAAGAAGAGACCTGAGAGATTTCACAGTGAGTTTATAACTGGTGTTCTTAGTGTGCTTGTGTAAACTGTTAAATAAAGCCGTGTGTTTTGAACTGACTTCGTGTGCACTCTTAACGACCTCGTTAAGGGGATTCTTGGCAGCTGAGAGGGGCTAGACAGAACAGATTGCTCGTGACTCAAAAAACAGCAAAACAAGATAACAGAAAGGACGATCATTAGTCCGAGCTTTCAGTGCCAGCATGGAACAATTACTTGCTGATCACCCGGCTCTGTCTCAATTAGTGCAATCTCTCCAACAGCAAATTGGACAATTGCAACAACAGCTTCACGCTGCAACAGCCCAAGCTCCAGCCACCCCTCCCAGACCAAGCAGGTGTTATCTAGCCTTGCCGGATAAGTTCACTGGGGAACGTGGTAAATTTCCTGCTTTTTTGAATCAATGTAGAATATTCCTTGCCTCAACCCCAGCAGACTTTCAGCTGGACGAAACGAAGGTAGCGTTCATCTTGAGTCTACTCTCTGGCCCCGCTGCTGAGTGGTCGTCTCCTTTAATAGAAGGACAAGATCCTGTCTTGAGCGATTATGCTGGATTCTGCCAGTTGATGGAAAGGGAGTTTGCTGATCCCCTTCGTAAGCAAAATGCCACCCGTCGGATACGAGAGCTACGTCAGGGATCGCGCTGCGTAGCAGACTATATATCAGAGTTTCGCCGCCTAGCTCAAGACATTAAGTGGAATGACGAAGCTCTCATAGAACTCTTTCTTGATGGTCTGTCTGCCCAACTCCTGAATGGGTTGAAAGTGACTGTAATACCCCCAACCCTGGCTGCAGTATACCAACATTGTTTGGCTCTTGAATCGCAAACACAAGCCATGGATGCCCGCCTGGCCAAACAGATGGTTCCATTCACCGGCAATGCCAAGCCAGTTCCTGCACCGCGCAGAGGATTACAGACCCTACCTATCACCCCACCCATCCCGGCACCCAGACGTCTTCTCCAATCGTTGCCGGCTTATACCGAGAGGCGTCCTGTACCCATGGCCAGTGAGGAACCCATGGATATCGGTGCAGCTAGATCTCGCTTGATTGAGGCTGAGAAGGCAAGACGGAGAGCTGAGGGATTGTGCCTGTACTGTGGAGAGATGGGTCACTTCGTTATGGCCTGCCCCCAGAAACGACGTGGTACGGCAGGTCCTACTCCTGTTCCAGCTCGACCTCCCACTCAGCAGTTTTCAAGCCACCTTGCCGGGAAACGGCCAGAGCCCGGCCTAATGGAAACATTGGGTCGGGCAGGCGTCAAACCCAGTCCTCGTTCCGCAGACGAAGACCCCGGTCCTCCGAGACATCTGATCCTAGCAACCAATATATGTCTGGGAAACTATGCCCAGGGCATTCCAGCACACGCCTTGTTGGATTCTGGAGCCACCACTAATTTCATGGATGAAGCTTTCGCTCGTCACCATGCCATACCTTTGTGCTCCGTGAAGCCGCCTATGTCGGTTGAGACAATCGATGGTCGTGAGTTGTTGTCTGGACCAATCAAGTTTATGACCCAGCCCATACGCCTGGTCATAGGACAACATGAAGAAGCCATCCAATTCTATGTTACCAAGGGACTTCATTTCCCCTTAGTTCTCGGCTTAGCTTGGTTGAGAACCCATGATCCTTGTGTGGTGTGGTCCCAGAACTTTGTTTCCTTTCCCAGTTTGCAATGCGTTGACCACGTACGCCACGTTTGCGCAGCCCAACTACCATCTCACCCTGACATCACCTTGCCGGCCGACCTAGCGGACTTTGCGGATATATTCAGTGAGAAAGAGGCAGACCAATTGCCTCCGCATAGACCATATGACTGCGCCATTGATTTGCTGCCAAATGCCAAACTTCCAGGGGGACGCCTTTACTCCATGTCTGAACCCGAGTTGGCCACATTAAAAGACTTTGTGGACAAAAACCTGGCCAGGGGTTTCATTCGTCCTTCTTCCTCGCCTTTGTCAGCTCCTGTGTTATTCGTGAAGAAGAAAACCGGAGATTTACGCCTATGCTGTGACTATCGCAAGCTCAATGCCATCACGGTGCGCAATCGGTACCCTCTGCCTTTGATTCCTGATCTCATGGACCGTCTCCGATCAGCGACCATCTTCACCAAGATAGATCTACGGGGTGCTTACAATCTGGTTCGCATCCGAGAGGGGGACGAGTGGAAGACCGCGTTTGGGACCAGGTACGGTCATTTTGAATATACAGTCATGCCCTTTGGACTCACCAATGCTCCGGCCGTCTTTCAACATTTCATGAATGACATCTTCCGGGATTTATTGGATCAATTTGTGGTGGTTTACCTCGATGACATCCTGATTTACTCCCCGTCACGAGCAACACATCTTCAGCATCTCCGGCGAGTTTTGCAACGCTTACGACAGCATCACCTTTATGCCAAGTTAGAGAAATGTCAATTCTATCAAACCACCATTGAGTTTCTGGGACATATGATTTCTCCACAAGGCATCGCCATGGATCCTGGCAAGGTTGAAGCCTTGCAAACCTGGCAACCCCCATGCAAAGCAAAAGATGTCCAAAGACTTTTGGGATTTGCAAACTATTACCGGATATTCATTCCGAGGTTTTCTGCTTTGACTGCGCCCCTTACTCGACTGTTACGGAAAGGCATTAAGTTCCAGTGGGGCGATGCTGAGCAACAGGCGTTTCAGACCCTCAAAAAGGCTTTTGTTCAGGAACCCATTCTCAAGTATCCAGATCCTTGTCGTCCCTTTGTAGTGGAGGCCGACGCCTCAGATGTTGCGGTAGGGGCCGTGCTTCTTCAAACACGCCAAGATGGCGGCCCCCTGTTCCCGTGTGCTTATTACTCCAGGAGATTGAGTCCCTCCGAACGCCATTATACCATTTGGGAAAAGGAACTATTGGCCATCAAGACTGCTTTTGAGACTTGGAGACACCACCTGGAAGGAGCTCGCTACCAAGTTGAAGTTCGGACTGACCATAAAAATTTGGAATTCTTGCAATCTGCCAGGAAATTGAATCAACGTCAGATCCGTTGGTCTTTGTTCTTCGCTCGATTCAACTTCAAAGTCACCTACATTCCGAAAGGGTACAACAAAAGAGCAGATGCCTTGTCTCGTAAACCTGAGTATCTACAGATCAAGGAACCCTTGCCTCCTCGAACCATTCTGCCCGTCGAATCGATAGCAGCCGTGCATGATCCGGTAGATCTACGACGACAGATTCGGGAAGGGCAACAACTAGATGACTTTGCGATACGAAAGAGACAAGAGATGGGTCCCGACTCACCTTGGACCTTGTCCGAGGGACTATTACGCTGCCGCAACCTGTTATATGTTCCAGCAGGCCCACTCCGGGGTCTCATCCTGACTCAATGCCATGATAACCCTGCGGCAGGTCATTTTGGTTTCTTTAAGACTCTTCACTTAGTGTCTCGGACTTTCTGGTGGCCCAGACTTCGCCATGATGTTCAGTCCTATGTGAATTCCTGTGTACGGTGCCGTCAGGCAAAACATGCCACAGGAGCCCCTCCGGGATTATTACAGCCGTTGCCCACGCCGGAGAGACCCTGGGGAGCTATTTCCATGGACTTCTTGACTTGTCTACCTGTTTCTGCCGGCTACACCGTTGTCTTTGTCGTGGTGGACATGCTGACCAAAATGGCACATTTCATTCCTTGCCGAAGAATACCGACAGCCAAGGTCACTGCTCAGCTGTTCATTCAACATGTCTTTCGGCTACACGGTTTGCCTGACAAAATAGTGTCCGACCGAGGAACCCAGTTCACCTCGGAGTTCTGGAGAGAACTCATGTCCGCGCTTCAAGTCCAAGTTAATCTAGCCTCCACGCATCACCCAGAGACTGATGGGGGTACAGAGAAAGTGATTGGCATCCTGGAGCAGTATTTGCGTTGTTTCATCAACGACCAACAGAACGATTGGTCCAAATACCTCTCCGTGGCCGAATTCGCTTTCAACAACTCTCAGCACACTTCCACTCAGACCACTCCGTTTTTTGCCAACTACGGCTATCATCCCAGATTTTTTCCGCTCACACTCCTTGATTCTCCCGTTCCAGTTGCCGAGGACTATTTAACAGAACTCCAGTCAGTCCACGAGATGGTGAAGCACCACTTGACTAAGGCCAAGGACGACTACAAAAGGGTTGCAGACCGCTCACGTCGCGACACGCCGCCGTTAGTTGTTGGAGATCGGGTTTGGCTCTCCACCAAGTACTTGTTTCCAGGGAGAATTCACCGCAAGCTTGATCAACGTTTCATGGGTCCTTTTCCTGTGGAGACGGTCATCAATCCGGTGACCTATCGTTTGACTTTGCCTAGGTCTCTTCGTGTCCATCCCGTGTTTCATCGCTCCTTGCTTGTTCCTGTCAACCCTGATTCTCCGCTTCGACCTCCTGATCCGGGCCCGACAGCTCGCCGTGCTCACGTTCCTGTTTCCCGGTTGGAGGTGTCCGGCATCCGAGATTCCCGATGGCTCGATGACCACTTCCAATATTTAGTTGATTTGACCGGGGGTGGGCCATCCGCTGGCACTTGGGTAGATGCTCAGGATATTGAGGCTCCTGAGTTAATAAGGGATTTCCATACCGCGTTTCCCTCCAAACCACATCCCATACGACGGACCCCGGAGGAGGGGCCTGCGGGGGGGGATAGTGTTGTGAGTGTCTCTGGCCAGGCTAGATACTTGTCCGATGATGATTATGACTCAGCACCGGCAGGCCCTTCTGGGTGTGTTCTCCTCCCGGCAGCTGAGCCAGATACCACGGAGATTGGTATGCATGCTGAGTCAGAGGAGGATGACTCAGATGTGGGCCAGGAAACTAATTGGCTCGATCCACGATACCGACGGGCTGATAGGCGTAGGGGTCGGTTGGGTGGACGACGAACGTGACCTGGGAGGCTATATTAACAGGGAAACGGAAGCCTCTGTTTTAGTCACGAGCAACGTTGTGCTCAAGAAGAGACCTGAGAGATTTCACAGTGAGTTTATAACTGGTGTTCTTAGTGTGCTTGTGTAAACTGTTAAATAAAGCCGTGTGTTTTGAACTGACTTCGTGTGCACTCTTAATGACCTCGTTAAGGGGATTCTTGGCAGCTGAGAGGGGCTAGACAGAACATATACTAGGTATGCGTGCCAGCCGAATAGTAGACCATGCCCCTCAACATTCAGAATTCTATCATTTGTCATGTTGATCCAGTCACTAACCGCCACCAACGTTGCTGCATAGTAGTATAGCTTTAGATTAGGCATTTTGAGTCCCCCTCTCTCCCTTGCGTCTTGGATGATTTTTAGTTTCACCCTCGGTCTCTTGTCGTCCCAAATAAATCTGTTGATGCCCTTCTGCCAGTTGTCCAAGTCCGCATCCTTTTTGAGTATGGGTAGCATTTGAAAGAGAAATAAAAATCTGGGTAATACATTCATCTTTACTGTCGCTATCCTGCCAAGCAGGGACAGACATAGTGGTTTCCACCTTTCCAGGTCTGCTTGTATCTTATTCCACAGGACCTCGTAGTTATTCTTGTATAATTTCGCATTTGTTGATTGTATCTCCACTCCTAAGTATTTGACTTTCTTGACTATTTCACAACCCGTTATTCTTTCCAAGTTCCGTCTTGCTTTGTTGTCTAGGTTTTTGACTAGCATCTTTGTTTTTGGTATATTTACTTTGAAGCCTGACACCCTACCATAGTCCTCCATTATCTCCATCAATTTCCTTGCTGACTGTGCTGGTTGCGACATTGTCACCAGCAGGTCATCCGCAAAGGCACATAGTTTGTAGTCTTGCTGTTTAATCTGTATGCCCTGTACATCCTCTGCCGCTCTTATTCTGTTCAGTAAAATTTCCAGTGTTAGGACAAATAGCAGGGGGGACAGCGGGCAGCCCTGTCTCGTGCCTCTCTCTATATTAAATGAGTCCGTTAAGTCTCCATTGACAATGATCTGACCTGTTTGTTTCTGGTAAATTGCCGTTATGGAGTTGAGAAACTGTACTCCCATTTTCATCTTCCGGACCAAGTTCGTCAGGAACGGCCAGTGCAGTCTGTCGAAAGCTTTTTCTGCATCCACAAACATAAGAGCGGCGGGTATCTGGTTGTGCTTTTGCAGGTATTCTGTTATGTTCAGCAGCTGTCTGACGTTGGTTTTCATCTGGCGTCCTTGTATAAATCCCCTTTGGTCCGGGTGTATTGTTTTTTGTAGTACAGTCATTAGTCTATTGGCCAAAATTTTTGTGAAGATTTTGTAGTCTGTGTTTAGTAGTGAGATGGGCCTGTAGTTTGCGGGCTGTGTGTTGTCTTTCCCCTCCTTTGGGATTAATGAGATGTAGGCTGTTTTCCAGGATGGTGGGACCTGGCCTCCTTCTTGAATGTTGGCAAATAGTTTTCTGAGGGGTTCTAGCATCTCCTCTTGGAGGTGTTTGTAGTAGGTCGCTGTTATCCCATCCGTCCTGGGCGATTTTCCTGCTTTCAGTTGTGTGATCGCTGAGTGTATTTCCTCTTTTGTGATTAAGGCATTCAGGGCTTCTCTTTGTGTGTCGGTAATCGCCTGTATCTTTTCGTTTTGTAGGAACTCATCTATCTCTTTGTCTTGTATCTTATCCTCAGCATATAGTTTCGAGTAGAACTCCGTGAAGGCTTTCTTGATGGTTTTTTGTCGGAATTCTTCCTTGCCTTTGTATTCTATCTTTTCAATTATGCGGGATTTCTGTTTCTTCCTTATAATGTAGGCTAGCCAGCGGCCCGGTTTGTTGGCCTTGCAGAATGTCTTATGTTTTGCATATTGTATATTCCTTGCAACTTGGTCAGCCATCAACATGTCAAATTGCTTTCTTAAGATCTTGAGTCCTTCTTTGGTGACTTTGTCCTCTGGCCTTTTTATTAGTAGCCGCTCCCTTTTACTTATCTCATTTTCTAACTCTTTTCTTTTTTGTTCTTGTTTGCGACGGTGCCTGCTATTCATGGCTATGAGGATCCCGCGCATGTACACCTTGCTGCCTTCCCAGATCGTTTCTATCAGTGTTTCGTTGTTCATATTTGTGTCGAAGAATTCCTTCATAGCTTTTTTGTATTCCGCCACATTGTCTTCGTGTCTAAACAAGCTTTCATTGATTCTCCAGGACCTCCTCTGTTTCGGGCCATGTCTTAATTCCATCCTCACAGGGTTGTGGTCTGTCAGTGTCTTGGGTAGGATTTTCACCGTGTTTAGACAAGTTAGCAAGTCACTAGAAGTTAATATAAAGTCGATTCTGGAGAAGGATTGATGTCTGCCCGAGAAGAAGGTGAATTCTTGTTCTTTGCCGTGCCTTTTCCTCCATACGTCTGTCAGTTCGAGGTCCTCCTTCATGTCGAAGAAGGATTTAGGCAACTTGGAGTGTTTTTGCGGGTTCGGTGCAGTTCTTTTTTTGTCTAGAGCAGTCTCTATGATCCCGTTCCAGTCGCCCATGATGATGTAAGATCTGTAGTTAAGTTGTGTTATTTTCTTGTGTAGCTTTTTGTAGAATTTGCCTTGTTGATGATGTGGTGCATATACGCCCATTACTAGAATCTTCTTGTCTTCTTGTGTTATTTCAATTGCCAGGTATCTACCTTGGGGGTCGGACTCTATTAGCTTAGCCATTACATGTTTCTTTACGTATATAACAATCCCATTCTTTTTTCTTGGCGCCGCTGCCACAAAGTGCGCACCTAGTTTGTAGTTGATCAGATATTTCTGGTCTGCCGCTCTGATGTGTGTTTCTTGTAGGCAAATTATGTCGTTTCCTCCTTGAAACAGATAATGAAATATCTTCCTCCTTTTCTGTGGGGAATTTAGTCCGTTGACGTTCCATGTCAGGTATTTAGTTGTCATTGTCGGTTTCAGGATACTCTTCCAAGACCGCCTCCATTCTATCTCTTGTGGCCTTCTTTTGTCCCGTTCCCATGGTATCCAGGTTTGTGTTCGAGTTGCATATAGGGATCGTGTCGTGCTGCTCTGTGCGTTTGGTGGTGGATCTTGTTATCCTGCCCCCTGCAGTCTGTCCTGCTCCCTTGTTGTTGTTGTTGCTTCCTGTTCTCTGTGTCATCGTGTCTCGAGTGCGTTTTTTCCTTTCTCGTGTTCCTGTATCAGTCTGTCGGTCTGGTGGTCTTTCTGCGTCTTCTCTCGTGGTGTATTGGGGTCCCTCCGGCTTCAGTTCCTTTTCCAGGAAATCTCTGGCTTGTTGGCCTGAGTTCAGGTGGTGTCTTTTATTTTTATAGAAGAATGTCATCCCCGTGGGGGTTTCCCATCTGTATCGCAGAGCACGTGATCTCAGTTCGTCGACCAGGAACTTGTATTCCTTTCTGTCTCGCAGCATCGTCTGGGGGATCTCTTTCAGTACTTTCACTTCCTGCCCCTTTATGTATAAGGTCCTGTTGTAGGATGTGGCTGAGATGAGGTTCCGGAATCCCTGCGACACAAAGTGGATGACCACATCCCTTGGTTGGTGTCTGTTTGTTGTCGTACGTGCGCCCGCTCTGTAGAGCCTGTCGATTTGCCATTCGATAACTGGGGTTGGTTTACCCAGAAATGCTGCCAGGGCCTCTATAAAGGTTCCGGTCAAGCTCCCTTGGTTTTCGTCTGGTGTCTCTTTCAAGCCTCTAAACCTGATTGCAGACGCCATTTGCCAGTACTGTATCATGGAGGCTTGATCTTGGGCCGCCCCTTTCATCTCTGCTATCTCCGCTGTCTGGCCTTCTACTTGATTCTCCACTTTCTCCATCCGCTTGTCCACCTTCTCTCTGATTTTCTGGAAGTTTTTCTCCATTTCCTCCCTTATTTCCTTGTAGTGCGCTTGTATTGCCTCCTTCATTTGCTCCAAATCTGCAGCCATCGCCTTGCGTTGCTCCTCCCATTTTCTCTCTAGCCCTCTACCTTGTTCTTGCAGCATTTGTTTTATATGTTGTATCTCTTCTCCATCTTTTGTTCTGCCTCTACGCACCTCCTCTCCATCTCTCTACCTTGTTCTTGCAGCATTTGTTTTGTATCGTTGTATCTTTTTTCCATCCTTTGTTCTGCCTCTACACACCTCCTCTCCATCTTTGTGTCCCTTTCCACCAACCTTTTATCCATTCCATCCAACCTTTCAACCAGCATTTCTATTGCCTTTTGTATCGTGTGTGCTGTTGGGCTGGCCTGTGAAGGTGTATGGTTCTGGATGCCTGTATTTGGATGGGAGGGTGTGGGGGTGGGTAGAGTAGTTCCTGGTGGTTTAGTACGCTGGGCTGGGGAGGATACAACTCCCTTCGTTTGTGTCAGTGTGGTCTGTTTGGAGGCCATCTTGAGCTTGTCCTCCCTTTATCCAGGCACTGTTTTGGTTTTGGTTTCCAGCTTGGGCCAGGGTAGGTACTAGACTGCGATCTGGTGTTGGTTCAGTAATCTGTCCTTTCAGTGGGAGGGGGGGGCTTCAGGGTTCAGGCAGTGCAGGTCTAGGGGCCTGTAGGCAGGGAGGTCTGTCTGTGTTCAAGGAGTCTATTCAGTGCCTCTGCCTGTCTGTGATTCCAGGCCCCTTCTGCCTTCCCTCCACAGCCGCCCTGGATGCCTTTTAGTTTTCCTCTTACGGCCACCTTCCTCCCTGGTGGGTTCTGCTCTCTTCAGTGTCCCTGGGGCTCCCGTTCTGGGGGGTCTGGGGCACAGCTTGTGGAGTATCTCTCCCCCGTCCCTCTGCCACCCAGGGTACCCTTTTCCTGTGTCCTCTCCCACTGTCTGCTTTCTTGCTTCTTCCCACTTGGTTCTTCTCTCCTCCCCTGTATTGTTCTGGCTTGCCTGCATTCAGCTCCGTTGATTGCCTCCGTCCTTTTCCGCAGCTTCAGGCCGCTCCGCTGCCCTCTCGGCTATTCCACCCTCTTCTGCTCTTCTGGGGGCCCTTTCCAGGTTGGGAGACCCCCCCAGTTGCCTTCGCCCCTCCTGCCTATGTCTCTCTTGCTTCTCTCTCACCCGTTCTCCGCCGCTTGGGGCCTCCTCCTTTTGTCCGGCTGCCCCCGGCCCTCTCCTCTTCCGATTCCTGCTGCCGGCTCTCACCTCCGCTCTCGCGTTCTTCCTCGCCCCCTGGGACTCGTCTGGGGGCCGTCTTCGGTCGGTGTGCTCTCCCGGCAGCTTCCGTCTGTCTGCGCGCTGTTAGTCGCCGCCGACGCTCGCTCTCCCCTGCAAATTCGGATTTTGGGGCCTCCCGGCCTCTTCCAGCCCTCCGGCCGGCCGTCTGGCCGCCGCCGGCTTCCTCCGCTCAGCTGGTTGTCCGTGGGGGACCCTCGGCGGCGATTTATACTTCTCTGGAATGCCCCGAGGGTCCTCTTCAGATGCGCCTATCTTTCCGGCACTCTCTGCTCTCAGTACTTTTAATTTTTTATAAAAATTTTAAGCCACGGTCCGGAGCTTTCCTAGAAGGGCTCCGGACCTCGTGACCGGAACCGGAAGTCTCCGTGACCGGAACCGGAAGTCTCCCTTGACTTGTTTAGTGACCGAAGTTGCAACAGCACTGAAACAAGTTTTTCACACTTACGACCGTTGCAACATCGCTGTGGTCACGTGCTCAAAATTTGGGCTCTTGGCAACCGGCACGTATTTATGACGGTCACAGTGTCCCAGGGTCATGTGATTACCTTCCCAGCAGGCTTCCAACAAGCAAAGTCATTGGCGGAAGATAGATTCATTTAATGATTCATTGAACCGTGGTCTGCTTAACAACTGTGGCAAAAAAAGTCATAAAATGGGCCAAAACTCACTTAACCAACTGCCTTGCTTAGCAATGGAAATTTTGGGCTCACTTGTGGTCATGAGTCGAGAACATTTGGTGTTTGTAAATGCTATGAAGTTGCTTTTAATTTCTTCCCTGGCTCTCCTCCAGTCTCTGTCAGAAAATCTAGTATTTTTTGGTCCTTTGCTGCCCTCTTGTGGTTGTCTATGCCATTAAAGCTTCTGTTCCATTGAACTATTTTTTTTTCTGTACTTCCACTGGGCCCATTTTCAAGAGGGGCCGTGAGAAAAACTATTTTATATATATACTCTTAGTTTTTATAGGAGTAGGAATAAGGTGGGGTCGGGATTGGGGTTGGGATTTGGTTAGGGTTAGGGTTGGGTGTTAGGGTTTTTACAAATAACATTTTCAATATTTAGCAAAACAACATAATATCTGGGCTCATGTGTTTAAAGAAAAAAACAATGAGTAATAGTTAATTATCATAAACAATATGTTCATTAATCGCTCGATCGTCTTCTTCTTGCTAATATATATTCAAAGTTACAGATCACATTCCTTTCTCTCTAGCTCGTTTTTCTAGCCATTGATAAAAATTATCCCACGTTCTAAAATACACTTCTTTCTCTTTTATCTTTAAAGTCAATCCATCCATTTCTGCACACCCTAAAATTTTCTTAATTAATTCTTCTTCAGTTGATAAATTTTCATTTTTCCAATATTGGGCAAATACAATTCTTGCTGCTGTTAGTACGTATAGAATTAAATATATAGTCTTTCTTGTAATTTGCTCCTATTATTCCTAACAAGAATAATTCTGGCTTAAAGTCTATTTGTTTTTTAGTTATTTGTGAGAAAAAGTATTGAAGCTTCTTTCTCCCACCTTGACCCCAAATCTTGGCAAAAATCTCCTGCATGAATGGAAATACAAGGGAGAGAAAAATCAGCTCGGGTTACTCGGTTCCAACAATGGGGCATATTTAAAGCCTGCCTCTCCAAGGATCATGCTTTATTTGTGTAATATAATAAATTGTACCATTTATTTTTCAAATTTGTACTCAACTCCTGTTTAGGAATCTGGGTGGCTTACAACAGTGGAAAGAATTTAAATCAACAATGCCACAGTTTTTAAAAAAAAGAATATAAAAGCATATAAAAATTTCATCAAGCATCCTAAAAATTTGTGAAATTCACAGCTGAGACAACCACATCTATTTATAAGGCTCGGTACAACCCCCATATGTATTTTTCCCCGTTTTATCCTGTTTTTCTTTTTCTTTTAAAATTTAACCAGTCTGGAGACATTCTAAAGCTCTGAAGGCCTTTAAAAAAATAAAGGGACGTTGTGAAGTAGAAACGTAATTAAGATGAATATAAGTGAGTGTAATAAAATAACTATCATAGCCAGGAACCACAAGACAGCTTTAAAACAACAAACAGCAAACATCAGTCACAACCTAAATACTGAAATCAGCCGGAGGAAAGATTTTAGTAATCATAAAAAGCTATTTTCCTTCACACCTCAACTTTAGCAAGTACCATCAAAACTGTTCAGGACAGGAAATTCCACAATGAAGGGCCCTTATTGCTTTTTAGGACCGCACCCAGCCAGATGTTTCAACTGGACTTGGCATTTTTATCCACCTATTGACCACTTTCCAAAGACTTGGGATAGATAGATGTGGTTGTTTGACAGTGTTGAGAGAGGCTCAGCCAATTTCACTGTATACATGTTATACTTTGATAATAAAGGGTTTATTTATTTATTTTTATTTATTGATAGTCTCATTGTAAAATGTAAGCTGTTCTAAATAAAGATGCCTTTTGCAATTGACCGACGGTGATTTTATCAGTGCCGCCTATGGTATTTAAATGGTGCTCCAGATATTTTGGGATGGTTTTTATTCTGGGTTGATCACACAATCAACCAGATGTTTAGACTGGAATATGGAATTTTTGTCCACCTATTGAATTAAAGATATTGTAGGAAGTAAATCCATGGGGATTTTGTCAATTGCAAAAGCCAGCTTTATTTGGAACTTGTATCTTGCAACAGTACTTTTAATGCCACCAAATAACATTTGCAACATACAAGTTTAATAAACTATAATGGTTTATAATTTCAGTTGTAAGTTGTTATTATGATTTGGCACAGTCAGCCTGATATTCAGACTGGATTTGACATTTTTATCCACCTATTATTAATTTTCATTATTAGGCGTGAACTATTTTCTTATAAGCAGGTCTATATGTGACCATCGCCAAGAGCTGGACAGCAAATAAGGTCAACTAGCTTTTATTGAAGCAATGCACTGCTTTGAAAATAATTGTTGGTTAATTGAATGGAAGATAAAGACTCTCTCTCCCCCCCCCTTTTCATTTTTCCACCTCTGCAAATTTTGATGCAGCTACACAACTCGAGGTGACGTTACAAAGGAAAGTTGTCTACTTGGATGTAATTACTCTGGAAATGGGTAAGTTTTTTTTTTTTTAATCTTCTGAGAATGATATCCCAGTTTAACTGCATTTATTTGGAGCGAAGATTTGCTAGTTTTAATTAGTTTCTAATGAATGCATGTGCTACAGTATTGTGATATTCCCCGGCCTAAGTACACACGCTCAGAAGATAGCAGTCTGAATGCAGCACCGGTGGCACATAATTGTAAAGATGTATTTTTTTAAAAAATGGCTAAGATGAGATTTTGAGTAGGCCCAGAAGCCGACGGAAGAAGCCTTTCTCCGGAGAGAGTGATTTTAAAGATAGTGTTAAAAAAAAGATAGCCTTAATGTGTTTGATTGGATCAGCTGCCCTTAAAAGTGAATTTTCTTGCAAGTCACCCTATTCGTTCCCACAGGGTGCCACGTAACGTTTTCCTCTGGCTTAGATCCCAACTCCCATTATCCCCAGTGAGCCTCAGACCAATAAACACCTTTCACAGGGGTGGATTGTGATGATTTCAGCTCCCATCATCCTTTCACCAGGAAACAGGAAGATCCTGTGGAGGGCGCCAAGTTGGGGAACTATCTGCCCCCACCAGCCTGCCCCCCCCCGAAAAATCAAATTCCATTGTCCCATCCTGGTGGGGATGATGGGACCCGAAGTCACCTTGAAGAGAGGGAGGGAGGGAAGTAGATGCTTTTTAGAGCCCCACCCCATCCTCTTGGGGACGATGGGAGATGGAATCCACTGAGTTTGGAGAGGAAAGCAGGAAAGGAGGGGAGGCAACTCTGACCCAATTGCTCTGAGGATGATGGGAACTGGAGTCCTCCTTATTTGTGGGGGAGGTGACTCTTCTCTACTGGGGACTGCCTCCATCCTTGGTGAGAATAGGTGCTGAAGTCCCTGCTGGGGGAAAGGCAGCCCCTTCCCTACCAGAGACCCCCGATTCTTGGGGATGATGGGTGCTGGAGTCCTTGTTGGAGGAGCAGCCCCTTCCCCATTGAGACCCCTTTTTCCTTGGGGATGATGGCCCTGGAACTCCCTGGAGGGGAGGCGGCCTCTTCTCCACCGGGGACCCCTCCCCACCTGGGACCCCTCTATCCTTGGGGATGATGGGTGCTGGAGTCTTCCTTGGAGGAGAAGCAGCCCCTCCCCCATCGAGACCCCCTCTATCCTTGATGACCCTGGAGTTCCCCTGCGGGGAGGGGGGAGAGTCAGCCCCTTCCCCACCGGGACCCCTCCATCCTTGGGAACAATGGACACTAGAGGCCCCCTTCGGGGTTCCTTTGAGGAGAAGCAGCCCCTTCCCTATCAGGACCCCCTCCCTCCTCGGGGACGATGGGCGCTGGAGTCCCTCCTTGGGCAGGGCCGACCCCTTCTCCTTGGGGACCCCCTCCCTCCTCGGGGACGATGGGCGCTGGAGTCCCTCCTTGGGCAGGGCCGACCCCTTCTCCTTCCTCGGGACCCCCTCCCTCCTCGGGGACGATGGGCGCTGGACTCCCTCCTTGGGCAGGGCCGACCCCTTCTCCTTCCTTCGGGACCCCCTCCCTCCTCGGGGACGATGGGCACTGGAGTCCCTCCTTGGGCAGGGCCGACCCCTTCTCCTTCGGGACCCCCTCCCTCCTCGGGGACAATGGGCGCTGGAGTCCCTCCTTGGGCAGGGCCGACCCCTTCTCCTTCGGGACCCCCTCCCTCCTCGGGGACGATGGGCGCTGGACTCCCTCCTTGGGCAGGGCCGACCCCTTCTCCTTCCTTCGGGACCCCCTCCCTCCTCGGGGACGATGGGCGCTGGACTCCCTCCTTGGGCAGGGCCGACCCCTTCTCCTTCGGGACCCCCTCCCTCCTCGGGGACAATGGGCGCTGGAGTCCCTCCTTGGGCAGGGCCGACCCCTTCTCCTTCGGGACCCCCTCCCTCCTCGGGGACGATGGGCGCTGGAGTCCCTCCTTGGGCAGGGCCGACCCCTTCTCCTTCGGGACCCCCTCCCTCCTCGGGGACGATGGGCGCTGGAGTCCCTCCTTGGGCAGGGCCGACCCCTTCTCCTTCGGGACCCCCTCCCTCCTCGGGGACGATGGGCGCTGGACTCCCTCCTTGGGCAGGGCCGACCCCTTCTCCTTCCTTCGGGACCCCCTCCCTCCTCGGGGACGATGGGCACTGGAGTCCCTCCTTGGGCAGGGCCGACCCCTTCTCCTTCGGGACCCCCTCCCTCCTCGGGGACAATGGGCGCTGGAGTCCCTCCTTGGGCAGGGCCGACCCCTTCTCCTTCGGGACCCCCTCCCTCCTCGGGGACGATGGGCGCTGGAGTCCCTCCTTGGGCAGGGCCGACCCCTTCTCCTTCGGGACCCCCTCCCTCCTCGGGGACGATGGGCGCTGGACTCCCTCCTTGGGCAGGGCCGACCCCTTCTCCTTCCTTCGGGACCCCCTCCCTCCTCGGGGACGATGGGCGCTGGACTCCCTCCTTGGGCAGGGCCGACCCCTTCTCCTTCCTTCGGGACCCCCTCCCTCCTCGGGGACGATGGGCACTGGAGTCCCTCCTTGGGCAGGGCCGACCCCTTCTCCTTCGGGACCCCCTCCCTCCTCGGGGACGATGGGCGCTGGAGTCCCTCCTTGGGCTGGCAAAGGCAGCCCCTTCCCCAGGGGCCGGGACCCCTCCTCCTTCCCTCCGTCCCTCCCTGGCGGGGGGCGGGGCGGGGGGGCGGGGAAGGGGCGGCCCGGCGGGGCTCGGCGGGGCGGCGGGTGGGGCCGGCGGGGCTGGGCTGGGCTGGGCTGGGGCGGCGAGGCCTGGAGCGGCGCGGCGATGCGGCCAGGATGGCCGTCTCGGGGCTGAAGGCCGAGCTGCGGCTGCTCGAGTCCATCTTCGGCCGCGACCACGAGCGCTTCCGCATCGCCTCCTGGAAGCCCGACGAGCTGCACTGCCTCTTCGTGCCCCCCGCCGCCCCCGGCCCGGCCCCGCCGCCGACGCCGCTCGCCATCCACTGCAACATCACGGTGCGCGGGGGAGCGGGGGCGGGGGTCGCGGTCGGCTCTTCTCCCCTCTTCTTCTCGGCCCCTCCGGCCGGCTGACACCCCCCTCCCCAGGGAATTGGGGAGGGGGCACCGGGGCTGCTCCTCGCCCCCCCGGGCTGCCGGGGGGGAGGGGGCTGGGGGTCGCAGGGCAGGCGTGGGGCCGAGGGAGTCTCTCCCTCCCCCCCATTGGGAGAGCGGGCCCTGCCGGGGGGCCCCGAGGAGGACCCCTCCCCCCAGAGCTGGAGGGTCTCGTCTAGAGGCGGAGCGGTGGGGGGGGGGTCGGGCAGAAAGCCGGACTCGACGGGGAGAGGACGTCTTCCTTCGGGTAGGGGGGAGGGCAAAGGGGAAGCGTCCCCAGCGCTGCCACCCGCCTCTGAACTCTGTGCAGGCTCAGAGGCTGGAGCCTTTCGCGGGCCAAGCTTGGGCCGAAAACTCCGGAAAGCTGGGGAGGGGGGGTGGGGGGGTGAGGACGCCACCAGAAACAGCACGTCCCTTCCAAGGCGTTGGGGTGTGTGTGTGTGTGTGTGTGTCCTTCCAAGGCGTTGTGTGTGTGTGTGTGTGTGTGTGTCTGTCCAAGGCGTTTGTGTGTGTCCTTCCAAGGCGTTGGTGTGTGTGTTGCGGGGTGGGGGGGCGAAGGACTACATGTCCCATCTTAGAGAAAACCTGGCTGGCGGTGGGAAAACTCCCCCCCCCCGTGGGTGACTTCCCACCCATATCTTTCTCCTGTCTTTCTCTCTCCGGAAATTGGGCTTCAACTCCCAAGTTTTGAAAGGCGAATTGGAAAGGAAATGTCCCCCCCATCGCTTCCCCCCCCCCCGCGTCTTCAAACAAACAGGGTAGCTGTCGGCTCGATTTGGCAACAAACAGGAAGCCCAAACATTGGAAGACGCCGCTGCCGCTGGGCTCCTTCCGCTCCGAGTTCTGACCTAGGGCTTCATTTAAAAAAAAGGGGGGGTAGGAGGGAACAAAGGTCTCCCCCCCTTTTTGCCCCCCCCTTAGGATTAAAGGGGCTGTTTCTGAATGAAGGTAGAATTCAGAAGCCTCCACTGCAGTGTTTCTCAACCTTGGCCCCTTGAAGAGGTATGGACTTCAACTCCCAGAATTCCCCAGCCAGCTGTGCTGGCTGGGGAATTCTGGGAGTTGAAGTCCATACCTCTTCAAGGGGCCAAGGTTGAGAAACACTGCTCCACTGGTTAGCATTTTTTGAACTGTGGGGGGGGAGGGGAATAAAATAAAATAAACCCTCTTCTTTTCTAAAACAGGTTGTTCTCGACTTAACGACCGCAATGGAGCCCAAACTTTCTGTTGTTAAGGCATGCTTGGCATGATTAGGAAGGGAATCGAAAATAAGTCAGCAAGTGTTGTATTGCCTCTGTACAAATCGATGGTGAGACCACACTTGGAGTACTGTGTACAGTTCTGGTCACCGCACCTCAAGAAGGATATAATGGAACTGGAAAAGGTGCAAAAAAGGGCAACAACAATGATCAAGGAAATGGAGCGCCTCCCTTATGAAACCAGATTGCAACGCCTTGGTCTCTTCAGCCTTGAAAGACGACGTTTAAGGGGTGACTTGATCGAAGTGTATAAAATCATGCATGGGATAGAAAAGGTGGATAGAGAAAAATTCTTTTCTCTATCACACAATACCAGGACAAGGGGGCACTCCCTAAAGCTCATAGCTAAGAAAGTGAGGACAAATAAAGGGAAATATTTCTTCACCCAGAGGGTCGTTGATTTATGGAATTCACTTCCAGAAGGGGTCGTGACAGCTGTCAGCCTTGACAGCTTCAAGGCAGGGCTAGATAGATTCATGGATGCAAAGTGTATCGGTGGTTATTAAAACGGATGTCCATGTGCCGCCTCTATGTTGGTTGAGGCAGGCAGGATTCCCTTGAGTACCATTTGTTTGGGGGTCAAGGGAAAGGGAGGGTTTTGCCTTCTCTTTCTGCTCAAGATCCCCATGTACAATTGGTGGGCCACTGTGTGACACAGAATGCTGGACTCGATGGGCTTCGGCCTGATTCAGCATGGCTCTTCTTATGTTCTTATGTTGGTTAAGTGAGTTTTAAGACCTTGTCAAGGGAATTATTGCAGTTGTTAAGGAACAACAGGGGGGGGGGTTCCAGCAAAGCTGGCTTTTGCTTGTCCGAAGGTCGCCGAAGGGGATCACGTGACCCCAGGACGCTGCAACCATCATAAGTATGAGTCGGTTGCCAAGCGTCTGTATTTTGACTGCCTGATCCTGGGGATGCTGCGATGGCTATAAGGGGTGAAAAAAAGGGTCCCAAATCACTTTTTTTCAGTGCCGTTGTAACTTTGAAACGGTCATTAAATGAACGGTTGTTCAGAGGAGGGCTACCATTTATTTCGGAACCAACCCTTGGTCAGCTTGAAAGAGGTGGATTTTCTAATAGAGAAGCAGGCAAAAATATTCCTCTCTCATCATGGAGTTAAGGAGGGTGTCCGAAGCAACTCCTGTTGAATGAAAGGAAGTGAGGTAGACTTAGGCAGACCCCATTCAAAAGTAAGATTTTGCCAGGGCAAAAGAGTGTGTAATTTGGGATCTCTCCAGCTTGGCCTTGCCGTTTCCAACCTCCCTTCAGACGAGCTTCTAATTTATCAAAACTTAGGAGGGCATTTGGGAGTAGAATTAGGCATGAAGTGAAGATCCAACACTGGAAGTTTTTAAGAAGAGACTGGACAGCCATTTGTCTGAAATGGTCTAGGGCAGGGGTAGGCAACCTTGGCTCTTTTATGACTCGTGGACTTCAACTCCCAGAATTCTTGAGCCAGCATGAGGGAAACTTTGGCCACTTCGTGACTCGTGGACTTCAACTCCCAGAATTCCTGAGCCAGCATGGGGGAAACTTTGGCCCCTTCGTGACTTGTGGACTTCAACTCCCAGAATTCCTGAGTCAGCCATGCTGAAGGGAAAGGGAGAGGTTTCCATGCTGAGCCATGCTGGCTCAGGAATTCTGGAAGTTGAAATCCACGAGTCATAAAAGAGCCAAGGTTGCCTACCCCTGGTATAGGGTTTCCTGCCTGAGCAGGGGGTTGGACTAGATGATCTCCAAGGTCCCTTCCTATTATTATTATTATTATTATTATTATTACTATTACTGTTATCATCATCCCTCTTGGAAGCATTCAGATTTAATGCAAACACCAAATAAAACTCCTAACCTTGCAAATGGATAACATAGAACCTTTTCATTGGAATTTTTCTTCTTAATTTCTTGATCCACTTTCGTTTCGGATAAAGGGTTGAATGGTTGGAAACCCTGACGTTGACATCGGCTTTTCCAGGCAGAGCAGGGGGTGAGTAACCCATAGCACTCCTGCTTGGCTTAACAGGGCCCCAGTTTGACGTGGGCATTTGTATGGGCTAAACTGGAGTCTTGTAAGAACTTGTCCCAGCTTTGCCTGGACAGACAGTGTTCTGGTTCCGGCAGTGATCCTGCTTGGCAGGCAGAACCCCCCTCCCTTGTAGTTTGCAATCGCTCTCCAGCTGGCTCCGATTTCTCTCTCCCCAAGGGGGTCAGGGATCACAGTTTGAAAATCCCTAGGATAATTTGCTTAAAAGCAGTGATATCTGTATAGACCAGGGGTAGGCAACCTTGGCTCTTTTATGACTCGTGGACTTCAACTCCCAGAATTCCTGAGCCAGCGTGGGGGAACTATGGCCCCCTCATGACTCATGGACTTCAACTCCCAGAATTCCTGAGCCAGCGTGGCTCACATGGAAACCTCCCTTTCCCCTCAGCATGGCTGGCTCAGGAATTCTGGGAGTTGAAGTCCATGAGTCATAAAAGAGCCAAGGTGGCCTACCCCTGGTATAGACCATGGAGGGAATCCTCCATTGAGTGCAGTTGTAACTATGAATGGTCACTAAATGAACTGTTGTAAGTCAAATACCTGTATTTTTATTATGGTTGGGGGGAGAATTCAGTTATGGTAGAATTCAATATGGCATTATGCATATATTTAATTTGGTGGTTTGGGGGCTAGAGAAAAGCATTTGACCCTGGAAGACAGAATCTTGTAATGGGCAGAGGGAGAGGGCAACTGGGGGGGGGGTTGTCTGGAACATGGCATGGTGGTCAGTATACAACTGGGGGGAGGAATAGGAAGGGGGCTGCCTGTAGCTCAAAAATCCTCTGTTTGAAGAGCCTGGGGTGCCTTTTTACAATTGGCCGGTATGGTTTCTGCCTTTTTAAACCAGCCAGAAAATATTAATGTAATCCCTAAAAGCAAAGTTTAAAATACTCTCCTGGTCAGTTTTGACTTTTCTTGGCAGTATACGGAAGAGGGTTGATGCTGCTGCTTATTTTATTTTTCCCAGCCTCCCACTCTGGCACACCATGGTTGTCCCCCTCAACCAAACACCAACCAGATCCAGCCATGTTTGGCCCGGTGCTCTTCCCCCAGACCCTTTTTGCAGGGAATTAAATGGGAGATCAGCCCAGTGGGCCCTCCCTCCCTAGCCCTGCTTTTCATCATCAAAATAGGTTCCTTTTCCTGAACTGCCCCAAAATGTGGGTGAGGGTCCTGAGTGGGAAGCCCCTAGCAGGAATTCCAGCTGGTGGGCATCCATTTGGGGAATGCTGTTCTCGAGAGACGGGAGATCCGGATCGAGCAATGGCGAATGGCAGAGAATCACAGGAGATTGAGGAAAGGAGATTCCACGGTGTGGGGATTGTGTTGCGTTGAACTAGAAATACACACAGGAGTTGTCTGTTGCCAAGAAGTGCAGAGAGGCTGAGAGGGAAGAGTCCGAAAATCAAAAGGAGGCTGGCAGAGATCCTGGGGGTTGGGCGAGATTGAAAAATAATCAAGATCATCCTAGTTTTGAACGGAGACCAGGATTATTTCTGGGACAAAAATATCCAGATCTCCTACTCATTAAATCTCAGCTCTGTTGCTTAACTACAGGAGATGCTCAGTCCTGAATCTGTAAAATGGGACTCAGAATGTTTCTGATGGGATGCCTCCCCCCTTACCAAGCTGTTGTGCAGATTAGATTGATTTCTTCCTCTCTGTAGCCATGGCTGGTTTAAAGGATGATTTGCTGCCTAGGCCAAAGTTGATGAAGTTTGCATAGCAGGCCAAACACTAAACTGACTTTTATTGCCTGCCCTGACTTTAGTTCATGCAACAGGGCTGGGGAGAGAGATCCTTCACCTCATTCATCAATGAGCCAGATCGCTTTGGTGAACAGAACTGTATTTAGGCACCGCCATGTAATGTTGCTGGTCAAGGCTGTTTGGGAGGATAGGAAAGCCATCCAGCAGATGTTGGTTTTGGTAGAAGTTTGAAGATGTTGCTTCTTTCGTTGCATCCTCTCACAGAGAAAGGAAAATGCGAATTGTTCCGTAGCCCTGAGATTCTTGTACAGCTTTCTTTAGTCTTGAGTGCCTTCTGGGTATTTAGAACTACACTTCCTATCTTCCCTAGTTAGCACCATAGAAGGACAAAGCTGTTGTCAAACAATGCGCGTTGCTCGGGTTGTGAGCTGGCCTTGAACGGCGGGCTTCTGTGTCCTTGCTAGACACCGGGTCACAAAAACAGGAATTTCAATCAAAGGCCTCTTCAACCTCACCCCGTGGCTGGCACACTGCCTGCTGGAATCCCTGTATGGGGGAAACGGTAGCCTTTGTGCCAGGAAGATAGATAGATATTCTTTTTGGGACAGAGCTGTGTTTCTCAATCTTACCGGTAGCAAGACTTCAACTCCCAGAATTCCCCAGCCAGCCATGCAACAATCATGCAATTCCCTTAAGAACTGCAGGTTCCCTTAGCAAGCGGGGGGGGGAGTCATAAAGTCAGGCATATTTAACTACCACCTTGCTTAGCAACTAGTCCCAATTCTCAACGTGTTTCGAGGACTACCTACAGAACTCGAACCCAACTCCAGGCAAAGCCAACGTAAATTGCTCCTGGATGATGTCAAGTCATCATCCCCATGCATGGAGGTGCTGTGCCATGCACAGCAAACAAGATGTGCCGCAAAATGGAATTGTTTGTTCCACGTGGGACAGAGCATTGTGTACAGACAAAATCTTTACGCAGTTGAGCCGTCAACACCCTGGATAAAGAAAGCCGCCAGGCCAAGTTGTCCCTGGACACTGGCATCCTCTCACGTCACAGGGATGGGCTTCAGATCTTTGGGGATGTGGGCAAGGGGTGGCCCTCAGCTGGACTTGGCTTAGAGGCTAAGCTGGGTCTACCCTGGTTGGCATTTGGGTGGGGGACCCTCTGGGGAATTCCAGAAGTTCTGGATAAACGGGAGTTGGAAAAGGAAAACGGAAAATTGGCTTCCACAAAGGAGCCCAGAAAATTATGTGAGGCTTGTAGGCAGAGAACCCTAGCAGCCCGTGATCCTCAAAAATCAGGAGGCATGTGGACGCACATTTGAAACCCTCTTATTAAAATGATTTATAATAAATCATTGCTAGACTGAAAGGTGTTCTGACACCCCTCCTGATTGGGTGTCTCTGTGTGTTGGTAATTCAGAGGCAGGTTGTAAAAACGACAGTTGCAAACATTGCGAGAGGGAGCAGCAGGTCCAGTCCCAGTACTAAAATAAAATCAAGGCAGACTCTTTGATCTGAAGATGAGCAAAATGGCTCCTCGTTAGCATGGTTTGCTTTCACAGTTGCTACCGTAATTGCTGAGGGCAAGCCGTGCTCCTTGGTCTCCATCGGAAAGGGAAGTCCAGCCAATTACAGAGGCAGGAACAAGGGTGGGGATGGACCCTTCTCTGCTTCTAAAGAGATGGGGTTTCGTGGGGGGGGGGAGAGAAAGCCAGCAGCCCTCTCTCCCTGATGAGTTAGCCTTCTACCTGCAAGGAATTGGATCTGTTTGAAGAGTTTTGCAACGGTGGGAGAGACCAGAGCTTGGGCTGTGGTGTTAACAATAGCAGGCCCAGTTCGTATTGACCTATATATCTCCAGACCTCAGTAGATGAGGTCTAGGGAGATTCTCAATCATCCAAGCTGTGGTTGTCCCAAAAGGCAACTGGACTTTCTTGTTCTTTTTTTTTTTTTCTTGAAAACTTCATTTCTTATCCAAGAAGCTTCTTCAGTTCAAAGAAATGTTTTCTTTCTTTCTTTCTTTATTTATTTATTTATAAATTTTATTGGTTTTTAAAACATAAATCACATAATAGTCGGTTAACAGTGTGTTTGCTTGGTTTGCATTTGTAAGGAAAGATCGTTAACAATTGATTTCTATCATTCGTAATCCACATATTCCAACAAATGTCTCTTTTTCTCTTAAATATTCTCTCTGGTGGGTCCCATCATCTATATTCTAAATTTTCATTTAATATTTTCAATATGAATCAGAGAGTTTTCCCGTCTATTTTCCCCCAACCAATTCTACAATTTATTCCAGATTTCATAATAATCTGTTTCACTCTTATCCTTAAGTTCTAATGTCAACCTATCCATTTCCGCACAGGATAAAATCTTATTTATTACTTCTTCTTCTGAGGGTGTCTCACTGTCCTTTCGTCTCTGTGCAAAGGCTAATCTTGCAGCTGTTAGCATGTGTAGTAATACGTATAGGGATCCTTTATTGTATCTATCCTTAGTGTTACCCAGCAGAAAGAGCTCTGGTTTTAGCTCAGTGTTCTGCATTAGTATCTCTTCTAGCCACTGTTTTATCAAATGCCAATTTTTTTGTACTTTTGAACATTCCCACCACATATGATAGTAGGCCCCTAGTGATTCTTTACATTCCCAACATTAAAGAAATGTTTTCAAGGGGAAAAGCCCAGTTGCCTTTTGGAAAAGCACCTTTGGGTCAAAGGGTGATGCCAAACCAGCCCTGCCCATTAGCCATCGCCTACCTCGCAGGGTTCGTTGTAAACTTACCGCAGGGACCTCTCCAGCTTCCTTGGGAGAAGGGAGGGACTCTCACCTTGCTTGCCAAGGAAGAGCAAATGCCATTTTTGGCCAAGGGCGGCAGAGTCTGCCATGCTGGCTGTGGAGTGGAGATAGGTTTTGCCCATCTGTGAAGTGCGATAAATGCAAACGGCTTCACGCTGTCCAGAGAGGAACCGTTGTTTCCTTTGAGGGGGGGGGAGGCAGAAATGCTGGAAGTGTCTCTCTTTCGTTTTCAGTGCCGGCTGCCAGTTCTGGTTGCATCAGGAGCAAAACAAGCAGATTGAATCATGACATGAATTGGTGGGTTTTATTTTCTGGTGGAACCATCCTATAATTTCCAGAATCCCTGAGGCGATGCTTAAGGCATTTGTGCGTTTTCTGTGCTAAGCTATTTGTTCTCCCTAACGTTGCAGGAGTCTTACCCATCTTCGTCGCCAATATGGTTTGTGGAATCAGATGACCCCAACTTGACTTCAGTGCTGGAGCGATTAGAGGATATTAAAAGCAATACTTTGGTAAGAAAAAAATCCATCCTTGAGCTTTCTTTAATCTGAAGGGGGTCTCGGGTTCGAATCTCAGAAGGGTTCAGTTTTTAATAATGTTCAACTCGGAGAGCTTACCCTCCATCCAGCAAAGCCCTTCGCAAAATAACAATGATCTCATCTGGTCAATAATGTATTTTAATGATTAACACCAGAGCTAAATAACATTCACAAATCCTTCAGCAACTGCAAATCAGGAAATGAATAAATGCTGCTTCGAGGTGGGAAACCTGCCTGCAGTGTGCTACAGAAGAAAACTATTTTTGCAAACAAACTTAGGGTTATTATTTTGATTTACATCCCGGTGTTCTGCACATGCAGGAGAAAGCAGGAGGAAAATCTCTCTTTCCAAACATCGTTTCCAGCACCTTGAAGGCCCAGCAGGTAGAAATTTGAAAAAAGAACAGCTTCCTTCTCTTATTGCCGTCCTGCAGCAGGCTGGATCCTGGCTTCGAATGCCGGCTTCTGTTTTCCCTTTTGTCTTTAGTCATGCTGCAGTTCTCTTTTTTATTGGCAAACTTAATTGTCTCCCTGCTGGCACTTAGAATCCATTTTTAATGTTTGTCTGTGCAGCAATTGGATTTTTGAATTGCTTTCCCTAAGCCAGCTGCCAAAGGTTTTATTTTCAGAGGCTGGAGAATCATTGACTAATTCCAAGAACTGGCTGCCTGTAGAAAACTAGTACAGGCCAGTCCTCAACTTACGACCACAGATGTCCTGTTGCTAAGCAAAATGGTTATTAAGTGAGTCACGCCTACTTTTTTGCTCAGCGTATCGCTGCAGCTGTTAAGTGAATCACCGGCCATTAAGCAAACCCAGCTTCCCCCTCCCCCCCGCTTGCTGCGAAGGTCGCAGATGGGAATCGTGTGACCCCAGAGCTCTTGAACCGTCATAAATCCTTGCCATGCACCCAAATTATGATCATGTGACCGTGAAGATCGTGTGATGGTCATAAGTGTAAGGATCAAGTTGTAAAGCCACTTTTTTCCGCGCTGTTGTAAACTGAACAGTCGCTAAACGAATGGTTGTAAGTCAAGGAACTAAAGAGAAGGCTTCTGGATCAGGTTTGATGTCTTGATTTTTCG
Organism: Bothrops alternatus; assembly: GCA_034064705.1. Lineage (NCBI taxonomy): Eukaryota > Metazoa > Chordata > Lepidosauria > Squamata > Viperidae > Bothrops > Bothrops alternatus. The sequence continues at coordinate 267,981 of JARGCV010000613.1, forward strand.
TGCACTCTGGCATGAATTTTGATCAGAGGAGGGGGTGGATCAGCGCTTTCTCTGCCCATTTGGCTAGAATAATTGGAACAGAGCAAACTGTTTTCAAGGGAATTTAGTGAGGGCTAAAGATCTAACTCTAATAAGAAAAGTATTGGATGTTTCCTTGATCCCTGGATTTATTACCGGTAGTAGTGACTGCTCGCCTTTGGCTCATAACTCAAGGAAAACCAGCGTTCCTTGTGGGACATGAGCTGAAGAAGCAGAAGACCCCCAACCAGTGTGGAATGGGACAACCTGCTGCAGCCAACTCACCACACCCAACTCACCGCGGGACAATTTAACAATTCAATTTAATAATTTAAAATAAATTTAAAAAATTATTTGAATTTACATCATTTAAGTTTGTCCCATCTTGAATTGGCCATGATGAGCTGGCCGTGTCGAATTGTCCTAGACCAGTGGTTCTCAACCTTTTTCAGGTTGAGACCCCACTTGCGCCGCCCATGCGCGGCGCGACCGTGACCTGCGCCGTGTGCGCGCGCGCGACGGGCCGATCTGCGCATGTGCAGCGCGCGCTCGACGGGCAAAAAAAACAAAAAAACAAAAAAAAACAAAATGGCGGACCGCGGTGTCCGGCGACCCCCGCGAAACGGTCGTTCGACCCCAAATGGGGTCGCAACCCATAGGTTGAGAACCGCTGTCCTAGACCCAACCACGGAGGCCTCTTTAAATCTCCTTTTTTTCCCCCCGCAGCTTCTCCAGCAGCTGAAGCGATTGATCTGTGACCTCTGCCGACTCTACAACCTTCCCCAGCATCCGGATGTCGAAATGTTAGATCAGCCCTTGCCATCTGGCCAGGTAAGGAAGGCCCTGTTGAAAGGGCTTGAGGAGACAGGACTGAAAGTCCTGCCAAGAGGGCAGATGACGGCAGAGTTTCATAAAGGGAGTGAGAGAGGTGACTCAGAAGCCTGTCATTGCTGGCCAGAGCGAGTGGCTGTTTGAGGGATGCTCCACGGTGGCTGTCCGTGCAGGCCAGGCGTTTGTTGACACACCTAGAAGCTCTTGGCTTCCTTGCTCAAGTCATCTTCGTGAAGGCAGTTTGTTTAGTTGATGAGGCTCTTTTACTGTGTTCTAGAATGGAACGACCGAAGAGGCGACATCAGAAGAGGAAGAGGAGGAAGATATGGGTGAAGTAGGTGGTCTTTGCTTGCTTGCAGCCTACTCTTCTCTTCATTTTTGCTTCTGGATCTTTATCTGTACAGAAAACGAAGGTGGGAAGGGCTAAGGAAGCTCTCCAGATGTTCTGGATTCTAGCCAGCAATGAGTCCCTCACATCTGGAAGGCATCTAATTGTCCTCCGTATTGTCTGGTTCCACCTCTTAGAAAGCCCCTTTGTTTGAACCAGTCGGATCTTCTTCCAGAGCTGGCCTGGTCTGGATCAGTCCAGATTAACAGAATAACAAGAGTTGGAAGGGACCTTGGAGGTGCTCAGACAGGAAACCCTATACCATTTCAGACAGATGGTTGTCCAATCTCTTCTTAAAAACCTCCAGTGATGGAGCACCCACAGCTTCTGAAGGCTGGTTGTTCCACTGGTTAATTATTCTAATGGTCAGGAAGTTTCTCCTTAGTTCCAGGTTGCTTCTCTCCTTGATTAGTTTCCATCCATTGCTTCTTGTCCTGCCTTCGGATGCTTTGGAGAATATGTAGGAACCTCCCCCCCTCTTCACTGTGGCAGCCCCTCCAATATTGGAACACTGCTATCATATTCCCCCTAGTTCTTCTTTTCATTAAATTACCCAGTCCAGATCTTCTGTAATCTTCATGCTCCCTTCCGCTGCTCCAGTTGTGGCATTGTAAGCCTTGCCTGTTCCTATCCTAAAGTCTTCCTGTAGCCTCTCCTGGCTGAGAAACAGGCGTGATCCATGCAAACCGCCAGACGGCTGGCGTGTTCCTGAGCTTCTGCTTTCCAGCACTCTGCAATCTTGCCTTGTAGGACATTGATCTGGATCATTATGACATGAAGGAGGAAGGGCCTGCCGAAGGGAAGAAATCCGAGGATGAGGGCATCGAGAAGGAGAATCTGGCCATTCTGGAAAAAATCCGAAAGAATCAAAGGGAGGATCACCTAAACGTAAGTGCTTGGTAGGTGCGAGGAAAGGGATCCATTAGAAAGTTGATTGCATTTCACGTATGAAAGAAACGAAAGCGGAAGGAGGGCATTAGAGGCACCCCAAGTCTTCTCGCTGGCCTTGAATTCATGTTATTTTAGACTTTTGAAGGATCACCTTGAAATGCCTGTATTGAAGGAAGACCTCACCTTATGCCCACAACTGAGGCTGCAACTTCCATGGCTAAGCCCTTTATGGCAAGGGACCATAAAGCCCTTCATGGCATGGGACCAGGATACTTACGGGACCACATACTTCCACATACTTCCCTACGACCGGTGAGAGCGCACAGGGTCGGCCTCCTCTGGGTCCCGTCAGCGAAACAATGTCGGCTGGCGGGCCCTAGGGGGAGGGCTTTCTCTGTTGTGGCGTCCACCCTCTGGAACCAACTGCCTCCTGAAGTCCGCGTTTCTCCCATGCTCCTGACCTTCCATAAAAATTTTAAAACTTACCTCTGCCGGCAGGCCTGGGGATGATTGTGGATTGAATGGTGAATATGAGTGGGTGTTAGTTTGTTTTTTAGATATTTTTATTTGGACTTGTATTGGAATTTGATGTTTTATATACATGTTGTTAGCCGCTCCGAGTCTCCGGAGAGGAGCGGCATACAAGACCGAATAAAATAAATAAATAAAAATAAATAAATAAATAAATAAGCCACGTGGTCATTGAGTGAATTGCACCCAATTTTACCTCCCCCCTCCCCCAAAGTCACTAAGTATACCCTGCATTGATTTTGCTAGTTGGAAGCCTCTTAGGAAGATCCTAGATTAGGGCTCTCCAAAATTGGTGACTTTACAATATGTGGACTTCAATTTCTAGAATTCCTCAGCCAGCCTGAAGAAGTCCACAAGTCTTAAAAGTTGTCAACATTAACCCATCATAAATACCTGCCTGTTGCTAAGCACTTGAGTTTTGATTACATGACCATGGGGACATCGTGGCAGTTGTACGTGTGAAAAAAGGATCCCTTTTTTTCCAGTGCTGTCATAACTTCAAATGGTTATTAAATAATGGTCGTAAGTCGAGGGCCACCTGTATATGGTATTTTTATTGAGTTTTTGGAATAGGGCGGCATAGAAATCGAATAAATAATAATAATATTTTGCATTTTATTTGAGTAGATTGTATCTGTTTTTCTCCCTTTTTCTGTCTGCAGGGTGCAGTTTCTGGATCTGTCCAAGCATCGGATCGACTAATGAAAGAGCTCAGGGATATATATCGGTCACAAAGTTTTAAGACAGGTAACCCTTTTTTGTTTTGTTTTTTCTAATGGAGCAAATAATGTGATACCTTACAGTATAGGCATAATTTCTTTTGGTAAGCATTAACTATGGCTGCGATTCCTAGCCTGCTTAATCGAGTCCATAAAGTCCATGGGAAGCTTTTAAAGAGAACAGGCATAGATTTTCACCACCAATCTGTAAACATCTGGAATTGTAGATGTGTTATATTTGTGTGTAAGAGATACAATATTTAGATGATGCAGGGTGTGTGTTTGTTTTTATCCAACTGTGCTATCAGAATGTGATTTCTAAGTGAATTATCTCTCTTTGGTGCCCTTTTTTCAAAAGATGCTTTAAAAAAAAAAGCTCACTTTTCCTTGTCTTGAAATGAAAACTTTTTTTTTAACACCTTCTCAAAATAGCACAGGTGACATGGCAAAGAGACGTCAGGAGGCCTGGCTATTTGCGTACTTCAGGGAAAGTGCGAACGAGGGCAGGTTGCAAAGCCCTTTGCGCTCATTGCTCCAGACCTGGGTCTCAATTAAGTTCAGTAGCACCTGCTTGGCCTTCAGGAGGCCTGGTGCGAGAGACGGTCCTTTTTTTAGCTGAAAATGATGTTTTTTTGGGAACATGTTTTTTGTTTTTGTTATTTTGCAAAGAAGCCCGAAAGTAAGAAACATGAATTCATTCTCCCCGCTTGCCATTTTTTTCTTTTCCACTGATTGTTTCATCTGCTTAACTGAGTAGAAGGCTTCCTATTGTGTCTTCAGAAAACAGTGCTTGCCTTCGGTCTCCTCTCGTATTTATTTATTTATTTAGTTAGTTAGTTAGTTAGTTATTTAGTTAGTTAGTTATTTAGTTATTTTGACTTATATGCCGCCCTTCTCCCCACACTCAGGGCGGCTTACAGCAGAAATACAAGTACAAAAATATATAAATCATTTAAAATAATAATATACAATATAAAAAACAATAAAACTATACCCACTCATACAACATACAGTCCCAATCAAAGGCCCAGGGGCAGAGCGCCGCTCACACGCCCCAAGCCTGTCTGCATAGATGTGTTTTTAAGAGTTTTCGGAAAGCTAGGAGGGAGGGAGCAGTACGAACCCCTGAGGGAAGTTGGTTCCAGAGGGCTTATTTGTTGCTTATACAGGTATCCCTTGAGTTACAACAGTTCATTTAGTGACGTTCAAAGTTACAACGGCACTGAAAAAAGTGACTTAAGACTGTTTTTCACCCTTAACGAACGACAGTCGCAGCATCCCTAAGGATCACATGATCAAAATTTGGGCACTTGGCAATTGACTCGCATTTAGGATGGTCGCAGTGTCCTGGGGTCATGTGACCATCCCCTTTTACGCCCTCACAAGCAAAGTCAGTGGGGAAAGCCAGATTCACTTAACAACCGTGCTACTAACTTAGCAACTGCAATTATTCACTTAACAAGAAGAAAGGTCGTAAAATGGGGCAAAACTCACGTAAGAAATGTCTCCCTTAGCAGCAAAACAAATCAAGGACTACCTGTAGTAGCCTTTCCTACCTCTGGATACCCAACGAGCAAGAATGCTTGCTGTAAACACCAATAAAGCACTGGGTAATTTCAATATTTATGCCTACAATGAATTGTAAGGTTCAGAATGCTTGCAGGTTGGTGTTGTTTGTTTCTTTTTTAAAATTCCGCGTCCATCTTTTCCACTGGTTAAAGAGCTGCATCCTGGACTGCTAGTTTTTTGTTTAAAAAAAACAACCAACCAAAGTGCAAAGCTTCCTCCCACAGAATCCTTCTGTCCTGTTCACGGATGTACTGGAAAGCTTTCTAATGACTGGCGTGACATGGAACCATCTGTCCTCCTGGCTGATGGCAGCTCTTGGCTGACCTTCACGAAGCTAAGCAGGGTTGACCTGCTTAATGTTCGGTTGGGAAATGTCCAGAGATGAAGCCACCCTTATGGTGCAGATGACCATGGAGATTGTCAGTCATCCAGGTTGCCCCGAAGGTGCTTTTTCAAAAGGCAGCTGGACTGCCTTTGTTTTTGTTTTTCTTGAAGACTCTTCTTGGGTGAGAAGCGAAACATCTTCAAGGGGGGAAAAAGTCCCAAAGAAAGTCCTGTTGCCTTTTGGAAAAGCACCTTTGGGATAGGGAGCAGATGCTTTGCATTGAAATGGTGGAACCGTTGAGTACCCCACCCCCCGCGGGGTCTGCATCTGTTTATGTTTTCATACTTGTGCAAGTGTCCTTTGTTCAGAGAACCTGCCCTTGAATACAAAGTAGGGGGGATTCATGGAGATATCGAAAAGTCCTTGATATTAAAAAAAAAAAAACTTCCGTGGACCAAGTTGGCTTGTTTTGAAACTTAGTGACGTTCCCAGTCCCATTCCAAACCCTGATTACCTAATCAAGTGCTTCTTTTTTCCATTCCCCCCCCCCAGGGATTTATTCAGTGGAACTTGTGAATGACAGCCTATATGAGTGGCATGTGAAACTTCTAAAGTAAGTCTGCTTGCCTTCCCCTCTGCCCTGTTCTATGACGAGAGCAAGGATTGACACTCTGCAAAAACTCAGATCTGAGACTCTCTCTCTCTCTCTCTCTCTCTCTCTCTCTCTCTCTCTCTCTCTCTCTCTCTCTCTCTCTCTCTCTCTCTCTCTCTCTCACACACACACACACACACACACACACACACACACACACAGCCCTTGGAAAGTCTACTCTCTTGCTGCATTTTTACTTTGTCAGCCAAAAAGCAACATCTCTTTACTGGAGAATTAATCCCCTCCAGAGGCGCTGAGACTACAGGTACCCCTTGAGTTAACGACCGCAATGGAGCCAGCCCACCACGGTTGCAAACTGAGTCAGTCGTGGGATTGACCCAGTTGTGTGACCTATTTGGCAGCTGTTGTTAAGTTGAAGTAATGGTTCGCCATGGGCTGGTTATGTCTAAAAAAAAACCCCCCAAAGTATAAATGCTGGTGTGGGGCAAAACTTGTAGACTGTGGTGTTGTGATCCAGGGATGTTGCTGAGTGTCTAAAATGTGGTCACATGACCATGGGAGGGGGCAGCCATCGGAACTTCAAACCTGAGTGGTAAGCACCTCCCAGGGGAGCCTGTCATAACTTCGGTTGCTAAGCAACCGGTCGTAAGTCAAGGACTGCCCCTACAGGTCCCAGAATTCTTAATTCCAGCACCTCAGAAGAGTTGCTTATCCTTCGCATGGCATCCAGAATTCGTTTGAGCCCTTAATTATGGGCAAGTCACTCCCTAGGGCAGGGGCTGGGACCCTTGGCTCTTTTATGACTTGTGGACTTCAACTCCCAGAATTCCTGAGCCAGCCGGATGGCTCCCCACCCCTGCGCTAGGGAGATATGGTTGTGCCTTAAAGAGAGCATGCGAGATAGGAAGGGGGATTGGTCAGCGGGTCCTTTGGCCTTGCAATTCAGTTATTCCATCTCTTCTGCGTTTTCTCTCTCTCGTCCAGGGTCGATCCTGACAGTCCGTTACACAGCGATCTCCAAGTCTTAAAAGAAAAAGAAGGCGTGGAATATATCTTGCTCAACTTCTCTTTTAAGGTAGGAAGGAAAGAAGAAGCAATTCACCAGTGCAAGACTGTTTCTTTTACTCAACATATTCTCACCACTCTGGGGTGAGATGGAGGCTAATGCTTCTCTCTTTATTTGTTTCAGGATAATTTCCCTTTTGACCCTCCGTTTGTAAGAGTGGTCTCTCCAGTGCTCAGTGGAGGGTAGGTCCATTTTTTAAAAAAAATCATTACTCAGGAATTACAAATCTGGTATTTCAGCCATTATTCAGGAATTACAAATCTGATGTTTGTCTTGTGTTCTGGACACTTATTGATGCAGCTTTTTCAAGAGAGTAATAAGAGAAATACAGGCAGACGTATCATCTAAGGTTGGGTGTCAAGAACCCTTTTTTTTTCTATCCTCATTCCTGGAACTGGACTGTCAGCAGTCAATCTATTTCCTTTGAGTGTAAAATATTTGCATCTGAGCTGTTAAGGGGATTCCTGCTCTAACTGGGGAGATATGAGCAAGAATCAAAAGGGTTAGAATTTTAATGTTTATCAAGATTTCCTGAGCCTCTTAGAGAGTATAGCAAAGTGCACTGTGAAAAATGCCCCAAATGAAAATGAGATGGTTGTCACAAAAGGCAATATCGAAATACTTGCACGGTGCTTATTTATCTTCTATAACTGCCTTTCTGCTAAATTATTCTCATGGCAGCGCCGATTCCCAAACTGTTTGCAGCTCCAGAACTGATTGATTGGGGGGGCGTTACTCATTTTAATATTAATTTTAATGTTTTAGCTTTTAATGTCTGGTGTTTTAATGCTGTAATGGTTTTATTCTGTTAGTTAGGGTGTTGTCAGCTGCCTAGAGACGGGCGGCATACAAATTTTAATACCTAAATAAATAAAGAGCTATTGGAGATGTTCTCAGTGTGCTTTTTATATGTCTCAGGTACGTTCTGGGTGGTGGTGCCCTTTGCATGGAACTTCTAACTAAACAGGTAAATGCAGGGCTGGAGGGTGGCTGCCCATGATGGAATTATTCACCTGACCTTTATGTCCTGGTGGGCCTTGACTTATGACCACAACAAGTGGTTGTTAAGGGAATCGTACCCAATTTTATAATCTTGGGGTTTTTTTTGCCACAAATCACTGAAGTTTGGCTTGTTGGGAGCTACCTAGAAAGGTCACAAGTGGACATCACATGACCCCAGGAAGTTGCAACCGTTGTGAATCCATGCCGGTTGCCAAGGGTGCAAATTTTGACCCCGTGCTCAGAGGGAATGCCATGACAGTCCTAAATGCAAGAATTATTATTATTATTATTTATTAAATTTCTATGCTGCCCTATTCCGGGAACTCAGGGCGGCTCACAGCATTGGTTGCAAGTCCTTTTTTTTTCAGTGCTGTTGTAACTGAATGGATGCCAAACAAAGGTTGTATCGTAAAGCAAGGGCTGCCTGTACATAACTTTGTGGTTACCCCTGACTCTGGAGGACTTCCCTTCACCTTCTTCCTCTCTCCTCTGGACTCTCCCCTGTGGTTTTTAGGGTTGGAGCAGCGCCTATTCCACAGAATCGGTCATCATGCAGATTAATGCCACGTTAGTCAAAGGAAAAGCCAGAGTACAATTTGGGGCAAATAAGGTAAGCGACATCAGTGTGTGTTCCCAGCTGTTGAAGTCTTCAGTTTGTCTGTTCCGCTGCAAACCAGTTGGCTTGAAAAGCAGGGGATCATTTGATCACCTAATGGCCAGGTTTTAAAGCAAATCCGTTTAATCAAAATGCGATTGGAAGTTCTTCTCCCAGATTGCATACCAGGGTTTCTCAATCTTGGCCCCTTCTAGATGTATGGGCTTCAACTCCCAGAATTCCCCAGCCAGCTGTGCGTGGCCAGGAGTGAGTTAGGAAGCCACATACATTTTCTAAATAAAATGAATAAAAACTCTCCTGGGTAAATGAAACAGTGGTGCACTTGGTATCTGTCGCTAGCTTCTTTTAAAGCCCAGCATTGTTGGGGACCCAGTCAATGTGATGTGTAAAGCATGGTTTACATCTTAAGGTGTGTTGATTGAACTGGTGCATTTGCAGTTTATCCCAAAAGCCTAGTTAGGTTTTGTCTTAGCACAGCATGAATATTTCTGTATAAATCTCTGTCCACCATCTCAACCTCTTCTTTGTGCAAGCTGATTTTGTCTCCTTAGAAGGGAAACATAAGCATTTAAAGCCATTCTCTCTCTTCCAGACCCAATACAATCTAGCGAGAGCACAGCAGTCTTATAAATCTCTAGTACAGTTACATGAGAAAAATGGTATGTATGGTATGTATGTAAAACCCATAGTTTTGTAAGTATAACATCAGAAGACCATGGGGATGCTGCAATAGTCATAAGAATGAAAAATGGTCATAAGTCACTTTTTTCAGGACCGTTGTAACTTTGAATGGTCACTAAATGAATTGCTGGAAGTCGGGGACTACCTATAATTGGGCCCTGGGACAATTATTCATTATTTTTTGCTTCAGATTCAGATCCATTGTGTTGATTACTCGGTGGAGATGGAAATAAAAAGTGCATTTGTTTTGCTCCTTATTTGTTCCCACGTGCTACACACAACCCTATAAGCCATATACAAACATGGATCTTTTTTACACAGAGACTTCTATCTGCAGCCTTTTTATGTTTCAGAAACCCAGAAATGTGGTGGACCAGTGTCCTTCAGTAGGTTTTCAACACATACATCTTGGCATGCATTCTAGACTTCAGGGATACTATATGAAATTATTGTAAAGCATAAAAGTGTCTTGTTTTCAATAGTTCCTGCATATTTGTCAATGTGTAATTATTTGCTTCTTCCAGGTTGGTTCACACCTCCAAAAGAAGATGGATAATACTGAGGGCCACACTTACATTTGGACCAATGTCAGTAAAAGATTTTATTTCCATGCAAACTCAAGCTATAAAGGCCCCATAACAGCTCATAAATAAATTAGTAGATATCCAGTATAAATCACAGCCATACTGTTCTGCTCATTGGACAAGTATTTTGAACAGAACAATTTAATACTTTCCTATATTTTCCCAATGGATTGAGCATACCTGTATTTTAGTACTGAATCCCTCACACTGGGTTCTTGATTTACTAAAATTTCCTATCGACTTTTCTATGCACTTCAGGGTTTTTTATTTTCTCTAGAATGGACTGCAGAGGATTGCAATATATTTTATTTAAAGTCAACCAAGAGGAATAAAGTTAGTTTGATAATGTGTTGTAGACTTTTCAGATCTTGTAAAACCAATCTCTCTTTTTCCAGGCTTAAAATTTGAGAATGTTTGTAGAATTTCTAATTTGAACGGTGATATGGGAGAAAGTTTGCAATGTGAAAGAATTAAAATGTGGTTGTTGTTTTTTTGTGGCTGTCTTGAGGTTAGAACTCCTTAGTTTCAGCACAGCCAGGCTGTGCCAATAAAACTTTGCAACGGGTCAATATCTACTAGGTTGCTGAGCTGTTCTGATAATTTTTGACTCTAGTTCTTCTTCTCAAGAACGAACTCTAGGTATAAAGCTTGAAAATTTATTTAAAATTCTAGAAAGCCTCTTTACAAGTTCAGTTCCATTAACGGGTTGTTGCAATCGTTTGTAGATAATGAACTTAAAAAGCAATGAGCAAAAGTCAAGACACTCCTTATTTTTTTAAGAAGACCAATTTTTAAAAAAACAAAAGCCACGGAATTCCCAGGAAAATCTTGATTCAGATTGGTGGTTTCTTTTAAATGTCACCATCGTCATGACCATGGATTTTGTTCAGAAAATAATTCTTTTCCTTTTTTAGAAGACCAATTTGGATTGGAAACTGCTGTGAGCCAGTAACAGCTTTATTATTGCCTTACCTTTAAAAAAAAGCAGGTGTTTAAATTTTTTAGAGCTGAATTTGGGGTCACTTTCTTTATTCATTGGAATTGCATTAAAGGAATTAGCATTTTTCTTTCCAAGAACAAAAACGCCTCGGTTCTCCTATGTCCCACCATTTTCACCTCCAAAGTTACATCTGTACTTTCTTTGATACCCAAAAGATGATTGCAGATGCTGGACTTCAGTTTGAAAGACAAGATTTAAAGACTTCTGCCTGGTGGAACTTTATTTCCTATGATCTTTTGAAGATGTTCTCCAGATGATTTCCAGGATTTTGGCTTACTCGGTTGTACATATTGTTGCTATCAAATTGTCTTAGCCGCCTTAAAACAGAGGACAAATTCTATGAGTTTCCTATAGCTCATTTGAAAACCTGAGGCTATAATATTTTGGATACCTTATCAAATTGTTTAATATTTCTAAAGGACTAGCACAATGACAGGTGCACACACTTGACTTCTCTATTTTTATTTTATTGGGAGTTTTCATTTAAAAAAAATTCGGAAACTTAGCAGTGTACAATAATCTGTAAACTTGCATCAAGTTTATGAATAAATGAATCATTTTAAGCATTCTGTTACTGCAATGTTTCTGGAAGAGCCATTTTTGGGGGGGACTTGAATGTGATTTTAAGTTCGTGTAAATATCAACAGTGTTAAAAAGTTGGACTGATTTTGAATTTTTAGAAATGATAAAAGACAAAAAACTTCCTGGTACACGACAGTAATTGGAAGCTCAACGATTTCCAGGGACTCCTTGACTTGTGAACAGAATGTCTGTTGGTAAGCCAGGTGGTTAAGTCACATCCAATTTTGCAACGTTTTGTTGTTAAGCAAAATCTGTTTCACTTATTTGCTAAGTGAAACATTTGCTCCATGTTGCAACCTTTCTTGCCACAGTTAAGTGAATCACTGCACTTGTTAGTAACACGGTTTTAAGTGAATCTCGCTTCCTCATTGATTTTGCTGGTCAGGTCACAAAAAGGGGATCACATGACCCCAGGATATTGCAACCGTCATAAATGGGGATGCTGCAAATGGTCATAACTGTGAAAAATGGTCATGTCAGTTTTTCAGAGCCGTTGTAACTTGGAATGGTCACTAAATGAACACTTTTGTAAGTCGACTATCTGCACTATTCTATGGCCTCCCGACCTCAAGCCGAGTTCATAGAGATAGGAAAAAGGTCGACAGACTTCCGGTCTTCCGAGTCCCATTTTGAGCTCAGTAGTGTACGGGTATGGAGCGCTCACCATAGAGATGCCGAAGGATAGAGCGGCTATTGATCACTAGAGACGGACGGTTTCCGGTCTCCTCCCTGCGCGTCGATCTCCACGGCAACGGAAAGCGTCGCGTCGTCGATGGCGTCAGCAGCGCGCCGGAGCTTCCGGGACCCTCCGCTGGTGCTTTTCCGGGGTGCTCGCGCGGCCTGCCGTTGTCATGGAACCCGATCCCAAAGGCGGCTACGTGCTGAGCAGCCTCGCCGAGGTGGTGGAGCGGATCCTCGGCTTTCTGCCCACCAAGGCGCTCCTGCGGGCGGCCTGGTGAGCAGCCCGAGGGCCGCCGGGGGGCAAGGGCGCGAACGGACCCGCAGGAGCGACGGGAGAGGAGCCGGCCCTCGAATGGAGGGGGAGGGGGCTGGTGGTCGTAGCCACGGAGGGAAGGGGGGAGCGGGCAGGGGAAGGGGAGAAAATGGCGGTCGCAGCGGAGGCAGGCAGAAGTCCGAAGGGAGCAGCTGACATCCCTGGGAGGGGGGCTTCAGAGGAGGAGGAGGGCCCCGTCGGCTGCAGTTCCCCCCCCCCAAAATACAGTGATTGGTCAAGTTTGGCCTGGCTGTGCTCGCTTTGCGACTTGGAGGCTGGACACACACACAAACATCCATCGTCTATCTACCTACCTGTCATCTGTCTGTCTGTCTATCTATCTGTCATCAAATTTATATCTATCCATCCACCTACCCAGTGTGGCAAACCTACCCAATGCTCCTGCCTCCTCTTTTCCACACAGCAATAATTCATTGAGGTAGGTTGGACAAAGGAAGAGGGACTGGCCCAAAGACGCCCATTGTAGAAAGCGAGGAAAGATCACTTTGTCAGACATGGCAAATCTGTTATGATAGCCATTCTGAAAACCAAGTAGTTTTATGTTTCCTGTAGAGTTGATTTCCTGGTCTGATCTGGAGGCTGATACTTGAACTGAGACAGGCCAAAGTCTCCTAGCCAGCTGTCCTGCCTAAAGAAAGACTAGGACTTACACTCCGCTGTACTGGCTCTCGGGAAGACTTTTCTGACTGTAAGAGCCACCAAAAAGTGGCACAGGAACATTCCAGCCACGTGAAGTTTAAAATAGTTGGGAATGGTGTATAGATTTGCAGCCAAAGAACGTAGATTAGCTGGAGGAGGGCTAAGACAGAGTTAAAACAGAGGCCCCCATTCCCACTCCAATTCCCAGGAGTTGTCCTAAGAACGTGATCATGTGTGGCCTTGAAGGCTCTCCACTGTGGCCTGGGAGTAATAGATTGTAAAGTGTTAATACAACTTTACAAGGCCTTGGTAAGGCCACACTTGGAATACTGCATCCAGTTTTGGTCACCACGATGTAAAAAAGATGCTGAAACTCTAGAAAGAGTGCAGAGAAGAGCAACAAAGACGATCAGGGGACTGGAGGCTAAAACATACAAGGAACGGTTGCTGGAATTGGGTATGTCTAGTTTAACAAAGAGAAGAACCAGGGGGAACAGGATAACAGTCTTCCAATATCTCAGAGGCTGCCCCAAAGAAGAGGGAGTCAAAGCGCCTGAAGGCAGGAGAAAAAGCAACGGGTGGAAAATAATCAAGGAGAGAAGCAACCTAGAACTAAGGAGAAACTTCCTGACAATGAGGACAATTAACCAGTGGAACAACCTGCCTCCAAAGGCAGTGAATGCTCCAATACTGGAAGCTTTTAAGAAGAAACTGGACAGCCATTTGTCTGAAATGGTATAGGGTTTCCTGCCTGAGCAAGGGGTTGGACTAGATGACCTCCATGGTCCCTTCCAACTTTATTATTATTATTATTATCTCTGTTACAGTGTGTGCCAGCTGTGGCGGGAGTGTTCCCGCAGAATCCTGCGAACGCAGCAGAGCATCACCTGGGTCTCTGCCCTGGAACCAGGCCCACCCAATACCCATGTTCTGGTCCATGTGTTAGCTGAAGACATTGAGGTAAGCGGTTTGGACAGATTGGCAGAAGCAGGTCCTTTGGCTGTTGTTGTTGTTGAGGTTCATTCTCTAAATCAGCATTTCTCAACCTTCGCAACATTAAGCTGTTTGGACTTCAATTCCCAGAATTCCTCAGCCAACAGGTATAAATATCCATGTTTACTTAGAAATTTTATAGAAATTAGGCGGGAGGTCTTACTTTCCTGGTATTCTTAAGATTGCAGCTCTGAATGAAACCTCATCTGTTTGCCAGGCTAGCTTTCCTATTTGTTAAATGATCACATATTGAATATGTTTTTCTAAACAAAATAGTGATGGTTAAGAAACAATCTTGGACTGTAATTTCATCTTTTTTCAGTGGCTTAAGCCAAGGAGCAGCTAAGCTTATTCAAGTTTTATTGGGTTCTAGCAGAAGAAATATCTGTAGCTGAGGCTGAACTGTGGAGTCCTTGGTGCTCTTTGAGCTTGCTTATTTTCTTCTGGAGCAGGGCTCTGCAACCTTGACAACTTTTAAGACTTGTGGACTTCAGTTCCCAAAATTTCTCAGCCAGCTTTGCTGGCTGAGGAATTCTGGGAGCTGAAGTCCACAAGTCTTAAAAGTTGTCAAGGTTGCAGACTCCTGCTCTAGACATTTCATTACCCAGTAAGTAACATCTGATGATCACCATCAGAGCACCAGCAATACCAGCAGAGTGCTGATGATGTTACCTAGTTAGATAATGAAATGTCTGCAAGAAAACAACCAAGCTTAGAAAGCACCACGGGCCCCAAGTTGTATTTGGAGTTGTGCTTGTTTTTCCTGTGCAGGAAAAGTTCCTGATGTACGTCCATCATGTTGTGCTTTGCTTTTGCATTACAGAAAGTTCAAGTCCTCCCTCAGACGGTGTTGTATATAATAGCAGAGGCAGAGACGTTCAGTGAAAACAGAGAGTTTTGCGTCTATGGTCTGAAGAAAGGTAGGTGGCCAGCGAGACTGTTCTTCCCTCATCAATGAGTTGTCCTTTTAGTCGTTGATTTATACACGTGGGACAAGGGAACAGTCCTCTGATTGGACGGTTTGGGTTCTGTAGATAAAATGGTAGCCTTGAATGGAGCTCTCTGCTCTGTTGTGACTTGGTTAAACAACCTTAGTGAAGTAATATCTCAGGGGCTGCCACAAAGAAGAGAGTGTCAAGCTATTTTCCAAAGTGCCTGAAGGCAGGACAAGAAGCAATGGATGGAAACTGATCAAGGAGAGAAGCAACCTAGGAGAAACTTCCTGACAGTGAGAACAATTAATCAGTGGAACCACCTGCCTCCAGAAGCGGTGAATGCTCCAACACTGGAAGTTTTTAAGAAGAGACTGGACAGCCATTTGTCCGAAATGGTATAGGGTTTCCTGCCTGAGCAGGGGGTTGGACTAGATGACCTCCAAGGGCCCTTCCAACTTTACTATTATTATTATTAATGTATGGCAGTAACAAAGAGTGTTGATGTGGGTCTATAGTTAGTTGATCAAAGTCACTGAACTCTTCAATATGTTAGAATTTCTTGTTATTGGCCAGCTGCAGGAGCACGAAAGTATACTGCTGGAAGAATCCTGTAGAGCAGTATTTTTTCAAACTTGCCAACTTTAAGGTATGGACTTCAACTCCCAGAATTCTGGGACTTCAATTCTGGGGAATTCTGGGAGTTAAGTCCACACCTCTCAAAGTTGTCAAATTTGGAAAACATTGAGGCAGGGGTTACCTTGATCCGCTCCATGGATGACCTTGGGAGTGGACAGCTAGGAGAGGTTGCTGCTGCTACTTTACAAACTTTTTATAAGGTAGCCTTAAGAACTTTGAAAATAACAAGCTATTTTTTGTCCGTGCATTTGGAAAAGTACAGTTAAATTCCCGGGGGATAGATTAGATCAGTGATGGCGAACCTTTTAGAGACCGAGTGCCCAAAACCCGCTCTGCCCCCTGGCCCGGCCCCCGGCCCACCCCCATCCCAGCTCTGCCCCTCACTCTGCCCTGCCCTGCCTGCCCGCAAGTCCACCCACCACCTCCATGGCCCGCCGCAGATTGCCCAGGGGCCTAGCAGTGCCATGGCGGCCACACCCTCCGCCCATGCCCTGCAGCACCAACTGCGAGCGATGGGACATGAGGGCGGAGTCTTGTCCTTGCTGCCCAGCTGCCATGTGCTTGGCTGTGCTGGTCCGCGCGGGCCGCATCTGGAAGCAACTCTCCTCTGGGATGGCTGCTGGTGAGGAGGAGGCCAAGGAGAGGTAGGGCTGGGGTGACGGCACGCGTGCCCACAGAGAGGGCTCCGAGTGCCGCCTTTGGCACGTGTGTCATAGGTTCGTCACTACTGGGTTAGATTATGCAAACCACCCTTGCAACAAACACAGATTGATAGCGGGGAATGTTTGCAGCTCCGGATTGAAACAAGGGGTCCATGTTGCTCTCTGAGCTTGGTGGTTGTCTGGCAGACATTTCATTACCCAGGCTAGGTAACACCATCAATGCAAATGCAAATCTCATTTTCATTTCTTGTCACTTTGTTCCTGTTAGAAGTCTGTCCCAGTGACCCATGAATTATCCAAAAACCTATTCTTGAAAATTGTACCAGTGATGTACCAATCTTACCAGTGATGGATGTGGGACTTTCAAGCAGCTCTCCTTATCCCTAGGAATCTCCATGTTTACTGCAGCACCTAAAACTGGGTGCTGCCCCCAAAGTTATTATTGATCCTGCAGGAACTTGGACTAACCATTTTTTGTTGTGATTATAGCACGGCGAAGATACAGTAAAGAAATTGCCGCTGCCCTGGAAAACCTGCTGCCCACGCGATGCCAAGTGCTTGGACTTGTGACACCTGGAGTTGTAGGTAAGGAAAACCACCTCAACAAAATAAGCTCCCTGAGTTTTTTTCCTCTGTATGGCTATACATCCAAACTGGTCTTTCCACCTGCTTCAAGGAAGCAGCATTCTGTAAAGTTAATTGCAAATAAACTTAGAATTTGGATTTCTGATTAGAATGGAAACCGTTCCCAGGTGCTCCCAAGTCCCAGGGCCTAGCGGATCCCCAGTTCTCTCTCAGGTTTGGCTCAAATGAACTGAAAGGACTGTAATTTTGAATGGCTTCACATTCACAATTGCTTTGGAAGGGATGTGGTGCCAAGCAGATCAGGTTACTAAGCAATAATCAAGTGGATGAGTACTTCCGCTTCGGAAGTTGTAATCTTATTATTTCTGGGTGGCTGTTCAAATCTTCATGTTTTTCCTCCAAATTCAGAGCGGCAAAAATGGTCAGGTATGCCAGTCAGGGATTCTGGCAGATACTGTGTAACCCAGGGGTCTTCAAACTTGGCCCTTTTATGGCTGAGGAATTCTGAGAGTTGAAGTCCACAAGTCATAAAAGGGCCAAGTTTGAAGACCCCTGCTGTAACCCATGTTTAAAAGGCCAGGCCAGGCTAGGCTCTCCTCATCTACTGGTGGAGAGAGATGGGATAACCAAACCCTGTTAAAAAGATCAGTGTTTCAAAATACAAAAGGCAAAGTCTGCTTCTGTCCCCTAATAGCTTCTTATGAAGGTATGTTACATTTGCAACCTAAGTGTATTCTACAAACACTTGGAGAACCAGTTGGAACTTTAAAAAAATCCTACCGAACACTTTCAGAGATCTGATTGAGAACCTAAGAAGTTTTGCCTTTTCCCGCTTCCTTGTTCTCTCATTTTGTCTGGATGGCTCTTGAGATTTTTCTTTGCATTCCGGTTACCTGAAACCCAGCGTAGCTGGAGGGCGACCCACGCCACCTGTGCTGTGCAGGTGAGCTCTGCTAACCTTTGCAAGGACATTACAAGTCACACCAGAGTTGGTTTGCTGAAGCTTTGGTGCCTGCCATCTACAGGTAGTCCTCCACTTACAACAGTTAATTCAGTGACCGGTCAAAGTTACAGCGGCACTGAAGAAAAGTGACTTGTGTCTGTTTTTCACACTTAGGACCCCTGCAGTATCCCGCGATCAAAATTTAGATGTTTGGCAACTGACTCATATTTACAATGCATGTCAGTGTCTCAAGGTTCCGTGATCCCCTTTTGTGACCTTACAAACAAAGTCAATGAGGGAGTCGGATTCATTTAATAACCGTGTTACTAACTTAACAGCTGCCGTGATTCGCTTAAGAACAGTGGCAAGGAAGGTCGTGAAATGGAGCAAGTCTCACCTAAGAACTATCTCGCTTAGCAGCAAAAGCTTTGAGCTCAATTGTGCTCGTAAGGGGAGGACTATCTGCAAACCTACCAAACAATGATAGGAAGGATGCTTCGGCCTTGAGTTGCCCAGGTTCTGCTTTATGCCAGTGATGGCGAACCTTTTAGAGAGCGAGTGCCCAAAAACTGGCCCCTGCCCTGCCCTGCCTGCCTGCGGGGCCACTCACCGCCTCCAGGGTCCGCCGCAGATCGCCTAGGCAGCCCAGCAGCGTCATGGCAGCCGCGCCCTCTGCCCATGCACCGCAGCATCAACTGTGCACGTTGGGGCATAAGGGCAGAGTCTTGTCTACGCTGCCTGGCTGCCATGTCCTTGACTGCGCTGCTCCGCGTGGGCCACGTTCAGGGGTGACTCTCCTCCAGGGGGGCTGCTGGTGAGGGAGTCGGGGGGGGAGACAAGGCTGGGGCAACGGCACATGTGCCCACAGAGAGGGCTCTGAGTGCCGCCTCTCGCACCCGTGCCATAGGTTCGCCACCACGGCTTTATGCTCCTTGCAGAAAACGGGAGCCTGTTTAAAAATGATGTTTGCAGTCTTGAAAAATGAGATTAACCCCTAACTGCTCTGAACATCGCCTTTCAGTTACTCCCAAAGGCTCTGGCAGCCCCCGTCCCTTAGAGGTGGAAGAGGGAGAGGCCGGCTTCGCCCTGCTCTTCCCCAAAATCGATGGGGTGAAGATTCAGACCTTCCATTTCTTTAAAGACCCGAAGAGGCAAACCATCAATGAAGAAGAGTTTGCTGAAGCAGGCAAGCCAAAGCCGGAACTGTTCAAACTCTTGCTATTTTTTTATTGTTATTATTATTATTATTATTTTTAAAAGCTGTAACAGTGTGGGATTTTAATTCCCAGTAGCAGTTCACGAGATTGTAGAAGCTGCTACAGCTGATCCTCCTAAGAGGAACATGGGCTTAACGGGTGCGAGGTGGGAATTGCTTTGAAAACCTTTGTCATGCTGTGTTGGAATGTTGCCATTTGTGATGCGATGTAAGCTAGAAACTGGCAACTCCTCCTTCTCATCCTGCCTTAGGATGCAAGGCATTGGGTGACTTTAGGCCAATCACCAGGAGGCTGTGAGTTCTAATCCCACCTTAGGCATGAAAACCAGCTGGGTGACTTTAGGCCAGTGGTTCTCAACCTTTTTCAGGTTGAGACCCCACTTGCCCCGCCCATGCACGGTGCGACCCCGGCGCGCGCGCGCACATGCGCGTGCACTGGGCTGATCTGCGCCTGCGCGGCGCGCATGCTACGAAAAACAACAACACCAAAACAAAATGGCGGATCGCGACGGGCCGATCCACGCATGCGTGGCGCGCGCGCGATGGCCATGCGTGGCGCGCGCGCAATGAAAAAAAATAATGGCAGACCGCGGTGTCCGGCAACCCCCGCGAAACGGTCGTTCGACCCCAAATGGGGTCGCGACCAATAGGTTGAGAACCGCTGCTTTAGGCCAATCACTGGGAGGGAAGGAGGGAGCTCTAGTCTTGCCTTAGGCATAAAAGCCGACTGGGTGACTTTGGACCGGTCAGGATCTTTGAGCCCAACTCCTTTCACTGGGTTATTGTGGGGAAAGAGGAGGAGAAGGAGGAGGAAGGTGTATTAGATATGTTTGTTGCCTTGAGTTCTTTATAAAAATAAAGAATAAAGGCAGGATACAAATAATATTTTTCCACCCTTAACCACCAGACCCGACTAAGCCAGAGACCAAAGATTCTTCCTCCGGAACAATAAACTTAAGCCAATTGGTTTGTTGTCCAACTTTGTGCATCTCCCTGCTAAAGCATAACTAGTCCCCGTAGTATTAAATAGGCTTTTTATAATGGGGAGGGAATGTAGAGTCCTTTTTATTTTTCTAGCCATATAAGCAAGCAAGTCAGTGTGTTATTTGCCGCTTTCCTTGCTGGGCTGCCTGTATTCTGACATGCAAAAGGTTAAAACTGCTGGTTAAGTTTGTCCAATGTGAAACATATGATTAGAGCCTTACCAAAACAAAAACAAAAAAACCCTCCAGGATTGCATACCAAACAGGTCAGAAATTTGCTGGAGGGCTGTTATGTTATTCTCTTGTGGGAATCTCTTCTTTTGATACGTGCCCGGCTGCTCTATCCCTTTAGGGAAAGTAGGTCAGAAAACGTAAACAGATGCAGCCCGTAAACTAAATGGTACGTGACGTTTGGCATCTTGTCATTATTATCAGCAGAAAGCTAGAGATGAATATTTCTTTCCTCTCTCCTTTTTACTCCCATCAGGCCTTAAGAACAACCCTGATCTCAGAGCCGTGCTTCTCTTTGGATACAACACCTGGAAGCCGGGATCGACACGGTTTCTCCGCCAAATTGTCAATCGCTTGAACGAAAAAAGCATCATCTTAGCGGGAGGATATGTAGAGAGCATCACATCCCTGACTTCAGAGAAGTGGGTATCAGCCAGGGGGTCCTCCGGGGCTTTTGTTGTTACAGGTAGTCCTTCTCTTACAGATCCCAGATGAGCCCAAAGTTTCTGTCGCAAAGCAAAACAGTTGTTAAGGAAGTTTTGCCCCATTTTGTGACCTTTCTTGCCATAGTTGTTAAGTGAATCACTGCAATTGTTAAGTTAGTAACCTGTGTCAATACTGCAAATACTGTATATTCTTTCTTTGACAATATGCAGAACTGTCTGGTATTTTTGGGGTTAATACAGAGCTTAGAGGGTGGGGGTAAAGCCTGGGAAAGAAAGAGGAAGAAAACCTTTGACCTTCACACTAATTGGATAATGTGATATATGACAGCTAATTTAGGGAGGGAACATGCTGATAATTTAACTGCTCAGAGGAAGAGAACTTAGATCTTAGCATAGACTTCGTTATGCCTGTGCCGACATTTTGAAGCAATACAAGACTTTTAGGGAAATCAATGCCTGGAAGTTCTTTGAAGTGTTTCATTAGCCGGAACCATAACAATATGCTAAGACAGCGGTTCTCAACCTTTTCCGGAGCTCGACCCCGGCCCGCATCGCGCATACGTGGCGCGACGGGGCGCATCGTGCATGCGTGGCGCGACGGGGCGCATCGCGCATGCGTGGCGCGACGGGGCGCATTGCGCATGCGCGGCACAACGGCCTGCATCGCGATAGGGGAAAAAATGGCCGACCCAAAAAAAATAATAAATGGCGGACTGCAGTGCTTGGCGGCCCCCGTGAAATGGTCGTTCGACCCCAAATGGGGTCGCGACTCACAGGTTGAGAACCGCTGTGCTAAGATCTAAGCTCTCTTCCTCTGAGCAGTTAAATTATCAGCATGTTCCCTCCCTAAATTAGCTGTCATATATCACATTATCCAATTAGTGTGAAGGTCAAAGGTTTTCTTCCTCTTTCTTTCCCAGGCTTTACCCCCACCCTCTAAGCGCTGTATTAACCCCCAAAATACCAGACAGTTCTGCATATTGTCAAAGCAAGAATATACAGTATTTGCAGCATTGACAACCTGGTTGTTAAGTGAATCTGCTTGTCAGAAGGTTGCAGAAGGGGATCACGTGACCCCGGGACACTGCGACCGTCATAAATAGAAACTCGTTGCCAAATATCTGAACTTTGATTATGCGACCACGGGGATATTGCAAGAGTCATAAGTGTGGAAATTGGTCATAAGTCACTTATGAACCTTCAAACGGTCACTCAGTGAACAGATGTAAGTCGAGGACTCTCTATATGCTTCAGCGAGGTTGGCTTTTATCTGTTTCTGAAAATCTCAGCTTCTCTGTTGGTAGAGGCTGATAAAGTTGTTTTAAGTTAAGAAAAGCTATGTTGGACCAGGCCTTCCCGCTCATCATTATGGCCAGTTGCAGCCTTCTGCAATCACGTGACCGCAATTTGCAATGTTTTTTGCCCTTTTTTTGTCTAGTTTCTGGCCAAACCCCCCCCCCCACCCATCAGAATACATTGATTTGCTTAATGGCCAACGGCCTACGCTGGACAGCGATCACCACGTTCGCTTAACAACTGCTGCAAAAAAAGTCATAAAATGGGGTCCAGTTCCACGAGTGCCTTAACGACTGTTATGACTTAACGAGGGAAAATCCAGGCTCCGTTACAGATGTAAGTCGAGGACTACTGGTATATCTTCATGTTTTTATTTCCTTTTCAAGGAACAATCAGCATAGGATGCTTGACAAGTTCTTCCTGATTGGGAGTCGGTCCCTTTCATTCGCGTCTAGCCTTAAGGCAGTGTTTCTCAACCGTCTTGCTGGCTGTGGAATTCTGGGAGTTGAAGTCCACATGCCTTAAAATTGTCAAGGTTGAGAAACACTGCCTTAAGGGAAGAAGAGGGGTTTCTGTAACTGCTCCTACAGCCTGCCACTTTTAAAAGGCTTCGTGTTCTGCCAAGTTACCTCGTTGGCTTGTCTAAAATTAGAAGTGCTAATGATGTGGGCGTCGACATCCCTTTCGTCATCTTTGTTTCCCCCCTGTTTGCACTTCTCTCCTTCTTTGAGTTATTTCCTTTATGGAAGTTAGAGGACCCACTTGCTGCTGAGCTCACTAGCCCTTTAGGTTTTAGCCAGCTTCTGGTGAAGAGGCTTAATTGATTTTATTTTTTTTGAAAAAGCAAGAAGCTTGAGATGTTCAGAATTTGGACCTCTCGATGCTTTCGGAGAATTTTGTCAGGAAAAGTGGGCAGGTTGATTTCGCCGCTCTTCCTCAGCGTTGTGTTGGGAGGAGTCGGAGGCCTGCGGTTTTGGAGGTCTAAAAGGCACATTGGGGAGCTCACCGTAGTGTATCGTTCAGGTAGTCCTTGACTCACAATCACAACTAGGACCATCACTAATGGAGGTTCAGTGAGTTGCACCCAGTTTTACAAGCTTGTTTGGTGTGGACATTAAGTGAATCACACAGTTGTTAAGCAAATGTGGCTGACTCTGCTCGTTGTAAGCCGGTTGGGAAGCTCACAACGGGCAAATCCAGCAACCCTCCAAAATACACGGCAGCTGCTAAGCGCCCAAATGTCGATCACGCAACTGTGGGGATGCTGCGGCAATTATTAAGTGTGAGAGCCGGTCATAAGTCACTTCTTTCAGACCCGTTGAACAGTTGAGGACTGCCTGTGTTGCTTTGCATCGCTTGTGGACGATGTTGCGTTGTGAACCACCAGCTTCTGACTCTGTTTCCCCCACACACACACCTCTCTTTCAGTCACAACCAGCCTGCCGAGTCATGTGGCGTGGTGGGCCTGGCTTTCAGTGGTCCCCAGATCCGGTGCGCCTCCGTCCTGCTGGATCAAGACGTCACGGACGAAAAGTCGGCTGAAGCAGCCATGCAGCGCCTCAAGGCGGCCCACCTTCCCGAGCACCACAGCCTGGCCTTCATGTTTGCCTGCGTGGGCCGGGGGTGCCGGTTTTATAAAAGCAAGCCCAACCTGGAAGCAGATGCTTTCCGAAAGTACTTCCCGAATGTGCCCCTGTTTGGCTTTTTCGGACACGGGGAGATCGGGTGCGACCGGATCGTGACGGGGAATTTTGTCCTCCGGGAATGCAACGAGACCAAGGACGACCTCCTGCACGGTTACACCACGGTCGTGACGCTTCTGCATCTCGGTTCGGCTAAAGCCAATCAAGCTTAAAATCTCTCTCTCTCTCTCTCTCTCTCTCTCTCTCTCTCTCTCTCTCTCTCTCTCTCTCTCTCTCTCTCTCTCTCTCTCTCTCTCTCTCTCTCCCTCTCTCCCTCTCTCCCTCCCTCCCTCCCTCTTTTTTTTTTTTTGCAATTATCCAATTGCAGCTGTCGCCAGGCTGCATTAATTGTGCGAAACATGCCGTTCTGGGGACACTTCAAAGTGTCTCCTAAAAACAAAAAGGCCATCGACTGTAGGTCTCACCGATTACGTGATCTTAAATTAGGGGAAGAAGATTTTTATACCCCGTTTCTGAAACCGAAAGTCTTTCCTTATTTACAGTAGATTTTTACTTCATTCCAGTCATTGCAGATAAAGGTGGTTAGTATCACCGGTGCTTTCATTCTTTTAGTGGATTACTGAACAAATCAGCCTATGGACTAAGCCTGTCTTAAGCTGTGACTATCTTTTATCGTTTGTCCCTGGAAATACAAACCTTCAGGTCTGAACTGAGCTCTTTAAATCATCTGTTAAAGTAAGGTGGCAAAGTACCCATAGAAGCCCAGTCAAATTTGAAGCCATGTTTGCATTCATCGTTTTGGTCCAGAGAGCATTGGGTGGTCTGGATTCTTGGGCTTATCTTGATAAAAGCTTGCAAGTTAGGCAATCTTGTTCACTGGTTAGTTTGCGTTATAAATTGTACTAGTTGCCTGCTTCTTAATAGCTTTGATTGTAGAAAAAGATTCATTGGGAATTTCTCAGGTCTGAAATATATGAAGGAACCACAAGATTTGTCTGATGTGGTTTGGATTCTACTGTTGAGGGGTTCTAAATATGAATTTTCGGGACCTGGGGCTGTCTAAATGGCAACAATCATTTAAAGCATAGACTAATATGGTTTTCTTCCTGAGCAGACATATGCGAACCACCCCTCCCCAAACCCACTGCTTTTATCAATGTAGGAAAGTTGAATGGCAGCAGAATTATACGATTGCAAGATGTTAATGTGATATTCAGCTTTCTCTGATATTAAAGCTACTGAAGATATTTATGATTTGACTTAATGTCCTAGGGCTGTACTGGGGAAGTCGGACAAATGTAAATAAGGTAACAGAAAATTAAAGACACGATTTTTCTCTCAACTACAAGTTATATTCTTTCTGTCTTCCTCCAAAAGCAGAGCACCAAGAGGTTTTGAGTGTTTTGTTTTTCCTCACCAAAATGTGCTTGTTTTTTCCATGAAAAATTGAAAACCGCGATGCAAGAAAATGCCATTTTTTCTCTGTGGATACATGCGTCCATATGATGTATTTTGGGAGTCATTGCAGACTTGTCTGCTTTTAATCCTGGAAGAAACACAGTTTGCAGGACTACCGGTAGCTTTAGATGACCTACTTAATCATGTAGCTGCTCATGCTGTTTTTGAATAAATGAAGGATGCTAAATCTGTCTGTTAAAGTTGGCATTGAGGTGTGCTGGGCACACCAGAGTAATTTGGTTGCTTTAAAAAATCTCCTGAATTGAGACTGATTCTGGAGAATTTTGTAGATGATCAGTCAGTTTTCTGGTAAATTTACTGGGTAATGTAAAAACAAGTTCACTTTTGGAATTGTAATGCAGAGGTAAGATTGTGTTAGAAATAAATCCATTTACAGCCAATAGTAACTCCCCCCCCCATTCTGCAGGTCTGTGGTTGTCATCTTCTCAAATGAGAGGGTGTGCAAAAAAAAAAAAAATAAAGAAGCCTATTGATGGCTTCATGAGTAAGAAGAACAGAAGAGTTGTGGAACTTTACAAAACTACATATACTTTTGTGTTAATTTTTTAGATTTTTTTTCCCCTCAGCTTTCTTCCAACTGTTTTCTGAAACAACCATCTTGTGAGTAGACTGGACTCAGGACCAAGGTGGGCCAGAACCTGAGTCTCCCTAATCCTCGTCCTTAACTATTATTCTACTCTGGCTTGGTCAGATATTATTTCTTAATTAGTTATCTTTTACAACCAACTGATAACACGTGAACGGATTTTAAACACAGATTATTTTGAGACACCCCAGACACCAGTCTTTGGAGAGAAAAGGATAAACTTTATTTACAAATGGAAATGTTTCAAACAAAAGGAAGAAAAAAAAAAGGAATACAGTGACTATATCGTGACCCTAAAAAGGCTCACCAGATATCACCGTTGTAAGTTGTGGAAATCTTTACAGAGAATGGCTCTCATTTTGTTCACTAAGCTTGCTCCTGACATGCAAAGTCCATTGCAGGATACCAAAGCGTAAAGTTGATTTTATCTTCAATAAAAACGGATGGAAGGGATCCAACAGCTTTCCAATACTTCCTACTAATGTTCGGAAATACTTTAAAAGCATTTTGTCTATTTTAATTACTGAGGATGGAGTTGACTCTGACTTTGCTCTTAGCATCTCCAGATACCTCTGACCTCCTGTGTCTGGGAACAGTAAGAACATAAGCTGTGCATATTTCTGCATATATATTTGGTCCTGTAAATCACGTTCTTCTTTCAGAGTATCTGGGAACGCTGATACCGATTCCTGAAAATCATAGAAGACAGTGGCTTTATTAGATTTTTTTTAAAAAAATGTCAAATTACACATTATCTTTCTCATCATTTCTGTCAAGACAGCTTGCAAAGGTATTAAACTAGCACACCGATCTGTACCCCGCAGGAATTAATTAAGCACATCAGAAATGAGGAACTGAACATTCTCCAGAATACAATGAGCAATTTTAACTCATTCATCTGCTTATCCTATGAATCCGTTTTGAAGATCTCATTTAATTATTATGTGTCGCTTTGTTCAGGAAGGAATTAAAAAAACTTTCTGGCATTTACTTAGCAGTATTTATTTTGGGATCCATCTGGAATTCTTAAACACTTATTCTTGATCAGGTAACATTTTTGTTTGTTCCCTGAGACAATATTGGGCAGCATTTTGCGGTGGATCGCAATGGACCGTGAACCAACCATGTGAGACAGCTACAGAAAGGGAAGGATGGTGCTTGCATCATCAACAGAAGCATAGAGTCAACATCAAGAGAAATTGCATAGGCTGCACTCTCTCTAGAACACAGCATCACTTTGGGGCTCTGGAGACAGAAACATTTTTAGACAGTATGTAAAAATGATAGGCACCTGGAAGGAAAAAACTATCAGTTCCCATTTCCCTGATACTTTGTTTATTTATTTTTACATTTATATGTGTGCACAGATACAATTCTTGTCCATGCCCATTCTCCTTTCATACATTAAAAGAACCCTTTGTGCCAAAAAAAGATAGGCCAACGTGATGCATTTATAATTTTTGGCAAAGCAGGTTGCATTATTCAGCCGTGCCTCACTAGGTGTCTAGAATTATCCACAGCACCTTCATTCTCACTGAGTTTTTGTAGCAGGTGACAATTACTGGACACCGCCTAAGCAGGCATTCCCATTTTCCCCCCTTTATCAGGATAACGATGTATTAGAATCTTGTGACCTTGTTGCTTTTGTACAAAAATACCCTCCCCTAATAAAAAATGAAAAAGTTGGGAAAGTATGAAAAATTCAAAAAAGAGATGCACGTAACACATCAGAGTTTTCTGGGGAAGCCCCTCCTCCTTTGAAATGGGATCCTAAATATAACTGGCCTGGCAAATTTTTAATTAGCACAACAGTTGCCCGTCCTCTTACCATATTCTCCAACGGGGTTTCAGCTTTTCCACTTCTGCTTCTCTTGCAGTTGCTCCATAATTTCTTCTTTGGATTTCTTTATTCGGTTATTTCTGAAAAGACACCCTTTCCATCAGATCCACAGGGTGCTCTTTTATGGGGTGTGTGTATTGAATTGGGGGTTGGGGTCTGCAGCGGTCCAGGACTTGGGATGGGGGCTTCGGGTGTATGACTGTCAAGTACAGGAAATCAGTTCAAATAAATAAAGGTTTATCGCAAGCTTCAGCTCTCGACAAGAATCTGAATTACTACCAGTCAAAGCAAATCGGCGGCAGATAAGAGTCAAAGGAATTCAAGATGGGCTGGATTAAGATCTCTTGTGGGCACGAAGGGATTCGAGACTGATGATGCATTTGGCCCCTCCCTCGGGCTCAGCCTGCTCTTCTCCAGTGACCTTGTTTAAGCTAGGCTCCCTTTCAGTCTTGACTCCACTTCCTATTTCAAAAATGGGAGTGGGGAAATGATCCATTCTCTCAGTCGCTTTGGACAGCCAGATGAACAGCACATAAACTTCCGTAAATAAATAGGGTGGTGATGATTCAACTGCTGGTGACTACAAAAGTGCATTTAGAGCAGGGGCCTCCAGCCCTGGCCACTTTTAAGATCTGTGTACTTCGACGCCCAGAATTCCCCAGCCAGCATAGCTTGCATTATGTTTGTACTTGAAACTGGCATAGCTGGCGGGGGAATTCTGGGAGTTGAAGTCCACAAGTCTTAAAAGTGGCCAGGACTGGATGCCCCTGAATTAGAGACTGCAGGCAGCTTCCCTACCCCTTACTCCCCCCCCTCCTTGCACCTGAGAAGTACTCACTGTTGCAAGCATTGCTGCCGTTTCCCTCAATCAGGTGTTCGCCGCGCTCCAGGGCAGTGGCCCGTGGAATCTGGCCTTTCCTGGCAAGAAGGGATAAAGGGAATGAGACTGCAGAGAGACAGAAGGCGGATAATCCGAGGATGCCGGTGGGTTTTAGCTTCCCCTCTCGCACTCCTCGATGGAAGTGGCTTAAAGCTATAAATGGCCTGAAACGGAGTCAAAGATTTAGTTGTTGGCCTTCTTTGTGCGAGTCTTTCTCAACTAAATGCTCTTATAAACGGGGGTCCTCTTGGGATGATGCAGCTTGCCTTGTTGGAAAATGACTGCCAGCATCCCATGATTCAGCTTTACGGCTTTTCTGAGAGGTTTTGTTTTTTTTTAAGCCAAGGAGCTAAAGCAGCACGGATGGATTGTGAATCAACTGCCCACAAATACACTATTATCTCACAGTAGTAGAGTTTATCTGAGAATGAAATGGTATGAGCTACCTTTTAGAAACAGACAAGGAAAATGACATGGTCTGGTCAATATTAAAGAACAACGGCACGTACATTAAGTATTTGATTCCAGAATTGGAAGCTTTATTCCGGCCGTTAAAACAGCCTGAATCTCTTTAGGTCAATAGCTAATTTCAGCTGCTTTACCTGCAAAGGAAAAAAATTGCTCCAGCTACCAGGACGCTCAGAACGACGACCGAAGCCAACACAGCGACAAACAGTTCTCCCCTTGAATGACTCTTGATGCTCGGGAGCAAAGCTGCTTCACAACGAGCTCCTGTGTAGTTGTCAACACACCTGGGAACAAAGATGAGTGAGTTTGTGAACTGAAACGAAGCCACCTTTTTCCCCAGATCGGTCTCTGCTCTCTCCCCCTCTTAGCTTCCTCAGTCATCTCCAATACCATGAGCGTCAGAGTGACAAATGAGGAATTGTGGAAAGTGTACTTTATGCAGGGCAGGTATGTGCCTCTAGTTCCCTGTTTGTCATTTATTTGATTCGCACTCTGTTCTGCAAGAATTCGAAGAAGAATTCTGCACAAATTCCTGTTTTACCATCCCTGAATAACTAGAGAAGTGTTTCTTGCCCTTGGCAACTTGAAGACAAACAGACTTCAAGTCCCAGAATGCCCCAGCCAAATGTGCGTGGACTTCAATACTCCAGAATGCTGTTTGGGGTATTCTGGAACCTGAAGTCCATATGTCTTCCAGTTGCGGGAGTTGAGAATCAGTAAGTTACAGACAGTCCTAAATCTGCCAGGCTGAAAATGTCACAACTGTCCTTTCATTTTCTGCATGGGGGCTGTTTTGAGTAGACCCAGTAACCTTGGAATCTGGGAAATTGCAGGCCCCCAAATGTGCAGGTTTGGTCTCTGAAAACACAAATCTCCACTGCGTAAGGAAACGTTGACGTGCAAATCTAACAAAAGACTCCGGCTACTAAGAAGGATTGAAAAATTTGAATAATAAAATAACCCAGTGCTGGTGACGGGGGGGGGAATACCTGAATCAGCAAATAATGGGATATGAAAGATTGAGGCAAAATGACCCTGTTTGAGAATCAGACTTCAAAAGAAGCTTGCATTGGCTAGGTGTTCTTCAATGCGTGCACTTATTCACGCATTGAGCACGCATTGAAGAACACAAAAACTCTGTCAAAAAAGAGGAACCAACTTCTTCCCTGGTCCAACACCTTAAAGCCACAGGACATGATACTGATTTCAAAAAGACCAGAACTATTGCCAAAACTGAACACTTTAATAACAGAATAATCAGAGAAGCCATCGAGATAGAAAAACGCCCTCACAGCATGAACAAACGAGATGATACCTCCCACCTACCAGCCATTTGGAAACCCGCCCTTATTGACAGGCGAATCCCTAACACAAAGAATGACACCAGAACCACACAGGATGCCACCACCACACATCCACGCAAAAAGCAAACCCAAACCCACACCGATGATGAGGCATGACCACAGACCAGGAGCCAGACCACAGCTGCATCATTGGCCACTTTGAATCCCTCCAGCACAACAAAGCCCCCACCCAAACAGAACACTCCCCCAGCCAATCAGAACACAGCCAACCCCCCAGCCATATATATATATGTTTTGTAGGCTAATCAGTCTTTTAGGAAAGAAAATCTACATTTTTAAATTTTGTAGGTAACAAATAAAACTGGAGGTACGCTTTGGCCCCAGATGCTGCTTTGTAAATCAAACGGGTTGCTTGTAAGCAGGAGGAGAGGGGAAGAAGGACGATGGAACAAAGTTCCCTATTTATAGAGACCTTTTTACAGTATCTCTAACAACAAATTAACACCTGAGCTATTTGGAAGTAAAAGGTTATTGGAATAACAAAGTACAGGTAGCACTCAACTTACAACAGTTCATTTAGTGACCGTTCAAAGTTACAACGGCACTGGGCCATTTTGTGCTGCCGAAGAGAGGAGCACGAAGGAAGTCGTTACCAAGAGGTAGCCGAGAAGGAGGGGGCTGGAAGGAGGAGGAGAAAAGGGCAAAGACCCGACCGGGGGTTCGGCGACCAGGGGGCGGCCCGGATGGTGAAATCCTCCCTGCAGCGGATCCTCAACAGTCATTGCTTTGCCCGCAAGAGGGAAGGAAATAAAAAGACCAGTATCGACACCATGCCCACCCTGCCCACCAACGCCGCTTTGAGGAGTTCCAGGGTGTCCTTCAGTTGCTGTAGTAACCTGGGTCCAGGGCCTCGGTGGTACTCCTGATGTCCCTCACCCACCCCTGAAGATCCCAGGTGGGCGAGGGAATAGTCGGAGGGATCACAATCTTTCAGCTAACTTATTTTATTCTGATAGTCGGCTGAATGTAACAGAGGAAATAACATCAAGTAACAGGACAAGAATCCTGAATATCCAATCCAGGCTGATGGAGGCCAAACACATCAGTTGGAGAACTGTGTTGAATAACAGCAATTTATATATCGAATTTCCCAATGGCTCTTTGCCGGAAGGGAGCAAAGACAGTTTCGCAGTTCTTCTTGAGTTTGCGGAAGAGCAGCTTCAAGTAGAGCAGTGGTTCTCAACCTTTCTCAGGTTGAGACCCCACTTGCCCCGCCCATGCACGCCACGACCCCGACCCGGGCGCGTGCGCGTGCCTGTGCGCACCGAAAAAATAAATTAAAAAATAAATTAAAAAATAATAATAATTAAAAAAAATGACGGCCACGACAGGCGGATCTGCGCATGCACGGATCGGCCCATCGCGCGCGCCGCGCATGCACGGATCCACCTGTCGCGGCCGCCATTTTGTTTTTGAACGAGACTCTTCTGAAGAAGACTAGATTGCAGTGTTTGCCTTTTAGAGCTTGTTCCTTGTCAAAGATGAATCTGTAGGAATTTTGTCAACATCTTATGCATCAGCATACATGCACACACATAAAATGACTTGCTCTTTGTACGAATTATTGTGACAGCTGCTCTGGTGGTGGGAAAGATGTTGAAAATTTCCAACTTTTGTCATCTTTTCTCTTTTTTTCCCCTGGACTTGTCCGCATGTTGTAATTGTGCAAAAATAAATGCTCACTCCAAATTAGCAGTATATTTCTTGGAAGTTTAATATTGTGTGTTTGTGATACTGAAGTATTCGCTTTAATTCTAAATAAAAGTTTATATTTTAAAAAAAAAAGTTACAACGGCACTGAAAAAAGTGACTTAACGACTGCTTTTCACACTCACAACGGTTGCAGCCTCCCTGTGGTCACGTGATCAAAATCCAGATGCTTGACAACTGGCTCATATTTACAACGGTCGCTGTGTTCCTGGGTTCATGTGATAAACTTTTGCGACCTTCCGACAAGCAAGGTCAAATGGGGAATCCAGATTCGCTTCACAATTGTGTGGCTGACTTAACAAATGCCATGATTTACTTAACAACTGGGGCATGAAAACTTTATTTTTTACTTTATTTGAATTTCTATGCCACCCTTCTCCTGAGACCCAGGGCGGCTTACAACAACAATACAATAAAATTGATTTACCAATAGCAATCAACCATCCAATCCAAACACATTCATTCAATCCGAAACACATTCATACAGCATACAATCACAATCAACACACAGTCACTGATGGAGGCAATTCGTAGGCCCAGGGGCAGAGTACAGTCGTATAATGGGGCCAAACTCACTTAACAAATGTTTCACTTAGCCAGATAAATTTTGGGCGCGATTGTAGTCGTAACCTGAGGACGACCTGTGCACAAATAACACATATTGAAGGCTGAGGTACTTGCCTTTTACTATCTCTGTGGGATTTGCTACTGTGCTGTAATTTTAAAAAGCCTCTCTTTTCACTTAGGAAATATTTCCTCTTCCACTGAAATGCCCACTTTGACCATAACGTGCAATAACTGTTTAGTGCTGAAAAGTAAATGGGAATTATCGATTCCCATCCTGTGCTTGCTTATTTATTCAAAGGAATGGTGTAATTCTGGGCACACACATCCACTTGGTTACGTAAGGTTTTCTTGCGTCACGAGTCTCTGTAATGATCTGATTTAGGCAACTGCTCTGATATGGTATCCCTTTTCCGGCTGCATTCTGTCAGTCTACAATTAGGCCAATATTGCTTGGAATTTCCTACTGTTCTCTCTCATTCTCTCCAGGGACTTCCTGGAGGCTTCATGCCTGGGAAATTAGCTGATGCAGAGACTTCCCTTAAACAAGCACTTTTGTGGCTGGATATCACATTTTTCAAATTCAATAAAAACACAACACCGGGTCAAATCAGCAAGGGCAGCTCTAAAGTGGGGGGGGGGAATATTTCTGCCATTTGAAAATCCTACCTTTCAGCTAATGCACCAGCCAAGGGGAGAATTATACGGTTTTGGGAAAGCGATTGCCTTAAACCGCAAAGCGGAATTGTCCGTTGTTTAGCCTACCTGCAAAAAGGATTAGAAGCAGTAGGTATGGTATAACAGATGCCACCATTCAGACAGAAAGATCCGTAACTGCTGCCACAGAGTTCTTCATGATCTAAAATGGGTGGAAAAAACAAAACCTCTAGACTTGAGCGCGGCTTCCTTTTTTTTGCATAAATAACACTCAGTAAGATAGAAGAAAAAACACAAGGAAAGGATTTGCAATTAATGCAAAGAATTTTCCTAGGAAAGCCTGAAGGTTTCATATGCAGGTTGTCCTTGAGCAACTTGCAATCATTTGTTTAATGAAGTTATACCACAGCACTGGGGAAAAAAATGACTGGTAGCCGGTTCTCACACTTATGACGGCTCAGCATGCCTGTGGTCACATGATTAAAATTAAAACCAGCATGTATTTACAAGAGTTGCAGTGTCCCAGCATCAGATGACCGCCATTTGTAGGGTTTTTTTTGATAATCCAAGTCAATTGGGGGGGCTTGGATTCACATAACAGCAAAAAAAGGTCATAAAGCAGGCATTTTTAGTGGCTTGTTTATTTCTTAGATTTATATGTTACCCATCTCACAGAGTTACATCAACTCTGGATGGCTCACAATATGATTAACAACTGCATCACTTAACAACAGAAGTTCTGATTCCAAATATAGTCTTAATAGAATAGAACAGGACAGGACAGAACAAAACAGAATAGAATAGAACAGATTGTAGGATAGAACAGATTGTAGGATAGATCAGATTGTAGGATAGAATAGAGTAGAGTAGAGTAGAGTAGAGTAGAGTAGAATAGAATAGAATAGAATAGAATAGAATAGAATAGAATAGAATAGAATAGAATAGAATAGAATAGAATAGAATAGAATAGAATAGAATAGAATAGAAAATATGGAATGGAATGGAATGGAATGGAATGGAATAGAATAGAATAGAATAGAATAGAATAGAATAGAATAGAATAGAATAGAATAGAATAGAATAGAATAGAATAGAATAGAATAGAATAGAATAGAATAGAATATATGGAATGGAATGGAATAGAATAGAATAGAATAGAATAGAATAGAATAGAATAGAATAGAATAGAATAGAATAGAATAGAATAGAATAGAATAGAATAGAATAGAATAGAATAGAATAGAATAGAATAGAAAATATGGAATGGAATGGAATGGAATGGAATAGCATAGCATAGCATAGCATAGAATAGAATAGAATAGAATAGAATAGAATAGAATAGAATAGAATAGAATAGAATAGAATAGAATAGAATAGAATCTAGTTGGAAGGGACCTTGGAGGTCTTCTAGTCCAACCCCCTGCTCAGCTGAGAAATACATGTATATTGCCCTGACTATTGATATTCCTAATATTCTCCAATCTATAGACTGACAGCCCATGTGGAGCTGATCAAGTCCACTCTCAGCCACAGAATTTCACACATTCTCTCTATTTTTTTCAACCCAACTACTCCCAGGATATGGTTGCGATGAGGAAAAATAAGATGTGGAAATGCCCTGTATGCCACCTTGAGCTCCTCAGGAAAAGTTGGATAGATTTACATTCTATAAATAACAATTTGTCATCTGAATGAAGGTCCCTTGGGCCGGTCACTTTCTCTCAGCCCTAGGAAGGAGGCAATGGCATGTCTGAAAAATCTCACCAAGAAAACTGCACAGTCTTGTCCAGGCAGCTTCCAAGAATCTTACATGAACAGAAAAAAAAAATAACCGTATCTATTGCTCTGAATAAATGTTTTACCCAAAGTCATTGAACATATCTCAAATATTATTTTGTTATTTTTGAACATTAAAGCCGTCTCCATGAAAACGGAGCATCACCTGGGTCTGTGTTGCACATTAGGTGCTATGTTGCACACTAGGTGTGAGAGTCATTGCTATTTCTACCATCCCTGAAAATGGGGCCATAAAATGGAGCCATAAATATCTTTATTTGGAAGTAGGGAACATTCACCACCCTGCAAATTGTGGGGACTCTTGGGCCATTTCCTCTTGCCCAAATTCCAAAAAACAAAGATAATTCGGAGCCTGATACTTTCACTACTCTCCACCAAGCTCTCTCTAGTAAAAATGGGGGTGGTGGGGGTGTTTTTCATGGCAGCTACCCCTGAGATCTTCCATCCTGGCTGTTACACCATAGCTCGGGAGGGAGCTGTGCAGTAGGGTGGGGAACAGCCCACTAATTCTCTACATCAATACCTTTGGTTTATACAGACTCATAACCTGACCAGCTGGTTTATCCAGTACTGCTCTTTGCTAACAAACTAAACTCAACCAACCAGAATTTCTATTTTTACGCTGAAGACTTTGCTTGGCGAAGACATTTGCTTCAGATTTTTAGAGAAGAAAGGAGAAGAGCCTTGATTGTGCCAGAAATTTGTGTTTTGGACACGACAGATCTGAGGTTAAGACTGCAACCTGTGTGTCCAGATCAAAATAGTTAAAATAGCAAAATTAATGGTTTACAAGCCAATACTTTGTTAGAGATAATGCCTAGAATTAACATCTCCCATAAACAGAAAGCTGGAGGGTCTTAGCAAATATCCCAACATATGAGGAATAAAATAGGATTCTGCAGAATCCCAGATCATACTTGCCAAAGGACAGAGCGATGCTGTCTCATTCCTACCTTCTTGAATTATCTATTGAGCAAGCCATGGGATAATAGCAATAGATCACCTCACCTCCCTGGAGTTCAGTTTAGACAACTCAACCAGAAGAATGCCAGAGTCCAAAGGAACTAAGTCTAATGAGAACTCCTCTCCCTGGCACTTTCCCTCTTCCTTTCTCATCTCATAAAGAAAAATTCATCATTTTGACATCCAGTCTTGATCTAAGCATCCAGTCTTATCTAAAACATCTGCCTGCACCAAAAGCATTGAAGCAAACGGTTTCTA
The DNA here is from genome assembly GCA_034064705.1 of Bothrops alternatus. NCBI lineage: Eukaryota > Metazoa > Chordata > Lepidosauria > Squamata > Viperidae > Bothrops > Bothrops alternatus. The sequence goes on from JARGCV010000613.1 coordinate 304,186, forward strand.
AACAATTCCAAATACTTTGGGGGAAAATAATTTATTTATTTTTTTCAGTACCCTGCCCAGGAGGAAATTTGCAATAAGCCGGCAACTGTTTATGACTTTAAAGCCTAGATTTGACTTTTTTAAAGTTCCACTCCTGTGTTTTAAAATTTGGGAGAAATGAAATATGATTAAGTTAAAGGTTTAGGTCTTACGAGTCAGTCAAACCTGCCTGCTGGATTTTTATTATTGATCTACGTGCAGGCTGAGAGACAGGACAGATAAGGAGATGAGACGCTCAAAACCAGACTAACAAGGCAATCTGAAACGCTAGCTGAGAACTCTGCAGGCAAAAGCTTGACATTATTAAAGTAGGCGATAGAATTAAAGTGCAGGAACTTTTTACATATCTCCATTCCTCACAAGAGGCTTGAAAAACACATCCGTCGTGAACCGTGAGAGGAAATTTGCTTAATATAAGGATTTTAAGGTATCAACAACAATCAAACGATTATCAAAACTAGACTGCAATTGACAGTTTGATTCTGGGTTCAAATTATAATTTGTCAGTTTGGCTACAATGGTACATTGCACCGATTTTAAAAGGCAGAAATGAATTATACCCCAGATGTAATGAGGCCAACATAAACAACACACTTGTCCATATCCACAAATCATAATTTAGAACGTATTTGAGTTCAGTATATAAAGTACTTGAATTCTCTAAAGAATTCAAGCTGTTAGTATCACATTTGGACCAGCCATCAAAACAATCAAATGCTTATACTGTACATGTAGATATGTAAGAGATACATTATTCCAAATAGGTATAACTTAATGTTAAAATAAACAAAAATATTCATGGAATTACCTGTTCGCATATTATTCTGACCACAATTTGTAATTCTTGGACACAGGCTATTCTTCAAAAATTGCCCTGCAGAAAAAAAACACCTTGTTTTAATCCAAATGTCTGCTATCTGATTAACTGCTACTTGGGTTAAACATCAAACTGAATACATTACCTTACTTACTACAGATAATGAATGACTTTAATGCTCTACATGAACTCAATTAATTTTAAATATAATAGCAAATCTTCCTTGCACTTGCCAAAACTTTGTTGGGTTAATGGTACTAATTTGAAAAAAAAAATAGTCTGGCTTTTTTAGGTTACTTTGTTCCAACAGAATTGTTAGATTCCTGGAAATCTTGCAAGAAATAAATGAACAATGCAGAGATTCTTCAGATGATCTGATGAATTAAATTCACTGAGTTGATTCAGAACTAACCTTACATTTTAGCTGTTTTATAATGATCCTTTTCTGGGAGTGGAATTTTTGGGTACAGCTGCTGCATATCCTGATGATGTCACGTCAGTGTGTGGTGTCCAGTGTTGTCACTTCGTATTTTTTGAGATAATGCTTTAATTTTAAAATCAGAATTGCATTCCTGATCTTATTTAAGATTGGCAGGCAAAGCATCACTGTATTAAGACTTTAAAGAACTACGTGACCCTTAATTAAATACTTCTGCTTGCAATTAAACCCCATTTTGTTGCTTTCTAATAACTGAGTAAAGTTGATCCTATTATAAATGACCCACTTAATTATCTTAATATCAATTTCTGAATTGGTATGGAGGAGGTTACATTAGTATTTCCCATTTGGTATTAGCATTTTCTCATGCTAAACAGAAAAAAAATAACTATAAGATTTAAGAGAGCAATCATTACTATATTTTAAGTTAAAATTTAAGAGAGAGAACTTAGGATTCTTAGGCTGCAATAGGCTCCATCATGGCGGCTCCTCGGCGGCCACAGGGAAAAAGCTTAGGCTGCAATAGGGCTTAAGCTGCAGGGCCCTCTGGCCTCTCCAATTTTATGGTAGCAGAACAGTAACTGAAACAGGGGATGGAAATGACCATGGAGGCAATGTTTTACGTGTGTGTTCCCCCCCCCCCCAGAGGTTTGCATTCTTCTTTTTTTTAAATCATATACAAACGTACAAGGACTACTCTTAATTTAATTGGGGCCCTGAACATCTTACTCAGAGAGAGAGAGAGACCGACCACTGGTATAATGAGCAGCATATAAGTTTAATAAATAAATAAATAACATCGGTTCACACCTCCTCAAGAACTCTTTAAACCCCGTGACCTTTCGCAATACACAACTTGCAGGTAGGGTACACCGCCTCTTGGCTATTTTTAGTCTTCCTCCTGCAGGTCAAGAGGCTGGCTAAATCAATCTCAACTCAGTTGTGTCCTTCGGGAAACTCGTGGTGTGGCTTCCCCTAGCCTGGAAAGACCTTTGCAGTTGCTTTAGCAAGCACTAAACGTAGTTTGCTCCTACCAGTTGTTTGTGAGAGAGAATATGGACATCAAGAAACCACACTTTCTGACATCCACTTAAGAAATTTATAACGTATGGGAATATTTCACAAGTGCTGTGGTACACCCATTAGGGCAGGCTTACTCAACCTTGGCAAGTTTAAGCTCTGTTTCCAGAATTCCCTAGTCCCCTGGGGAATTTCCAATCTCCATGCTGGTTTGGTTCTGGGAACTGAGGTCCACACAGCTTAAAGTTTGCTAAGGTTGAGAAACAGGATGAGAGAGGCAGTCTGAAGGAACGACGGGCTGTTCGCTCTCGAAAGTAAAGCTCATAAGGGAACTTACTTCTATGTAGGCATCCGTAAGGTTTGGTTTTGTTTTATTTTAATCATATTGTAGGTATTTTTAATTTTTTATACTTCATGGGGCCCACTTAGAATCACAAGACTGCAGTGAGATAGATATTCAGCAAGTAAATGAGCAAATAAATAAATGTAATCTCATTTAATTAGTTATAACTCTGAATCAGTCTGGAGAACTATCTGTTTTACACAAGCTGGAAGGATGAGAAAAAGATCAGCAACCTCACTCCCAGAACAGAATGTATTATCATTTCCAACTATTACTTCTTTCCATTTATATAGGGCAAATAAAATTTGAAACCGGATATTGACAAGAAAATTCTAAGATTTGATAAATTGTAGATTCAAATTATTTAAAAACTTAATCACAAAACTGTAATGCACATTTAAAAAGCAATTCTATGCAAATATAGTCCAAAATAAAATGAAGTGATTGCAAGAGAACTTATTTTCAGATATATAATATTTTAGCCTGAGGGAGTTCTTGGCAAAGTAAGCAGTTTTCTACTCCACTAAACAACATATTAACTTACATGCTGTTTTCCTCAAATATGTATTTTTCTGTTGTTCTTTTAAAAAAATATTTTCTTTATTTCTGCAGTAATGTTTTGAAAAATGGGATAAGGTAAACAGAATAACAGCATACTTTGTATAACTTTGCTGCAAGAAATTTACACCAGAACTGCCTCTCGCTACTTATTTAATCATTAGATTACTTGTTCCTTTGTGGACCCTGAATTGTTGATATTTAATTTTTGACTTGAAATATTTTTACATTTGCATCAAAGAACATAAGTGTGTGCCATCGTTATGAGAATAAAATCCTTGAAACAACCTCTTTGCTTATCAATGAAGGATGATCAAGTATGGATTTATTAATAGGCGAGAAATGTCTATACTTACTCTATGACTATAACCAAATGCTGGTGCTCCTTGCAAGGCGGTTTGATGTCTTTACGGTTTCGCTATGTCTGCTGATTCTGCAATACATAGATGGAAATACAATTCCTTGTATTATGTAAGTCTGGCCACTGTTTTGCCTTGTGGCTTCTTCTTACGCCTCATTGACCTTATAGATAGGTAAGATAGTGCAGTTTTCAAAACAGCAAGCGGCCTCGGTTAGAACAAAACAAAACAAATGGAGAGGAGAGGAGCTTACCTGGGTGTTAATATCCCAAAGGCTTGCCCCAGATTAAAACCATGCACCCAAAGGTAAAAAGCTGTGTGCTCATCCACGAGGTTTGGCATTATGCACCTGATGCTTTAAAGCTGGAGATTTATAGGACGGCATCGGGCAACGTGGGTGAGGTTGACACACGCTCAAAAGTATACACAGAGGCCAAGTATGGGCAGGAGAACCGCCCCTTTGTTCTCCGAGAACTGAAGACCTGTCAATCTCCCAGGAGACTTTGATCGTAAAGTGAAAATGTCCTGTCACTGACATTGGAGTGAACTTCAGAGCAGTTCCCAAATAGCAACACAAACAAACGGCAGACCCAATCTCTAGTTACCACGTTGGATGGGCACTTAATTCCCTTTCGACTCTACGAGGGTTCCAGGCTACTCGGCAGTGTCAGAGAAGCCCCTGCCTGCAATTGTATAGGAACCTCTATTTGCAACTCCTTCCCATAAGCGGTTGCAGCATAAGGTCACTGCCCTTAGGACAGCCGAAGTGTTATTGATGTGACAAGGATATTTTTATCACCTGTTTTGCACATGGGGCAAAGCCAGGCCAGACAGTTTGTGTGTGTGTGTGTGTGTGTGTGTGTGTGTGTGTGTGTGTGTTTTGAGGGGGAAGGAGATACAAACCCCCCACCCCAGTTTCACCAGCCTGACTTATGCACGGAAGGGTAAAAGACAAAGGGTCTTGAACCCGTTGGGAGGCAAAGTGCACGCTGCCACCGGACTGACTCTCCTTGAGGTGGGCTTTCCAGCATTCAGAAGAAACATCCTAACGTTCCTGAGAGACAGGGAAAGTCTGGGAATCCTGCCAGAGGGACAGCAGGAAGACCAAGTCTGTAGGGCAAAGGGAAGGTCGGGACAGCGGTGCTGAAGACTGGCAAGGCATTTGCTGCTCTTGGGAAATCGTCTCAGATTTGATCAGAAGATTCGTGAGGTGAGTTTTGCCCCCATTTTACGACCTTTCTTGCCCCGGTTGTTAAATGAATCATTGCAGTTGTTAAGTTAGTAACATGGTTGTTAAGGGAACCTGGCTTCCCCATTGACTTTGCTTGTCAGAAGGTCACGTGACCCCGGGACACTGCGACCGTCATAGATATGAGCCAGTTGCCAAGAATACTCCCAAAGTATCGTACCACAATTGTTTCACATTAATGTCTAGAACAGGGGTGTCAAACTCAATTTCACTGAGGGCCGTATCAGCATTGCGGTTGCCCTCAGTGGGCCAGATGGGTGCGGCCAGGGTGGGTACGGCCTACTGGGTGGGCATGGATGGAGTGGGTGTGGCCTACTGGGTGGGCGTGGCCAGCTCTACATCGTTCGCGTCAAGGGCGCCTGTGGGGGGCCTGGGCAGGAGTTGGACAGATCTGGGGGTCTCCGGCAGAAGGGGGTGGGACTGGGGCAAGCGCCAAGGCATGGCCCACTTCTTCATTCCTCACAAAGGGTGACCCCTCCCCAGCATGCACCCAGGGGACAGGGGTGACACGGCAGGGGCTGGTTCTTCGCTGTTTCCAGACGGCCTTGTGGAGCTAAGACTGAATGCGTTTCAGCATAGATGGCCACTGCAAAATTGTACACTGGCTCCCTCCGGCCAGCCTGGACCTGGGCCAAGGCAGCGGGGGCCGTTCCCTCACTGTTTCCAGGATGGCTTCGCGGGCCCCATGAAACCACTTTGCGGGCCGCATCCGTCCCCCGGGCCTTGTGTTTGACATGTCTGGTCTAGAAATATTTAACCCAGCTAAGTTTAGACTTACTGAAAGTTTTGAATGTGGAAGGAGAGAATCGGGAAATGCCAAGTCACAGTTCTCAGTTTTTAAAATTATCACTTTCAAATTTTGAATCCTATAATCACATATATCAGAAATGTTCTTTGTCCAGTGGACTCAGAGTTCATTAAATCAGAGATGGTCCCCTGATGCTTAGTTGGCAAAAAGTACAAGATAATATAAACTGTTCTTCATAGCTTATTGTTATACGTGAACCGGGCACTTTGGCTTATTCAGCAAATTCTGCATAAAATATTGTCAAGTTACCCCACAATAGAGACAGTATTTTTCATAAACCCAAGGGCATGGAACCTATCCCAAGAGTTATTTTCCATAAACTTACTATTGTTAATCGGATTGTTGAAGCATCTTCCAGAACTCTAGATGTAGCCATGGGGAAAATAATATATATCTTGCATTTTGGAAGTGCAGCTATGGTAACTGCTCAAACAAGCCAAATCTCAGTGGTTGCATTATAGATAGGAATGCTGTGCTGATATGAAAAAAATGTATGGTTCCTGAATCTCTCCCAGCAACTGATTCTCGTGCTGAAATATTTTGTGACCTGGTGTAGGAAATAATCTTTCTATCTGGAACTGACAGGGTGATTCACTCTGTTTGCAAAACGATACCATTTTACTTGAAACCTTGTCATAAAAATACGATGACACATCTGCTGACATAGTCAATGGAGTATTCGGAATTTTATTTTTTTTAAAGATACTTCATGGTACACTTTTATTCTAGCCTGTCCTGTTGGCTCCATCCTTTCCGACTCCGAAAATTTCAGGGCAGAGTCAATAATGGTATTGATCATTAAGTATCCAAGATACAGTCATGAGGAAAGGTGGACCTGATCTCTCATTCGGCAAAACATTTTCCACATTTCCTACATCTTAGGACACCGTTTTCATTTTTGTTAGCTACCAATACATGGTCCACATCATAGTTTACTGAACTAACCGATTAAATGGTTTGGCTTTTCATAATTTAATTTCACTGTTGCTGTTTAAATAGTAAAAAAAAAAAGCAACTAAAATCTGCATCAGAACAACAAAAGTGGGCACTTAGAATTAAATCCTAAAAAATTACTCTCTCTCTCTCTCTGAGTCACAACTGCAACGATTTGCTTAACATCCTTGGCAAAAGTTGCCCAATTGGACCTGTGTCACTTAAAAACCATTCTTGCTTAGCAATGGAAAAATCCAGTTTTAAGTCAAGGACTACCTGTAAAGTAATATATTTGGCTGAAGAGAGAGAGAAATAAAAGGTGGCATTTAGTTTCTGCCTATTTGGGGGAAGCTGTTTCCTTGCTGATTGCTTGGTGGCACTGGCCAAGCAAATACTAGATCAATAATTACAATTTATTATCCTGGTTTCCCCATTTGGGGTTAAAAACGACCGAGACCTACCGTAGCAATGCAAGAAATGAGGTGGGGGAGGAGGAGGCTAGAGAAGTAAATACTGTTTTTGCCTTAGGAGGAGTTCTCAACTTACAAAGTCCTCCTTTGTTTTTGTGGCTTCAACCTTGGAAGAGACAAAATCCTCACCTTCAAGGCATGGATAGTTCTGTTCAGCCGATTAATAAATACGGCAGGGACAAAATTGATAAAGGCAGAGCTCTGGACAAGGAGGGAGGGATGATGAAGACTCTCCTCGTCCCCTGCAGCAGAGCTCACGTACCACAAACGAATTCTGACTGGTATCCCAGCATTAATATAAGCATTTCCAATCTTTTGAATATGCAGGGGAGGCAAATCAAGGTAAAACCAGTTGTGAAAATAAATGCTTTGGTACAGAGGGTACAAAAATTCATGGTGCCATTATTTTTTTCCTGAATTTGCTGGGGTCTAGGCTAGAAAACGAACAGATTTTTTTTCTAAAAAAAATCTTGGATGAGAGGGTAAACAATTTTCCTCCTGTTGCCCACAGAAAAGCCGACAGAGATATGGTCCCCAAGACTTGACTCAAGCAAGAGATTGGTAAAAATAATGGGTTAAAAATACGAAATATTTGCAACAAGATCTCCCCTGCCCAATACGTGTGGCTTGTTTAATGCCAAATCCAAGTGAGGGACACCATTCCTACGTTTCTCCTTGAAGACTGTGGCTTGTTTCCTTCAGCTGTCCTGGATTGTTTATTCTTTAGTCAAATATGGGTGGATGTAATTTGGTCAACTCTGGCATGGATAAGAACTGGTGCTGATTTGGATGCTTTGATGCCTTTGTCATAGGACAAGGTTTCTGAACCTTGGCAAGTTGAAGATAGGTGGACTTCAACTCCCAGAATCCCCCAGCTAGCATAGGAAGTTCTGGGAGTTGAAGTCTACCCATCTTCTATCAATCTTCAATTTGCCAAAGGTTGAGAAACACAGTCATAGGAGAATAATTTCGCTTATTTCGCTAATTCATGCTGTTGATGCAAAAAATATTTCTGGACCGGTACGATCTATCTAGCATCCTCTCTCATCGGGCATCAACTGCCTATAATGGCAGGCATTAAAAGTGCTGTGAATTACAGGTTTAATTTGTGCAGGTTTGTGTTTTCAGTGTAGCTTTGTTTTCTTGAGATGCTACTCTGGTTACCATGGGGGGGGGGAACCATCCTTGAGGCCTCTTGAGGCTTCCAGGAAGGTGTATTGTGACAACAAGATGATATTAACTGATTACAGGCAGGTTTTACTAGAGCGAGAAAGGCGCCCTGCCTTTTATAGTTTCTACCAATACGTAAGCCATTTCTTTCTATCAACGGATTGCTATTGCTTCTGAAACCAGAAAGCAGAAATGACAATTGTAAGAAACTTGAAGATAACAGAGAAAAGTAAAAAACCAGATGGTTTAACTAGCCATGTTTCTGCCTCTTGAAGCTGAAATGCATGTGTAATATCCATTATTATAACCTTAACTGTACTTACTGTGTGCTTTTATTGAACTATGTGTAGCTAACATCTAAGTAAACTTGCTTAGAATCAAACCCTGCCTTTAATGACAGAACTGGGTTGTTGTTTCTAATAGCACAATAAACAACATGACAGAACTCTACCTGAACAATAATAACAGCGTAAATAGAGTTTTATTTGTTGACCCTGATCATCTCAAATGCTCTCTCCATTGCTGAAATCATGCCTAAGGGAGGAGACGGAGAAACTGGCAGGAGGACAATACAGCTGGTGACCACCAAAGGTCAGTGCTGGCCTTCTGCTGGCTGCAGATGGCCCCAATTATCAATCCCACCACTTTCTTCCATGGACTTGAAAACTGGATATATTTTTTTAAAAGCTCTTGAGAAACACTGAAACCTGGTTTCTAGTATGAGGAATGAAAGTAGTAACTTACTGTGATGCTTGACAGCAACCATAATTCTAATTTACAAAGAGAGCTACTACGCCTTAAAAGACTAAGGCTGGAAGGGCGAGACTCAGCAAATAATCTGAAACATGCTAAATGCAGTTTGGAAAATAAGATGATCTAAGCAAATGCAAATGTATTGTACAATAATCGATTTACAAGTAGGCTTTAGATCAACGCCGAAATTAATGGTCTGTGTGGGAGAATTTTCTGTGTGTCTGAGAAAGCAATATACTAAAGAGCGTAAAATTATTTCAGTTAATAAGCAAAAAAGATGTGATTGATTAGCAACCAGGCATGTTCAAGATACCAAGTTTGCATTCTAGACACATTTTTCCCCCAAACATTTAATTTAGAGTAAAGCAACAAAGAACTTTTAAACACTTTTAAGACTTAAATCCTATTATTTAAATACTAGAACTGATCGATCAAAAATGAATTGCAGCCCTTCAGTGCCTTTGTGCCATATTAATATTTTTTCTCATCTTTAAGATATTGCACAACTGTTGAATTTCAAACAAGAGAGTGCGTTATACTCTCCCAATTAATGAACAATATTCCGTTTATGATGTACATCCCACAGAAGGATAGCCGATTTTAATTCTAGCATCTCTGGGATTAGAATCTGAAAATGACAGAGCTGCACATCTGCAGTCAGTTCCAGCTTTGCACAAGAGCAGGGGTTCTCAACCTTGGCAACTTTAAGACTTGTGGACTTCAACTTCCAGAATTCCTCAGCCAGCTTTGCTGGCTGAGGAATTCTGGGAGTTGAAGTCCACAAGTCTTAAAGTTGCCAAGGTTGAGAACCCCTGCACAAGAGGCTCTTTATGGCCTCCATTAAATGAAGGTGAAATAGCTAAATATGAGACCACATGTCTACACATCTGTGCCCCCACATCTGTAACAGATAACTGGATGGGAACTTCATACTGATGGTTTGCGGGGTGCTTCAAGGACTGAGTGGCTTCCCACTGCAATATCTGATAGCTAACCCTAATTAACAAATCATCATCAGTACTGTATCATCATCATCATTTTAGCCATTATCCACTGCAGGATGAAGGCCTCTTCTGCCTGTTTCCAACCAATACGATCCTGAGCTTTCTTTTGCCAATTGGCGATATGGTTGATCCCTCTTGTTTTAAATCTCTTTCGTGGACGCTTTTTATCAAGTGGGATCAAATAATTTAACAAATTATGCACTCCTAAATTCCACATTCCTCTTAAATGAATCAGACAAAGTCTGCCTGGACAAAAGTCGCTGCCTTTCCCAGAAGTAGAGTACATTTATTAAACTTAAAAGATATCCCCGCGATGTCCTTCATTTAGAATTCTTTATGCACTGAAGTGGAGTCAAAGCAAATATCTCCCATTTCCTCCAGCAAAGCAGAGCTGTTGTGCTTTTTGTTTTTTTAATGGTGCTTTAGCACATAATCTGTTGGAGCACAGAATAATGTGGCTCCCGCTGCAACGTGCCACTGAAAGGATGCTTGCGCAGCAAATGCGCAATATTCCTGACTCGGCACAATAGTAATGATCTGGAAACAGGAGAAGAGAGTCTGAGAAGCCAATAATTTCCCTTCCAAGTTGGTGCAGCTTGCAACGAAGCTGACCGTCTGTCGTACGTTAAGAAATTCCCACAGTACAGGCCGTCCTCAACTTATGGCCCAATAAAACTAAGTGAAACATTTCTTAAGTGGGTTTTGGCCCATTTCACAGCCTTTCTTGACCCGGGTGGTTAAGCAAATTATCGCAGTTGTTAAGTTAGCGACACGGTTGTTAAGTGAATCTGGTTTCCCCATGGACACTGCTTGTCAGAAGGTCACAAAAACTGATCGCATGACCCCGGGACATTGCAAACCATCGTAAATATGAACCCCTTGCCGAGCTTCTGAATTTTGATCACATGATCAAGGGAATGCTGCAAAGGTCATAATTGAGCCCACAGTTTTGGTCATAAATCAGGACAGTTGTAAAGCATCACCCTGTGACCAGACCCAATTTTATGGCATTTTTTTACCAGCATTCATAAAAAGAGAGCGGCGGTCTTTAAGCAAGCACCACGGTCGTTCAGCAAACCTAATGTTTGCCATGGGGCGTTTTTTTGCTGGAAACTGGACATAAATGCTGGTTTACGGCAAAAACACTGTGAATCATGGTCTCGTGACTAGCGGGCACTGCAAACGGCTGTAAATGTGGGCTGGGCACCAGGGGGGCAGCAGAGGTCGTAACTTTGAATCCTGGTTGTCAGTCCCAGTTTGGGGGTCTGTGGTAACTTCACTGCCTTTACAATAGGAGCCCTTTGGGGTTTCCTGACTCAGCAATTGGCCCACAGTGGGCCAAATAAATGTTTAATAGATGGAAGACAGATGGTGGACAACAACTTACCTGCAGTTAGTCATCTTTTTGTTGTGATGACAGAAGTTATTCTCAGTGCAGAGTTGATGCCAGTGACCTTCCCGCCTAAAGGAAGGAAGGACATTTATTAGGACTTTAAAAAGGTGAAACACGGCCATATATAAATTGGAATTCGACCCAGTCTTAGATTTCCCATCTTTGGGCAAGGTTTGGCACAAATTACTTTGATGGCTTCTTAAATACAGATAGTCCTCGACTTACAACCACAATTGAGCCCATAATTTCTGTTGTGAAGCAAGACTTTTGTTAAGTGAGTTTTGCCCCATTTTCACAACCTGTCTCGCCACACTTGTTAAGTGAATCACTGCGGTGGATACATGGTTGTTAAGTGAACCTTGCTTGTCGGAAGGTCGCAAAAGGAGATCACGTGACCTTGGGACACAGCAATGGTCATAAGTATGAACCGGTTGCAAGCATCTGAGCTTTGATCACATGACCACGCTGCAAAGGTCGTAATTGTAAAAACGGTCATAAGTCACTTTTTTCAGTGCCGTTGTAACTTTGGACTGCCTGTATTATTTTTTATTTCAGTCTCCAGGGCACAAGGGATCTGTGAGAAATTCATTTTTTTAATAATGTACTTTAGCAACTTTTTTAAAGTTCATCTTGAATGGTCACTGTTAATTGTCCAGAACTTAAAAGCAGACCAAAAACAGTAGCTACTCCCTCCTCTTATTTTCCACCTAGGTCAAGGAACAGCCAAGAATAACGTAGCAACTGCCTTTTGCTGCTAATTGTTGCCCAGCAAATGAAAACAAGGAATACACTTCCTCTGAATTTCAAGATATTATATTCCTACTATCACTTTCTTAATTTACCTGCATACTTTAAGTTTTTGCTTTAAAAAGAGACCTGTAAGCAGGTGAAAATATAGGTGACTCATCCCTGCTTTAAACATAATGCCTCTCTTAAAATAATCACTTTTTTGAAGAGGGGCTGATTTTTACTATTTATTTTAAAATGGATTAATCTGCTTTTTCAACATCTAAGCCAATATGTAAACAGCTTCAATAAGTGTGAATATAACTTCAGGAATAGTCTTTTGGGTTCCAAATTTATATCTCCTTTTTTTAAATGGGAAGGATTTGACTTCAAACTAGTATGCATAACGTACTGTACGTTGTTAACAGTCTGTGCTACTGGAATGCAAGGCATATTTTCAAATAAGCCTGTACAGTCATAATTCAATATGTAAATTTGATCACTGGTGGCAATTTAAATGAGACAGAAATACATGCAGATGGAGTTTTGTCTGCCATGAAGCATTAAACTGCAGTTAGTTGTGCCTCAGCGTAATCAAAATAATACTGTGTAAAGAACATATTTTGGATATGACAAATATGAAATATTCATTGCGTTAGCAATAGCCCATGTAATAATCAATACAAGCAGCAGAATTAGTATTATACGGTAATATACACAACAGTGTGAAATTGCAGCTGCCAGTTCTTCAGCTGGCGTTGGCCTTCATACACATCAACATCTTCCCAGGAACCTTGGATGTCCTAAATGTATTGGCATAATATATGTGCAGATCCTTTTATAACTGACAAATGGACGTTTTGTCAATGTGCAGATAACAAACTAAATATGGCCCAGAAAACCAGATGCACTGAAGTAGGGATGTATGAATGCACTTGAGAACAGCTGTTCCATTATTTCTGAGTGCCTAGTTTCAATCTGGAATCTGTAAATCTGTCCACAGATATTGTATATAAAATCATAGCTGTCGTACACTAACCAGGAAACCTTTGATAGCATAATTTGTATACATGTGTATGTATCATGATCATTTAAACTTAGGAGAACCCATTACCATTCAAGAGACAATGCTGTTAAGATACTGTTTGCCCTTCAAGAAATTTTTGAATCTTTTTGAATCTTGTTTATTCCAAAGTAAACCTGCTGAATTAGCACTGCAGCTTTAAATTCACAACAGCATTTTCACCCATTCTTTATTCAGTTTTTTTTAAAAGAAATTTTAAACTTAACTGTGAGAGAGCATTGCAGTTGACAGGTTGGCCAAAATGAATGCATCGTATTAGAAATTAATAAAGACAAATAAATGCATATCTTGGCTTAGAAGATTCCCCATAGATATTCTTATAAATTATACAAGGATTATAAATTCAATTCTTACGCTCAGTATAAAAGACTTCATTTCGCATCAACTTGCCTTGCAATTAAAGTTTCTTATGATGCTGTTACAGATCACAAGAAATGATAATCTCAGTTGTGGTTTCTCATTTCACAAATTCTTTCCCAGAGAGACATGCCTCTATGTTTGCTTTCTAAAAGGCTAAGACTACATTGCATTGCCCACTATTTTATGACCTACTATGCAACATTGTTCCCAATATTCCAATACAAGTTTAATTATTTATAAATAAAACAATTTTGCTATATGTAAAAAAAAATCACAGCAAATAAGTCAATTTGTTATTATTATTTTACTTGATACTATAGCCCAATACTCATAGACCCTGAATACTGAAATGAATGTAGCAATTTTAATAATTCTCATTTGCATAGCAAATTCCAGTTAAAAATATGTTTTTTTTTAAAAAAAACACTTTTTACTACACAGCCCCTTTGTTCTTTTCACAATAAAGTGTATTTGGCCAGGATTTTCCATGTTTGCTTAAACATTGCACCATCCGCATGTCTAAAATATGACTAACACACTATTCTTTTTATAACATTTTATTCATTTTTATGCCTCAGGTAAAGAATTAATTGGGGCAAACGACTGTTGGAGATAGACATTTGCATTTATGGAAAACATAAAATTTCACAACAAAAAGACCTGAAACCTCATGGCCACCAAAACAGGGTTTGTTGCGTGGCTACCGTCCATCCTAAAATTCTGTAATAAAACTAAAGACACAGCACCAGGTGGACTGTAGAACTATTTATACCTCTAACTCAGAATATAATCTGAAATATTGTGTCATGACTATGAAGAGTACCAAGCCTTTGAAGGCACCCTTTTAGGCCTTTTATCTTGAGAGGCAATTAGTTATCCTAATAACGAAATCTAACTATTACTATTAATCCTATTTCTATTTTTTTTTCATTTTCCCAAGCTTTTTTTGTTATCACATTTTAATCCCATTGTTATTGTAATTTAATTCAGATATCATTCAGATTAGCACGACTGCTATGGGGCTTTCGTTTTGCATTTTATTGGTTTCATTGACGATTATGATGCTTTCCATTCAATCTTGTCCAATTTTTTGATTCTGTGGAACCCATACAGGGGTTTTATTATCTTTCTTTCTTTCTTTTCTTTTTTTCTTTCTTTCCTTCCTTCCTTCCTTTCTTTCGCCTTTATTGTTTTTATAACTAAAGGTTGCAAACCTAATATTCCTTCCTCCTAATGTGAATGTGAAGAAATTCCTTCCTCCTGCTATTATTATTTTTTTTGATGTATTTATTATCAGCCAAAAAAAAGGAACATTGGTTTCTGTGCAGAGGGCTCCCTCTCAGAGGGGCATGGGCAGTTTTAAAAATTTGATAAATAAAATATATAATACACAAAATTCCACCTATGTTTTTATAGATTATTCACATTATCTATACTGTATATGAAACATTAGATAACACTAGTAAATATTAGGCAGTTTATATAGAGAGATTAGATATTATAGGCATTTTATATATTATTATTAGTGTAATAACTGTAAGATTAGAGATTACTGTTTTTTATATATTGTGTATGAATACATCATGTTTTGTTTATATTACAATGTAAAAGAACAAGTTTTTATTAACACGATACACTATAATATTAATAAGTATGAAATATGAATATTTTAATAAACATATTAACTATTTTATTAATAAATATTACTGACATGATTATAATTACATAGAATTATAATATATCCCCTCCCTCACAACCTCCTCAGTCCTTTCTCCCCTCCCCCACCCAAGAAGCCCCTCCCCTCAGCAACCGCCCAACCCTTTTCCGGACTCCTCCCCCCTCCCCTTTCCCCCCCTCCCCTCTCATACTATTACTACAATTCCACCCACCACCATCACCCCCGACAGACTCATTTGCCCGCCTCGATTGGCTGGCGCCCAAGCGCGAGCGCGTCACGTGACGAGAGAGAGAGAGAGAGAGGGAGAGAGAGAGGCGGCGATCTCGTGCCCACCTGCCCAAGGGCCGGTCGCGCGCGCGCACGCGCACGCGCGCACCCAAGCCGCGCTCCTCAGCCGGGTCGGTTTCCAAGGCGACCGGAGGAGGAAGAGAGAAGAAGAGGAGGAGGCGAGGCGGGAGAGCGAGGCTCATGCCCGGGAAAAGGAGGCGGGTGGACGGAGGGAGGGAGGGAGCGGGCCCACCCCCGGAGGGGAGGGGGGCCGAGCGCGCGCCCTCGGAGAACGCTCAGTCGGCGCGCGGGGGACGCGCCGGGCTGGCAAGAGAGAGAGAGAGAGAGAACGCGCACGCGCGCCCCCGCTTCCCTCGCCTGCCCGCTTGCCTCTTGCAGCAGAGCGGAGCGGCGGAGCCCAGCGAGGAGGAGGAGGAGGAGGAGGAGGAGGATCCTCGGTTGCAGCAGCAGCAGCAGCAGCAGCAGGTACCTCTCCCACCGGCCTCCGAGTCCCCGGGCCGGGGGTGGTGGAGGGGGGGTCCCTGGCTCGCGTTTGGTCCTCCCGCCTTGCCCCTTCTCCCCCAGCCCGGCCTCCGCAAAGGGGCACGTGCTCACCTGCTGCAATGGGAGGCGCTGGGGTCCCCGATCCCGATGGCACCCGGGAGCCCTGCAAGGAGAAGGGGGAGGGAGGGAGGGAGGGAGGGAGGAAAGAAAAAGAAAAAGAGGGGAAGGAAGGAAAGATGGATATGGGAACGGGAGGGAGGGAGGGAGGAAAGGGGGAAAAAGGAAGGTGGAGGAGAAGGAGAGAAGGAAGGGATAGAGGAAGGAGAGAAAGAGGGAGAGAAAGCAAAGCATCCTCTCAGCCCCAGCAGAGCTGAGCCCTGGGGGGGGGCGGGGGAGGCCAGGCATTTCCTAATGCAAGGGGGGGGGAGCTCAGGAAGGGGAAGCAGGGGATCTCCTTGTGCTGAAGAGCAGGGCATCCCTCCTGTAAAAAGCTGACTAAGAGCAGTGGCGTCTTCCAGCTCGGAGGGGAGGAAGAGGAAGGAGCCGCTTCTCCCCGGATAAAGTCACTGGGGCTCCCTACTTTTCCTCCAACCAGGCTTTCCTCGGATAGGAAGATCTCCCCTGCAGCCAGGGGTTTTTTCCTCCCTTCTCATCCGTGCTCTTCCCATGTGCAGGTGAATAGGTAAACATCCCTCTCCTCCCATCCAGCTCATGCAATCCAGTGCACAGGTGAAGATGAGGGCACCAAATCTCTGAATTTTATTTTATTATTATTATGCTCCTTTGCACTGGTATTGCTTCTGAGCTCTAAGATATTTATAAACATGCTTTTTTTTTTTTTTTGCAAGAGAACAAGAGCATTTTCCTAAGAGGGGACTTGTTTTCCTTACCAGATCTTCTGGTTGTATAGATCGCACATCTCAAAGAGAAGATGAGGTACCCTTGACCAAAAGGAGAAGTAGGAACTGCCTTCTGCATGTTGAAACCTTACAGTTCTTCTCATCGCATTCCTTACACTCTGAATTAGAAATTGAGCTATGCTGCCTATCAAATGCTTTTGCCTGTTGAGACCTTAAGGTATTTGTGTTGATATTTTTTTTTTCTAAAAGGTGTATGGAAAAGATTTAACCTCGGAGAAATTATTTTAATTGCGGTTTTGAGGCTAAAGCTTGGGTGAGTTTTGGGGAGGATGAGAACTTTTCTAATTAAGCAAGGTACTTGGTCCCTGAGGCTGGAAAATTTGCCATGTTATACATTACGAGCCTTTTCCATCCGTTAGTGGAGGAAAGGAGAAGTCAAAGGAAAGGAGGATAGAGGTTTAAAAAGGTTAAATCATGGCAACTGGATCAAAGTGTATGAGTTGCCATGATTTAACCTTTTAAAGATACTTTTGGCCTGTCTTGAGTCTTCATTTACATATGAGGGTAGAGGTTGTTCAGAGGGATGTCCGGTCAGATTGTAATAGCAAATTATACATTTATGATTTCCCAAACTTGTCAGGGTCCAAGAAATTAACAAAAAAAGTTTTGGGGGGGTTATTTTATGATGAATCAGTTGGTCGTCTTTAAAAGGTGCATAATTTGCAGTTATTTTGACACAGGTAGCTATAAAATCGGTGTATTCACCTGTTGCATGTAGGTGTCAGTTGCAGATCCCTAGCTTTCCCTTTTTTGATAGCAGCCAAATTTTATGCATTATATGTAATAAATATTTTAAAAGGTTATTTTGTCAACCCTTTCAATCGACTGTAGTAAGGGTAGAATGAGTTATAAGAAAACACTTCAGCTACGTGTTCTACCTGAGTGATATAGTACAAAGCATCTTTCAAAACAATAAAGTTAAATTAATTAAGGATGAAGCTGAATATCCACCAGATCGAATGAGGTTATTTCGCAGTAACTATGCTTATATGAATCGCAAGCATCTGTTGAAATTGAGAGCTTTACTCCTATTAAAGAAATCATGGACTATTCTTTAATAAAACTGTTCAAATCTTTTAAAAATAATTGTGGGCAAAAAGCTCTGTCTCCATGCAGATAAAACCAGTATATAATAATATTTTAACAAATTGCAGAAGTTGAACTATATATAGTTGAACTATATCTATATATATGTGTGTGTGTGCTGCCCTGAGATTTGGTGTGATCAACCATTCCTAATATATGAGCCATTTTGTTTATATACAGAAGAACAATTCATAGGGTCCATTTCTTGCATCTAGAAGGTTCCACTTCGATGCTCATTACTAAAAGTAAAAAAAAAAAAGATTTCTTTGGTTATTTAAGACAAATGTCTATCCAGGATTCGGAAGAGCCAGTCAAATAGACAGCTGTGGCCTACAGAAGCGTTCCTCAACCTCAGCAACTTTAAGATATGTGGACTTCAACTCCCAGAATTCTTCAGTCAGCATGTCCCCACATAAAGTTCCTGAAGTTGACAAAAACTGGATTATAGAGATCTGATTTGGGGATCTTCTGCTTTCCATGCACACAATTCCAAACCTCTACTGTATCACCTCCAGAATGGCTTGATCTAGTAAAAACCTTGGCGTTGTTTGGAGGGAGAAGGAGCCTTCAAGATCATGTGAAGTATTAGTACTTCACACACAACAGGCGCCATATAAATACCACACATAGAATAGCCCAAAGCACACACTCTGCTAGGGAGACTTTCCCTGAGGATGGGCTCCATCACAAGTCCGAAAGCTTGGAAGACTAAACATCTGGCGCCGGTGACCAACCCTGATTGAATCCTGCAACATTATCCTGGGACACCTATATTCACCTTCATTCGTAGTATTACTACCGCTTTATAAAGCCTTAGTGAGAGCACACTTAGAATACTGCGTCCAGTTTTGGTCGCCATATCATAAAAAAGATGTAGAGACTCTGGAAAGAGTGCAGAAAAGAGTACCAAAGGTGATTAGGGGATTGCAGGAATTGGGTATATGTGTTCTAATGAAAAGAAGGACTAGTGAGGTATGATAGCAATCTTCCAATATCTCAGGGGCTGCCACAAAGAAGAAGGGGGTCAACCTATTTTCCAAAGCACCTGAAGGCAGGATGAGAAGGAACAGATGGAAACTAACCAAGGAGAGACGCAATCTGAAGTAAGGAGGAATTTCCTAACAGAATGATTAACCAGTAGAACAGCTTGCCTCCAGAAGTTGTGGGTGCTCCATCACTGGAGGCTTTTAGGAAGAGACTGGACAGCCACTAGCTTGGAATGGTATAGGGTCTCCTGCCTGTGCAGGGGGTTGGACTAGAAGACCTCCAAGGTCCCTTCCAATTCTGTTAGTCTGTATCTGTTTCATTCTGAAATTTCCTGGCATGATCATTGAGTTTCCGCAACTCCCTGCCACGCTACAATATTATATAACTTAAAGTGCTTTAAAGGAATTTCTTTTGCTGATAGCATAGTTATAGACATCAATGTTGCTTCTGAATTTGTCCATTCTGGACGATCATCATGGATCAGCAACCTCATCTGAGGTCATTTTTTATAGGTGTGGAATGCACGGAGATGTGGAAATGCTTGAGTATGGATGGATCCATTTAGCCTAGTACTCATCTATTTTTTAAAACCACCTTTTGACCTTGGTGTATCTTCTTATTCTTCATTCATGATAGTCTTTTTTCTGTCTTAGTCTCCTTCCACTGAGGAGATGGATAAGTTCTTCCCTGGAAGCAGTCTTTGCAGTATGTGTAATTATTTTTGGCACTCTGCGTTTTGATGTTGTGATGTTAAAAAAAAATATCCTGACAAAGGAGGTAGTTCTCCAGCCTAACCACATACAATCCATTTAAGCTAGGGGTCTTCAAACTTGGCCCTTTTATGACTTGTAAACTTCAGCTCCCAGAATTCCTCCTTTATGCTTTTGAAGTTGAACTTCTCTAGGCACATGCCAATTGGATGAGGGAAACTGTTTCAAAACATGCAATATTGTTGTTTTTTTTAAACTAATTTGAAAATGTTGATTGGTGCTTTCCACTTCCAAATGAATGGGATCTCAAGATCAAAAATAGGAAAAAATGTCAAGATTATTTCAGACAGAGATGCGGGAACACCTTCCCACTCAGAGGCTATGATGCTTTTGGAAGGTTGTGAAGATTATTTCTGTACATGCAAAGACATCTTGGGAAGAGACTACGTCCTGTAGTTACGGTTGCAACATGGAAAAGGTTGAGGCTGTCTTGTCTGGCACAACATTTCTGCACAAAGTGGGGAGAGCTGTTACTGCAGTCACCCTCTCGCTATCGAGCCTTCTACATTGCCTAGGGTGATAGTGAATAAATAATAACAGCAGGATAATAACAAGTTTGAGGCAAGTTCATTAAGTGATACTATAACCAGCCAAGAAAATATCTGTTGCAGGGATGTCCAACCTTGGCAACTTTAAGACTTGTGGACTTCAACTACCAGAATTCCCCAGGCGGCCATGCTGTCAGCTGAAGTCTGTGCACCTCAAAAGTTGCTGAAGTTAAAAAACTGATCCATACAAATTGGTGGTAGTTCTGTTGAAATATTAAAGTGACGGATGGAGAAATGCAGTTTTTACACTCTAAGGCAGTGGTTCTCAACCTGTGGGTTGCGACCCTTTTGGGGGTCGAACGACGCTTTCACAGGGATCGCCTAAGACCATCGGAAAACACATATTTCCGATGGTCTTAGAAACCGAAACACCGCTCCTCTATCCGGCCACCGCCGCCACCCTCCTCCTCTGCCGGCTCCTCCACCTCCAGGGCACCCTTCTCCGACAGCACCTGCTCCTGCCACCGCAGCGCCATCGCGCGCGCCCCCGACACCGCCCTGGGCTGGCTCAGTGGCCGGTCTGAGCCTAGCCAGGTCTGGGTCGCTGCTGGCAGTGCCACTGGGCTGCTCCGCTGCTGCCGGCAGAGCTGAGCTGCAGCGCCGAGCCGGTCTCCACGCCTCCTGGTTGCCCGACAGCCCTCCGCCCCCTGCCGCCCCCTGCACCGCGTGGGAGCCTCTCCCGTGCTGCCCGGCCAGCCTCCCTCGCCGTCGGAGGCTGCCTCGGCCCTCTGGTGCCTAGCGCGGCCGTGGGGCTGCTGGGCAGGAGCAGCTCCTTCCTGGCTCGTCGGGCTCCGGGCCTCGGAAGCAGCCAGGGGGCAGGAAAGAGGGCGAGGCAGCGGCGATGCCTGCGTCGGAGGCCAGCTGGCTGGGCCGGGAGAAACGGCGCCTTCCGAGCGGGAGCTAGCGCTCCAGCCACGCTCCTCTCGCATGCAATGGGTTGCGCGGCATGGAAAGGGGCTCCCGCGACCCCGCTGCTGCGATAGCGCTCAGGAGGCTTGGGGCGGGCAGGTCCCGGGGGGGCAGCTGGGAGAGAGCAAGAGGTGCCAGGATGAGGATGGGGGGCTCCAAGTTGGTGGGTGTGAGAGGGCAGCCGGCGGCTCCGAGATGCACGGATCCTCCGTGCAGCTTCCGAGGCACCGGATGTGCCGCCACTTGCCTCTCCACCAGGCTCTCCGCCAGAGCCGCCCCTCCCCGGGCAACTGTGCGGAGCTGCTTGTGTGTCCTTGGCAGCGCCTCTCCCCTTCAATCTCCTTCCTTCTCCTTCTCTATCTCCTTCCTTTCCCTTTCAATCTTCCTTCCTTCCTTCCATCTCCATCTCTATCCCTTCCCCTTCAATCTCTTTCCTTCCTTCCTTCCTTCCTTCCTTCCTTCCTTCCTTCCTTCCTTCCTTCCTTTCTTCCTTCCTTCCTTCCTTCCTCCTTCAATCTCCTTCCTTCTCCATCTCCTTCCTTTCCCCTTCAATCTTCCTTCCTTCCTTTCCCTTCCCTCCCTCCCAACATTTTTGAGCAAGGAAGAGTAAGCTTCTCCAGCGAGCATTGCTATATTGTTTTTGTGATTAATCACTATGCTTTAATTATGTTCAATTCGTAACAATGAAAATACACCCTGCATATCACTTATTTACATTACGATTCATAACAGTGGCAAAATTACAGTTATGAAGTAGCAACAAAAATAATTTTATGGTTGGGGGTCACCACAACATGAGGAACTGTATTAAAGGGTCACGGCATTAGGAAGGTTGAGAACCACTGCTCTAAGGGATGTTAGGACTGCAATTGCCCAAATTCAGATGCAGGATGGGAATCTTGAAAATCAGTTCTCATGCCTCTGGAATGTACCATCTGGAGACACTGCCAGTGGTTTGTTTTTTCCCCATTATGATATTGAAGATACCCTGGATTGCCAAAAATGATACCTTCTTTTTAGTTCTACAGATGATGCTTTGGAATATCAGTCGTCTGTCTGACCGTCCATCCATCCATCCATCCATCCATCCATCCATCCATCCATCCATCCATCTATCTTTGTTAATAGTGCAAAGCTAATGTACCTGTGTGAATGTGAAGCTTCCTTTTCTCAATGCGTTAGCAGAAATGCCAATTGAATTCTATTTCCAGAAAATGCTTTTGGGGTTGAGTAAATTTAAAAAAAAGGGGAAAAAAGAAGAAGCAGCTTTATTTTCTTCCATTCTTTTTCAATCTCCTTTCTTTCTCTTAAAATCCCCGGAAGAAAAATGCCTTTCACTTGTATCTACAAATATCGGTTGCTACTGACAACCCAAAAAATAAACTCTGCCAACTCCTACTGAAATTTATTATATCCTGTGTCCCCATCGCACGTGGGACAGTTTGTGTGGCTCTCTCCTCTCTGTGGTGGCCCTAGAGGTATTAAGGAAAGGATGATAAAGAAATACAGCCCCCCCCACACACACACACCACCCAGAGAGGGGTTTTTTTCCCCCCCTGAGCAAAGAGCGGCAAATAACATTTTGTGCGTCAGTCTACCAATGAGGGTGCAAAATTGGAAGGGCTTTTCTTCCATTGGTTCTAGAACAGTGTTTCTCAACCTGGACCGTTTTAAGGCATGTGGACTTCAACTCCCAGAATTCCACAGCCAGCAATGCTGGCTGTGGAATTCTGGGAGTTGAAGTCCACATGTCTTAAAATGGTCAAGGTTGAGAAACACTGTTCTAGAAGTTCTAGAATTATCAACTTTGGGACGAACTTTGGATTCATTTACAGGTAGCCCTTGACTTACAACAGTTCGTTTAGTAACCATTCAAAGTTACAACGGCACTGAGAAAAATGAGTTAACGACCGTTTTTCACTTAACGACTTTTCCGGCATCCCCCTGGTCACATGATACAAATTCAGACGCTTGGCGACTGGCTCATACTTACGACCGTTGCTGTGTCCCATGGGTCACGTGGTTCCCTTTTTTTGCCACCTTCTGACAAGCATGGAGAAGGCAGATTCACTTAACAACCGAGTTAACTGACTTATCAACTGCGGTGACTCCCTTAACAACTGAGGCAAGAAAAGTCATAAAATGGGGCACAACTCAACAAATGTCTCACTTAACAGAAATCTTGGGCTGAATTGTCGTAAGTCGAGGACTACCTGTATAAGGTTTTGTTTAAGATGTTTTTCAGAGGTTTTTAATTGCCAGCTTTTTATTTCTCCTGAATATCAGCCCCCTGTTACCTCCCTCCATGGCTGGGCATGGGCTAAAACAATAAGCAGTCGTGCCTTTAAATATTCCTTTCAAATTTTCTTTATCTTTGGGGGGGAAAAAAACAACAACTCCGGAGTGCATGTTCGTGTGTTTATTGATTGTTTCTGTGTGTCCAAAAACCTATTCTGGCCCCTTTCGTTGCCATTCATTACACATTGCCCAAATAACTAATGACTCAATTAACTCCAGTTAGGCTTTGCTAATTGGGTCATGGTCAGGTTTTCACAACTGAAGTTGTGAAAACTTCATCATGCCCCAATTAGCAACACCTCTTCCATGTGCCCAAGCTAGGCTGGAAATCAATAGCTTAATTTCAATATTCTAGTTTTGCCTGGAGAAAGAGAAAAGCCATATTTTTCCCCAAAAAAGTAATTTATATCAGCCTTACCAAGGGAAGCGATTTGCTATGTGGGCTTTGCTCATTCCTCCTTCTGCTGCTCACCGGAAGAGAAATTAAGGCAGCTAAATGCCACAGTCTACCAAGAAGAAGAGGGTTTTCTGACAGTTTGTGGAGGGCCAAGATTAGCAACCGCAAATCCACAGAAAACAAATGGAACAAATTAAGGACAGAGAATCTCCAAACAACCCTCAGCCTTTAATTACACTCCAGTAATGTAGATAGTCCTTGACTTACAACTGGTCACTTAGAGACTGTTCTGTGTTACAATGAATCTCTGAGAAAACCTCTTTTGGGGCACTTGGCAAATAAATGCTATTTTTTTGACAAAACTGTGATAAATTGTCATAAATCATGGGCTGGTTGCCGAGCACCTGATATGCGGTCACATAGCCATGGGGGGGGGGGTCAGTCGGCAGAACTTCGGGTTGTTAAGTACCCCAAGGCAGGGGTCTACAACCCCTGGTCCATGGACCAGTACCGGGCCTTGGCATGCCAGCAACCAGTCCACACAAACAAGCAAAGCCCCATCCATGGAATGCAAGCAGCACACACAACCACGCACCCTTCGGTCCGTGGAAAAACCTTTCTCCGTGGAACCGGCCCCTGGTGCCCAAAAGGGTGGGGACCATCTCCCCCATGGGATGTCGCTTGTAACTTCAAACAGTCGCTAAGCGACTGTCATAAATGGAGGAGTACTGGTAATTATTGTGATTCAGATTGGGGACTTGTGATACCCGTATATCTGTGTTTCTGTGTTAGCTGGCATCCTGAAATCCCAATGGCTGTTATTTCGAATTTTCTTTTAAGCCAATATCAACGGTGTTGGAGGAGGCATGCAGCGTTCCGTTCATCCGCGGTGCCCCGTCTAACAAAGGCCAACCCAGCATTTGGGGAATCGCGTTAACCTGGAGCCAGAGTAGAGTTGCGCTTCTATTTTTGTGCAGTAGGGCACCAAGACCTTGCAAAGCACAAGGCACGGAAAGAGTCGCCACGTTTTGATTCATCATCCAGCCTAGCCTGGCAAATGCTCTGCCATATGTGATACCAGGAGAAGCAACTGTAGCTGTTTGCAAACCCTCAGCTTTAAACACCAAGCATATTTGTCATCAAGATTGAAACTGCAACTGGAGAGGAGATGGTTGGTTCGGTGTCAACGTTAATAGGACAACGTAATGGAAGATTCAATCGTTCCATGCAAAAAGAATCTTAAAATGTTAAATCCTGGCAACTGGACCAACCTTTGTTAAAACTGAGATGTTTCGCTACTCATCCAAGCAACTTCTTCAGTCAAAATGAATATTTGGGTAGGCACAGAGGCAGAGAGCCAATTCCTGCCGTATGGACTGGCCCGTTTTGTCTATCCCAATGTTCATTTTGACTGAAGAAGTTACTTGGATGAGCAACGAAACGTCTCAGTTTTAATAAAGGTCGGTCCAGTTGCCTTGATTTGCCCTTTTTAAGATATCAATAGGATGACCATATAGTACAGTTTTCTGTTAGATGCAGTTGATTTCTAAGACCTGCACTTGGGCTCTAATTTCATACAAATTAAACGCTTCCTTTCTGGAAGGGTGCCCGTAGTGTTAATGGCAAATGATAGAAGCCAAGTAATCCTCCATGCCAGCTTATTTCCTTTTCAGCAGGGTGGCTGTTTGGGCCAGCTCTTTCCTTCCTACCGTATGACTTGATTTGACTTCCCTAGTGTGATTGTTTCGGGTAGGAAGGAAAGAATAGCTTGGTTTGGTTGGCTGTTATAAAGTTTGGTTAGTTATAAACTTGCTTATAGAGGTAGTCCTTGACTGAGCAGTTGTAAAGTCGTGGTCATTAAGCAGGCCACCGTGTAACCCTTCTGATGTTACGATCTTTTGTGCAGTGATAAATGTTGAGTGAACCTGTTTACTTCGATGGGTGTTCTTATCCTGCCCTCTGGTGCTTTGGAAAATAAGTTGACCCCCTCTTCTTTGTGGCAGCCCCTCAAATACTGGAAAACTGCTATCACTCCCCCTGTCCTCCTTTTTTCTAGATTAGCCAAACCCAAAACTATTTGGCTGTGTCAGAATCCAATTATTTTTCGTCTCTAGTAATCGACTATGGAAAACCCCATTTCTGCCCTCTCTGGATTCTGTCATACAACTTCAAAGGGATTGAATGTGGATACCACCAAAAGGACTAAAGCATAACAATGGGGCCATCAGCTTTCATCTACTGCCCTCTGAAGTCTCCCTTCCACCAGCAGTGAGGAAAAAGGGGGTGGAAATGTAACGCCTGGGATTGTCGCTGGAAAGATGGTGGGGTGGGGTAGGGGGCTGCTGGGGACCCCTTAAAACCTTGAACCGGAGGGCTTGGGCCCCAGGTCCTGTCTAGAACGCCTGCAACCATTTTCTCTTAATAAAGATGCCTGTTGGAAGGAATATTCCAAGAGTTCTGTCTTCTTAAGATGCCAAGTGGGGTGGGTCCTTACAGGCTGAGTGGGGAATTCTGAGAGTTGGAAGTTACCAAGGTTGAGAAGCATTGCTCCAGAGCATAAAAAAAAATAATAATAAAAAAGACAAATGAGATTAAGTTTCTATGTCAGTTTTAGCCCAAAGCATGTATTTTTCTTAGCCGGAGAATGTTTCATTACGGGGAAGTGGTTAAAATTTATTCCATAATTTCTATGAAAGTTTTTTTTTCCAAAACACGTATGATATTTTCTTTTCTAGTAGCATTTCCCATTCTGTTTCTAGGTATAAGCCAAACGTCGTGTAATATTGGAAAGCTAGTCACCTAGTAGTAAATTAAGAGCAGCTTAGTACTTTACCCAAGCAAAATGCACCTTCAAAATATTCCCCTGTAATTCATAAATCAGGAGTGGGCAACTATGGCAACTTTATGACCTGTGGACTTCAACTCCCAGAATTCCTGGCATGGCTGGCTCAGGAACTCTGGGAGTTGAAGTCCACAGGTCATAAAGTTGCCATACTAGTTGCCCACCCCTGTCATAGATAGTAGAGGTATCCGATGACTATCCCAAAGGTGCTTTTTCAAAAGGCAGCTGGACTTTCTTGTTCTTCAGAGCTGAAGAAGCTTCTTGGATGAGAAGCAAAATGCCTTCAAAGAAAAACAAGAAGGTCCCGTTGCCTCTTGAAAAAGCACCTTTGGGACAACCTTTGGGACCTGGATGACCGAGAACCTCCGTAGACATTGTCCTATGACAAATGGAAACGTTCTGTGGCATGAGATCAGATGCCCAAAGCAGAGCTAATATAGCTTATACATTTCCTAGAGATAATTGCAGCTCAAGGTAGCATGCTTGTCATATTGTTTTTCGTGCCCCCAAAATGCAGTACATTTTTTTCAATAACCCCC
The DNA here is from genome assembly GCA_034064705.1 of Bothrops alternatus. NCBI lineage: Eukaryota > Metazoa > Chordata > Lepidosauria > Squamata > Viperidae > Bothrops > Bothrops alternatus. Next base: position 331,456 of record JARGCV010000613.1, read on the forward strand.
TGGCAGAAATGCCAGGACCATGTGTTTATATTAAGGTTTCAAATATCCCCGAGTTACACAATCACATTAGCCAGAAATCCTATTATGTTGGGATGTTTTGAATATAACAGAAGCATCTCACAAACAGCCACTGATGATTCAGGAGTATTTCACATAACAAAAGTCGCATTCAAAAGGAATTTCTTGTTCTGGGTCAAAAGCTGGTTGTAGTGAAGTTCATTATTTATAGGATTTCTTCCCCCCCCTTCCCACTTTGGCAGGATGCTCCCGTTTGCATATAATGTATAAAAAAAATAACAAAAGAAAGCATGCTAACTTGAGTGTGTAATAAATGCAATCATAACCTAAAACCAAAGAAAATAGAAGGCTAAACACATCAAATCAGACCAAAGGAAAACTACATGAGTGTAAAAAACAAAAACTCAGTAGGAAAGGGACAAAGAAATCCTGTTGAAGCAAGCAAGAGTATAAGCTCTCCTATTGCTCTCAGTTGGCAACTGAACATATGGCATGCACACAAACAACAGGTGATCACAAAGAACAAGGAGGAGAAGGAAATGGCCTTGCTATACATGTTGATGGTTTGCCATTTCTACCACTCTAAGGGACATGCTCAGTGCCAAATAATATTGGTAATCATAGCTCAGTGACATTTTGGAAAGTCAAGTTTCCCCCCATTAAATTTGCAAATCCTATTCAGTGGCTCTCCCACTTAAAAGTACATTACAACACCGTTTAACAAATAAACAACATTCCTGGGAGCCTCTAACAATTACAGTTTTCCAGCTGAGATTAGTGGAATGCAAAGTAGACTTTTTATTTGTCTTGCAATTATTCTATTTCTTCCTTGTGGTGAAGGAGGAGGTGATAGGGAACTTTTTGAATAAGGTGACGTTTTGTCTTAAGAAAGTTTCTCCTAAGTTTTTTCTGCCCTCTTTGAAGTATGGCTAGGCTCTATGAACTGAATCAGTTTTTTCCCCTCCGCTGATTAAGTTAAAACAGGAGCTTTTGGACGCACCACAAACAATTCCAAAACATTATTTTGTGGATGTTAACAAACATCCAGAGTAACAAATCGACTGTCTGCTCCTAACATACAGAGAATTTTACTTAGCAACAGAAAACTCCACCATCCACATTCCTCTTGCATTTGGTTACTGGCAGGTGACCCAGGTGTATTTTGAAATTGCACTTATGAACTGGGCAATCGCATATGGGCTATTATAATGTTCCAAAGTTCTTTACAAAAAAACCCCAACTTGATAATGTTTACATTTTGGCTGGACTGTGCACAATTACCACCAGGATTGCATCACCAAACAAATAAAACTCCCCTGGATGATTACAACCGCCCACCCCAGGTACGTCTGCAGAGAAAGCCTTGCCTTCAATGCAAATCAAAACCACAAGATTTCCCAGGATATTCCCTGGGCACAACATTTACAAGACACACAAAGGAAAAACTTCTAAAAGGCCTCTTTCCTCCACCTTTTTCCCCAAGGAAGAATAAAGTATCACACCAAGCGCATGACCTCACTCCACTGAAATCTGCACGGAATTATCCACCGCAATAAAAGTTTGTAATAACTCAGGGGTTGCTTGTACTCGCCCTTAAGAAGTTTGTCAAGCCGTTTCTGGGTCCTTTCCAAAGCTGAGAGGACGAAGTCAGAAATTCTTGTCGGTCTGAAGTTCTGACCGGGGCAGTTGCTGGTCAAAAGATTTCCCGGGGTAGCCGTTCGGCTTCTCTTTTTAGGCCGTCTCTTGTGGTGGCTTCTGTTTTAGGGCCCTCCCCTTCCCCCTGGCAGGCAGGCAGGCAGGCAGGCAGGGAAGGAGGGAGGGAGGGGTGTTTCCCAGCATTGCCTGTGCAATAGTCTTTTGGAGCACAAACAAAAGATTAGGAGAGCAGAATCAAACCCACCGGCTTCCTTCCCTTCTCCCCATACAGGTGGTCCCCGACGTACGGCCGCAAATTGCGCCCAGGATTTCTGTCATCAAGCGAGACCTTTGTTAAGTGAGCTTGGCCCCGTTTTAACGATTTTCTCTTGCCAGAGTTGTTAATAGGAATCGCTGCAGCAGATAAGTTGCTAGCCCGGTTGTTAAGTGAGTCTGGCTTTCCCCCTTGCTGAGCAGAAGGTCCCAAAAGGGGGGGTGTCATGTGACCCCCTGGGACACAGCCATGGTCATAAGGATGAAGCAGTTGCCGAGCATCTGAATTTTGATCACAGGAGCAGTGGGAGGCTGCGAAGGCCGGCCATACGTGTGAAAAATGGTCCTAAGTTGTAACTTTAAAACAGTCACTAAATGAACTGCCTGCATCTTAAAACCTTAGAAACCTTAAAACCCCTGGATCAATCTGTCAATAGCAGCCATAGCATATGTTCCATCCTCAGAGATGCTCTTTTTTAAAAAAAAAAAAATACAGTGAATCTTTATTCCCTTGTCATTCCTTCCTGTTCTCCCCACCCCCCCAATTTTCTGGTTGTTGTTTTTTTTCATTTGCAACGAATCTGTGCCCTTTCATCTAAGGGCATTTAGTTTAGTTTAGTTTAGTTTTATTAAATTTCTATACCGCCCCTCTCCCGTAGGACTTGGGGCGGTTTACAACCCAATAAAAACATATAATAACAATAAATATTTAAAAATAAATTAAATTAAATTAATACAAGGCTGTTACTAAAACCTGTTAAAAACCCAATTCTAAAACCCGAACAGCCTTGTTTAAAAATTTAAAACCCGAGGAGGTCTAGGCCAGGCCGGCTTGATTGAAGAGATGAGTCTTCAACTCTCTTCTGAAGGTGCGGAGATCATGACACGTCCGGAGTTCCGGGGGGAGCTCGTTCCACATCGTCGGTGCCCCCACAGAAAAGGCTCTCCCCCTGGGCGCCACCAGCCGACACTGCTTAGCCAATGGCACCCTGAGGAGGCCCTCTCTGTGGGAGCGAACTGGTCGATGGGAGGTATTTACTGGCAGAAGGCGGTCTTGTAAATAACTGGGTCCTATGCCATGGAGCGCTTTAAAAGTGATAACCAGTACCTTGAAGCGCACCCGGAAAGCCAGCGGCAACCAGTGCAGCTCGCGCAGGATGGGGGCCATTCGTACCCGCCAGGGTGCCCCCACTACCACCCGCACGGCCGCATTCTGTGCCAGTTGAAGCAGAATGCGGCTCTTCCTTCTATCGCTGAGTGTGTGTGTGATTTGTTCGAGGAACCTTTAATATTGATCCACACTCCTTCTGTCTGGCGGGCGATGGGTCTCTTTAAAATGACAGGGCAGGACATTTACATGTCAGAGCAGCTGCAGGGCATAAGAATAGATTTGGCATTAGTCCTTTGTTTGGTTTGAGCTCTACAGCCCAACCTCTTGTCTTCATCTCAACCTATTTACCAAGTAAAGAACTTTTGGGGTTTGTCTGGATATTGATTTATGGGACTAATTTTGGGCATTAGCACATGTGCTACTGAACTTAACGATCACAGCGAACTTAACGATCACAGCGGAGCCCAAAATTGAGAAATTTGCAAAGTGGGTTTGGCCCCGTTTTACGACTTTTCTCGCCACCTTTGTTAAGGGAGTCACTGCAGTTAAGTTCATGACACAGTTGTTAAGTGAATCTGGTTCCCCCATTGGCTTCACTTGCCAGAAAGCTGCCAAAGGGGATCCCACCACCCCAGGACACTGCAGCCGTCATAAATGTGAGCCAGATGTCAAGCATCCAAGTTTAAATCATATGACCCTGGGGAGGCTGCAACAGTCATAAGTGTGAGAAATAATCAAAAGTCACTTTGTCCGCTGCATTGTAGCTTTGAACGGTCACTAAACAAATTGTTGTAAGTCGAGCACTCTCTGCCTAAGAGTCTTCACACATCGGTGTCATATACTTGAGCCTCACTCCTCAACAGATCGTTGTTCGATGTATTGAAGTACGTGTTCTGCTTGAATTATTCCAATATTCTGCTTGATGCGCCACAAAGTAGATCCTTGAATTTGGAAAGCAACTTGAGAAACCTAGTAAGCAGTGATTTTTGGCCAGGCTTCTGAAGCTCTTGTCTGGAAAAGGAAGACTTTCTTTTGCCTGGAACGATCCTTTGGGAGAAAAAGGATAAATGATGAGCTTACAGAGGACCTTCAGCCTCCCACAGTATTCTGCACAGGAAGAAAGATTAATTCAGCCTTTGCTGATGTAGGCAGATTAGAAGTAAATGCCAGGTCACTGCTTCTCTGCAGCTTCCTTATCAACACATGAGCCTATTCATCCTAAATGTCAGCACCCAGACACGGAAAGAAAGAATGACTTAAAATTTCATTCTGCACACAAATTGAGTCTTGCCTGGACTTGGTAAGCCAACGGCTTGGTTTCACCTTATTTTAAAATCTATCTAACCTGCTTATGTGTGGAAAGACTTCCTAAGGGTTGTTAGCAGCTTTAATGCTCGTGTTTGCTTTTATGCCTTAGGTATATAAAGAGGTTTTGCCACTAAGTCACACGTTTTAATTTCGTGTTGTTGTTTTTTTTTTAAAGAATGTTCTCCTTCTGATGCCACCTATTCATGACTGAGGAGCTGAAAACAGCTTAGACAAGTGCTGCCTTTGTTTCATCGTTCAACATGACCAATCCCCAGTGGGTACAAAGGTTTGAATAAGAATGTCTTGATTTGCTTTTTCTAGACTGTGTTCTGTTTGATGCGAAAAGGCACTCAGCGAGAATTAAGTCTGTCTTGGCCAGGGAAGTTGGACATTTGCAGTAGTAGAAAAATTTTAATTTCACATGGAGCCTTCATTTTTTTTTAAAAAAAGAAAAACCTCTTTCTATCAACATTTCTTCCTTGGTGTAATGGGCTTTGTTTAGTTTTAGGTTCCATTCTATACATATATCATTTCAACACATCCAGACATCTTTATCCATCCCAGTAATTTAGATAACCCCGTGCCCTTCAGATGTTTGAACTACAATCCATATAGCAAGAGCACTTAGACTTCTGTACCACTTCACAGTGCTTTACAGCCCTCTCTAAAGCAGTTTACAGAGTCAGCCTATTTGCCCCTCAACAATCTGGGTCCTCATTTTACTGACCTTGGAAGGATGGAGGGCTGAGTCAACCTTGAGTCTTAATTCCTAACTGTTGGTCATGATAACTAGGTTTGATGGTAATCAAAAATAGTTTGATGGTCTGACTGTCTAGCTCTATTCTAATCTATTCTTCTCAAGTACACCTGGTTGCAGCTACTTTTGTTATCTTTGTTATCTAGAAACAAGAGGATAGAATACGGTTTGCTGTTCCCTTTTTCAATTCCTCATCTTTGTATGAAAAACAGATGTTTTGTTTGGGGCAAATATTCTTGCATAATTTGCCCCCTGGAATAGAGTGCCTTCTATAATTATCTGGGTGATTATCCAGGCCATTTAATTCACTAGAGGATTTTAAACACTTTTTTTTTTCAGAGAGAAATCAGTGCATCCTAAAAAAGAAGTTGAACATGAAGCTTTTTTTTCCTGCTTACCTTACCTTGTTTGTTCCAGTCTCATGATGTTTATTAGCCCATTATCCTGTGTTACTGAGAGCAAAGGGTGTCAGGTGGGAGATCTGATTTAGACCTTTTGACACTCTAAAAGGCAGACATTGAAGTGGGCTAATTAATTCTGTTTTCCTTCATCATTTCACTGTGTATTTGTCAGCCATTCAAAGGAAGCCAGAGTAAGAAATAGCACAGATCATATGAATGTCACTATTGTTGCGGGGTATAATAATTAATAGAAGCCTGAAAGCCCGCTAGAGTTTCCTGTTGCGTCCTCTTATACCATACAGAATCAAAGTGGAGTTATCTTGAGACTCTTCCTCACATGCTCTGGCTTTCCTGGATCCCTATAAGATAAGCCAGGTTAGAAAACAGGCACGGTGAGGACAACTGGAACTTCACTTTATTGTTATAGGACAGAGGTAGGCAACCTTGGCTCTTTTATGACTCGTGGACTTCAACTCCCAGAATTCCTGAGCCACGAGTCATAAAAGAGCCAAGGTTGCCTACCCCTGTTATAGGATATAGCAACAGAATTTTAAAAGCTTGCCATAGTTTCCCTCTGCCCCCCTTTATACCAAACAGACTCAAGATGGGGTTATTTTGAGTTACTTTGGCTTCTGTTCCCCCTGTAGACCTACTGTAATGGCTGCTTTGAAGCCATGGATTGGATCTCGGTGATCCACTCTGCATTCTGCATTCCTTTTCCAAACCACTTTTAGTCTCGCTTCTGCTAAAGAGATTGATAACTATGTCCTGCCATGAGTCAAACTGGAAACTCCTTTGTGCATTCTTAAGTAGAAGTTTATTGAATCTGGTGTACAATGAATCTTCCATTCCTTTGGGCCAGAAAAGAATCTGCAGGAAAGTGTCAGCATAAACATGATTCTGAGGATATCTAATGGCTTGAAGTTTGACCCTGGTGAAATCAATTAAGATTACAAATGGATTATTCAAACAGGACCCAAAACATAGCTTATTCCAGAAGTCTTCCAGGAACCATAACAATCTGGAATCAATCTTTTGGTACCCAAATCTTTTGAGATACAACTAGCGATATTGACACATTGATATTCTCCGCATTCATTAATAGTATTTTCAAGTAAACATTTCTCTCCCACACCTTAAATAAACGTTGCTATCGCATACAGGAAACCGGTCTACCTATATTTAGTTAAGTTGATAGCTTTGTTCGAATTCTTGACACACTTTTACCACTGGTGCATCTTTATGTTTTATGAAAGTGTAAGGATGTGGGAATGACCTTGGCAGATGGAGGAGGGCAGAGATGCTTCCTGGGAATGATCAAATAAGAGAGGACATACCCTGCAACTGCATAACGGGCAAAGGAAAACCCTCAGAAGGGACCCTTCCTTCACTTCTCAGGCTGTAAAAGAGACAGCGAGAGATTTATACCTTCAGTCTTGCAAGTTTCTCTTAAAGTAGCCTTAGAGCAGGGGTTCTCAACCTTGGCAACTTTAAGACTTGTGGACTTCAACTCCCAGAATTCCTCAGCCAGCAAAGCTGGCTGAGGAATTCTGGGAGTTGAAGTCCACAAGTCTTAAAGTTGCCAAGGTTGAGAACCCCTGCCTTACAGTAAAGTAGAATTTGCTCACAGTTGGGGGGGGGGACTGGTTCTTAGTTTTGTGTTGTTGTTTTTTTTCATTGATGACTTCGTTAGGCCTCCTATAGAAGGTGGAGTTTCAGAGGTCGAAATAATTTCTCAGCAAATAGAAGACGAGTCCAGAAGCGTCGCCCCGGTACAGCTGGTCAATTTCGCCTATCGGGATTTACCCCTCGCTGCGCTGGATCTGTCCGTTGCAGGCTCCCAGCTCTTCTCCAATTTGGATGAGGAGTACCAGAGAGAAGGGTAAGCATCCATCGACTTACTTTTAACTCCCCAAACTTTTTCTAAAAAACAAACATTTCAGTAATTTAATTTACAGAAAAGGAACTCTCTCTCTCTCTCTCTCTTTTCTTTTTCTTTTCTTTTGCTGTTATTAAATCATTGTCCTAATCTCTGGATCCATCCTCAGGCAACCTCGATTTTGCATTGTTGCTCTTAGCCAATTGTGTTGTTTGTTTAGAGCCCTTAAAATCATGATACTGATCCCTTGACAAGGGAAAGGGGTTTGGTTATTGTTGTTTTTGTTGAACATAAAGACCTTAGCTTCCCGACTTTTGACAGTTTCGTAATAAGTTCCCATGTCTTAATTAGAAACAGGAGGTTCCGAACAGCTTTGCTGTTTTCTTTTATATATCTTATTATGTGTAATGGGAAATAATGGTCATAAAATGCTTTTAGGCTGTGTAACTTTCAGGCTCATAAAATGCTTTTAGGCTGGAAACGTTAGCTAGGCAAACACAGCAGAGCCCATTCTTCTAAAAAATAAGATTCAGGCTGATCTGGACATAATGCAGAATTGGAGGCAAAATGAATTTTTAGCAAAGTTCTCCAGGCAGTACTAAATAACAATAATAATAATAAAGTTGGAAGGGACCTTGGAGGTCATCGAGTCCAACCCCCTGCTCAGGCAGGAACCCTACACCATTTCGGACAAATGGCTGTCCAGTTTTTTGGCTTAAAGAGCTTTAGCTTATGAATGTAGTTCAGTGATAAAAATACATACATTGATTAAAAAAAAATAAGAGTGCTTTTCAAAAAAGTGAAAAAAAATATTCAGCCATGAATTCTGGGAGTTGAAGTCCACAGGTCTTAAAAGTTGCCAAGGTTGGACACCTCTGCTCTATAGTCGATTTGAAGTAGTAATTAACTTTTAACAGATACAAAATGATGGCCTCATCTTAAAATTTTTGGATTCTTTTATGTGTCCCATCTTCCAGACCTTGTCTGTCTGTCTGTCTGTCTGTATCTATGTATCTATATCTATCTATATCCATCTATCTATATCTATATCCAGCTATCTCTCTCTCTCCCTCTCCCTCCCTCTCTCTCTCTCTCTCTCTCTCTCCCTCTCTACACACACACACACACACACACACACACTGTTTGTTTGTTTGTTTTGGGACGTAAGGGTTGATACTTCCCTTCGTTAAATTGGATGCTGTTGCAGACTGTATTCTGCAGTCAGTGCTGAGCAAAACTCCCATGTCCTTTCACATGACACGGTGCTGCATAAGAACATAAAAAGAGCTATGCTGAATCAGGCCAAAGCCCATCGAGTCCAGCATTCTGTGTCACACAGTGGCCCACCAATTGTACATGGGGATCTTGAGCAGAAAGAGAAGGCAAAACCCTCCCTTTCCCTTGACCCCCAACAAATGGTACTCAAGGGAATCCTGCCTGCCTCAACCAACATAGAGGCGGCACATGGACATCCATTTTAATAGCTATCGATACACTTGGCATCCATGAATCTGTCTGACCCTGCCTTGAAGCTATCAAGGCTGACAGCTGTCACAACCCCTTCTGGAAGTGAATTCCATAAATCAACGACCCTCTGGGTGAAGAAATATTTCCCTTTATTTGTCCTCACTTTCTTAGCTATGAGCTTTAGGGAGTGCCCCCTTGTCCTGGTATTGTGTGATAGAGAAAAGAATTTTTCTCTATCCACCTTTTCTACTCCATGCATGATTTTATACACTTCGATCAAGTCACCCCTTAAACGCCGTCTTTCAAGGCTGAAGAGACCAAGGCGTTGCAATCTGGTTTCATAAGGGAGGAGCTCCATTTCCTTGATCATTCTTGTTGCCCTTTTTTGCACCTTTTCCAGTTCCATTATATCCTTCTTGAGGTGCGGTGACCAGAACTGTACACAGTACTCCAAGTGTGGTCTCACCATCGATTTGTACAGAGGCAATACAACACTTGCTGACTTATTTTCGATTCCCTTCCTAATCATGCCAAGCATGGAATTTGCTTTTTTTACTGCTGCTGCCTTTCGTGGTATAATGTCTCTTTCCCCTTCTCCAACTCAAGAAAGCGGAAACCGTGACATCTGTTAGCAGCTTGAAGTGTTTGTAGTGGCTCATTACCAGAGTATTGTGGTAATCTTTTCCCTCTCTCCTTCGTTGTTGAGCATTTGCTTAAACAGCGGTATATTACAAAAAAATTGTTATAATGGGCTTTGTACACTGGGAAAGGCTGTTGTGAGATGCACATTTCTCCTTTGTTTCGTAAATTGGCATTGCTGGTCTTTCCCTGTCAGCATATTTTTAAAACATCCCAATTTAAGAAGAAACGTATAAATAGATTTACATCAGGAATCTCGCATGTCAGCCTTTTTTTTTAAACAAAAAGCCCAAAGTTTTATTTACTTCCATAAATGCTCCTTTGCTGATGAAAGTGCCTTGATTTTTTTCTCTTCAAAGAAATTCAGTTCGTTTAGAAATTTGCTTTATCAAATTGCTGTGTGTTTTATCTAAGGATCCTACTTAAAACTGGAAAGAAATTTATCTGTTTTTTGCAACTTACATCTAGTCAGTTCTAGGAACTGTTTGGCAGGTAAAATTGAGGCATCTTCTACCATTTTGCTAGCAACTGGAAATACGTTTGAAGGATAAGAAATACGTTCTTTGATAAAGATCCTTTTAGGTGTCTATTGTTATAGTAATACACTGCTTTTAAATGATAGTACAATTTACGAAATATATACTTATAACTTACATCCCTAAAGAATGATAAACATACATGTTTTTGTAACTGAAGGCTTTGAAAATGGGATTTTCTAACTGATCCTGATCTTTAATTATGTCTTTTTGTTAGTAGTAATTTCAGTAATTCCAATTGCTCTCACTTGTTTTATTTTTCCTTTTAACAAGGTGAGTCCCAGTTAAAATTACAGTTTTATATTCCACAGTCGCTCTAAATCAGGGGTCCTCAACCTTGGCTACTTTAAGACTTGTGGACTTCAACTCCCAGAATTCCTCAGCCAGCTTTGCTGGCTGAGGAATTCTGAGAGTTGAAGTCCACAAGTCTTAAAGTGGCCAAAGTTGGAGACTCGTGCCACCTACTGTCCATTCTGGGAATTTTTAAAAGTCACAGAATTAGACTAAATATTTAAGAATGACAATTAAAGGAATCAAATAGGAACCTAGATTCTAGAATCTAGAAATATTGTTGGAAGAAGGATGCATCTGTTTATTTTTTAAATGTAAGTAGATCATCTGGTAGCGACGATTTTAGAAAATATCACCAATATTCCTGCGTATCTGTAATTAGTCCTCACTGAGAGAAGGCCTTACAAAGTTAATTAGTAAATTTGGGTCTGAGTTTGGGGCGCTCTGTTCTATTGCATTATGTAAAGATTTAATAATATTTGCTCTTAGATCAGGGGTCTTCAAATTTGGCCCTTTGATGACTTGTGGACTTCAACTCCCAGAATTCCTCAGCCAGCGTGTCTGGCTGAGGAATTCTGGGAGTTGAAGTCCACAAGTCATCAAAGGGCCAAGTTTGAAGACCCCTATTCTAGAACTTTAAATCCTATAGTGAAAGCACACATTCTGTTTGCATTGGCAGAAGTTTCAAGGAAGAGTAAACACTTTGCATACCAGAAAGGATTCCTGTTCAATCAGTCCTTGGTGTCTGAAATTAAAATTCTCAGCCAGTGTTGCAGTAAGCTGATCTTGACTGCTGGATAAAATAATTTAGTACGTTGATTGGGCGTAAGGCAGCACGTGTGGTCCTAAATTGCTTTACTAATACAAAATGTCAAAATGTAGGAATAGTGGCAACAGCCAAAGCAGGAAACTACAAGAAGCAGTAACGTTTATTTTCATGCCTTGCTCGTTTTGAAGTTGAAGTTGTACGAAGAATTCGGTAGGCTTCGTACCCAGGCAATCCTTGATCCTCTGGAAAATTAAAATGAGAAATTCCAGTTCTGCAGGACATGCACACATCGCGTGGAATAAAGCAATCATATGGCAAATCATCAAAGAAGGTTGCTTAATCTAGATGTAGAAATGTTTTTTTTAATATATCTAAAAGAGTCCTAGATTATGATTCTGATGGCCACCAACTTTAATGGACAATTAGATAAGGTCATGCAGGAAAATAAACCTGTTAAGAGATTCCAGTTGGGATTGTTGAGAACCCCTGATTTAGTCATTACAACTTTGGAAACCATACATCTTTAAGCCACTAGGAGTCACTTCTTGGTGAGATGGAGGGCATATAAATTTAATAAATAATAAATAAGAACCCACCGATGGTGACGGTCAATAGGTGTGGGTTCTCGAGCTCGTAGCTTGCTTTTGACCCTCTAACTGGCAAATGCAAGGCCTGAGCCTTTGGTCTAATCCTGCATTACTCCTCTTTGCTGTTTGCACATTTTGTACAAAAGGCACCATTGGGGTTGAATCTGGATTCCCTCTGTGCCTGCTTATTGGACTGAGAACTTTGCAAACTGGACTTACCACACCAGGTGTGCAGTGAGCATGGTACCTCCGCTAAACAGATGGGTTGAGTATATATTGTACCATAAAGATATGTTTCATTAATAATGTGGTCGTGTGGTGATTTAGGGGCCGGATCAGGACAAAGTATGGAAGCTCAGGGGATCACATCCTTTCAGCCCAACTATCTATGATCGCTACTACGGGGGTGAAATGAAGAACCCCAGATTAAATTTGCATCCCATACAGTTGCAGGGTATAAATTCAACCACTAAATACGAACGTGGATCTTAAATACCCCAACCATTCTCTGCTCAAACAGAACCCTTGCTCTTCTTTACCTGTCTGCCTTTTTCTCGTCTGTCTTCCTCTTCTTCCTCCTTCCCTCTGTTTTTCTTCCTTCAGATCTAACTGGCTTAAGCCGTGCTGCGGGAGGCGAGCGGCCGTCTGGCAGGTATTTTTACTCAGTGCGAGTCTCAACAGTTTCCTGCTAGCCTGTGTAGTATTGGTGGTGATTCTTCTGACTCTGGAGCTCCTAATAGATATAAAGCTTCTCCAGTGTGAGTAGCAGGCCTTTACCCTTGTTTCTAATTTTTCTTCCTGAAATGTTTGAGCAAACCACAGGATACAGATAGTTCTCGGTTTACAAGCAGTCCATTTAGTGACCGTTTGAAGTTACAGTGGCACTGATAGCATCTTTGTGGTCCCTCTTTGTGTCCGCTTACTGCCATATTGATTTGGCCAGGATGGTTTCTATGCATTTTGTTTGCACGATAACAGTCCTATTCTCACATTATGGTAATAGGTGTGTGCTAAGATTCGGGGAACGTTTTTACAAAAAGATGGACGTCCTTATGTTGAAGGTTCCAGTGTGGAGCAAATATTGTCTCCTTCAAACATGTTGGTTTTGCAGGATCCAATCTGGGTCGTTCACCGGGACCAGAGGTTTCGTCTTCTGAGCTTTGAAGTTTGAAGTTCCCTGAAGATGGGGTCCAGAACAAGTCCGAAAGCTCGGAAAACAAAACCTGTAGTCCCAATAAACCAGAGGTCCCCAAACTTTTGGGCGCCAGGGACCAGTTATGCGGAGAGAGCTTTTTCCGCAGACGGGAGGGTGCGTGGTTTTGTGTGCTGCCTGCATCCCACAGATGGGGCTTTGCTTGTTTGTGCGGACCGGTTGCTGGCATGCCGCGGCCCAGTACTGTTCCACGGACCGGGGGTTGGGGATCTCTGCAATAAACGACCCAGATTGGATCTTTTAACATTATCCTGAGACACGTATATTTGCTTTCATTCTTGTTTGTTTTGACCCTTAACCCGATGTTCTGAAAATTCTCCTAAATCCTTGGTAAACTTTATTGCCCATGATATCGTCTTTGAACCATCAGCACTCTCTGATCATTCGCCAGCTCGCCATGGGACAACTGGCCCTGGGAGAACTCTCTGCGGGACAAGGTTTGCACTAATATCAAAGAAAGGGTGGACTAGAATCATTCAAGAAAGGATGCCAAAGGAAGGATAGAATGAAAAGCGAAGGACAAAAATCAAAATATTTTTTATTGATTTTAAATAATTAAATTGAATTCTTAAATTGTCCCTTGGCGAGTTGGCCATGACGAGTTGGCCGCAGCGACTGGCCCACACCAAATTGTCCCATTCCACTTTCTGAGGAGTTCCTGAACAACTTTCATCAGAATATCTACCTATGCCAGGGGTAGGCAACCTTGGCTCTTTTATGACTCATGGACTTCAACTCCCAGCATGGCTGGCTCAGGAATTCTGGAAGTTGAAGTCCATGAGTCATAAAAGAGCCAAGGTTGCCTACCCCTGAGTCCTATGCCCTCCTGCTAGGAGGATTTTGTCTTTACAGATGTTAAGGTTTCTACGACTTCCTGGTTTTGAGCCCGCTTTAGCAAAATTGTGATATTAATTTAAGAATAAGAAGGAAAATAGACAGCTGCATTTCCTTTTAAAATACACTTTAAGACTGACCATCCTGCTTTGGCCTATGCATGACACACATCACGTGTCACTTGCTTTTTTGTTCTTCCTTGTAGTTTCAAGCGCATCGCAATTTGCTGGCGTCATTCACTGGATCAGTCTGGTTATCCTATCTATCTTCTTTTCAGAGGTAAAAGAAATAGGAATTGTAACTGTAAGGAAAAGGAATATGGCTGGGTTTTTTTTTTCTATCCTTCAGTAAACATATTTTTAATTAGAACTTGACAAACTTTCAGTTTTCAGAACAGGCTTTCCCCAGCTAATTTTCATGTGCTAATCATAGGGGGAAGACCAGTGTACAGATGATACACAGAATGTCCCAGTAAGTCTCTTGAGACCAGAGAGAAAGAGAGAGCCATAAATAGCTACTTTTATTGACAGATGCTTCTTCCATTGTCACTTGAAGTGTTGAAATGAGTAGCCAGATCAATAGAAATGAGGACAATTGGCCTGGACAAGAGTCCCAGAGGACTTAATTGTGGCATTGTTTACAATTAAAAACATCTCAATTAAAGGCTAGAATTAAGTCTAGAATGAAAAACATCTTGACTAGCACTATGATGATGGTTACCTAGTTTGGGTAACATAAATGTCTGCAAGAAAACAACCAAGGTCAGTGAGCACCAAGGACCCCTCAGTCGTCGTCCTCCTTCTCCTCCTCCTCCTCCTCCTCCTCCACACTGCAAACCCCACTCCCTTCCAACACTGATGACGTTCCTAATTAGGTAATAAAATGTCTGCAAGAAATGTATACCAAATTGTTTATACCAGGGGTATCCAATCTCGGCAACTTTTAAGACCTGTGGACTTCAACTCACAGAAATGTCTTAAAATTGCCGAGATTGGACACCCCTGATTTAAACTGTCCAAGGTCTGTTAAACTCTTATTTGCAAGCTTGAATAAAGAGACTTAATTTCTTAAAGAGATTTAATTTCTCATTGCCTGCTTGTAAATGGCCAAATTCATACTTCATTAGGAACATATTTTCTTGCCAAACTTCAAATAAGGCATGAAATTGGCTTAGCAGCTGTGTTCACTTAAACTGTGGGCAGGCTCAGAGCATCCTCCTGACACCCCACTCAATCAGCAGTTGGGTTAGAAACAGATTGTTTTATCCCTGGGATTGTTTTAGGCTCATCTCTAATTAACCATATCACAAGAGTGGGGATGAGAGCATTAATCTTCCTTCCCAGCTGAACAGCCCAAGGATGAAATCTTTGGAGCAGCCCCCGCAAAATTAGGGCCAGTTCATGAATTCCCCTGTGGCTGCTTGTTTTACAAGTAGTCCTCAATTTGCAACTGCAGTTGAGTCATGTCATTGCAGTGATTAAGCAGGTCACCACTTTTCCACCCTGAGAAAAAGCATTTGCATTTGCAAATGGTCTAAAATCTTCGGCAGCTCTTGTCCACTAAAATCTATGAAAGGGACATTCATTATTATTATTATTATTATTACTATTATTACTGTTATTGTTGTTATAACTTGAAAGTAGGATCCATGGAGACTTTAAGCAAAGCTACTCATTTCTAAGTTGGAGAATGGTTGCTATTAAACTTGAAAAGATCGTCCCTATTAGTCTGGAATTTTGCTTATCTTTTCCATTATTCCCAGAACTTGGAAGAGGTAGAAGCAGGGCATCTTTTTAAGAAGGGAATAAGCTTTAAATATAATTGATGTCAGCATGTTTTAAATGAATGTGTAAAAGACAAATGCTAATTTCCGCTCTTCTCCCTCCTTTCCACCCCCTCCCCCCTTTTTGTTTCCCAACATGGACTTAAGACTATTTTGAGAATAGTCGTACTCGGTATATGGGACTATATTGAAAACAAAATAGAGGTAAGTCCAAAGTAGCGAAATCTTTCATGACATGTCCCTCTTTCCCAAACCTTGGTGGGGATTGCTCAGGTTTCTGCTACTCGTTGTAGCAACCAGGTTAAAGCCAAAAGGCCGGGTGGTTCCGGTATATTCTGCCCAAACTGTAGCTCCTTTGCATGGAATCTGCTAAACTACAGGTAGTCTTCATCTTCCGACCCCAATTGAGCCCAACCTTTCTGTTGTTAAGTGAGACATTTGTTAAGTGAGTTTTGACCCATTTTACAACCTTTCTTGCAACTCTTGTGAAGTGAATCACTGCAGTGGTTAAATTAGTAACATAGTTGTTAAGTGAATCTGGCTTCCCCATTGACTCTTTGTCAGAAGGTCACAAAAGGGGATCACAGGACACTGCAACCGTCATAAATACTAGCCAGTTGCCAAGTGTCTAAATTTTGATCACATGACCAGAGGGATGCTGCAACAGTCGTGTGAAAAACCATCATAAGTCATTTTTTCCAGCGCCATTGTAACTTGGAACGATGACTAAGTGAACTGTTATAAGTCAAGGACTACCTGTATAGGACAGTCCATTGGAAATGTGATTACGTAAATACGACAAATGCAGTATGGGCAACATGAGTAAAATAACCAGTATGGATCCAAAAAAGAGAAAGGGTTGGATTGTCACTTGATAACGTAAGGCGCAAGAAACCAGGATCCAAGATCAAGTTCAAAAGTACTACAAGTTTATTTTATACACAAGAATCTGATCTACTAACAGTCAAGGCAAATTGACACTAGATAAGAGTCAGCGGAATCCATGGGCGTAGATCTCTTGTGGCTGCATAAGGATTCCCAACAGAACACGCATTTGACCCTACCCTATCCTCGGACTCAACCTGGCCATTTCCCACAGATGCACATGTTCAGAAACAATGTATATGTGATTCCTGTGAAATTCTTTTCATATTAGGTATTTGATGGTGCTGTAATAATCTTATCTTTGGCTCCCATGGTGGCATCTACAGTGGCTAATGGACCAAGCAGTCCATGGGATGCTATAAGTCTCATTATTACCCTGAGAATTTGGAGAGTCAAACGAATTATCGATGGTAAGTCAACAGTGAATTTTTTTTTTTAACTTGGTCATGCGCTGCCCAGAGTCACTCGTTTGGCGAGAGGAGTGACTGTATAAATTTGAAAAATTAACAAGTAAAAACAAGCCATTCCTTTGTTAAATGGATAACATCTATTTTAGGCTAATTTCAAGCAGAAAACACAGATTTAACCAGTTGACCCTTGCTGAGAAGATAAACAAATTCCCAATGTACTTAAGTCACATGTTTTGTCCCAGGATCATAACAGATGCAATAATGTGCTTGTGTGGGCAATTAGAATTTTGCGAAAAAAAGTAATCTACAGCAGGATATGGAGGTTTGGAGAAAGAAAGAAGCACCAGCTCGGGCTGAGCAGTTCAAGTTCTTAGCAACTTCTTTTAAAGAAACTGCATGTGAAAATCCACCTGTGATCTATTAGACCAGTGATGGTGAACCTATGGCACAGGTGCCAGAGGCGGCACTCGGAGCCCTCTCTGTGGGCACGCGCGCCATCGCCCCAGTCCTAGGCCTTCAGCTGGGTTTTATAAAACCTTTTCACTTTAGGCCTCCGCCGCCATGTACAAAAAAAAAAGGTTCAATCAATCAGTCAATTTCAACTTCTCGCGGGAAAAAAAATCTTGCAAAGTTGGAATTGATTGATTGAACTTTTTAGTCCCACCCAGTCTGCCGTTACCACTGCAGCCACGCCCACCCAATGGGCCACGCCCAGCCAATGGGCCACATCCACCCGGCACCGGACGATGCATAAGTGGGTTTTGGGTTGCAGTTTGGGCACTTGGTCTCTAAAAGGTTCGCCATCACTGTATTAGACCAATATTTCTCAAGCTTGGCAATTTTAAGATGTGTGGACTTCAACTCCCAGAATTCCCCAGCCAGCATGGAGTTGAAGTCCACCACCTCTTAAAATTGACAAGCTTGAGAAATACTACATTAGACCAGGGGTCTTCAAACTTGGCCCTTTTATGACTTGTGGACTTCAACTCCCGGAATTCGTTAGCCAGGCATGCTAGCTGAGGAATTCTGGGAGTTGAAGTCCACAAGTCATAAAAGGGCCAAGTTTGAAGACCCCTGTGTTAAAGCATCCAAGAAGATTCTAAATCAGGGGTCCTCACCTTACCTACTTTAAGACTTGTGGACTTCAACTCCCAGAATTCGTTAGCCAGGCATGCTAGCTGAGGAATTCTGGGAGTTGAAATCCACAAATCATAAAAGGGCCAAGTTTGAAGACCCCCTGCATTAGACAATTAGAGTAGAACAGGTGATCTTGAATAAGCAAAACTTGCTTCCATTTTCCTAAGTAAACACACACACACACACACACCCTCAAGGAACATATGCATAAATTATAAAGTATCTTCATGTATTCAGATTTAAAAGAATAAGTAGATTAAATATACTTTTTAAAAGGAAGACTTGGAGGCAATAGATGATTTTTGACAAGCCGAGAGAATCTTATCTTAAAGATGGTTGTTCAGAATTATCCTCTCTCTCGATTTCACATCGGTTCTTTCAAGAGCCTCAATTTGCATTTGTCGAGGGATGTTCAGTAGCCACAGAAAGTCTGCATTTCTGATTAGTACGGTAGTAGAGAACTGCCTTATCTGCTATGAAAGACCCTATTTGTATGGTTCTGATTTGTAGCCTACGTCCTGCCCATTAAAGTGGAAATGGAGATGGTGATTCAACAGTACGAAAAAGCAAAGGTTATTCAGGACGAGCAGCTGGAAAGACTGACCCACATCTGCCAAGAACAGGGGGTAAGAGGGCACAATGATATCTCCATGCCAACGTCAAAAGTTTTCATCCTTAATTTTCCTCTGATGCTAGGGAAAAATTAGAAAGCAGAAAACTTCTTTGGCTGAATCTTCAAAAATCCGCATGCGGACTTCAATAAAAGCATTGTAATATTTATGCCTTTAACTTAAAAGGATCAAGCTTTTTTTAAAAAGAAATATATATATAGTCAACCCACATTACCCAATGCTCCATGCTCCATTGCCAAGCTGCACTTTATGCCTTTTGGCCATAGGGTGGCGGCAAAGGCACGTCTTTCATTTTCCTAGGTCAGTCTGACCTCTTATGCAATTCTGGACTCTAACTTACCTTTTTCTCTCCAAATAATTACGTACTTGTGAATTGGGAGGTGGGGTCATCTTGCATCCTCTAAAAGAGCCCAACATTAAGCCTTCCTGGAAGAAAGTGTTTTGCCTGAACATTAAGCCTTCCTGGAAGAAAGTGTTTTACCTGGTGGATTTAAATGATTTTTCCACCACCTAAACAATTTTTTTCTCCTTCTCTGTTCAGTTATCTCTGGAGCAATAGTACCAGGCTCTTTCTGGGTGCTTTTGGGGAAATTATTATAAATTGAAGGTCATCCTTTGATGTAAATACAGCATTTTTATTCTGCTTGCCGTCTCTCGAATTCTAGGTGGTTGTTTTTTCATGCCTCCCAAAATTGCATTTCTAGTTGATTGTACCAAAATGTTGAATTTAGAAAAGCAGTACTGTTACATATCTGCTGCTTGCTTTCACTTATTTAATGTTCCTGGACATGTTGACACATCCACGGATTAAATGCTGCGGGATCGTTTTCCCAGGAAAGACAAAACGCCACTTAATGGATCTCTCGGGGTCACGTATCACACTTTCTCCCACTGCTAACTTTCCCTGAGAGAAATTAGGGAGCTGTTGAGACCTGTTAAACTATCTCTGCTTTGGTTTTAGAGCTCAGATAGCAAGTTACTTATTTCCTAGAGGGTGGTCTAGCTCTGCTTCTTGTCCGTCAATGTAATGCCTGATTTGGTAGCACAGACGGGTCCTCGGGGGCCCCAAAATTTGCACTCCTGATTTGCACAAGACACAGTTATACAATAAACTCTTAACTACCTCAAAAGAACCAAGATCAAACTCTGGCTTCTGATGTTGGGACTTGTTTGACCTTGAGGCTGTAAAAAAAAAACAGTAGCAAAACCCTATAAGCTGGAAACCACCGCTTTCTATTACAAGTACATGTAGCTGTTGCTAGTCTAGAAATACCAGGAAATTTAGATGTGCATTTGTGTATGTATTTATATCTAGAATGTTAACATATTGTTAAAGAGGCTTTTATTGTCACTGTAATTGTTGATAAGTGCTAAAAAGATACCATGCTTGATTTGATTTCTGTGTGAGTTTAGCGATGGCTCTGTTTCACATTCGTCATGTTGTGGACTTTGTAGTTTGATGGCATATGCCATCAGGCTTAGTTCACACTTATTTCAGGAAGTGTTGATGTTTGTGTCTCTAAATTCAATGTTTTCTTTTAAAGAAAGGCTAGCAATTACATTTGTTTTAGATTATGAAAACAATAAACTTTGATTCTCTCCTCCCCCCCTTTTGAATTCATGTAGGAGCATAATTTGATGGTGATAGCTTTCTGCATTTTCAGAAAATCTGCAATGTACATACAAAACTATTTTCAAAGAAATAAATTGAAAGAAAGTGAAAGTGCCGATGTGAAAAGGCATTGGATTTGTACAAAATAATTAGTGAGCTTTTTACACAGCGTGTGTCTGTGTCAAGAGTAAAAGACCAAAATAAATGAAAAATCCGCAGTTGTTAAGTTTTAGCAATGGCTGGCGTCACATTACAAAAGGTAGCCACAGGAGTTGGTCATTGTACAACAACCATTAAAATGGATGTTGTCAATTGATAGTGTCTTTTCTTTTCAGCAGTGACTTGATTCTTTTGAATCACACTAAGGGTCCCACAGAGCTTATGCAAATATAATAGTCACATTTATGTCTTTAATTTCCTATTGGAGAAAAGCTTGCTTTATTACAGTTTGCTTGGAGAAAACACAACATTGGTGCAAATTATGTTGTGTGCACCCATGCCAGTTCTTCCCAATCTCAGTTTGCTTGCAGGGCCAGAATAAGCCATATGGAGTTTTGTGTGAGTGGATCACTTAACCCCCCCCCCATTGTAGATAAACTCACCCATGCCTTAATGCAGTGTGTCCACTCTGCGACAGCCTTTAGCAGCCCTTGAACCATTGTTATGTCAGCCTTTCAAAACCTGAACTGTTTGAACAGATCAAGCTGGTCATTTTTACAGATGGTGCCCAGATCTGAGATCTTCAAACTCTGGTGCTCAGATGCCTCTTTAGGAGCAGCACCAGAATATCACTCTTTATGTGGGTATCCGTATTTACACGCAATATACCTCTGCATATTGCACATTAAGAGCTGTGGAGGTGTAGTGGTTAGAATGCACCATTGCAGGCTAACTCTGCCTATTGCCAGCAGTTCGATCCTGATTGGCTCAAGGTTGGCGCAGCCTTCCATCCTTCCGGGGTCGGTAAAATGAGGACCGAGATTGTTGGGGGCAATACGCTGACTCTGCAAACCGCTTAGAGGGGGCTGTAAAGCGGTATATAAGTCTTAAGTGCTAGTGCTAATTGCTATTATTTATTTTTTTTAAAAAAAACATTTTTCTCTCTTTCTTTGGCTTCAGTTTGAAATTAGACAGCTGCGGGCACATCTGGCGCAGCAGGATCTGGACCTGGCAGCTGAGAGAGAGGCAGCTTTGCAGGTGCCTCACATGTTGAAGAAACAGACGGGAAACCGGTACAAAGTGGTGGCTGCCGGGTGCGATTCCGATGACGAAACTACTGCGAACATTACAGAGTTGCGTCCGGCTCGGGGTAAGTGGCCAAGAGTCCCTTGTCTCCTCCTCCTCCTCCTTCTCCTTTTTCGTCTTCTAGTGGAGAGCGTTTAAAGCTGTGGTATTCTTGTTAAGCCGTATCTGTTCATTTCGATCCGATGTGCGTAGACTTCCCGAGGTTGCCAAAGGAAGTGACAAACAGGATCTTAGGATCAGGACCATATGCAGAGAGATTACTCTTTGAGGAACTGGGTTTGTGGCCGTAGTAGTTTTCATCCCAGATAAGAGTCTTGGATTCCAAATTCAGTAGGACAGTGTTTTTCAACCTGGGCAACCTTAAGATGTACAGACCTCAACTCCCAGCATTCCCCAGCTAGCTAGGCAGCTATGAGAAACTCTGCAGGAGGATGCTTTGATTGTGTGTTGCTTAGGAAGCTCTTCATAAAAGCTCTAATACCGGTAAATAACCTATTTGTGCGGCATCAGGATTTGCAGTTCTCTCCAACCAACTGGTTACACAGGGATCCCTCTTATCTATTTCTTAACTTAGGACCGTTGGTTAGTGACAGTTCAGAGTTACAACAGACCTATAGAGGACCCATTTCCAAAGTTCTGATGCAATCCCCATTGGCCGTATGACTGCATGTTGGGCAGCCTATCTTTAAGTCCATTTGCACAATCCCTCCTGGTCCCATAACCATGTTTTACAACAGTTTTGCAGAAAACCAGCATTTTCAGCAAAACTGAGCTACAGCAAATCATTGTTTTGCTTAATGTCCACAGCATTCACTCAACAATTGCCACAGAAAAGATCGCAAAGTCGGGCTTTACGGGGGTGACCTGCTTTATGACCGTCACAGTTCCATTGTGGTCCTAAGTCGAAAGACTATCTGTAATAATTTGGGCAGAAGTCAAGTGACTTTGCTGCTCTTGCAGGGTCCTGTTAATATTGAGTTGTAGCTTTCCAAAGTGGGTTTGCATCCAGTTTCATTAATCTACTTATTCTTTTAAATCTGAATACATGAAGATACTTTATAATTTATGCATATGTTCCTTGAGGGTTTACATTAGAAACGGAAGGGAGTAGTGCACACGTCTAAGTAGTGTCGAAATTCCTGTGATTTGCAGGGCCAATCTTAAAAGTTTTATACTTTCTAAGTTATGTTTCTAGGTAGCAACAAGCACAGAGTGCTTCAGCTGGGTCATCCATAAAACATAACAGATCCACCCGCCAAATAAATCCTCCCTTAATGTCTGTATCGTGGTATGAGGACACTTAAGCGTACTTAGAATTCACAGCCTGCGTGAAAACAAGATGGACTAAAATCAATTAGAATTTGTTTTCGAGGAGATGCTGTTCAAGAGAAGGGAAATTAGGTGGCAGTCTACACTCTTCAGACAAATGAGAATTTTGCCTTTGTCTTTAGTTGGACTAAACAGGTTGTCCTCAAGTTACAACTGAGTCTAAAATTTTATGTTGCTAAGTGAAACAGTTGTTAAATGAGTTTGCCCCAGTAGCCTTTTGGGGGAGGGGGGGGAAGCACCTTTGAGATAACTACAACCTGGAGGACTGAGAATCTCCGTAGATAATGGACCCATCCAATGGATTTAAACCGTTAGTATTACGTTACGGGTGCAGAAAACAAGGAGGGTTGATAGCACGTCTGAACAGTGGAGGGCTAAAACAGCTTAAATTGCTCCGGAGTGGAAATGTTGCTTCTGAGTCTCTCCATAATCTTCTCACCTGGAGATCTTCAGTCCAGGTTCAAATAATGGGCTTTTAGTGAGTGAGACTCTGCCTAATTCCGGAGAAACGGGATACTCCTCCCCCCACTCCAGAGTCAATTATATTTCCCTGGCCCATAGAGAACAATGAACTCATTCACCCCAAACTATTTGACCATAAAGAGTTGCAAACCTGCCCGAGAAAAATTAGACTTTGCTGACTTTTCAGCCCCCTTTCCCCTCTCCCCTGCGCGACGTTTTTACGGTGAAGCTCATTGAGTTAAGCTCAAATTTGCCTTCAAAGTCTCAGCATCCCGTGTCAGAGCATCAGGCCTCTTCGAAGCGAAACTTTAGAAGGCCCCCCAGCACCGAACATCCTGCAGACCTTTAGAACAATCTCCCCAAATGGGCAGTTAAGAACACAGAGCAGCTATGAAATAACGGGAAGTGATGTGCTGGCAGGTGGTATGTGAGTTTTAAAGTACTTGCATTAAAAAAAAAAGATGTCATCCATTTCTGATAATAATCTGGTCCTCTCTGGTCTCACTTTCTGGTAAGAAGGCAGAGAAACTTTTGGCACACTAAAAAAAATGGTTTTTGTTTTTTTTGTTGTTGTTGTTTCCAGTCTGCCAGTTATGTCTTGGATGAACTACGTCAGTGTTTCTCAACCTTGAGAAATTTAATATGTGCTGGCTGGGGAATTCTGGGAGTTGAAGTCCACACACTAAGGTTGAGAAACAATCTAGGTGGCTTCTGATGAATGATCATTAAGGTGGCTAAGCTAATTAGCATTTCTTCTTCTTCTTCTTGTGCCCTATCCGTTATCGGACGTTGGCGATCCTGTTTTTATCAGCAGCCGCACGAAAAATTTTGTCCCAACCAGTCCCTTAGATTTTGAAGTTTTGTCCCAACCAGTCCCTTAGATTTTGAAGCCACGATGTTCTTCTTCTGCCTGGACCTCGTTTGCCTTCCATCTTTCCCTGGAGGATTAAATGGAGTATGCCGTATTTTTCTGGGTGTCGCATCACATGTCCGAAATATTCTAATTTTCATTTTTTAATTGTTTTGATGATTTCCCTTGGCTTTTAATGTTTTTAATTCTTGTTTTTATGATGATGTAAGCCACCCAGAGTCACTCAATAGTAAGATGGATAGCATATAAATTTAATAAATTGTATAAACAAGTTCCTCCATATATTGCAAGCAGGATCGATTTACAACACTTTTGTTTAGTGATCAGTCAAAGTTACAACGGCATTGCAAAAAGGGACTTATGACCGTTTTTCATACTTATGACTGTTGCAGCATCCCCAAGGTCATGTGATCAAAATTCAGATGCTTGGAAACTGACTTGTATTTATGACAGTTGCAGTGTCTCGGGGGCCAACTGATCCCCTTCCACTTAACAACTGTGTCACTAACTTAACAACACAGCAAGTCACTTAACAACGGTGGCAAGAAAGGACGTAAAATGGGGCAAAATTCACTTAACAAATGTCCCACTTTGCAACAGAAATTGTGGTCGTACATTGAGGACAATCTGCATGGGGGAGGGCTCAAAACGGAGCCTGCAACGAAAGCTGTAGGCATCATCCCAGCAACCATCTTGCTTTTTTTGACCCTGTCTGCATAGATCCCGACTGCAGCTCTTAACCCGTTCAATATGCCAACCGCCAGGTTCATTCACTGCTGTAAAACTGCCTTTAAATCTTAGGAAAAAGCTTTTGCCTTTATGGGCTACTAATGGCTCCCGAACCTCTTAAAATTTCCTTTATGAGTCTTTCATCTCTTCCCTCGCTGTGAGTTTTCTTCTGAAACCCTCTCTCTCTCCCTCTCTCTCTCTCTCTCTCTCTCTCTCTCTCTCTCTCTCTCTCTCTCTCTCTCTCTCTCTCTCTCTCTCTCTCTCTCTCTCTCTCTCTCTCTCTCTCTCTCTCTCTCTCTTTTCTTTTCTTTTTTTTTAGACTTTGCAGAAACGCACTCCTAACTTTGTTTAAAGTCAGATTTTTGGAAATCTGTGCGAAGAGGAAAGTCTTGAAACTGTGTTTTAATATTTCAAACCAGCTTCCTTTTTTTTCCTGCTAGAAGGGGGGGGGACAAGGGGCACGTGACCCCCTAATTGCTCGAGATGCGCTGGGCTCTTTTCTCCTTTGCCTCCGTTAATTCCTGCAGCCAGGAGACATTGTCTGGCCGTCCATTAAAACAATTACTGCCTTGTTTGAAGCAAGTCCCTGGGAATTCAGAGTGGGTGATTATTAGGTTGTCCCTAAAGACTCCGAGTTAGTTTATTAAATGAAGTCCCAGTAAGGCAGCCAAAGTGGGGAGGCAGTAATGACATTAGGCTGTTTTTCATCCAAGTGACCATTTTTTCCTCCACAAACTTGGCAAATCGATATAGACAAAAGTTTAAGGGGGTTTGTTTTTTAAGGGACCCAAGGAAGTCAATGCAATAGTGTCTTTAAACAGGTTTGATTACGAATCAGTCGTCCTATTTAATATCAAAAGATGATCCGGATAATATTTGTTAATAAAGAAATACTATAATTACAGGAGGAGGTTATTGTTGAAATGCCAGATCAATGATCCCAGATTTAATAAAAATATTAGTCAAGGAAAGAGGCCAGAAGAGGAATGAATCGTTTATTTCCCAACAGCATTTGTTATCTTCGTTTTTTTTAGGTATCACTTCGATGATTAGAGATATCTAATTGCTTAGAACTCATACAAGTAATCAATTGGTTTAGAGTACATGTGGGGGAAATCTTCTTAAGAGGCCCTTGCCCCATATTTTCGTTGATCTTCTGTAGCTCAAGTCTGTCACAGGTCTGTCCCTATGTCGCTGTAATAAAAATCGGATTTAAAAAAAAATCAAGCTTCTTGTTCAGTAAACTGGAGCATTTGGCTAGTTTATCAAAAGATTTGTCTAACCAGCTAGTAGTTCAGACCTTATTCTTGCACATTGCAAAGTTTTAATTACAAGTGATCAGGGCTAAGTTAAGAGCAGATTCTGTTCTTGTGCTAAGAAACAGGAAATCCGCCCCGAGTCTTAGGAGAGGGGCGGCATAGAAATTTGATAAAATAAATTTAATAAAATAAATATAGATACAGCATTTACCTAGGCGACATTGTGAGGTCCAGTTAGAGAAAGCTTTAATGAGACTAAACCAGATGTTTTGCTGGCAAAGAGTCCCACATTCTTCAGATTGGGCTGGAAAGAGTTTTGAAGTGGTAATACAGAAAATATCAAGGTAGTTATTCTGTAGAAGGCTGTGTGGTTCTTGGTGCTCGCTAAGTTTGGTTGTTTTCTTGCGGACGTTTCATTACCCAGCTAGGTAACGTCATCAGTGCTGGAAGGGAGTTGCTCTCTTTTTATATACTAGTGGCTTGCCATGTCAGCATTGGTGGGAGCGTTCTTGATAGTTCCTTAATTATACTGTTATTGACTATTTGATTGGTAGTTCCTTGATTGGGGAATTGTTTACTACTTGATTGTAGTTCTGGTATTAATCTTGGTGTTCTTATCTGGCTATTGGTTGCTAGTGTGGTCATGTGTTGGTCTTTTTGTTTCCTTTTTAGTTTTTTGATTGCGTCTTTTGAAGGGCATGTAGATGTTGTTTACCTCTCGGTGCAGAAAGTGATACCACCACCATCCCCAAAAAAGGACAAGGCGTTGGTCGCATTAATTTTTGCTTCCATCTTGACTTTTTTGACCTCCAGCAGGTCAAAGGCTGTTTTATGTAGCTGAGAAGCTCTGGTTTGTCTTAAAAGGCCTTTTCTGAATGACTTCCTTATCTCTCTCAAATTCAGTCCTAGCAAGCTGAAACCAACTGGGAGTAATGGAAAAGATTAAAACAAGAACAAAACAAAAAAAGGGAAGCAGAAAACATAATGCTTTTTTAACCCTAAACTGAATCTTTTGCAAAGCCGATGATGAGGCTGGGAAGTGGGTGGCCAAGGTGCTTGCTTTGTATCTGGACAAACGGCTGACCTTTGTGGAACATTAAAAGCATTTAAGCCCCCATGAAGGGACTGTCTTTCCACTCGGCCAATAGCAGGAGGATTACACCTGTCACCTGTCGTTTGGGGGAGAGAGACTGACTCTTCCCCTGCATATTTCAGTTTACGTCTGCACCAGAAAAAACTTCAGGCTCGTAACTTTCCTGCCAGAACATAAAGTACTCAGAATGTTTCTCATCCTTTATGGAGACATGATTTGAACTTGAATTATTTACATCTGCTGAAATCGATCTTACCTGAGAACATGGAGCTGGCCTGGTTTTATTTCTCTCGTTGCAGCAAACAGTAACTTCACCCGTGATTGCTGCAAAACACTTCAGGAAAGGGAGGTCCGATCCAGAGCTAACCGCCCTAACTCGTCCATTGTCTAGGTCAGGGAGAGGCAACCTTGGCTCTTTTATGACTCGTCCATGAGTCATAAAAGAGCCAAGGTTGCCTACCCCGGTCTAGGTTGCTCTTGTGGTGAGAAAAACTGGAAATGGATGTGTTTTTCTTTTCTCGAGGAAAGCCATCACTCATTTTCAGGACTTGTTTTAGCCAATTACAGAGGTACCTTGGTACCCAACTGCTTTGAAACTCATCAAATTTGGTACTCAAATACATTTTGATGAGAAAATGTTGTCCTGATACTCATTGTTTGTTTGATATATTGTTTGTTTGAGTACAGAGAAGAGCAGCAAAGATGATCAGGAGACTGGAGGCTGAAATATATAAAGAACGGTTGCTGGAATTGGGTGTGTCTAGTTTAACAAAGAGAAGGACGAGGGGGGACATGATTGCAGTGTTCCAGTATCTCAGGGGCTGCCCCAAAGAAGAGGGAGTCAAGCTATTTTCCAAGGCACCTGAAGGCAGAACAAGAAGCAACAGATGGAGAGTAATCAAGGAGAGAAGCAACCTAGAACTAAGGAGAAATTTTAGAACAATTAACCAGTGGAACCACCTGCCTCCAGAAGTTGTGAATGCTCCAACATTGGAGGGTTTTAAGAAGAGACTGGACAGCCATTTGTCTGAAATGGTACTGTAGGGTTTCCTTCCTGAGCAGGGGGTTGGACTAGATGCCCCTCAAAGTCCCTTCCAAGGTCCCTTCCAAGATTATTATTGTTGTTGTTGTTGTTATTGATCATCGCACAGTCAGCCAGAGGTTCAGACAGGATTTGGCATTTTTGTCTCCCAAGGACCTGGGATAGGCAGATGTGGATGTTTGATGGTATTACAGATCTCGTCGCAGGATGGAAGCAGTTCCTAGTAAGGCCGCCTTTTGCAATTGGCTAATGGTGAATTTGTCAATGCCAATAGCGTTCAAGGGGTGCTCCAGTTGTTTTGGGATTGCACCCAAGGCATCTATTACTATCGGTACTACCCTTGCTTGCTTTTGCCACAGTCTATTTCTATTTGTAGGTCTTTGTATTTTGTTATCTTCTCCAGTTCTTTCTGCTGTCTCCAGGCACTGCCACATCCACTATCCAAACTTTTTTGTCTTTCTTATCGACAATTGTTAAGTCCGGGGTGTTACGTTGCAGGTGCTTGTCTGTTTGAATTCTGAAGTCCCAGAGCAGTTTAATTTTATCATTTTCTATGACTTTCTCTATTTTATGATTCCACCAGTTCTTGCTTACAGGCAAATGATATTTCTTGCAGATCTTCCAATGCACCATTGTTGCTACTTTGTTATGCCGTTGCTTGTAGTCAGATCTTCTTGCAGCAGCTTACCAGATGGTCCACTGTTTCTTCAGCTTCTTTGCATAGGCGGCACTTACTGTCTGTTGCTGTCTTCTCAATTTTGACTTTGTATGCATTTGTCCTAAAGACTTGGTTTTGTGCAACTCTTGGTCTTGTGCAAGTATTATTATTGTTGTTGTTATTTTTACTCAAAGCACATGCTAGAATTTGTCGGTATCGGTGACTCAGTACATTATTCCTTATGGGAAAAATTTGTTTGATACTCACCATTTCTGGTGCTCATCATGACTTCCAGAACCAATTAACAACGAGTACCAAGGTACCAGTGTAACTACTTTGGTTTTGATCTACCTGTTAGCTTATTTGCAGTCTCGTTTCTCTATTCCAAATAATGCAGAAGCTGAATTTTTTTTTGTCGCTAGTTGTGTCTTACATTTCATTGAAAACGTGGAACAGAGATTGTTTCTTTTCTTCACCTGTCACAGTACAAGGACACAGGGCCGTCTCTTGAAATTAAACAGGGAAAAGCTTAGCACTGGCAGCCAGAAGCTTGACATCCTCTGGAAGAAGGCAATGGTTAGACAAACGCATCAGGGGTTTAACATCATCGCCAAGAGCTGAGCTGAAGCTGAGAGAAAAGAGACTTTAGGGGAGATGATTAAACGGTATAGAATTTGCTGCCATCAGATGTAATGATGAAGACCCGGGTTTTGAAAAAAGATCCAGATCACTGTTTCTCATCTTCGGCAAGATGGGTTAGACTGGCGGGGGAATTCTGGGAGTTGAAGTCTACCCATCTCCAAGTTGCCCAGGTTGAGAAATAGTGGTCTAAACAATTTCTAGAGAGGGTTTCTGTCCTACTGGGGGGGGTGTACCGCCCTCTGAATTTCAGAGAGCATCCGTAAAATACCAGCTGTTGCAGAAAGACGGTGGAAGAGGGTTTTTTTAAAGAGCCCCAAACACATCTGGTCAGCTGCTGCATGAGCCAGATGGATGGTGGAGGAGCTAAGCTTGCGCAGATAGCCGTCCTCCTTAACTTTCCCAGCCTTTTGGATCCATAGCATTTGCAGGGTGGGCTTGCCATGGAGATATCCCAGCGTGGCACCAGGCGTGCCTGCAGCAACAGCTCCACATGGTTTGTAGATCTGGTGATGGATGAACAAGACAAAATGCATCTTAACGGCACGTAGCTGACAAGCCTGGCAGGGTTTTCCCCGACCCAGGAGTTTGCCTTGAGCTGCACCCAGGCTTGTTTCTAAACTCAGACATTAGCAGAGAAGCCGCCCTCGGACTGCAGGCATTTAAAGATCAACAGAGGCCAAAAAAAGCTTTTAAAAAGCCAGTGAAACCAGGAGGGCAGCCATGCTCCCTTTCAATGTCAGGTTAGATTGCCATCTCGAGAGCTTCATTCGTTCAGGTACCCAGCACTCCGCGGTTTGAGCCCGGCGAGGGAGACGCATACCCAGAAAACATTTGTTTCTTCCACCTACAAACCACAATGTGCTGTGAAGAAGGCTGGGCGGTAGCCACAAAGACCCCAGGGGAGCTAAAGAGATTCCCACTGAAAGAATCGAGCAAGGTCTGACTGCTCCCCTCCTTCCTGAAATGGGTATTTAAAATAAAAAAAAACATAAAACAAGAGTAGATGCTTTTACGGTGCCATAAAGTGAGCGGATCAAGTTGCCTTTTCGAGCTGGGTGTTCCTGCCCACATGAGCTTGGAACAGAATTATTTTTGCAACTTCTAACCACCCGGGCCTTTCCCCCCTCCTTCCGCCCAATCATGTGAGGTCACGACATTTATTGACTTCTGCCATTTCCATTGCAGATAATTTTAGCATTCTCTCCATTTCTCCCGTATCAAAATAGGGGGCATTGTGTGTGTGTGTGTGTGTGTGTTTTACTGAAATCTGGAGGCCACTTGCTTCATCTCTTCCATATGTTCTGCCGAGCAGCTGGCATTTTCATCTTCCATATGCCTGGATTGCTATCTCTTTGTGAAGGAGGTATTTTTAAAAATGCGGAGAAAAAATATTGAGAATTTACCCCCTTAGCAAATTACATTATTGTGTCATCTGGTGACAGCGAGGGACAGTTTATCGGAAGACAAGGCCACCCAGAGTCACCTTGCAGGGGAGATAGGTGACATAAAAATGTCATTAATCGATTAATAAAACAAGTGCTTTACTAAGGTTTATTCCTTACTTCTAACTAAGAATGGATTCTTCCTTTACTGGCCCCAAAATACACAGTCAAATAAGTGAAATGAAAAAGCTTGCAACGTGTGACTTGCATTTTTTGAAGGAAGCTTTAACTGAAGAGCTTCTTTTTTAAGTGCAGGGCTTTCTTGAGCATGTGAAGAAGAAAAAACAGTATCCCCTGAGTTCTGGAGACTCTTAAAAGTTAGCAGTTCTCAAGACCACTGGGGAAAGTGTCCACCAGTATCATCATGTCATATGTGGAAACATGAGCTGTGAACTTTTTCTGTAACTTTACAAGATTGAGGGGGGGAGGTGTTTCTGGTTAAAATAGTCCCAAATGCTCTTTCAGAAAACACATCTTCTCTCCCCCCCCCACCCCAAATTTCTCTTCCAAGCTTGGTATAAAATAGGATATTGTTGAGAGTCTTCCGAGGCCTGGAGAGGCTTCTGAACTCTGGAATTATGGAAGCCTCTCTGGAAAATCTGGACCAAGGCTACGGCTGGAGTTTCCTATTAATGGTTCCCGTTTTGCCTTTCTAGAGACCATGGTGAAAGACGACATGAACAATTACATCAGTCAGTACTACAACGAGCCCAGCAGTGGTAAGCTCGGATTTTGAAACGTGGGGTCTTTAAGAGGGCCTTCCCCCAAAGCAACCTGCTGCCCCTTCATTGCTCCCCCTTGAATTCCAGAAGGAGCATCAACTTCTTCATCCCTCTCGGAACATTTATTGCCTATCAATGTGAGATCTCTTATGCTGATCCGGCATTGCCTCAGCAGCTCACACAAGCAGCTGGGACTCGCATCCACTCCCTTGTCTCATGTGGCAGCTGAGGCCAGGAGGAGCCCTACTAACTCCTATTCTGCAATTAAATCCTATTCCACAAAAAAAACCCACCCTATTTCTATAGTTGGACCTTCCAGGGAATGAGTTCTATTCAAATTGATTATTCTCCCATAACATTTGACCATCAATTTGGGGTAGACCAGGGGTCCCCAACCGTGGCAACTTTAAGACCTGTGGACTTCAACTCCCAGAATTCCCCAGCCAGCATGGGGGATTCTGGGAGTTGAAGTCCACAAGTCTTAAAGTTGCCAAGGTTGGGGTCCCCTGGTGCAGACCACATGGATTTTCATAAAATGAATTAACACTTAAAGAGGTTCGTTATTTGAAGGAGCTGATTATTAAAAGACTGACTTAGCAGATGATTCAAGAGCTAAGTTGGTTAGTGTTAACAATTTGTGCTGGAAAAAAGGGCAAGGATATAATTCTTGAGAATGGAGAACTGAGAATGGACAGTGGGCTTGTTTCATATCCAGGTAAACACCAGTCTTTTAAATTATTATTTTTTTTATTTTTAGACTTCATTAAAGTGAGCAGATTACACCTTGTCCAGTTATATTTTGTGCCATTTGCAAGGAGAATTTCCTAACAGGTTTCAATCATTGTGCCTGAACTGGGGGGCTTTGAAAGCAAGGGCTGATCTGCACTACGATTTTTAAAAGTTCTAAGAATTTAAGGTTGCGCTGGAAGTTCTGAATAATTGCATTGAAAAATATGGTCTCTTAAACGGCAGCTGAAAAAAAAAAGACTTTCCTTGGGGGAACCAAACAAAACAATAATGAAGTGAGAAATAGTCTCTTCTCCCGCCAGAAGACAATATTGGTAGCTCAGGATTGCACTGAGGTCCTTGGTGCTTTCTCAGCTTGGTTGTTGGCTTGCAGGGGTTTCATAATCCAACTGGGTAACCACATCAGGACTTTGATGGTACTGATGATGGTGCTGGTCAGATGGTGATGCTGATCCTCAGGTACTGATGACGTTACCCAGTCAGATTATGAAACGTCTGCAAGCCATCAGCCAAGCTCCGAGGGCACCAAGGACTCCAGAAAGTAACTCTATACCAGGGGTAGGCAACCTTGGCTCTTTTATGACTCGTGGACTTCAACTCCCAGAATTCCTGAGCCAGCATGGCTCAGCATGGAAACCTCTCCCTTTCCCTTCAGCATAGCTGGCTCAGGAATTCTGGGAGTTGAAGTCCACGAGTCATAAAAGAGCCAAGGTTGCCTACCCCTGCTCTATACCCAAGAAACCCAAGGTTAGAACAATGCTCATCTTCCAACCGTGTGTGTGTGTGTGTGTGTGTGTGTGTGTGTGTGTGTGTGTGTGTGTGTGTGTTTTAAAGTCCTGAGGAAGCTCAGGACATCCCTTCATTTCTAGAAGGGCCCTTCTCTGAACACAACCTAACCTTTGGCCTCTTTACACAGACAGCGGCGTGCCCGAAGGAGCCTTCTGCATCATCACTACCGCAGCCATTGATGTCCACCAGCCTAATGTCTCCTCCGACCTCTTCATGGTGGAAATGCCGATGAAGATCATGGAGAGCAACGGGATTTCCACCAGCGCCGCGTCTGGCAGCGCCTCCAGGTCCACAGACAGCTCCTTCACCCGCGCGCAGAGCGACAGCAGCCAGACCTTCGGCTCTTCCACGGACTGCAGCACGACTCGGGAGGAATCTTCAGAGTATTGCCCCTTGAAGCGGGCCTGTCAGGTAGCCCAAGGCGTTCAGGTCAGCTCTTCTTCGCCCCATCGCAGGGTCCATAATGCCGTTGTCCAAGAACTGTTGTCCTCCTTATCAGAAGACTCCTGCTTAACCCAAAAGGGACTGGACCCGGTTAACCTTAAACTGCCAAGCCCAGCAGGGTCGGCCACAGCCAGCCCCGAACTGGAGCACCGGGTCAATATTTACAAAAAGAACCAAGAAAACTTTGGGGTCTTTCAGAAAAAGCCGGTCATCCACTTCCGGCAGAAAACACAGATGATTGACAAGTACACGTCTTTGGAATCCAAAGAGCAAAGGTTCAACAGCATCCCGGACTCCTAGTCCTTATGGTTGAAGAAGCGGTTCAGACAGATCAATCGGTGATTTGCCAGGGGTGGGGCACACTAAAGCTTTAAAACGGGGTCCCCGGAACCAGTTCCGGGGTGGGTATCTTATGTGGATTTAAGAATTGGAAATTCGTTTTTCAAAATGCATGAGTTACGAGAGCCAGCACGAAAAATAATACTGACCAATTCTGCCACCGGGAGTCCTTGGCTGTCGCCCTTGAGGTAGAGTTTGGGGGCAAGGGAGGTGAACGCTGTTAAAACAATGACCTCAAAGATGTACAGATTCTTAAGGTGTGTGTTTTTTTAAAGCCAAGCAGAGATAAATCCTACCCTTTTTACTGAACTTCAGACAATCTTCTATCAGGTCAGGTTTCACCAGGGTACAGTAAAAACTCTCATCTCTCTCTCCTCCTAACAATTTCTTACAATGTCCCTTTGTATGTGACCAATTATAAATCCATTTGTATTAAGTAATTGACAAGTATTTTTGATCTTCCTGGGGAGGAAAAAAAAACAACCCTGTTTTTCAAGAAGTGATTTGAATGATGCAGCTCAAAGACGTCTTTAAACGCTTTAAAGAATTTTAAAGTAAGTGTTCTCTCATTTTTAGCATGAACTTTGGGGAAGAAATATTTTGGGGGGGAAAAATAATTATTGCCTCCATGATAACAGAACAAAAACGGGCATTTTACAAATACAATTTTAATTTAAAAAAAAATTTTTTTTTAAAAAGGCAATATTCTAAATCAGCGTTTTCATTTTTTTATTCTAGCTGGAAGAGCTGATCATGTAGCAGCTTTTTTTTTTTAAGAAAAATATTTTAAACATGAAACTTTTAAAGAATTAATTAAAAGAAGCTACTTCTGCTGGCTGCCAGCAATTCGGCAGTTCGATCCTGACCAGCTCAAGGTTGACTCAGCCTTCCATCCTTCCGAGGTCGATAAAATGATCCAGAATGTTGGAGGCAAATATGCTGACTTCATAAACCGCTTAGAGGGAGCTGTCAAGCACTGTGAAGCGGTATATAAGTCTAAGTGCTATTGCTATTTTTTTTTCCTTCATTTCCATCATATGCTCAGGTATGCTCACATTATCTTGGCTCTCGTGTGTGTATGCATTTCAAAAATGATCAGTCATTTCCACATGGAGTAACTTCGGCCATAACATTTGTCTAAATTATAAGAGCTGTTTAATTCCCAGAACCTCTGGTTAGAGGGGTTTAGAACACTGTACCTCCCAAATTGAGATCACAATGGAGAAATGTCTACCTCCAAAAATCCATTTACACTCAGAAACCTGGGCATAAATCTACTGCCAATGGTAACTGGTAGTAGACCCCAAAACAGGCCATTCATAGGTTGATTTTGGATCCTTTGAAACTCCATACATGCTACGGTAGTTCTCTCCCCCCCCCCCCCGCCGCCGCCCCATTATGCCATAGCCCCCTTCCTTTGGTAAGTAAAGTTGCAGGAATTGGATATGTCTAATTTAATGAAGAGAAGGATTAGGGGTAACATAATGCAGTGTTCCAACATCTCAGGGGCTGCCACAAAGAAGAGGGAATCAAGCTATTCTCCAAAGCAGGACAAGAAGAAATGGATAGAAACTAATCAAAAAGAGAAGCAACCAGGAATTAAGGAGAAATTTCCTGACAGAACAACCTGACTCCAGAAGCAGTGAATGCTCCAACACTGGAGGTTTTTAAGAAGAGACTGGACAGCCATTTGTCTGAAATGGTATAGGGTTTCCTGCCTGACCTCCAAGATCCCCTCTGACTCAATTATTAAGTCAATATCAATTCTTAGTGATCACACTGTAGAATAATACAAGGAATTTCCACAGCCTGATATAATACAAAATACAGCAGATTTATATTTATTAGAGAATTAGAAAAAGAGTTCAGAAAATAACGAAGCCAAATGGAAATGAAAAGGGCTAAAATTGGTGTATTGCAAGATCGTTATTGGCACTTTTTGGGCAATTTTTACATTTCTGGTTTGAGAAAACATAATTTAAACTGCTTAAAAATAATTTCTCTCTGTTGAAGAGATACTCATTCCTTCCCAAACATGGAGTAGCTTTCATTTTTTTAATGCTGTCGTCAGGTCGGGAACAACCTGGAAGCAAAACAAAACAAGCATACAATCAGCCAAATAACAATAGGCAATAGATGTTTATCCAACTCTAATCAATGTAAAAGAGATGCTTATTTATCAACATTGGAAGCAACTAAACATTTGAATTCAGTTTTTTAAAAAATCATAGTAGCAAAACTTACAAGATGTATAAACCTGGACTGCCAATCAACTAACATGCTGATATATTTCAGTTTCAGTTTTTCATTTTTTTGACCACAGGAAGCTATTTTAAACAAAGATTTTAACTTTTGAAAGCAGTCAACTGGAAAAAAAAAACCCACTATTTGTAGAAATTGGTGCCAAGGAATGGCTCCTGATGGTGGAACTGCCAAGGCTAAACTCCCAGGCAGCTAGGTGATTCCTTGTTGTCATCCAAAGAGCGTCAAAGGATGAGAACAGGTGGCATATTCCTTACAGCTTACACCTGACCTCTTGTGCAAACTGCTTGTGTAAAATATCCATTACCTTTATCTTTCCAGACGCCGTAAGGAGGCCCTCGCTTGGAAAGATCCCAGCTGAACTCACCGTCTGATGAATATAGCCTCTCCATTATTTAAGAGAGCTACATTTCCATTAAGTGGAAATAATGTGGTCGTACAAAATTTATTAAGGAAATTGTCTACATCTTGTTTCTTCCGAATGTCACTTTGTCTCCAGCTTATTAAAAGGCCTGTGTTTACTGCCAAGCTGGCAGGCAATCACCAAGGAACAGCATTAAATTCAGACTGTCTTCTCTCCTTGTGGGGAGGGTCCGCAGGGCATAATGGGGGAGGGGGGAAGCAAGATGGAGGCCACAATGGTAAACCCAAAGCTCCCGCAACTTTTTATGCATGTTGCATGCCATCAGGCGGAGTGGCCATCACATCATTGTGGCTGCCATCCTGACAGTGCAACGCTTTGATGATGTTCCCCAGTTGGGTCACAAAATGTCTGGAAAAAAAACGATCAACTTCAGAAACCACCAAGGATCTCACAATAACGTGCTATAAGAGCATATATAGGTAATCTCTTGCTTCCTTGCAAGCCAGTCTTTAAAAAGCTTGAGGGCGATACCTCCTAATAATATCGATCGATCGATCCCCTAACCGTTGGCAGATACTCTGGGTAAGAGCTTTTCCAAGTCTTCAACAATCCATGTTTTATAGCAGGGGTTCTCAACCTTGGCAACTTTAAGACTTGTGGACTTCAACTCCCAGAATTCCTCAGCTAGCGTGCCTGGCTGAGGAATTCTGGGAGCTGAAGTCCACAAGTCATACAAGGGCCAAGTTTGAAGACCCCTATTCTATTGGTACTTGGGTTCTAGAGCAGGGGTCTTCAAACTTGGTCCTTTGATGACTTGTGGACTTCAACTCCCAGAATTCCTCAGCTAGTGTGCCTGGCTGAGGAATTCTGGGAGTTGAAGTCCACAAATCATCAAAGGGCCAAGTTTGAAGACCCTTGCTGTAGGCAGAGGAGAACTTCCACGCTGAACAAGGAAGACTAAATGCCTCAAGTCAGGTTCGAAGTCTAATTCAACTTCCACCCTTACCGTCAAGAAGAACATGCTCAAGTTGGTTCCTCTGCAAGCAAGACTCACCTTGAACAGGTCAGCTACTATGCCATAATCTGCAACTTGGAATATGGGCGCTTCAGGGTCTTTGTTGATAGCGACTATGGTCTGTAAGAGAACAAAATGGGGCGATTTAGAGAAAACGGGTTATTTACTGGGTGGTCTATAGACACTACAGTTATTATGCATGGCTTTGCTGCTATTGGCAGAAATACAACAGCTGACCCAAAAGGAGTTCTCTTCCACTGTTCACAAAGCGGAAGTTCAAAAATTAAGTGAAGGGAAAACCTTTTCTCATGAATGCCTACGTAGGTGAATGTCAAAAAGTTCTGGCTTGTGTGCTACTTTCTCTGAAACCCAGGAGGGAGACCTATTATCCTTGAAGCAAGAATCTCTTGACTTTTCACTTTTATCCTAGTGGGGGTATACTGCAAGCATCCAAAAATAAATACATAAATAAATCCAAATTGCTCAGCTTAATAGTAATGAATAGATTTTTGGGGGGTGTTCCTAATGCCTGACTTATGTTCATATCCCAAATTATGGTCTAAGGAGCTAAAGCTTAGAAATTGACCACAATGAGTGACTCAGCAAACTCAGAGCTACAGATGATCTGCCAGTTTTTGCCA
The DNA here is from genome assembly GCA_034064705.1 of Bothrops alternatus. Lineage (NCBI taxonomy): Eukaryota > Metazoa > Chordata > Lepidosauria > Squamata > Viperidae > Bothrops > Bothrops alternatus. Next base: position 369,728 of record JARGCV010000613.1, read on the forward strand.
AACTTTGCAACTTTAAGAGAGGTCTTCAATTCCCAGAATTCCTCAGTTAGCCATGCTGGCTGGGGAATTTTGGGAACTGAAGTCCACCCCTCTTAAAGTTGAGAAGGTTGACAGACCACTATCATGGTCTATTTAGCCTAGCATCCATAAGATAAGGAAGGGAGGGGTCCACCCTCTACAAAACCCATTTTCTACTGTTGTAAGTGAAGTAAATAATACATTTTACTTGCAGAATGCTCTAGGGGATTCCCTACAAAATTCTTCATAATGGCTGATATTTCCTAGCGTGGGGGAAAAGCCACTGAAGAGACAGCTAATGTGATTACAAAGAGTTCTTTTCAAACCCTTTTAAATAAACATTATTTGTTTTAGTAAAAACAGTATCTTTTAAATTTTCCAAGCACAGAGGTAAGAGCACAGGTCAAATTGAAGTGAAATAAAAGTTTGGGTTCTAGAAAATCTGTGTTAAGAGTTTAAATAGCCATCTAAATAGATATCAGACTAACAGCATAGCACTGACAGCATAAAAACCGATAATAATTTGATCCAGTCTAGTCAATAATTTGAATTAATGAACTATAAGTTGAAGTCAACTTCTGAGCCCAAATCAATTCAAGTCAAGCTGATTTTTCTGTTCACTGCCAAAGACATGGACTAAAAATTTAGTAAAAATGAAAATGTTCTCCTATAACCGGAACTCTTTTGCAAAAATCTAAAATAAGAGGGAGTTGATAGAATCCCTTCATACACCTTGAAACGGCTCGAATTTATTGGCACAAATCAATTTATTATTACTGATACAAGTACCTCCATTTTGGAATGGAATTTACAACACCACGTCCTACACCTTTATTACCATATCTGGATCGCTTATTATTTTTACTGCGGGAGGCTTAATCTAAATCACACATCTCTATCAAACTGAAGCATTTACTATTTCAGCACCTAACATTTAAAATGCTCGTTCCATTTTTACAATTTAATAAAATATATTGGTAGCTTTTAGCTAATATCACTTCGAGGAAATAGAGGATATGAATTTCGGATCTTTTTATTCGTCAATTTTAGAGCAGGATCAATTTCCAAGGAAACCCTGGTCCACTCAGAAGTGGATTTTATTCTGATCAGCGATGTTTAATCTCAGGTTAACGTAGGATTACGTTTAAATATTTCCACATTTAGATTCCTGGGAACAGATGTCCTGCATTGGGAATAATCCACAAGTAAAATGCATTGGAATGTTACAGATAGTCCTCATTTTATGACCACAATCCCAAAATTTCTGTTGCTAGGCAAGGCAGCTGTTAAGTGAATTTTGCCTCATTTTACAACCTTTCCTGCCACAACTGTTAAGTGAATCACTGCAGCTATTAAGTTAGTTAACATGGTTATTAAGTGAATCTGGCTTCCCCAATTTGCTTGTCAGAAGGTCGCAAAAAGAGATGACATGATCCCCAGGAAACTGCGACCGTCGTAAGTACGAGTCAGTTGCCAAGCACCCCAATTTTGATCATGTGATCATGAGGATGCTGCAAAGGTCGTAACTATGAAAAAAGGGTCCTAAGTCACATTTTTTCAGTGCCCTTATAACTTTGAAGAGTAACTACTTGCACTGTTGTACTAAACAATCTCCTGCAAAGGTGGTTATATTAAAATGTGTCCTGAATGAGCAATAGTTTGCTACTTAAATATTGCTATTTAAACCAAACAGGAAATAATAGCATTCTGTTGCGCTAATTCGGGGCTCCTTAAAAGTATTTCTGCAAGAAAGTGTGTGTGTGGGGGGGGGAAAAGAATCTGATTCCTCATTATTTCAAAGAGAAAAAGGAGTGTGGAAAAAAGAGTATTTTAGATAAACACACCACTCCTTTATAGTTTTATACAGCCTTATATACTTTTATATAGCTTCAAGGGAAACGGGTGGGTGAGAGAGAATCACCTTTTGAAATTGCTGCCTAAAAAGGCAATAATTTTTTTAAAAAACAGTACATTTTTCCACTGGCACCACAAGTCAGGTTGGATCAGAAGCCAACTCGTATTAACATGGGTACTAATGAGTTAAGTTTTTAAAGCTTTTATCATTTTATAATAGGTTTCCATCTGAGTGAATAAACTGGAATATTCAAAGACGCTTTTTACTTTGTGCAATAGTAAATCCATAATTCAGATTGTACATCGTCATGCATGAATTCATGCCGCACAGTCTGAAATATATGAAAATGAAACAAGTTCTATAGATTCTATTTTTACTTTCACATTAAAAACTCAAATTTGTTTCTCACTAAAGGTTCCAGGTTGGGCAATCAAGGACTTAAAAAAGGATAGGCTCTATTAATGTGTTTGCCTATGAACTGCTTGAGCATTTGTAACTATTTTCGGAATAGAATTCGTCTGGGTCCTTTAGATTTTGCGTTGTCAGTAACAACTACGACAAAAACCCATTTTGAAAGCAGAAATTATCAACTCCTCGTAGCAACACACAGAAATCTTGTACTGTACCTTACTGTCTTTCATTCCAGCTAGATGCTGAATGGCTCCAGATATTCCTACAGCGATATATAATTCCTGTATGGGGAAAAAACACAATATTTTAAAAACATTTAAGCTCGTGGGGAAAAAAATCTGCAAAATACTGCAGAAGTATTATGTTGGCTATCTACCTCCAATTTCAAAACTAGGTGGCATATCCACATTTGTGATCCATACAGTACTTCTAGGGCAAGTTTTCTGAACAAATGTGAACATCCTTAAAATGTGTGTCACTATATGAGCGTAGATGCTAGAATCAATGACCCCAAAAGGGGCATCGTTCAGCTGCATATTTAGTAAAGTCATGAAACAACATAGCAACAAATTTGTTTGCTGGAAGCTTTCAGCACAATCCTATAGTAAGAAATTGTGCTGATTACTTATTGCTTATTCCCTTGTGCATGGGATTGCTTCCAAATTGGGTTTGCAAAGTGGCCTGTGCACCAGCTGTTCTGTGCCTAGAACAGCTGGTTTGGGGTGATTTGTTCCCGAATCAGAATACGTCTCTGATCTGGAGGCAAACCAAATCAGAACAGATTTTCCAGGCAGATGTAACAGGAGAGGGGAGGAAGAGATGAGAAAAGCTCAGGTTGCCATGCAGAAAATTGATTAAAAGCAATTTAGCTGTAATTTTTTTTCTCTTCTTTTTCAATACTGTGGGGTCCTTGGTGCTGAGCTGGGTAGTTTTTTATTACCCAACCAGGTAACAACATCAGTGCGAGGAGTGTGGGGTTTGCCTCCTGCTTATATACACAGTGTGCCCTGCGAGTGTAGGGAGAGTGTGATTTTCTCCTTGGTAGTTCCTTGATTTGGGTATTGCTTTCTGCTCCATTGTTTGTCTGGTGTTAATCTCTGCTTATCTGGGTATAAGGTGCTAGGAGAGGATGTGTTCCGATCTTTTTGTTTCTCTGTTCTGTTATTTTTGTCTCTGTTGAATGTGTGAAATGCTAGGTAATTAACAGGGAACAAACCCCAAACCACCACTCTCACCTGCACTGGTTACTTAGTTGGGTAATGAAACATCTGCAAACAAACAATGAAGTTCAGAAAGATGCCACAATTGTCCTCCTCTTCGCAAACCCCACTCCCTCCTAGCCCTGAGGATGTTACCTGGCTGGGTCATGAGATGTTTGCAAAAGAACCCCACCACGCTCAGAGAGCACCAAGGACCCCACAGTCCTCCTCCTCCTCCTCTTCCCTGCAAACCCAACTTTCTTCTAGCCCTGAGGATGTTACCTAGTTTGGTAATGAAATGTCCGCAAGAAAACAACCAAGCTCGGAGAGCACCAAGTTCAACCCTGAGTTACAAATATTTTATTTTCAATACTGTACTGACGTCATACGATCCCAACCACAGAGTAATTTCATGTTCCTAAAGAGTCCACTTGGTCAAGCATTTTTCATCCCTAATACTTTTCACTTTAAGAACTTAGAGGGCCTTTGATCAGCTGGGACACGTGATGACGCCTGCCTGGGGTGTTCGCTTGAGTGCAGGGCCCTGCAGTTTTAAGGCTTTTTTTTTTTTTTTGCTCTCCTGGGAGACACACATCAATTGCTTTCAGCTAAATGCACTCTCATATGAATATTTTAGTACAATTTAATGTTTCTGCACTAATCCCCAAGGAGCAGAGCATCAATTTGAGAACTCTTGGACTTAAAAGCCGTTGTCGGATAATGCAGCCCGAACAAGACTGTCAGTCTTACAACTTATTCACAGGGTGGGGAAAGAGTCTAAAAATTTTGTCCTGGATAACAGGAGAAAACAATGCTTTGAAGTTGTACCTTGAAAGCTTTCAAAAGGCATGAACAATGTCTTAATCGAAACCAAATTCCCCCCCCAAATTTACAGTACCAATTTACCGGGGGGGGGTAGTCTGGTGATTAAAAATAACCCGATACAGTGAGATTCACTGTACATTTTAAAAGTTAGGGCTCGGTGAAATAGAAGAAGCTTGGAAGCGATCTGCATCTCTGCAGAAATTGTAGTGCAAAATGCAAGTTATTGTGTGAAATTGCTCTCCACAATATCCGTTACTAACGCACAACTCAAAACACTGGTTTGAAAAACTGAACTTGGGTACAAAAACCTGGATACAAAATCAGAAAATATGCAAAAGAACAAAAGAAAAAGTTGCATTAGAAAGAAGTCTTAATAACAATGTTAACTCATTTTTAAGGCAAACAATACATTTTAACCTAAATCTTGATTTTTAAAAGTCACCCAGCAGGAAAATCCAGATGGAAAGAAGAGAGACTAGACTGCATATCCTGTCCTCCCTGGCTGAGCTCATTTTAAGTGCAACCCCTGAATATCCAAATGACCTGGAAGATACATCTAGGCCTCCAGAGAGCATTCAGGTGGGCATCAAGAGTGCAAACCAACTTCTAGTGGAGTTCAAACCAACATTAGAAAACATTTTCTCTCAGCAAAATGCCTTGGCATTCAACGCAAGTAGAGCAGAAACATCCAACAACAAAGAACTGCTTCAGTGCTGACCAGCAATCTAACAATTGGGGTTTGCAACTAAACCCTTGACTCAAACCTGGGTCAACGTTGTAGCCAGCTGTGCAATTCTCACACACACACTCACACACACACACACACACACTCACACACACCCAAGTGACCCTCCTAGGCAAAGGAAATGGGGCAACCACGTGCATCCCCAACTCTTTGCACTTCATAGGAATCAAAGAGTTGGAAGCACCCAGAGAGGCTTCCGGGTCTGTGCAGAAATCTAAAGAGGTAGTCCTGGACTTACGACCAGCCCAACGTTGTTAAGTGAATTTTGCCCCATTTTACAATCTTCCCTGCCACATTCGTTAACCGAACCACTGCAGCTGTTAATTTAGTCACACGCTTGTTAAGTGAATCTGGGTTTCCCCCCCTCCTTCCCTCTGCTTGTCAGAAGGTCGTAAAAGAGGACCGCGTGACCCCCCCCCGGACACTGCAACCGTCGTAAATATGGGTCAGTTGCCAGGCACCTGATTTTGATCACGTAACTGCAGGGATGCTATAATGGTTGTAAGTGTGAAATTAACAGTCCTAAGTTACTTTCTTTCAGTGTCCTTGAAAATGGTCCTTAGTTAATTTTTTCAGTGCCGCTGTAATTTCCAACGGTCACTAAATGAACTAAATAAGACGAGGTCTACTTGTAAGCACCCGTGATGGATAATGGCTCTCCAGCTTCTGCTTGAAGACGTTCAGTGAAAGGGAGACCATAACTCCCATCATCATTGGTTGCCCCCCACCCTGGAAGATTCCTGCCTCTCAGGTTAAGACCCTCCTTAGCTACCCTCCCTTCTTCCAAGAACCACAGAGAGCCCTTCTTGGCCTTCTTCTCCCTGATGGCCTGACCGGTCCTCGAAGCCAACACATTCCTCACCTCAAGGAGAAATAGGTCCTCTCCTGTCAATCTTGCTTCACAGGGCTCAGTTTCTAGTCCCTGACGTGGCATTTTATGCATCTTTTTAAAAAAAAACAAAAACAGTTGCTTCCAAGAGCACTGAAGATGGGTTTATTGTTTCTCTGATCAACCTGGTCACTCACCACTGCCATTTCATATTAGAAGGAGTCACGCACTGACATCAGCAGCTGTGTGTGACACACACACACACACACACACACACACACAAAGCACCCTTCAGGATGGTGTGGCTATGAATAAGGCCTTTCTCCTTCCATCTCTGCTGATTTTTTTTCACCAGCTAATAGCCTGGGAGGGGAGCTAATCCACAGGTGACAGTTCCGCAAACAAAACACAGATCCATAAAGCTGTGCAATCCCCGTTCTCTGATGATCACGATGCCAGCTCCAAGTTGTAAACTGAGGATCACTTATTTTCCTGGCGCCGAGTCAAGCCCTAAGCTTTACATCTATAATAAAAGCTTTCCAAAAACAGCATCCCTGTTGAATTGGATGTTTTTCTTTCACAAGTGTCTTCAAGTCAACAAACCAACCCATGTTGTTTAGATCGGAATGTCCTGTTCCGAAGAATAGTCCCCCAAGGGGGCTGTTTCTCAACCTTGGCAACTCAAGAGATGTGGACGTCAACGCTCAGAATTCCCCGGCCAGCCATGAATTCTCGGAGTTAAAAGTCCACCGCTTTGAAAATTGCCAAGGTTGGACGCCTCGAGAAACTAAGACATCTGTGGACTTCAACTCCCCATAATTTCCCAGCCAGGACGGATGGGTTTCAGCTCCCCAAATTCATGCATGCTGCCTGGGGAATTCTGGGAGTTGAAGTCCACACATCTTAAAAGATGAAAAACACTGATATAAACAGTCACAAACGCAGAGACACCCTGCTACCACCAGCAGGAACTGAGCCCAGACGGCCAGGTGACATCAAGGGTGACACATCAAGTCACCTGATCCATCAACAGGCACAACTCCTCTCCAACAATAATTCAAATTAAGATCCACTTATCTTCAGGCAACTGACAATCACAAATAGCCGTATGACAGAAACGCCACGACGTTTCTTTCCTCTTACAGACATCCCAACCCACTCCGTTTTCCAAAACTTACCGGTGCTACAATTTTGCCCGTCTGTCCAACTTGCATGTCGTTGGGGACAAAGCCGGCATCAACCGCTGCTCGAGAAGCACCAACTACAAGCAAGAACGATTGTTTGATATGAAGACAAAACATGCATTGCTTGGTCCCCTTCCCTGAGGTTAAGATTCCTTGATTTGGCCAATTTCCATTTCTGGATTCCGCTGCTGCCCTGGACTGACAAGACTCATGTTCTAAAGGGCTTCCAAAGACCAGGTAAAGAATAGTTCTTGCTCAGACTTGAACTGTGGTGCTCTCTAAACTTGGTTGTTTGCTTGCAAACCTTTCATGGCCCAACTAGGTCACATCATCAGTATTTGATGATCACCATCGCAAACAGATGTTATCTAGTTGGGTCATGAAACATCCAAGCTCAAAGAGCACCAAGGACTCCACACGGAAAGCAGCATCCAAAGCAACTGATGCCTCATTAGCAATGGCCAACCCTGAACCGGCCTCTACACCTAGCAATCACCAACATAACGTGAATCCTGGTTTGTTTAAAGAAGCAAGACTAAAGCACTTTTTACCTGCAGCATGCAACTGATCCGCCAGGTCGTACAACAGCTTGAAGTTTTCGCCACTCTTCAAGCCTCGCCCTTAAAAACAGGAAATTAAATCTGTTCAATTAAGGTCCAGTGTCCAATAGATTCCCTTAGGGCAGTGTTTCTCAACCTTGACAATTTTAAGGCATGTGGACTTCAACTCCCAGAATTCCTCAGGCTGGCTGTGGAATTCTGGGAGTTGAAGTCCACATGCCTTAAAATTGTCAAGGTTGAGAAACACTGCTTTAGGGATTTGTGAACTCTCACACTGGAGATTTTCAAAAGAAAAAAAAAAAGTGGGATGGCTATCTCTCCGGGATGCGAGAATGTTGGGTTCTTTGCATCAGACCAGGGGTAGGACTAGATGCTCTCTAAGTCCCTCCCACCTCTTGCATTCTACACTCCGAGTTCTTCTGCCTGAGTTCATTTCTCCATGCACTCCAGAAAGGAACACGAAGAATTTGCATGGTGTTTGCTGTGGTTATTTTCACAAGTGTCGCTTCTGAATTAATGGCTTATTTCCTTATCCCCACTCAAACAAAAGCCACAGGGTCGAAACAGGACTTAAATCTTGGCAGACCGTCCTCCCTTTTGCTAGAATTTCCTAGCAGGAAAGCAGGGCAACATTTCACTGCTTGCTTTGAAGGTGGAGATACTGAGTGAAATACAGCCTTACAGTATTTGCTACCCACCAATGAAAAGCAGATCAGTTTTGGAATTAAGACTTTTATTAGAGCTCTTCACCAATTGTTAAGTCAAAGGTTGGTGTTTATGGTGATTAATGTCACCTCCAAAGGCGTTCTCCCTTTATTCCGTCTCTGGTTGAGTTTTGGCAGGATGCACCATTTTTTAAATGCGGGTAGTCCTCGGCTTAAGACCACAATTGAGCCCAAAATCTAGGTTGTTAAGCGAGATAGCTGTTCAATGAGTTTTGCCCCATTTTGAGATCTTTCCTGCCACAATTGCTAAAGGAAACGCTATGGTCGTTAACCTAGTAACACGATCGTTAATGGAATCTGGTTTCCCCCTTGACGTGGCTTGTCAGAAGGTCACAAAAGGGGATCACACAACTGCCGGGACACCACAACCGTTGTAAATATGAGTCAGTTGCCAAGAGTCTGAATTTTGACATCATCATCATAAAGTTGGAAGGGACCTTGGAGATCATCTAGTCCAACCCCCTGCTCCGGAAGGAAAGCCTATACCAGACATGTCAAGCACAAGGCCCGGGGGCCGCAAAGTGGTTTCAAGTGGCCCACAAAGCCATCAAGGAAACAGTGAGGGAACGGCCCCTGCTGGCTTGGCCCTGGCCCAGGCCGGCCGGAGGGAGCCAATGTACAATCTTGTGGTGGCCATCTATGCTGAAAGGCATTCAGTCTTGGCTCCACAAGGCCGTCCGGAAACAGCGAGGAACCAGGAGAACCTTGAGCAGCAGCCTTGGGGAAGTGGGACTGGGCTTAGTGCCGCGGGTGCTCAAGGGCCAGTCTGGGCATTTGACCTCTGCTGCCCAGGGCTCCGGGCAGCCCGCACCACCATCCAGCACCCCTCCCCCAGCATGGCCTGAGAGGAACAGTGAGGCTCCTCCAGTGGACCAAGCCTTGGCCCTTGTCCTGGTCCCACCCGCCTTCTGCCAGAGACCCTCAGCTCTATCCCACTCCTGCCTAGGCCCCCCACAGGCCCCCTTGAGGCGAACGATGTAGAGCTGACCACACCCACCCAGTAGGCCACACCCACTCCGTCCACGCCCACCCAGGCCACACCCGCCCGGCCCCCTGAGGGCAACCGCAATGCTGATGCGGCCGTCAATGAAATTGAGTTTGACACCCCTGCCCTATACCATTTCGGACAAATGGCCATCCAGTCTCTTCTTGAAAACTTCCAGTGTTGGAGCATTCATAGCTTCTGGAGGCAGGTAGTTCCATTGGTTAATTGTTCTCACTATCAGGAAGTTTCTCCTTAGTTCTAGGTTGCTTCTCTCTTTGGTTAGTTTCCATCCGTTGCTTCTTGTCCTGCCTTCAGGTGCTTTGGAGAATAGCTTGACTCCCTCTGCTTTGGGGCAGCCCCTGAGATATTGGAAGACTGCTATCATGTCCCCCCTCGTCCTTCTCTTTGTTAAACTAGACACACCCGGCCTGGCATAGAAGCTCCGGCTCCAGCCGGGTGAAAATGTTTTAGGGGGATTGTGTAATTTTTAGGATTCGCACATATTGGGTTTTATATGGGGATTTTATGGTCTAATTTGTTTAATTTATTTTTAATTATTTTAATTCTGTATATTTATATGTTTTTTAAATTTTAAGGCTGTACACCGCCCCGAGTCCTTCGGGAGAGGGGCGGTATAGAAATTTAATAATAATAATAATAATTCTCTTCGTTAAACTAGACATACCCAATTCCAGCAACCGTTCCTTATATGTTTTAGCCTCCAGTCCCCTGATCCTCTTTGTTGCTCTTCTCTGCAATCTTTCTAGAGTCTCCACATCTTTTTTACATTGTGGTGACCAAAACTGGATGCCGTATTCCAAGTGTGGCCTTACCAAGGCCTTGTAAAGTGGTATTAACACTTCATGTGATCTTGATCCTATCCCTCAGTTAATGCAGCCTAGCACTGTGTTGGCCTTTTTGGCAGCTGCGGCACACGGCTGGCTCGTATCTAAGGGATTGTCTGCTAGGACTCTGAGTGGACAATCACTTAGATATGAGCCAGCAGTGTGCTGACCAGGGGATCCGGCAATGGTCATAAGTCACTTTTTTCAGTGTCTTTGTAAATGTGAATGGCCACTAAATGGCTGTAAGTCGAGAACTACCTGCATACAGACTCCCTTCTGAATCTGAATAAACTTTGATTAATCATTACTTACCGCCTGATACAACCACCTTTGCGCTAGTAAGTTCTGGCCGGTCACTTTTGGTCAACTTCTGCTCAAGCCATACTGACTGGCCGACAGGTGCAGGGGCTGATACTGTTGGTATTAACAAGACACCTTAATTAATAACCAAATGAATTAAAAAGTAATCCTGATACTTAAGAGAGGCTGAATATTTCAGTATTTATTTTAATAGAGGTTTTAACCCAATGGCATCCAAAGCAAAAGAAGCCCCCCCCCAAAATCCCCACTCACTTTTTTCGACAGTGGCGCTGCCTCCGCTCACTGGGGCAGCCTCAAAGGACGTCCCCCGGACAGAAAGCACCTTGATCTGCTCCTCGCATTTCACCGTGCACAGAGCGTTGCCTGACACAACACAACACAAAACCCAGGGGGGGAAAGGTCAAATACAGCTGCACCCAGACCATGGCTTGTCTCTTGTTGGGATAAAACTACTTCAGAGAGCGAAACTTAAAAAGTTTAGAAGCAGTCTCAAGAGTTGGACGTTCCCACTTTTCCAGCAGCCACCTCTAGCATCAGAATTCTTCCCTTCCCTCGTGAAGCTGAACGGCTCGACCGATTCGGGAGAATGAAACCGGGCAATTTTTGCAGGAGCCTGCAGTTGTAGGAGCCTACTGTCTGAACACAGGGCCTGCAAGCCACAGTCACAAAGCAGAATGCTTATGGAGATGATGGAGGAGGAGGGGGAGGAGGAGGAGGAGGAGAAAGGTGAAGAGCAGGGGAAGAGGAGGAAGAGGAGGGAGAGGGAGCAGGAGAAGGAGGGTGAAGAGGGGGAGAGGAGGAGGAAGAGGAGAAAGGTGAGGAGGAGGGAGAGGAGGAAAGAGGGAGGGAGGAGAAGGAGGAAGGTGAAGAGGGGGGACGGGGAGGAAGAGGGAGAGGGGAAGGGGGGAGGAGGAGGAGGAGAAAGGTGAGGAGGAGGGAGAGGAGGAAAGAGGGAGGGAGGAGAAGGAGGAAGGTGAAGAGGGGGGACGGGGAGGAAGAGGGAGAGGGGAAGGGGGGAGGAGGAGGAGGAGAAAGGTGAGAAGGAGGGAGAGGAGGAAAGAGGGAGGGAGGAGGAGGAAGGTGAAGAGGGGGGAGAGGGGGAGGAAGAGAGAGAGGGGAAGGGGGGAGAAGGAGGAGGAGGAAGCGGAGAAAGGTGAGGAGGAGGAGGAGGGAGAGGAGAAAAGAGGGAGGGAGGAGGAAGAGAGATTAGCCATTGATACGCCGGGCATAATGATGTTTCAAAGGGAAATTATTAGACTGGGATTCGAGCCTCTCCATGCAATCCATCAATCTCCAAGGCAAGACAGCACTGACCAAAGGAAGAAGGAGTCTGCCATGACAAATTTAAAACGACATAAAAGCTCATGTTTCCATGTCCAAATTGCATTAGGGGGATCAGATAAACGTAATGAGGCTAGACAAGTATTTGGGCTGCACAATAATTAGGGGAAGTCAATTAAATATTACAAATAATTGTATCAATGTCCTCCTAACCAAGAAAAATAACCCTACGGATTGCTGAAACCCGAACGAATGTCACCCCCGTGAAAGAAAGGGGATCAAGCCGGATATCTGAGGGTTGGCAAAATCTGATCAGAAGTGCATTAACAAGAATGCAGCGCAGATTTGGTTAATCAAGAAGCTCTCTCTGGTGGCCCAGAACACCCAGCAACCATCCTAGAGGGCTGGGAAGGATCCCATTAGCTGTGTAGGAAAAATTGTTTTTGTTTCCCCAGATCCTACAGTTCCTTGTTTTTGAACTTCGGTGTGTGTGTGTGTGTGTGTGTGTGTGTGTGTGTGTGTGTGTCACAGGTAGCCCAGAATAGGCCTGCAAATCTCACCTGCATAAATAGTCCTCACAAAAGTATCAGCTGACTTGATTTCAGTGACCTCTGAGATAGGAGCAACATCCAACTTAGCTGCCACTCTGGGAAGGAGATTCTAAATATTAAAAATACACCAACAGTCACAACTCGGCAACTCCCAGACAAAACTAAGCAGCGGTTCAGAATTCTACCCGGAAAATTAAAAATACATTTAAGAAGCATATTTAGGGCTTTGGTGTGACACAAACTCCATTAACACGAGGCAAGGTTGATGGATTGAAAGCACATGCAATATTTTGGGAGTGCCATCCGGCCCTCTCAATTCCTGGGAAACAGATGGGGAAGAAATGGAGGTAGTGACAGATTTTATCTTCCTGGGCTCCAAGATCACCACAGATGGGGACTGTAGCCAAGAAATTAAAAGACACTTGCTCCTGGGGAGGAAAGCTACGGCAAATCTAGACAGCATACTAAAAAGCAGAGACGTCACCCTGCCAACAAAAGTGTGTATAGTCAAGGCCATGGTTTTCCCAGTTGCAAGGTATGGCTGTGAAAGTTGGACCATAAGAAAGGCTGAGAAAGGCCAAAGAATGGAGGCCTTTGAACTCTGGTGCTGGAGAAGACTCCTGCGAGTCCCCTGGACTGCAAGGCGATCCAACCGGTCAGTCCTAGAGGAGATCAACCCCGACTGCTCTTTAGAAGGCCAGATCCTGAAGTGGAAACTCAAGTACTTTGGCCACCTCATGAGAAGGAAGGACTCGCTGGAGAAGAGCCTGATGCTGGGAAAGATGGAGGGCAATAGAAGAAGGGGACGACAGAGAAGGAGGTGGCTGGATGGAGTCACTGAAGCAGGAGGCGTGACCTTAAATGAACTCCAGAAGATGGCAGAGGACAGGAAGGCCTGGAGGAATGTTGTCCATGGGGTCACGATGGGTCGGACGCGACTTCACAACTAACAACAACAATTTACGGGTTGTCCTTAACTTACTGCTGCTTGATTAACAACCATTTAAAATTAGAAAGGACCCTCCGAAATTTATTTACAACCTAGTTCCAAAGTTATGATGACGACAAGCAAAGTCAATGGGGGAAGTCAGATTCGTTTAATGACTGCGTGATTCACTTAACAACTGTGGCAAGAAAGGTCATAAGATGAGGGAAAACACAACAACTATCTTGCTTAGATACAGATCTTATAGTTGTTAAGTCGAGGACTATGTGTATTTGAGGTTTCGGCAACAATATACCCCACACCGAACAGGGGGTCTGCTCAACAGCCGCTGAGTTTGCTCAAAGGCCGTAAAATCAGGCCTGGTCACCCAATGACCTGCTTTACGACAGTCTAGCGGCTACGACCAAAATTGCCAGAACTTAATTACAGTCATACGTTCAGGGACTACCTGTAAGTAGTGGTTCAGGGGTCTTCAAACTTGGCCCTTTTATGACTTGTGGACTTCAACTCCCAGAATTCTGGGAGTTGAAGTCCACAAGTCATAAAAGGGCCAAGTTTGAAGACCCCTGTAGTGGTTCAATGTCTTTGGAGCAATGGATTCCTGGGTAATTTAAAAGATGCTCACCTTCCCAAAGGCAGATGCTCCAGCACAGATGTGCGTGTAACTGAACTGTTTCTGAGTTTCCAAAATCAATGGTGTCAGCTCCTCTGCAGAAAAAAATTATAATGGCCGGAGCAATGTTATTTTTTTTTCTTCTTCTTTAGGGAGGGAGGGGGGAGAAGACAATTTGCAAAGAATCTTAATGCCAAATTCGCCTGGGGAAAAAAATGACTCACCAGCCAGAAGTCCTTTATATGCATCGTGTTGGGCAAAAAGCACCTTGGAAACTCCAGGTACTTTGCTCAGCTCTTGGGCCACCTGTGAAAAGTAAGACTATGACGTCAGTCATCCCCAATTCCCAGAATTCATAGCTGTCTCCAACAACTGGAATGTTAAATTACTATTTGTACAGTGTTTGATTATTATTTGTATTGTAGTATTTGTGTGGACTTCAAGTCTCAGGGTTTTCCAGCCAGTCGGCCGTGCCAGCTAGGGAATTCTGGGAACTGAAGTCCATACATCTCAAGAGTTGCCAAGGTTGAGAAACACTGGCCTAGGGCAGGGCTCTTTTTATGACTCGTGGACTTCAACTCCCAGAATTCTTCAGCCAGCTATGCTAGCCCAGGAATTCTGGGAGTTGAAGTCCACAAGTCAGGAAGGAGCCTTAGTTCCCCCATGCTGGCTCAGGAATTCTGGGAGTTGAAGTCCACCAGTCATTAGGGGGGCCACAGTTCCCCCATGCTGGCTCAGGAATTCTGGGAGTTGAAGTCCACCAGTCATTAGGGGGGCCACAGTTCCCCCATGCTGGCTCAGGAATTCTGGGAGTTGAAGTCCACCAGTCATGAGGGGGGCCATAGCTCCCCCATGCTGGCTCAGGAATTCTGGGAGTTGAAGTCCACCACTCATGAGGGGGGCCACAGTTCCCCCATGCTGGCTCAGGAATTCTGGGAGTTGAAGTCCACCAGTCATGAGGGGGGCCCTAGCTCCCCCATGCTGGCTCAGGAATTCTGGGAGTTGAAGTCCACAAGTCAGGAAGGGGCCTTAGTTCCCCCATGCTGGCTCAGGAATTCTGGGAGTTGAAGTCCACCAGTCATGAGGGGGGCCATAGCTCCCCCATGCTGGCTCAGGAATTCTGGGAGTTGAAGTCCACCAATCATGAGGGGGGCCACAGCTCCCCCATGCTGGCTCAGGAATTCTGGGAGTTGAAGATCCACCACTCATGAGGGGGGCCATAGCTCCCCCATGCTGGCTCAGGAATTCCGGGAGTTGAAGTCCACAAGTCAGGAAGGGGCCATAGTTCCCCCATGCTGGCTCAGGAATTCTGGGAGTTGAAGTACACCAGTCATGAGGGGGGCCATAGTTCCCCCATGCTGGCTCAGGAATTCTGGGAGTTGAAGTCCACAAGTCAGGAAGGGGCCAAGGTTGCCTATCCCTGGTCTAGGGGAAACATTTCTACCTGGCCTAGATGCTGGCGAAAAAATAATTACATGGGGGGATGCAGCACTATAATTAAGAGCATTGTCTCAACTTTAAGACATGTGGACTTCAACTCCCAGAATTCCATGATGGCTGGGGAATTCTGGGAGTTGAAGTTCTCAAGGTTGAAAAACATTGAATTAGATCTTGGATATTCTTAATTCTTTCAGTCCTACTCAGATATCTTAAGACAGCTCCAACATTATTTTTTTTAATTTCTGTACTTAACTTTGAAAAAACTCACATCAAAACTAATTAGCAACACCAACTCCCTGTGTCAGCCCACTTTTTTTTTTTTTTACCTTTTCACAACTGGTCCCCGCTACTAAACAGGACACTTCACCCCCGAGTCGTTTTGCCGCAGTAATGGTGTTCAAAGTAATTGGTGTCAGGGCATCGTTGGTGTGTTCAGCAATTACTAGCGTACTCTGAAACCGGTGAGGTAACAAAATCTGGAAAAGAAGATAAAGAAGGGAGAGAGAGAGATTAACACAAAAAAAATAAGATATGCTGCAAATGTTAGCATTCAGTTATTGCTTTGTCTCATTAATAGCTGCAATTGTTTTGTAGACAGACGCTTGTATGCTCAGCATTTACAAGCTTAAAACAAGATCTACTGCTTTCTGCCAGAATCTATTTGTGAAGGCTTTTCCATACCCCAATATCTTTGGTATCTTTTACATCATTTCCATCATCCCAAATCAATCCACTGCAGGGTGATTACGGTTATAAACCATGGAAGGTTGCTGTAGCATAATCCACCATGCTAATAGTATGAGTTAGTATATAAATGGTTTCAACATCCCAATTTTTGTTGAGACTCTAGGTAGAGTGCAGAGAAGAGCAACAAAGATGATCAGAGGACTGGAGGCTAAAACATACAAGGAACTATGGCTGGAATTGGGTATGTCTAGTTTAACGAAGAGAAGGATGAGGGGGGACATGATAGGATAGTTCCATTATCTCAGGGGCTGCCCCAAAGAAGAGGGAGTCAAGCTATTCTCCAAAGCGCCTGAAGGCAGGACAAGAAACAACAGATGGAAACGAATCAAGGAGAGAAGCAACCTAGAACTAAGGAGAAACTTCCTGACACTTAGAACAACCTGCCTCCAGAAGCTGTGAATGCTCCAACAATTTGTCTGAAATGGTATAGAGTTTCCTGCCTGAGCAGGAGGTTGGACTAGATGACCTCCAAGGTTCCTTCCAACTTTATTATTATTAGGGGGGGGGAAACGCCAGGCCAAAATTCACCTAAGCATCATCCATACCTAAAGGACAATCCGAAGTTGCATCTCCTTGGTCCTAATCCATCACCTTAACCACGATGCCACAGTGCCTCTTAATCCATGAAATACCATGCCAAAAACAACTGGAGGATACGTAACAGTGGAGACAAGAATATTATTAAGATAGTCCTTGACTTACAACGGTGCATTTAGTGACTGTTCGAAGTTACAACAGCACTAGGAGTAACTTACGACCGTTATTTCACATTTACAGCTGTTGCAGCATCGCCATGGACACAGGATCAAAATTCAGACTCTTGGCAACTGATTCATGTTTATGACGGTCGCAGTGCCCCAGAGTCATGTGATCACGACCGTGTTATTCACTTAACGACTGTGGCAAGAAAGGTCGTAAAACAGGGCAAAATTCAGTTAATTTCAATTAGCAACAGAAATTTTGAGCTCAATTGTGGTCGTATGTCACATACACATCTTAGTTTAAATCTTCGGTCTTCTCCGAATTAGCAAAGCCAAAGACATTCCTTGCTGTTTATTTCCCCAGTTAGAACAACCGATTCTCCTATTTATTAGATTTTTTCCCCCTTAAAGTGCAAATTCATGACTACTTTTTTTTTTTTACAGTTGCTTCCTTACAAGCTCAACATAAAAATGATTGCAGTAAGATCTCCAAGTTATGAAAGTGCTCTGGATGATGTGATCCGTGATTTAAGACTGATTGGTAGGAAGAACAGCACCGATTCCTGCAGGGTGCTTCATGTTTCAACATAAGGGTATTAAATCATCCAAAAGTGTAAAAGGATTTTTAAATCATTTGAAGTGAATTACCAGGAAGAAATGACTTATTTCCAATGTACATCAAAAAGAACGTATTTTTGATTAGGCTCCATCCGTCATTTTCCAGAAAAAGTTACAAGGCCGCAGGGCACTGCCTAAAGAATGAATCTATGGCTTCGTGGCAACATGCCCACATTTGCTTCAATTTATAGTCCCGTCACAAAGGGAAATATGCTGTAACTGCTGAAAGTTGGGATGCTTAAGCTTTCCAGCGGGAGTAAGAGCTACTTGAAAAGTCAATCCAGGTTTTGCTGGAGAGGATGTGTTGCTGATTTATTAATAAACACCCAGGGTAGAATGCCACTTTTCTGGAGCCGTGTCT
Organism: Bothrops alternatus; assembly: GCA_034064705.1. Taxonomy (NCBI): domain Eukaryota; kingdom Metazoa; phylum Chordata; class Lepidosauria; order Squamata; family Viperidae; genus Bothrops; species Bothrops alternatus. The sequence continues at coordinate 387,488 of JARGCV010000613.1, forward strand.
TCTCCTCAACTTAAGATCACAGTTGAACCCAAATTTTCTTTTTTTAAAAAAAAATATTTTATTAGTTTTATAATTATAAATATAAGCAAAAAATCAAGTTAAATACAACTCAACTGAGTATAACCGTTAGCAACTTTTTCAAACACAAAACAAAGCATAAAAGCTTACATGGGATAATTAAAATAAATATAGGTATTGCTCGGCAGCACCCCCTCCACCACATCCCCCTCTTCCATCCTCCCTACCTCCTACTTCTATCCCCCCCACCCTCTCTCCACCCTCCTCCTACAACCTCCCTACTTCCCTCCAATCCCTCACTCCTCACTCTCCACCCCCTCCAGATGTGGTTCAGAGGTACTGCCCGAGCAACCCCTCCTTTATCAAAAAGTATATCATTCTATGTGTAATACCAATATTACAGTTGAGTACATTATAACACCCCCCAACCCACCCACCCACCCACCCCGACTTCCCAAAGTGAATACAGGGTAAAACACAAGAAAACCCACCAAACTAAACCAAATTATTATGTAAATCCTAATAAAAATTTAACTATATTTTTCAATCCACCATATAAAAATTTAACTATATGCTAAATACAATTTCTTAGATTGATATTTCCCTTGTATATACTCTATCCATTTTATCCAATCCAACATATATTTTTCATTTGAGTAATCCTTCAAATATGCAGATATTTTAGCCATTTCTGCCAAGTTTATTACTTTCAAAGTCCATTCTTCGATAGATGGTAATTCTGACTTCTTCCAATATTGTCCCACCAGCAGTCTTGCTGCTGTAAGAACCCAAATTTTCTGTTCTTAAGTGAGACCTCTGGTAAGCAAGTGTTGCCCCGATTTACAACCTTGCCTCCGTTGTTAGGTGATTCACTGCAGTTGATGAGTTAGTAACCTGGTTGTTAAGTGAATCTGGTTCCCTTGTTGACTTTGTTTGTCAGAAGGTTGCCAAAGGGGATCAACATGAGCCCGGGGACGCTGCAACCGTCATAAATCTGAATCAGTTGCCAAGTTGTCTGAATTTTAATCGTGTGACCACAGGGATGCTGCAACGCTTGTGTGGAAAAAAAAAGTCATTTTTTTCAGTGCTGTTGCAACTTTGAATGATCCCTAAGTGAACGGTTGTAAGTCAAGAATTGCCTGTAGACATTTTCCCTTGAGGTGATTTTTCTACCTTTGTGTAAAGAGGCAGATCTTACCTAGAAGCTGGACCAGCTGCTTGTCACCTCTTTCCCTGAATCCCTTCTCTGTTGTTTGCCTTGGATTACCTTTATCTGGGCCACACCTTCATAGGAGCACACACCAGGCTCTGTTTTTAAGATTTTTTTAAAAGCGTGTTTTTTGATATCTTTCCAAGTCCTTCCTTAAAAAGCAGAGCATATAAAATACGTTCAAAGTCGTCTTAAAAGGATGGTTTCTTCTCTTTCCTATTCCAACTTTCCTGTCTTTGAAAGTCGATCCACTTTTGACCTAGTTTACAGGGGTAGGCAACCTTGGCTCTTTTATGACTCGTGGACTTCAACTCCCAGAATTCCTGAGCCAGCATGGCTCAGCTTGGAAACCTCTCCCTTTCCCCTCAGCATAGCTGGCTCAGGAATTCTGGGAGTTGAAGTCCACGAGTCATAAAAGAGCCAAGGTTGCCTACCTCCGACCTAGTAGGAACCCAGCCAGGAGGTGGGAACACGGAGTCCTGTCCAGTGGCAGGAGGGACTCCAGTCAACCATTAACTGAGAAGCCCTCCAGAAAGCACAATTTTCTCGCTGCACAATTTTTTCTTGTACAAAATGTATAGTTTCCCCACCCAGGATGGCTTCACCAAGCAAAACTTCACCAACAGGCTCTCCTACCTCCTTCCCTATTTCACCCTCCCTACCAAGAGTCTCTTTGATGTGGCTGGCATTCCTGCCTAGCCGGCTTTGGCCCATGGGCACTGATGCAAACTGTGGAGGGAACATCCACGGGCAGAGTTTTTAATGAAAGCTTGAGTGTCGTGTAATTCACCCCGTGACACATTTGTTGGAAATGTATAAACGCACAGTGGAAGCAAGATTGCTCTATTCACCTGTAATGTCACGGGGGTGAATTACACGGGGAAGGGAGCGGTCTTAAAGCTGGGGTTTTAAAACCTTTTCAAATTCCCCAAACTCCTGATCTAGTGAGAGAAAAATGAACTGTATTGAGGGAACTTTAGTTTTTTCCAGCTGTTTACCTGCCACGCAATCTGCCAAGCCCAGTTTGAGAAATCTCATTTTAAAAGTCCAGCAGATACACTCTGTAAGATCTATTCAAGCAGAGGATAAACATTTGAGGGGAATGCTTGAATCTGAATTCCTACAACTGCAGGGCTGCTGTTCTTGACGCCCTAATTTTTTCTACAGCCCAACAGACAGCCTGTTGTCCTAGGTCTTAAGCTAACAGATGCTCTCCAGTTTTGTAAATTTCACGCCTCACTATCAGCAAAAAAAAAAAAAACTCAGTTTCAAAAGGGGCCTCTAACTCAGTATCAAAGGTAAGCTGTTTCCCCCACTTCTAAGAACACCATCTCAGGAGGATACACAACCACCTTTCGCAAACTGGCAGCCTGCAGAAAGGCTACAATACCACATTGAAGACCCAGTCAAGGCACCTCACTTCTGTCCTTTGCATGACAACATCACAACATTTCTGATGTTGCTGTCAATAACACCACGACGAAGCGAAGAGCTTTGCAGGCAGCTGTGGCTGGCATCTTCAGAGGCAGAGCAAGCTCCTTTGCGGACTATCCCATGAGCTGTGAAGACACCTAAAAACTGGACCGGGGTCATTCAGCCCCAAAGCTCATCCCTGCTCGATTGACACCCCTCCCGAGCCATGAAAGCCGGCCCAGAATAACCAGCATGAAGGTTGACATGCCAGGGATGGGCCAGGAACATTCCACCAGAGCCTTCTGGCAGGAAACACCACTCAAAATTTGTACGTCGTTCCAGAACTGGATAGGGTATAGTTTAGCAAATGTATATAAGTGTACCAAATAAATAAAAATACATGAACGTAAATAATAAAAAGAAAAATCAATAGGAGCCCAAAATAACCCGATGGAGCATAATCCAACTATTGAAAGATAAATCAACAAATCAAAGCCATAAAATCCCCAATCTGGGTCCTCCAAAGGGCTGCAGTTCTTCAAAGAGGATTGAGGGGTGGGGGTTTTTTTTGGGGGGGAGATCCATGTCCAATTCTGACCCCCCAGTATCGGAAGCCACCTGGGCAGATGTCTACGGAGATTGTCAAGTCATCCAGGTTCTGGTTGTCCCAAGAGGCAACTGGACTTTCTTTGTTTTTCTTTGAAGAGGTTTCACTTCTCATCCAAGAAGCTCCTTCGGTTCTGACTCAGTCTTCAGTCAGAGCGGAGGAAGCTTCTTAGATGAGAAGCGAAACCTCTTCAAAGGAAAAACCAAGAAAGTCCAGTTGCCTCTTGGGAAAAAAAAGCACTTTTGGGACACCTGGGCACATGCCCCCCCTTTCCAAAAAGGGGGGCATGTGAAAGTGGCCCATGCCGTTCCCCCCCTTGGGTGCCCCCAAGACCCCTGACCTGGGTGCAGAGGGACCCCTTGTCTGACCCCACTTTAGGCAGCCATGGGGCCAGAGGGGGCCCCCACATTTTGCAAGGAGGAGGTCAAAAGATTTGGGGAGGGGGGTTCCAGCTGAGAGGGGCGTGTCTGTGTTTGTTCCCGCCCCAAAGCCCCCCTTTTTAAATGACCTTGCCAGCCACGTCCTACCCTGCAGGGACGGCAGAGGAGAGGGAGGAGCTTCAAGGTCCCCACCCCGCAGGAGCCCCTCCCACCCAGGGAAGATTGGCCTTGATTCCCTCGCGTGACCTTTGCCCTTGGGGATGCGGCCGGCCTACCCTGCAGGGCTGACCGGTAGGGAGGCCGGGTCCTTTGCCTGCAGCCGGCACTCACCGCTCTCCGCCCCAGGCGCTGCGCCCTGAGGAAGCCCCGGAGCGCGGTCATGGCGGCGACCCTGGACGCCGAGCCTTCTTCCTCCTCTTCCTCGGCCCCGGCCTCCGCCTCAGGCGCCGCCCCCGTCCCGTCTCATCTCGCGAGAGTTCTGGGGAAAGGGAGGCGGCTCTGCGTCCGCCATTGCGGTTTAAGAGCGGCGGCGCTGCTCATTGGCGGACGGGAGCCAATCAACGAAAGAGGCGGGAACGCCATTTTTTTTTTCGCCAAGTCGATCCGCCTTGAAATGAGCTACAAAGAGGCGTGGTGACTTTTGACGGACTGACCAATCAGAAAATGGGGGCGGGGCAGGTTTTTCTAATACATCTATTCCTTAGCGCCGCCTTGAAGGACGCAGCGCTTGGACTTCATCTCCCATAAGCCCTTTCGCTGGGGGCTTCTGGGAGTTGTCCTATTTATCATCCCAACTGGTTTAAACCAGTGTTTCCCAACCTTGGTACCTCTAAGATCTCTGGACTTCCATTCCCTGAATTCCCCAGCCCTGAATCCCTTCTGTATCAAAAAGCCAAATATTTTCAATTTTAACCTATCAGCTGTCAATCAACAGTCCTGCTTTTATGGCATCTAGCATTAAATATTTTATTCCTCTTATTTTCAGCAGTTTTCTCCAGCTCTGTGATTTTGCACAATTTAGCCTTTCCAGCGGTCCATCTTACCCTGCCGTTTATGTAGTTATGACATGCTTGACGTTTTTGCAGTGGGTACAATGTCCCTGCCCTTTAATATCAAAAGAGATATTGCAATATTTGATCTAGATTTATCATGGTCTTTCTATGACATAGCTGGTTCCAAATAAAACTGAGTATAATTTTGTGAAAAATACCACATAAATAGCCTAGCTGCTTAGCCTGAATTCATGGCAAAAATGCCCGGATCTATTTAAACAAGTCATGAAGATTTTTGGATTTCGGACGGTACTAAATTAAATTAGTAATTTAAGCCTCAAGCAGTTATACTAATCCAGAAGGCTTGGCACCTTGAACAGGACAAGTGTTTAAGCCCTTTCGAACTAAGAGAATTGGGTCTCTGTTTGTAGAAGACATTGGTCGACAAATGCAGAGAAGAGCAACAAGGATAATTAGCGGACTGAAGGCTAAAACCTATGAAGAACGGTTGCAGGAACTGGGCATGGCTAATCTAGAGATGAGAAGGACCAGGGGAGACATGATAGCAGTGGTCCAATATTTGAGGGCTGTCACAGAGAGGAGGGGGTCAATCTATTTTCCAAAGCACCTGAAGGCCAGACAGGGAACAATGGATGGAAACTGATCAAGGAGAGACTCAACTTAGAAATAAGGAGAAATTTTCTGACAGTGAGAACAATCAACCAATGGAACAGCTTGCCTTGCCTTCAGAAGTTGTGGGAGCTTCATCACTGGAAGCTTTCAAGAAGAGACTGTCAGAAATGGTGCTTGGGCAGGGGGGGTTGGACTAAATGACCTCCAAGATCCCTTCCAACTCTATTCTATTCTTTAAAAAATCAGAATGTCTCAGAGCCTTGCCTATAAACCAGGCCCCCCTGCCTGAAAGCTTCTCACCAAGACCAAGTCAACCACCCCACTTTCGGCCTGAATGGAATATATATTAAACCTCCCTGCTGCTTTTCCACTTTGCATCTGCCCAAAGTTTGGAGGGGCTTTGCATAATCTGTCCGGAGGTGCCTGGAACAAGATTGGAAAGCCGAAATGCTGGGAGTTTCTTGCCTGGGTCTTCCCCCTCCCCTTTCCCCTTCTCCTGCCAACTGTCTGTTTGACCTAGCAGCTTCAAAGCCCAGTCACGCCACACCAGCCCAGCCCCGTATCTCCCTTCCAAGAGATTTACTACTCCGTCAGCTGACTCCTTCCTCAGACGCAGCTCAAAGGCCATTAAATCTGCAGAGCCCGTTCCTAAAGCAAGAGGCTCGTTCTTTCCCTTCTATAATTTATGGGCTTTCAAGGGGGTTTTAAGGAACCAAGCCTCTCGGTCTCCGGATTTGAATTTCATGGGGCAATATGAAAGTGATTAAACGAGAACTTCTCGGAATGTGGTTTGTGTTCTGAGCCATGGAGGCAGCCCACACAACCGATCAAACCCAACCTTGGTGGTTTACCTAATCCTGCTCCGGACAAGCCGTGCAGCCCAGCTGTAGCTGGTCCGAGTGGCAGAAAGCCCACAGGAGAAACAGGGTGCCAGGATGTCACCAGGACTGTGGCAGCTTTCAAAACCCCAAGAGAGTATTTTGGCAGCTCTTTCGTGTAGATATCAACTTACCAGAATTCATTCAGTGACTGTTCAAACTTACAACGGCTCTGAAAAAAGCAACTTAGGACTGTTTTTCACACAACTATTGCAGAATCCCCGTGGTCACGTGATCAACATTCAGTTGCTTGGCAACTGGCATGTACTTGTGACAGTTGCAGTGTCCCAAGGTCATGGGATCATCTTTTGCAACCTTCTGACGAGCAAATTCAACGGGAAATCCAGATTCAGTTTATAATTAGGTTAGTAACTTAACAACCGCAGCGATTCGCTTAAAAATTTGTGGCAAGGAAGGTCATGAAACGGGGCAAAGCTCATTTAAGAACTGTCTCGCTTAGCAACAGAAATTTGGGGCTCAGTTGAAGTTGTAAGTTGAGGGCTACCTGTATTTAGTCTTTTCTTTGGTTCTGTACAGGATGACAGGCTATAAAGATTTAAACTGTCTGCACGTTTGGTCAAAATGCTTGCCCTGCGGCCTGGGAAGCTTCAAAGATTGGGCACTAACACTCTGGAAAGGATGAAGTAGGGTACCTGTGTTACGCACAGCCACCTCCTTGTAGCAGAATTGTACTACAGCGTAGCCGTGGGGTGTGAAATCAGCCCCTTTGGGGATATCCTGCATGTATGAATGGATATCATGGCCAGTTTATTATACTATGGCCAGTTTGGTCTAGTGCAGTGGTGGCGAACCTATGGCACGGGTGCCAGAGGCGGCACTCAGAGCCCTCTCTGTGGGCACGTGCACCGTTGCCCCAGCCCGCTTTAGGCCTCCGCCGCCATGTGCAAAAAAAAAAAAAAGGTTCAATCAGTCAATTTCAACTTCTCGTGGGAAAAAAAAGATCTTGCAAAGTTGGAATTGATTGATTGAACGTTTTAGTCCCACCCAGTCTGCCGTTAGACCGCAGCCACGCCTACCAAATGGGCCACACCCACCTAACACTTGACGATGCATAAGTGGGTTTTGGGTTGCAGTTTGGGCACTCGGTCTCTAAAAGGTTCTCCATCACTGGTCTAGTGCTCTAGTGATTAAGACTGCAAGTCCCGTGTTAGCCATGAAAGTTGGCTGGGTGATTATTGCTTTGTCGCCTTTGACCGAATTTTCCATCTCTCCCCATCTATCTTTTGCACAGAACATTCTAGAATAGAATAGAGCTGGAAGGGACCTTGGAGGTCTTCTAGTCCAGCCCCCTGCACAAGCAGGAGAATCTACACCATCTCAGACAAGTGACTATCCAGTCTCTTCTTGAAAATCTCTTGTGATGGAGCGCCCACGATTTCTGGAGGCAAGCTGTTCCACTGGTTGATTGTCCTCACTGTCAGGAAGTTTCTCCTTAATTCCAGGTTGCTTCTCTCTTTGGTCAGTTTCCAACCATTGTTTCTCGTCCTTCCCTCTGGTGCTTTGGAGAATAAAGTGATCCCCTCTTCTTTGTGGCAGCCCCTCAAGTACTGGAACACTACTATCATGTCACCCCTGTTTCTTCTTTTCTTTAGACTAGCCAAACCCAAGTCCTGCAGCCGTTCTTTGTATGTTTTAGTCTCCAGGCCCTTGATCATCTTAGTTGCTCTTCTCTGAATTTTTTTTCCAAAAATTCTAGTGTATTGCAATGCCTGTTTCTGGATGCACAGCATAGGCAACCTCAGGGAACAAATCTCCATATCTTCCCAGCAATTGGCAAGGACATCCAGACAGCATTCCACATCCTGCTGAAAACAGCACGCATGGCTGGCATCCGAATGGCAGAAAGTTTGATTAGGAATGTTGCTTCTCTGTCTACCCCTGTTCTTAAACCCATCAAAGCAAAGTCCTTTCTCCCTGGCTAACTGCATTAGAAATAGGAACCATCAACTGGAAATTAAACGGGGCTGTGTAAAAATGCCTTGAACATTATCAGCATTTAAAATAATAATAATAATAATCTCATTGAGGTGCAAGAAGAAAAAAGCCCAGATTTTCTATATCACTACATAAACATCTCATTGCTTTGCCCCACTAGGCAGATAATCCTCTCTCTTCCTCTCTCTCTCCTTTTTGGAAAGGCCTGAGTGAGGAAGACAAACCCCACAGGCAAAAACAATACCCTCCATAGAATAATCGGAGATACATCTTACACCAGTTGTATGCATATGTTAGACACTAAATCCTTGGCTTAGGATAAAAAAAGGGAAATGTAGGTCAGGTTTATTGCCATACAAATATCTGGGAAACTTTTGAGCCCCCCCTCATCCCCCCAGCCAGCAGGTGTCTGACCTTCAGCTGCAAATCAATGAGATCAATAGAGCAGGACGAGACTATATGGATCGGTGCCACATGTCCGTAACTCTTGTAAACCAGAAATCAATTAATGGCGGTTGTCCGTCTCTATCTCAACCTTCTGGGGTGACAGAGAAAAGCTTGTGAACCTTCTCCAAAGATTTGCCTGGCATCGTAAAATGGAAGAGCAGGAAGGAGCTTTGGAGGTCATCTATTCCACCCCTTATGCCCGGTGTAGGATTCTACAGATAGTCCTTGACTTACAACAGTTACGGTAGTTTAGTGACCATTTAGACTTACAACAGCACTAAAAAAAGTGACATATGACCGATTTTCACACGATTGCAACATCCTTATGAGCACGTGATCAAAAGTCAGAGGCTTGAGAAATGACACGTATTTATGACAATCGCAGTCTCATCTGATCATCCTTGGCAAACTTTTGACAAACAGCGTCAGTGGGGAAGCCAGACTGACTTAACAACTGTGTTACCAAATAATGCCAGTGTTTCATTTAACCACCGTGGTCAATAAGGTCGTAAAATGGGGCAAAATTTGCTTAACAAATGTCTCAGCAACAGCAATTTTGGCTGTAAGTTGAGGATTGCCTGTACTATTATGGCAAGCTCTTATCTTATTTAGCCTCCAGCTCAGTGTTTTTCAACCTTGGCGACTTTAAGATGGGTGGATCTTAACTCCCAGAATTCCCCAGCCAGCATGGCTGGCTGGGGAATTCTGGGAGTTGAGGTCCACTCATCTTAAAGTTGCCAGAGTTGAGAAACGCTGCCATAATTGTTAGAAAGCATTTCACCATCATTCCTGAAGCTGGTGATCATCCTACACTGACAATCCAACTGGATCATCAAGGAACTCTGCAAACAGGAGGGCATTTCAAAGACGCAGCAAGGAAGCATAGACAGTGCAGATAACATCCCGACGAACCACAACACCACTCTTATGTCTTGCCAAAGTGACCCACAACCCTGTTCTAACAACAGCCCGCAGGCTCTTCTCTATCTGCATTTAGCCAGCTAGCAAAGTTTATTTTATTTATGCGGGTTATTCTAGATTCCAGTTTCATTTTGTATATTGTTGCTGTTCTAAGTGATTTCCTCCCACGGATCGCGGGGATGTTTGGCTGCTTGGATATCCGGTCTGCTCCTGAGAGGTTGGCGTTTTAAGTGCAAGAAGAGACAGGAGATCGGTTAGTTTAGGCACTGATAGAAAACTCATCGGTCAAGCGTGAATCCTATAGAAGCGAATGCAAACAGATGAGATTTATCAATAAGTAGCTTTTGGGAAAATGGGGCGGGGGATGTGGAGGCAAGGCTAAAGGATCAGGAGAAATGCTAAAGGGCCAGACAAGGCTTGGGCCACTCAGTGGCTGGAGAAGGCTGAAAGCAAAAAACAAAAAACCAGAACCCCCCTGCCTAAAGGAAGCACATTTCCCCATTTGGCGGAGCTTTTTAGAAGCTTCTATAGGGTGAAGATGGTATCAGCTTGATCCACTTTAGCTGAACCACAACAAAATCTTTCTCTGAAAAAAAAAAAGGCTTTCAGTGTAATGGAGTTTAAAAGAAAAAAAAAACAGGGACACAGTTGTGCTTTTTTACACCCTTCATACTAACCAGAGCCTGAGGTTTTATTGTTTGGAGTCCTTGTTGGAATGTTATTTTAGGAAAGGAGAGAGAGAGAGAGAGAGAGAGAGAGAGAGAGAGAGAGAGAGAGAGAGAGAGAGAGAGAGAGAGAGAGAGAGAGAGAGAGAGAGAGAGAGAGAGAGAGAGAGAGAGAGAGAGAGAGAGAGAGAGAGAGAGAGAGAGAGAGAGAGAGAAGAGAAAGAAAGAAAGAAGAAAGAAAGAAAGAAAGAAGAAAGAAAGAAAGAAAGAAAGGGGAAACATAATGAGTGACTTTTTTAAAGCCCATTGTTACCCTGGATTAAATTCCTGGAATGTCCTGTTCTGGTTAGGGAGATGAGAGAGAGGGGGGGAGGGAGGGATAGATAGATAGATAGATGCATAAATAGATAAAGAGAGATAGAGATAGAGATGGAGATAGAGATAGAGATAGAGATAGAGATAGAGAGAGAGAGAGAGAGAGATAGAGGTAGAGATAGAGATAGAGATAGAGATAGAGATAGAGATAGAGATAGAGATAGAGATAGAGATAGAGATAGAGATAGAGATAGAGATAGAGATAGAGATAGAGATAGAGATAGAGATAGAGATAGAGATAGAGATGGACGGACGACGGACGGACGGACGGACAGACAGACAGACAGACAGATAATTAGACAGATGATAGATCGATGATAGGAATGTGTGTGTGAAAGAGAGAATTGCAAACTGTCACATGCTCTTCTCCACTGAAAATCCCAGGTTAATGTGCCATCTCTCCAGTGGGGCTCGGAAGAAGCCATGCCTAAAATCTAGAACTATTCTCTTGGATAGAGCAGGAGTGGCATTCCTTTTTATTTTAAAGATGGGGTTTAGAAGTTCCCCAGATTCGGTGCCTAGTCTCTCCAACTAGCTTTTGGAAGACTTTTGTCTAACCTGGCTAGTAGTCAACTAAATTAAGTAGACTGTGATTATATTCAGATATTGTCCTTCCAAGACATTGACCTGCTGCAATTAAAATTCTACTGAGACTTTCTAGCTTCTTCCCCATCAAAAAGAGAGGTAGAAATACATAAATAACTGCTCAAAGTAGGAGCTCCTGGTTCAGTCTGAAGAAGCAAGGACACTTATACATTCAGCAAGGTAGGAGATAGTCCATCTGAAGCAGCAGACCTTGGACAGCTCCAGCCCAACCAATGGTTCAAGAAGACCAGGATCCCAATGGAGACTTCAGCTACCTTCTTATCATTGGCTTTGTCCTCTTTGAGCTGATCAGAGAAGGCCCATTTTGGGTCTGAAAATGCTCTACATCAGGGCTCTTCAAACTTGGCCCTTTTATGATTTGTGGACTTCAACTCCCAGAATTCTCAGCCAGCATGCAAGCAAATCTGATTAGTGTCATGTGTCCTGACTAATGAAACACTTCAAAGAACTTTCAGGCATGGTTTAACCTAAAAAGCCTTTATTAGTGTAGAGGAGTGTCAGCAATGCATGGAGAATGCCAAGATCTGAATTTCCCTTCCCTTCGCACATAACATTCCAGCATTTCCCCTCCCTTATTTTGGGGTCATGATTCACATCTTCCAATTAACCTGGAGGGCAAAGATTCTTCCTCTCTCATTCTCATCTGAATTAACTCTAAAAGTACCAGACAGTTCTGCATATTTTGTCAAAGCAAGAATATTCAATATTAGCAGCGTTGACAATTAGATTTGCTAGTCTAGGATGAGACTTGAGTCTTAACTTAGTGGAATCTCTGAAACACTAAAACTTTCTGTCTAGCCTGGGATATACAAACCCAGATCCACTAATGGATGAGACAAGCATATTCCTTGAAGTCTAGAAATTACAATACAGGTAGTCCTTGACTTTCGACCAAAAATGACCCCCAAATTTCTGTTCTAAGCGAGACATTAATTGAATTAGTTTTGCCCATTTTGTGACCTTTCTTGTGAAGCGAATCATCGCAGTTGTTAGCTAGCGACACGGTTGTTAAGCAAACCTGGCTTCCCATCGACTTTGCTCGTCTGATGATCGCAAAAGCGGATCACATGACCCCGGGATGCTGCAACCGTCATAAATATGAGTCAGTTGCCAGCATCCAAATTTTGATCACATGGTCATGGAGATGCTGCAACAGTCATGAGCAGGGTAGGCAACCTCGGGCTCTTCTTTTACTCATGGATTTCAACTCCCAGAATTCCTGAGTCAGCATAGCTGACTCAGGAATTCTGGGAGTTGAAGTCCATGAGTCATAAAAGAGCAGAGGTTGTCTACCCCTGTTCATGAGTGTGAAAAACAGTCATAAATCACTTTTTTCAGTGTCGTCCTAACATCAAACAGTCACTAAATGAACTTTAGGGTCATTGAGTTTACAAAATGCCATGTTCCCTGGATGGGAGAAATCAGTTATCAGCTTGCTTTTAAATATATATACAAAGTTGTAGCTTGTGCGTTAGTTGGACAGTTTTTCTGTTGGGTGGAGGGGGGGGGGAAAGATAACTGTATTTCAAGCTTTTTTTTTCGAGACATCTGAAGTAGGGTCCATTTATTGTTGCCTTCCTTTCATGTCTACTTACTTTAGTAGGCTCTGCTTGAAAATTTGGAAATCAATAGCTATATAAATGGATTTACACCGCTTTATGCTAAGGGAAGGAAAATAATTCCTTCTTACATAAATTAACCTTTCAGTTACAAGCTAATCCATTAGGGAGAAAGTTTCAAACCCAGAATTTCCAGGGCTGACAAAAAGCATTTGCCATTTCTGTTTGCATTCAAAACATTTGGCAATTATTTAGTAAGAAATTGGCTATCGATCATAAACATGTAATGCACTGATCAGTTTGTAAGTCAAGGATAACATAGAAGAGCTTGTTTTTATTAAATGGATCTTCCTAAAAGTTTCCCTGCTGTTTTATTCAACTCTAGGAATAGGTTATGTCCATTATAAAACAAAAAAAACCCCACACACACAGATCTAGGAAAACTATCCACAATAAGCATGCTGGTTCTATTATTTTCAAATACCTATTGTCCTATATTATGTTAGCCCTGTTTGATTTTATCTGAAAGTTTCATAGCATTTTGAGGAGAGATTTACAAAAAATTATGATATATTATTATAACAGCCTAATCATAAGTGTATAAGTAGGTCAAAGAATGCTTGTTCACTAGAAAACAATAACCAATGTATTTATTTATTTTTTCTTAAGGAAATAATGTTAGTCATTTGTTAATATTCTCCAAGATTCAAATAAATCTGTATTTGCAGATTGTTAAATGTTGACTTTAAAGCATTCATGTGAATGAAATTTGTTTTGCTGGGGGTTTTTTCCTCTAAGAAACCTGGTGTGCTGATAGACAAATTGGAAAATAGAGAATTAGTTTGCTAATGGGATTCAGCCTTCTCAGGCTGTCCAGCGAGATTATCTGATGTCCAATTATGAGCAGATTGTGATTAATGTGATTACGGATTGGATATTAATCTGATTTTGGATTGATCTGTAATGTTTTTGTCTGTTCCAAATGGCTAATTGGATCTGGATGATAGCAATGCAGATTGAACCAGATTTTTCCTCTTTAACACTCAAAAGATTTTTTTGAACAAGTAGGAAGTGGGAGAGTCTATTTACAAGAATCAGAACAAGAATGATTGTGCATTGCTCTTAAATAAAGGATCCTATATAAATATACACACCATGCATTACACACATGCATGCACATAGAGACAGACAGAGGGGGAGAGGGGAGGAGGAGAGAGAAATAGAGGAAGGGAAGGAGGAAATAAAGTGAGGGAGGGAGGAAAGAAGGAATGGAGAAAAGAGGGATGATATTGAGAAGGAAGGAAGGAGGGAGGGAGGGAAATAGATGGGGAGTAAGGAAGGAAGGAAAAAAGAAAGAAGGAAAGTGAAAGAGGAAGGGAGGGAGAGAGGAGGGAGGAAGATAGAAGGGAGGGAGGGAGGAAGAAAAGGAAGAAGAGAGAAAAAGAAGGAAGTAAAGAGAAAAGGAAGGAAGGAAGGAAGGAAGGAAGGAAGGAAGGAAGGAAGGAAGGAAGGAAGGAAGGAAGGAAGGAAGGAAGGGAAGCCATGTTACTCTATGGCACCACCAAACCTTAAGGAGTTTGGTTAGCCCCTTTTCAGACTAGTGAAAGGTACAAGATTGTGTGACGGAGTGGGCTGCAGCTCATGAAAGCTTAGGCCCTTTAGTACAGTGGTTCTCAACCTTAGGGTCGTGACCCCATTTGGGTCGCGCGACCATTTTGCGGGGGTCGCCGGGCACCGCCGACCGCCATTTTGTTTTTTTTATTTTTAATTTTTTTAATTTTTTTTTATTTTTGGGGGGCGCGCGCGCGCCGCACACACTCAGATCCGCCTGTCACGCCGGAAAAAAAAATAAAAAAAATTTAAAAAAAATTTAAAAAAATAAAAAAACAAAATGGTGGACCGCGACGGGCAGATCTGCGCATGCGCGGCATGTGCGACGGGCCAATCCACGCAGGCATGGATCGCCCCGTCGCGGCCGCCATTTTTTTTTTTTTAAAAATTTTTTTAAAAAAAAAATAAAAAAAACAAAATGGCGGCCCGCGACGGGCGGATGCGTGCATGCGTGGTGCGTGCGATGGGCCGATCCGCGCATGCGCGGATCCACCCATCGCGGCCGCCTTTTTTTTTTTTTTAATTTTTTTTTTTAATTTTTTTTTTGGCACGCGCGCGCGCGGGGGGGCGCCGGGTCGGGGTCACGGTGCGCATGGGCGGGGGCAAGTGGGGGTCTCAAACCTGAGAAAGGTTGAGAACCACTGCTTTAGTAACATTTTTTTTTGCAAAATCCAATTCTATTGGGTTTCTATTTTACAAAAACAGCAAACATAAACCATCCATCCTGTGCAAAGGCCCGCCGTTGTTCTAAAAAACCCTCAGTGTGTTGCGTCAGACAACCACAGCCCAAAGGATACTTTCAGTCCAGGAGCAGAGTCAAGATGTTGTTCTTCTGCTGGGGAAGGCCCAACGCTTCCTCCTGTCTGCCTCCAAGGATTCAGAGGAAAATAAAATTGCGTTTTGTCCTTATGTAAGAAGAGGCCTCCCACAGGATGTCAGACATCTAGCAGAGCAAAGAGGGGAGGGGGAATCCACCGATCAGTCCAATCCCCCAAGTGCAGGTTGTAAACCTTTCCTTCACACAGGGAGCCAGGAGGCACTTTTCCAACACAACCACATGGAAAACACAAGCCAACCTTGTCCATCTTGCGGAGTGTTTGACTTTTTGTTTGCTCAAGTCATCTGTGGTCCGCAGAGGAAGTGGTTGGGCTGGATCAAGGCCCCAAGCCCCAAAGGTAAAAAGGAAAGAAAGGCTCTTGAAGAAACAAGGAAGAGAGCAGAGGGGCCGGACCGAGGACCTGACGGATACTTTGCTTATGTCTGGGACAGAAAGAGTCTTCACTGGTTCTTGTAGAAAGCAAGGTTTCAAGCAGCGTTTTTTTCCAACTTTAAGATGGGTGGACTTCAACTCCCAGAACTCCCCAGCCACCCATCAGGAACCGGGAATTCTAGGCCCGCCTTAGGCATGAAAGCCGGCTGGGTGACTTTGGACCAATCACCAGGAGGCTGAGAGTTCTAGTCCCGCCTTACACAGGAAAGCCATCTGGGTGACTGGGCCAGTCCCTTTCCATCAGCCCAACCCATCTCGCAGGGTTGTTGTATTAGAGAAAATAGGAGGAGGAAGGTGTGTGCTGGATATCTTTGTCGCCTTGAGTTATTTGTGAAATAATAAAGATGGGAAACAAACAAACAAATGAGCAATGTGTTCGTTTGTTCATAAACACCCTTCTTGGAAAACACAGCCTTTTTATGTGGATCCTGGGAAGCCTCAGATTCCCAGAAAAAAAAGGGTTGGCTGGTACAAGATTACAATGTAAGAATAATAATATAATAATAATAATAATAATAATAATAATAATAATAATAATAATAATAATAATAATAATAATAATAATAATAATCAGGGTAGGGTAGGGTAGAGAAAGAGAAGAAAACAGAAGAGGATAGGAGAAGGGAAGGGAAGAGAAGGGAAGAGAAGAGAAGAGAAAGGGAGGGAGGGAGGGAAAGAAGGAAGGAAGGAGAAAAGAGAGAGAGGGAGGGAGGAGGAAAGAGAAGAGGGAGGGAGGGAGAGAGGGAAGGAGGGAGAAGAGAAGAAAGAGAGGGAGGAGGGAGGAAAGAGAAGAGAAGAGAAAGGGAGGGAGGGAGGAAGAAAGAGAAGAGGGAAGGAGGGAGGGAGAGAGGGAAGGAAGGAGAAGACAAGAAATAGAGGGAGGAAGAGAGGGAGGGAGGGAAGAGAAGAGAAGAGAAAGGGAGGGAGGGAGGGAAGGAAGGAAGGAAGGAGAAAAGAGAGAGAGGGAGGGAGGAGAAAAGAGAAGAGGGAGAGAAGGAGGGAGGGAGAGAAGGAAGGAAGGAGAAGACAAGAAATAGAGGGAGGAAGAGAGGGAGGGAGGGAAGAGAAGAGAAGAGAAGAGAAAGGGAGGGAGGGAGGGAAGGAAGAAGGAAGGAAGGAGAAAAGAGAGAGAGGGAGGGAGGAGGAAAGAGAAGAGGGAGATAAGTAGGGAGGGAGAGAGGGAAGGAAGGAAGGAGAAGAGAAGAAAGAGAGGGAGGGAGGGAAGAGAAGAGAAGAGAAGAGAAGAGAAAGGGAGGGAGGAAAGGGAGGAGAAAAGAAGAGAGATAAGGAGGGAGGAGGAAAGAGAAGAGGGAGGGAAGGAGAGAGGGAAGGAGAAGAGAAGAGAAGAGAAGAGAAGAGAAGAGAAGAGAAGAGAAGAGAAGAGAAGAGAAGAGAAGAGAAGAGAAGAGAAGAGAAGAGAAGAGAAGAGAAGAGAAGAGAAGTTATTTGGCCAAGTGTGATTAGACATACAAGGAATTTGTCTCAGCTGCAGAAGCTCTCAATGTACATGCAAAACAGAAATAAAATCATAAAAGAGGCAATGAATAGAAAGTCTTGGCCTTAAACCGCCTCATTTCAACATACCTGGAGATGAAGAAATGCGGGAAAATACCAGAGTGATGTTAGCTAACAGCCTTTTCACTTCCTGCTTTCTGGATTCTTCCTAGGTGTGAATTTTAAGCACTTTCCCGCCTTACCAGGGACCGGCGCAAAACCTGGTCCAGGATTTCAGATTCTTGGTTGTATGTCACACTAAGGCACAAAATGATTGTGTTTCAGGACAGTTCTGGGATTTGGGTGGTGGGTGGGAGATTTCAATGACTTTTGCTTTCAAAGGGGGGGTGGAGGGGGGTTGACAGAGGTTGCAAGGAACAGAAAGCGGGAGCGGTTGCAAAGAAATAATCTGATCCGCCCTTTCCAAGCCTCAAAGCCAAGGAATCCCAGCTGAGGTTCCTCCATTAGACGTTGGCCGCTTTCACACGACCTGCTTCCCCGGGAGGTTGACGTTTCCTGGCTTCGCACGTTATGCAAGGAATCCCGCATTAGCCGGGGAAAGGGGGCGGCGCTGCTCGGCCCGAGAGCAGCCTTCGCACATTTGTCCCTCTCACTCCCCCACCGATGCAGCTGCTCTTAGCGAGGCCGGTCGGTTCGTGTGAATGCAACACGTGAGCAAAGCAGAGTACACACATACACAGAGAGAGAGCTGCACGGGGCGATCTTCTTTCTCCGAGTCGTCCATTGCAAGCAAAGGCCCAGATGCGATCGGGGCGTGGAGGTGGAGAAGTAGATACAGAAGAGAGTAGGGTTGTCTGGGGTTAGATACAAGGATGTGTGAAAGGAGCTGGCTCCTGCCGATTGCTTAGGTCAGCTGATGCCCAGATCGTCGGCTGCCAACCTTTACGGTCCTGTGGTTGAGCTTGTCTGGCTTTGGAAGATAACGCCGGATCTCGTTAGAGCTTGGAAAGGTGACCACGAGGAAATGCCCGACTGTGTTTCAGATTCGAACCAACCGAGTCACACCAAGATTGAAAGCAGACTCTACCGTCCCCTTAAAGTCACTTGGAGGGGTTCAGATTGCTCAGAAAACACGCGGGATTCCAAGGAGTCTTTATTTCTATGTGTGAATGTGCCTTCATCCACTCATTAAACGGGGAATGTAACACAGGAGCATTGGGAGAGACGCCTTAACCTGGTTCCCGAATCAACCTACCGGTAGCTAGTTTTCGCCTTTGCAAACTGCCTTCGGCCATCCCCAAGCCAACAAAACACAGAAAAGTTAATCAAGGTTCAAATTACTCTGGTTGAGCCATTGAAATGTAAAATGTTGGTTTTGTCTCTGCCCTGATGAAGCCTGTGGTGAGAACGCGAGCCCTGAACAAATGCACGTCATTATCTAAAATCTGCCCACGTGGATAAAAAACTATATTTTTTCACAATCCCCAAAAGGTAGGCATACCATATGCCCGTTTCCATTCCTTAGCAGCTGCTAGAAAGATTAAGGTCCTTGTTACGGTTTGTATTTGTGGATTATATCTAAGGATGAAATATTATAATCAAATAATTACATACATTATTGTTGTTGTTATTGTTATTTTTATTATTAAAATGAAAAGGGCAAAAATTATTTCTTGTTCCATAAAGTTAAGGCTAAAATTTCCATCATGGTGTAAGTTTTCCCGTGCTATGCCTGACATCAGATGCGCAATGTTATCCGAAGAGAAACTTATATAAGATTTTTTTTGCCTTTATTTTAAAGTAAGTTGCCCTGACTTAAAATAGGTATGTCCAGACATTATAATAGGAACTAACACACCACTGCTCTAACAGTGTATCATTCCCATTTATTAATCTATATAGAGTTGAACAACAAAACAAAGAATCGCAACTAAATCCTGAATTTATGGATCAAGCCTTACTGAAATAACTTCAGCTAGAGTTGAAAAAACCCACGACTGTCACTCAATATCCGTTTTGTCTGATCAGATGAGGAATTCTGTCTAGTTCAAAAATGGACATATGTTGCCTACACTAAAGGCGAATCAATGAAATGTTGTTGCTCCAAATTAATTTTATACATGCGACTAATTCCGGTCAGCTTCTTCTACGGGGCAAAGAACTTTGAGGAAAAAAATGTGGGGAGATTAAAACGAAGCTTTGAAATTGACCACCTCCGACTTTTTGCCTCTGTTAGTGAAAAGAATTCGGAAACCATCGCGCCTTTAAAGAATTTGAGTCGAATCTACAATTTAAAATGTTAAGAAATCTAAAATTTTCACCCGCCTGCGTTAAAAGCAGTCCAGAGGTTTTGCTTTATGTGTGTGACTATTTTAAAATCCAGCTACAGCTTATTTGAAGAACGACTTTACAACATCAAGATTGCATTCCTGCGGGTTATTCTTATTCTTATTCTTATTTTTTTTAAGGGAATGGAGTTATTTAAAAAAATATATTACCGGGTTCGATTTGAAACAACAGTTCCAATTTTGGAAATAAATTTCCAATTTTTCCAAAAACCTAACCCTGAAAAGTAGAGCGCTGGGCTCTCTGCTGCTGACGAAATGCATTTTCGAGGCAGTCGCTGGTGGGTTTTTAGGATCAAGTCTGAAAGAGCGACGCGACCAGATGGTTAAGCCTTCGCGCCGGTAGCAACAATAAAACGTTCCTGCGGTTCTCTTTTTTTCTTTTAAATACCTTGCAAGAATTAATAAAACTGAGAGGGCGGGATGGGAGGAAGGATAATGTCTAGGAACGCTTAAAAACCGAAAAAAGCAGTTTACAGAAGACTAAGATTTGGCGGTGGGGGGCCGCGCAATGTTTCATTTCCAGCGCTATTTTTCCCGGATCTCTCGGTTGGGGAGGAAAGAGCGTGTAAGGCGTTTCATACGAAGCCGGCCTGCTTACTAGCGAGCAAACCCCGCTAAACTTCCAGGAGAACTAAGAAGACGGCGCTAAAGGGAACTTGGCCATCTCGGGTCTGGGATGCGACCCCGGCTGGATCAAGCGGGGCTTCCAGCGGGGTAAATATAGGGATCAGGGCTGCGCTGGGAGTATTTGCTGGGGAGGAAGCTAATTCATTCCTTAATTCCTTAATCGGAACCCCCAGAAATTGGTGGAACCGTGACTGGCGTTGCTGAGGTTATCTCCGCGAAGACAGGAATGCTAACCCAGACTATTGGGTGGCCTCCTCCTCCTCTTTCTCTTCTCCTCCTCCTCCTCTTTCTCTTCCTCCTCCTCCTCCTCTACCTCTCCTCCTCCTCCTCCTCCTCCTCCTCTTCCGCTTTCTTCCTCCTGCTCCTTCTCTTCCTCTTCTTTCCTCCTCCTCCTCCCCATCATAAATCATGATTATTCTTTATTGCCAAAATTGCAACAAGGGGAGATTTTTTCTTCTTCCCCCGGCTGCGTTTTCCCCCACGCCCCCCAAGCAAAGGACGGAGAGGGGGGGCTCTCCTTTCCCACCGCAGCTCCCTCCAGGCCGCGGGACGAACCGGGCAGTTGCCATCCCCCGGCCTCCCGCCTCCCCCTGGCGCCCGCCGGGCAAAGCCCGCTTCCCCGTCGCCCTCGCTGCAGCCGCAGCCGCAGCCTGAGCAGCCGAGAAGCCCGGCGCGCGCTCGCCCGCCCGCCCGCCCCGCCCGCCCAGCGCCTTCTGCCCGGGACCCCAACGTTCTGCGTTCCATTGTTCGCCCTCGGCCAATCGGCTCCCGCCGCCGCCGCCGCCTCGGGCCAATCGCCTGCGAGGGCTGCCCGGGCAGCCCTCTGTGACGTCACCCCCCGGCTTGCCCCCCCTTTCGGGGGCTGAGTGGGTGGGTCCGCGCCGTGCTGACGTCATGCTGCGTAGGGGAGACTCGCTCTGCTCTCCGGCCGGGCTGGCGGAGTTAGGCTGGAGCGGAGCAGCGGCCGGAGACGCCCCCCCGCTTTTTATTTCTGTTATTATTGCTATTATTATTATTATTATTATTATCCTTATTATTATTATTACCGGTATTATTCCTCTTTTTTTCTCTCCCCCCTTCTTTTTTTCTTTCCGCATCACAACTTTTGCCCGCATCTCCTTCTGCATGGTGGATATTATTTTTTCCTTCCCCTTTGGAGGCGCGATGGGGGATCACGCCAAAAGTAAGTCTTTTATTTCCTCCCCCCCCCCGTCTCTCTCGCCACTCGGACCCCGCGCTGGGAAGCTTTGGGGCGCACGGGAAGAGTGGGGGGGGCGCAAGGCTGTCTTTGGGAAAGAAGGGGGGTGCTTTGGATGGACGGCTTGGGAAAAGGAGAGAGAGAGAGAGAGAGAGAGAGAGGAGCAAAAATAAGATTTATTAATATGGTTCGTTTGGTTCGTCGCACCGTCAGCCAGATGTTCAGACTTGATTTGGCATTTTTGTCTACCTAGTGAATCCTTTCCAAAGCAGATCTGGATGTTTGAGAGTGTTACAATTATTGCTGTAGCTGTTATTATTATTATTATTATTATTATTATTATTATTATTATTATTATTATTATTATTATTATTATTATTATTATTATTATTGTTGTTGTTGTTGTTGTTGTTGTTGTTGTTGTTGTTGTTATTATTATTAGTATTATTATTTTGTCGTCATCATCATCTTCAGTTCGATTCACAGTCTGGGACTGGTAAAAACTTAACAGTTCAAGTCCTAACCAAGGACTTAAGAACTGTTAAGGTAACGTCTGAGTATATAGGCAGTTCCGAGGAGTAGCGTGGTTTTCCGTAAAGAATATTCAGGTCTAATAAGTTCAAAATTTCCATGTCTCAATTGGGTATTGCTCCCAAGGGCTCCTGTTACTATTGGTACAACCGCTGATTATTTTTCTTCTTCTTCTTCTTCTTCTTCTTCTTCTTCTTCTTCTCTTCTTCTTCTTCTTCTTCTTCTTCTTCTTCTTCTTCTTCTTCTTCTTCTTCTTCTTCTTCTTCTTCTTCTTCTTCTTCTTCTTCTTCTTCTCTTCTTCATCTTCTTCTTCTTCTTCTTCTTCTTCTTCTTCTTCTTCTTCTTCTTCTTCTTCTTCTTCTTCTTCTTCTTCTTCTTCTTCTTCTTCTTCTTCTTCTTTCTTCTTCTTCTTCTTCTTCTTCTTCTTCTTCTTCTTCTTCTTCTTATTATTATTATTATTATTATTATTATTATTATTATTATTATTATTATTATTATTATTATTATTATTTATTATTATTTATTCCTGCTACCGGGAGATCAATTCAGAGTGCGTTGCAAACTCTGGTGTCTTTCAGAAAGCGGTTTTCGTTCCTCTTTATAGTTCCTCCTTTAATGTTGTTAATTGGCCTTGATTGCCCCCATAAGTGAGCCCCTCGCCAGAAAGTGTCCAAGGAAAAGAGATGATGATGGATGATGATGATGATGATGATGATGATGATGGATCAAGGCGATACTCTCTCCCCCCCCCGCATCTTTTCATCGGGAAAATCTTTTCCACCGCTTCTGGGAAACGGGCCGAGGGAAAGAAACGGCTGGCGAAACGGCCAGGCTGAGGTCGTCCTCCCGCTGCTTTTTCCTTCCCTCCCCCGGTTTCCCTTTTGGGGGCTCGGCGACCCCCCGTTCGGGGCCTTTTCGTTCGGCCGGGTCGGGCTTCTTCAGCCCAGCCGTTCCCCCTCGCGAAGTTGTCCTGAGTGTCCTTTGCTGTTTTTCTTTCCCCCTTCACCCCCCCCACCCTTCCACCCGGGCAGAGAAAGCCGGGACCGCCACGTGCGTGGCTGCGGGAGCGAAATCCACGACCAGTACATCCTGAAGGTCTCGCCAGACCTGGAGTGGCACGCGGCCTGTCTGAAGTGCGCGGACTGCAGCCAGTACCTGGACGAGACCTGCACCTGCTTCGTGCGCGACGGGAAGACCTACTGCAAAAGAGATTACATCAGGTAGAAGAGGCCCCCCCTCTTTCTTCTAAGCAGGGGACACCCCCCCTTTATTCTGAAGCTTCTCCTGGGAGCTTTCCGCGGGCCAGCGTGGGTCCTTCCCCTGGGACTCTGGGCCTCTTGGGTTAGGGGGGCTTTGGTCCCCGAAAGAGACTCGCCTCCCTCTACTGCCCGCCCTCCCTCCCCCCACAGCGTTTAGGGGGAGTTTTCCTTTTGGGGGGAGCGACAGTGGCGCGTGGGCTTTGAAGCCCTGATGGCCGGAAGTTCAGGACGCCTTGCCAGGGGAATCCTCTGTCACTCGCCCCCCCCCCATACACACACACACACACACACACATACACACACACACAAACAGGGCTCACCTGAAAGCCTTACTGTTAATTTCAAGGAGGGGGGGAGCCTGGCCTAGGCACACACATACACGCGTGCCTTTTATGAAATTGGGGACACAAACCTTTGCACGCCCCCTTCCTTTAAGGTCTCTCCGTAAAACTGTTGCACAAACGCCCCCACACAATGTCTTTTATAAAGTTGGGGCACAAACCTTTGCAAGCCCATTCCGCTACATGCCTCCCTGTGAAATAGCTGGGAAACCCTTACACAAACACGCCCGCACACTTGTATACAATCTTGCCTTCTATACAACGGGGGGGGGGGCACACGCGTCCCGACACGCGCACACACACCGGTTTTTCACCTGTCTGTAAAATTCGGAGAGGAATCCTTTGCACGCGCACGGATCCACACGCGTAGGTAAACACGCAAGGCACACCTGCTTTCTTACAGACTTGGGGGGGAATCCTTGCACGCGGGCACACACTGAGGCGGGGAAGGGAAGGGTCCTCCTGATTTCGGGGTAATTTCCTTGGAAGCGAAGGATTCTGCAGCTCGGCCGGCCATGGACTGCCTGGCCAGGTCCAAAGTCGTTTTTTGTCCCCCCCGTTTCGCTCCCGCCCCAGAGTTTCGCCTGGAAATCCCGCCAGCAGCTCCAAACCCTCGGGCAGAGGAAAAGAAAATGGGAAGGGCCTGACAGGGAATAATATTAATATTAATAATATTAAATAAAAAGAAATATGACAACGAGCCGTCGTCGTGCGTATTGCAATTAATACTATTAATATTAATAGTAAAAGAGCCACCGTGGTGGTAGTGGGGGGGCGGCGGCGGCGGCGGCTGTTTCGTTTCCCCGTCCCTGAGTTGGCGCGGCGAAGGCTTCGGGCCTGGCGACCCCCGCGGGGTCTGGGGAGGCGGGGGGGGAGCTTCCAGGGCCGGGCCGGGCCGGGCCGGGCCGGGCTTGACGGCCGCCCTCCCTCCCTCCCTCCCTCCCTCCCTCCCCCGCTGGCTCCGCAGGCTCTTCGGCACCAAGTGCGCCCGGTGCGCGGGCGGCTTCAGCAGCAGCGACCTGGTCATGCGCGCCCGCGGCCACGTCTACCACCTGGAGTGCTTCCGATGCGCCGTCTGCAGCCGGCAGCTCCTGCCCGGGGACGAGTTCTCGCTGCGCGACCGCGAGCTGCTCTGCCGCGCCGACCACCGCCTCCTGCTCGAGGGCGCCTCCTCGGCCGGAGAGCCCCCCGCGCAGCCCCGGACACCTGCCGGGCGCCAGGCCGGGCCCGCTCCCGCCGCCAGGTAAGCCTCCCGCCCGGCCGCCCTTCCCGAGGCGGCCGCCCCCTCCCCAAAGGACTCCGTCGGCTCTCGGCAGGCTCTCCCTCCCTCCCTCCCTCTCTCCCTCTCTCCTTCCTCTCTCCCTCCCTCCCTCCCTCCCTTCCTTCCTTTTCTCCCCCTTGTCCCTCCCTCCCTCCCTTCACTCTTCTTCCCCATTTTTCTCTCCCTCCCTTCCTATCTTCCTCCCTTCCCTCTTCTTCCCCCTTTTCCCTCCCTCCCTCTCTTCCTTCCTTCTCTCTTCTCCCCTTTTCCCTCCCTCCCCTCCTTCCCTCCCTCCCTTCACTCTTCTTCCCCATTTTTCCCTCCCTCCCTCCCTCCCTCCCTCCTTTCCTTGGTAAGATTGGCGTCAGGGGCAGAAGAGAGCAGAAGGCATGGCTGACCCCTTTGCCTGTTCATGGCTAGTCACAAAGTCCTAATTTTCAAAGCTCTGGCCTCGGGGAAATCTAGACCAACACCCCCTCTTTCCCCAAAACCTGCTTCTTTTCTCTCCCCCTTCTCCTTCGAAATGTTCTTGCCAACATGTAAAAGGGAAAAAAGGGGGGGGCTTTTGTAAAAGAGACAGGACTCACAAGGGGCTGCAGCAATGAAGCCCAATGCTTCCCTTAGTGAGTTCCTCCCAGATCCTCCCAATGTCAACATAACTGTGGGCAGCGGGTGTTTGGTAGATCTCTGGATTAGGCTAAAGTGTCATTTTTGGACTGAAATCTCCCCTGGTTGCCTTCAAGCAAAAGAATTCTGGAGCTTCCGGGTTTGGGGAAGGATCCCCAGGAATCCCTCTCTTCGCTGACTCTCGATCAGAAGGGGATCCTAAATAAAATCAGTGTGGATCTTATTTAAATCAGCTCTGGCACATTTTATCTTTCCCAACGCCCAAATCTACCAACCCCAAACCAGCCCAAATATTCCTGTTGTGTTTGTTCTGGGTTCAGCTGCCGCCTCACCTGCGCTCGGCTTCTTGGCCTGTTCGCCCTTCGCTGCTTCTCGTTGCTTCTGAGCGCCGCGGGTGCATTTAGGAGGTTGGGCACCCGGGTGGCCAAGCGTGAATCTTGAAATCGATTGGAGGTGATGAGGCAAGAAGGAAGGGAGAAAAAGAAAAGCGAGAAAATGAAGGGTGAAAAAGAGAAGGGAGGGAAAAGGGAGGGAAAGAAAAAAAGGAAAGAAGGGGAAAAAGAAGGAATGGAAAGGGAAGAGAAGGAAGGGAAAGGAAAGGGGGAAAATTTCCAAAGGAAATGCCATTTTTCCTGTTTCTTCTAACCTCAAAGATCCGTTTCTCCGGGATTAGGTTCTCTAAGGGCTTCGTTGCCTGGAGAATTTTACCCCCGCAGGCCTAAAACCTCGCAGGGTTTACTCGGAAGGAAACTCCTCGGGTTCCCTTAAAATGTCTTCGCAGAGGCCTGGCGCGGCATCTGGCAAATAAATCCGTTTTAAACGCTCGCGTCGTGAATTCAGCCCCGCGAAGGGCCGAGGGGCGGCGGAAGCCTTAGTCCAAACCTGCGAGGGGGAATCGAGAAGCGGGCTTTGGAAAGGGGCAGGTGGGATTTTAAGGGGACGGGTGGAGGGGAAACGGAGGAATTCGCCTCCTTTTTCATACAGCCACTCCTTGAATCACGCGCGATTCGTTCGGAAAAAGAGACTTTTTAAATCACTCGCACTATTTCGTACTGGACAAACGTGCCCACACGCGTGTGTGATAGTTACACACGTGCACGCACTCACAATGGCAGAATACGGCCGTTTGTTTAACGAGGTTTTTTTTAAAGCGTTTTAAAGCAAAAATCTCCTTTTCAGTTTTCCTCCGAAGCGCTTATTGTTTTGATTCCCCCCCCCGCATTCTCGCTCCCTCGCTCCCGCCCTAATTTTTTACGCAGTCTGCTCGATATTTATCCTTGATTGATATTTTTAAAACAGTTGGCCTTTATTATTTTAAACCCCCCGACAGAGAAGGGACGGGGTTCCGGATTCCGCCCCGCCTTTCCGTGGCTTGCGAGTTTGAAAGCAAGGCGTTGGAAATGTGCGCAGGATAGAATAAAATAAAATATCAGAAGGATTTGGGGCTGAAGTTAGTGGGGCGAGAATCTTTTTAAAGAGGAGGAATAATAATGTTAATTATAACCATCGCCATTATCAATAAAATCCCATAAATCTCTCTTCCAGGTAGGGACGGAGAATTAATCCCAAGGAAAACGGCCTTTTCTTTCCTTTGCGTGGGGGCTCCCATGCGGCCTCTCAATCTCTCCCCCCCTTGCATTTTTGGGTCCGACCTCTGCCGTGGGACCATCCCGAGGCGGGTAACATGCGAGGATCCCCGCTTAGATCCGTGACTCCGTTCTCACGACTGGCTGGACTCGGGGTTTTGCAGGAAAAGCCAGCAAATCCGTTTGCATCTCAAAACTGAAAAAGCTCCCAGTCAGTTTTCCTGCTGGGGAAAGATTTATTTTTTGGCGGGAAGGAATAGAGAACGGGGAAAGAGTCCAATTCTGCAAGCCCCCCCCCAAGAAAAAAGTAAACTTTTCTTTCTGTTGCAAAAAAAAAAAAAAAAGGAGAAGTTTACTTTCGCTTTTACTGTAGACTCGTTTTATTGCGCTGGGTGGAAAACAGCCCCAGTTAATAGAAACGGGCTTTCCCGGATCCCTCTCCCTGAGCTTCAAATTTCTTTTTCGTTTTTTGGGAACGGGAGGTAATTTAAGTTCCTCACCGGCCTGTCGCCGGCTTTCCGACGGCTTTCCCAGTTCGTTCTCCCGGGCTCAGCCGCCCCTCCGTATTTTGAATAAAATGGGCCCTGTTTTCTGCGCCCGGTTTTTAGGATAAGCTGCTGCCCAGATGGAGACGGGAAAATTGTGTCTGCGTTTGGGTGTATTTCTCTTTTATTGCTGCACGCCCAGCAAAACGAAGACACCCCCCCCCGAACGTTAAAATAACAAGGGGTTTCTTTTATTATTTATTAGATTTATACGCCACCCATCTCACTGTCAAGCGATCCTGGGCGACTTATGGCGTATTTAATTACCGCTTATGATTAAGCTCCGGGTCAGGGTCACAGAGAAATAGGGATTAAAGCCGAGGGGATCACAACGCTAGCCTTCTTCAGCAGTAGAGGCGCCTTCCATGACTTTGGACCTAGTGGCCTACCTCGCAGGGCTGTCGTTGGTGAAAGAAGGGGGTCCGCTGAGCGTCTTGGCCTCCGGAGGAAAGGAGGGGTTACTATTCTGGCCCGCAAATTAACATCGGGACGGAAAATAGTCTCCAAGAATCTGGGGATGGGAGGTTTTCCCCTCTGTTGGGAGGGGAGGGTCTGCTCCCTTCTTTCAAGGAGTCGCTTCTCCCTCCCTCCCCGCCCCCTTTTCACGCCAGCCTGGACCACCCTCCTTCTTTCCGCAGATGCGGTGCCCGGGAGGCAGTCCTCGCTGCGTTCCCACGTGCACAAGCAGGCGGAGAAGACGACCCGGGTGCGGACGGTGCTGAACGAGAAGCAGCTTCACACACTGCGCACCTGCTACGCGGCCAACCCGCGGCCGGACGCGCTGATGAAGGAGCAGCTGGTGGAGATGACCGGGCTGAGCCCACGCGTGATCCGCGTCTGGTTCCAGAACAAGCGCTGCAAAGACAAGAAAAAGTCCATCCTCATGAAACAGCTGCAGCAGCAGCAGCACAGCGACAAGGCAGTAAGTGAGCCAGCCGAGCCGGGCCGAGCCGGGCCAAAGCACCTCTTCCCCTTTCCTGTCCCCCTGCTTGCATTGGCAGAGAAAGTGTCCCGGCCCACGAGCGAGCCAGCCCCATGAATCCGACAGGTCCCCCTCCCCAAACTCTCAGGACTACAATTCCAATTATGCCGGCGCCCCCGCCCCCAGACCCTTGGGAGTACAGTTCCCACACTGCTGGAGGGTTCCCCCTTCCCAGATTCTCCCATAATATTGTGGGTTTCCTTTGCCCAGATTCTCAGGACTACAATTCCCATAATGCCAGCAGGTTTTCCCCTCGCAGACTCTTGGGACTACAGTTCCCATAAAGCCACTCTGGGGAGGGGTGGAATCTTGATTTCCTCTCCTTTAAGGCAGCCGTTTTTCTTGCCTCCTCCCCTCTCAATTCTTTAGGAGTCCTGGTTTTTTGGGGGGTAGGTGAGGCTTAAGGGGGACAATGAAGGGAATTTCAAGTGGCAGGAAGGTTCCTGTGGCATCCCCTTGTGTTTTGCCACTGATGGTGGGAGGGGAGATTAACCTCGGTCCCAGAATCACTGTCCCATCATCCCCTGCCTTCTTCTGTCTGCAAAATCTAAAAAGTCAGGAATGGCTGCATTCCCATGAGATACTGAAGGTCTTTAGGAAATGGTCCCCCCCTTTTTTTTCCAACTAGGGTAACATTTTGAGCCATCCAAGGAGGGCATGCCCCCCCCTCCCCAGCAGAGAGACCTAGAGACTGAACAGAGACTGAATGGCACCCCTGTTTTGGGGGGAAGGGGATAGGTTTGATGGGTCTTCAAGAGAGTAAGGGAAGCAAGGACTCAGGTGTCGGGGAGTTGGGTTTGGGAGAAGGTTGACTCTCCAAATCCTACAATTTGGAAATCAGAGGAAGGGGCATCTCCTATGTCTGCAGCCTCGAGTTATTTATGAAAATAACAAAAGCGGGCTCAAATTCTAATCAACAATGTTAAATAAATAAATTAATTAGAGCAAAGGCCGTTTTTTGCAAGTTGGGTATGATGGACCAGGACTGGAGAGGGAAAGTTCTCAGGATCAGGGCTTTTTGGATCTCAATTCCCTGCGGGGGGGGGGGTATCAACCAGTCCCACTGATCTGGAGTGAGCCCCATAGATTTGAAGCTACCATGTCAGGGTTCGAAAGTCTAAGAGCTTGGCAATCCAGATATGGTAGCCCTGCCTTGCCCCATTGACTTCAATGCAACTGACTCCTGTGCAGAAGCCTAGTAGGCCTTCTGCTCAGGGTGCAAATCTAGTCAGCTCCCTAAAGCGGGTGCAGTTCCTCTTTGGGGCCTAAGCCCTGGTTACACATAGCCAGCATTGCACAGCAAAGAGTTCTTCACCATTAGGATCTTAAGCTCAGCAATAATATTTATTTTTATTTGTGGCCATCCGCCAGCTGATATTTAAGCAATATTGATTTTTTTTCCGGGCACAGGATCAATAGTGTCTCATGCTATTGAAAGAGTAAAATCTGTCTGCAGGGAAAGGCAGGAAGATAATGATGACAATAATAATAACAACAACAGCTGTAATGATTCATCTGGCTTCTTTGTAAAAACATCCACCCAAAGCAGCTACGATATCTTCTTTATATTTATTTCATCTATAGAAAAGCAGAGGGATGATTTCAAATAAGTCTGTTTTTTGGGACTGCTTTTAATGCAAGCCAAATTTTTAATGTTTTTTTTAAAGGACTTCTATCCCACCGCCCCCAAAATATGGATAGTTTAGCTGTGGTTTTGTTTGCTGTTTTTCCATCATGCTGCCTTCTGCTAAAAGTTATTTGATCTCTGCTGTAAATTCTGCAGAAGACATCTTGGCCCGCCTTCCAGATGTTCTGAGCTGCTTCGTTGAGAACCTTCATGGTTGTGCCAGATGGGAAGGGAAAAAGGGATTGGGGGGGGGGCAAAAGCAGAGGGGAGAAATAAGTGGGATTGGCTTATAGTGGGAGGGGGGTCTTCTCATTTATCAGAATCAAATTACTTGATTGATTCCATAAATCAAAGGATTGGATGTACTTACTCCCATTGATGGCTGATGGAATGGAGCAGCTGGCAGATAGCAGGAAAAAAAATCTTACATTGTCTTAAAAATTAATTTCCCAGAAAGAGTCAAAAAAGGCAAGATGGCGACTTGCATAGTCAGTGCTCTGCCCCTTTTCTGAGGTCTGACTTTAGTTTGGCCATATTTCAGTTTTTTACCTGTCTGGAAATAATATTGAGAGGGACTCCAGATAGATAGATAGATAGATAGATAGATAGATAGATAGATAGATAGATAGATAGATAGATAGATAGATGGATGGATGGATGGATGGATGGATGGATGGATGGATGGATGGATGGATGGATGGATGGATGGATGGATGGATGATGGATGGATAGATAGATAGGCATTTAGCTTATCCAGAGTGGGAAGGTCTTTTTTTTTTAAAAAAAATCCACCCCTCAAATACCCCAAAACTGATTAAAAATAATCAGATGATTCTTTATCCATAGGGACGTGGGATGTTCACCACTCCTATGTATTTTTATATACTTCTTCCCCAGCTCTTTAGAAGAAAATCTTTCTGTTTTTGCTTGTTTTTCTAATTAGGGGCATTATTAATAATAATAATAATCTCCCTCATTGGCAAAATACTTCTAGATTCTCTGGGCTGCTGGAAAGCTCTGCCCACCATCAAAAACACCCTTGGCCATGTCCAAAGTTCTCAGCACTAAATTGCCAGTTATCCCTGCCTCCTCCCCCCCCCATATGGATGTAGTGTTCTCAGATGCAGATTGCGAAATGTGGCCAGGGTCATTTTTAAGCATCTCCCCTTTCTGGTATCTTTCTCTGCAGCTACAATGGGGCAGTCCTTGTGCGCTAATTCCACAGCTGATGTGTTGAGTTTAGGCGATAGGGAGGGGAAAGCTGGCTTAATTTCTGATTTGGGGCAAGAGACCCCCAAATGCCATCATCCATCCCCCCCCCAAGCTTTCTCCAATATGCTGTCTAGAGAGGCGAAATTAAACCTGAAAACAGACTGCAGAGAATGTGGGATCTGCTCTCGCCACCTTTGACCTGGGTAGATTTGTCTGCATTCTGGCTGACCTTTTCTTCTCCCCCTTTCTCCCCTCCGGTCTCCCCCCAAGAGTTTGCAGGGCTTAACTGGGACACCCTTGGTTGCTGGCAGCCCCATCCGCCACGACAGCGCCGTGCAAGGCAGCGCAGTAGAGGTGCAGACGTACCAACCCCCCTGGAAAGCTCTCAGCAATTTTGCTCTGCAGAGCGACTTGGATCAGCCTGCCTTCCAGCAACTGGTAAGAGCCTGAAAACCCACCCCATAACTAGAGGGCAGGGTGTGGGGGGTGCCCTTTGTTGCATTGCTACCTTAATCATTCCACTCATCCCTAGGAATGGTTCCCTATCCCTGGCTGCATCAGTCCCCTCCCTGGATTCTTTATTAAGAAAAGTGGAAAACAGGGAAGAATCCTGCCCTCTTCTCCATCACTGCTGTTTCTCTCCCTCCTCCTCCCAAAAAAAGGTCCCCAGGGGCCCAGCCCTGGGAAGGATTCCCCCCTCCGACCCCCCCAAGTTGTGTTTGGGAAGACAAAGGCGTCCCTCGTAAAATGCGGCCTGTGAAATGATCTCAAGTGCAAAATATTTGTCAAAAGGTTGTCTGCATAAGGAGAGAGAGTTGGCTTTGCTTTGGGTGTGGGTGTGGATGAGAAAGGGAGAGAGACAAAAAAAACAACAACTCAGCATCTAATTGGGACTAATGGAGCAATATATATATATTTTTTAATAACTTGATTCTGGTATGTGTGAGGTGGGAGAAAAGTGCCCAGGATGATTGGCAGGGGTGTAATGACACACCTGAAACAAGGCAAGCTGTCACCAACAAATATCCTTTTGCAAAAGGTGCGTTAAAGGGCCCTGGTGCATGGCATGTGTCTTACAAATGAGAATAGATCGTCCTAAATTGCAGGGAAGGAGATAACCAGGGAATCTTTGGGGTTGATCTTGAAAATAATAGCTCCTCTTTGGGGGCCAAAGAGTCCCGAAATACGCACGCATGGCCTCTGACATCTTTTAACAATTGCAATATAGGCACGTGAAAAAAATGCAAGATTTTGCAAAAGACTGAAGCCTTTGGTCTCCCTTAAGATGAGGGTTCATTTCAGGGAGCAGAATTTGGAATGTGTTAGGCCAAGGAGAAACAAGATCCCACCACTAGGTCATACAGCTGGCTTAGCAGAACCTGTACCTCTGGGTCTCCACCTTCGTAGTTCTCTTCCCAGATCATGAGAAGGTGGCTTCGCGTCCAGTATGGACTTTGGCATATGTGTGTGTGTGTATGAGAGAGAGAGAGAGAGAGAGAGAGAGAGAGAGAGAGAGAGAGAGAGAGAGAGAGACACCACCCCGCAACAGATGTTGCATGAAGCGTGTGGGACTGGATGTAGTTTCGGTCCAGCTGTCAGCACTGACATCTGAATTGGCTGCAAAAATCTAGTTGGCTTCAGTGCCCGGAAGACCAGATGACTTTTTATTCCTTTACGGGGGGGGGGACAAAATTTATTTATTAAATGCTGCCCATCTCGGCAGCATGGGTCTAGTAAAAAAATCTCTTGACCTGGTTGCCGAAGCCTAAAAAGCTGCTGTGTCCTGCCATGCATACACCTTTGGGTGCATTTATCTCCAAAATGTTGCAAATCATGTTCCCCCCCCCCACCCCATGGTTCTTCTCTCCCAATGTGCTGGATCTGCTTAGATTCAGCATAAGAAAATGCTTTCCAATTTTTTTCTTTTATGAACCAAAACCGCTTATCAGAAAGCCTTATCAAAATTCAGGGACCGATCCTAGGTGCCTTCCTTCAGCAGCGTCGTAACTTTGATTGGTCGCTAAAGGAACGGTCATAACCTGAGGATTTCCTGTATTTATAAAAGCAATTTATGAAAGCAATATCCTTGAATGATCTCTAGGTCATTTCAACATATTACGGCTGATCATTTCATTGCTTTTCCTCTTAATAGGAATACTATGGGGGATTTTAAAATATATTTTAGTTCATAGGGCCATCTTTTAAAGTCAATTTAAATGCCTCTGTTGCAATCGGTCATGGGCTGATGTGTTGTTATCCAAAGAAAAACCACTTTTACCTAATTTGGCGTAATTGACCCAGTTTTGGGAAGGACTGGCCTAAGGAATCTTCCTATGGATTCATTCACCTCCAGCCACAAACAAGGATGATTTGTCACAGTGTGGAAAGAAAATAAGTAGCCAGAATATGGATGCAAAAGTTTAGCCCAGGAGTGTCCAGCATTGGCAACTTTAAGACGTGTGAACTTCCAATTCCCAGAATTCTCCAGTTAAGACCCTCACAAATACAAGGGCCTGAATTTTGATCACGCGACCATGGGGATGCTGGCACAGTTGTAAGAGTGAGGACCCGTCGTTTTTTAAACCCATTGTAATTTCAAACAGTCGCTTTAACAAATGATCGTAAGTTGAGGGTGACCTGTACTCAATTAGAGTATTTTCTGTCTGAAGACCCTCCTGATTTTCAGCCATTGAGACTGTCCGGAGGTGTACCCCATTTTTCTAACCTATCTCCCTACGTTGTTCCTTTTTTTTTTTTAAACTCCTCCACAGCTCTCCATTTCTGAATCCGGCTCCTTAGGCAACTCATCGGGCAGCGACGTCACCTCTTTATCGTCCCAGCTCCCTGATACCCCCAACAGCATGGTTCCTAGTCCAGTGGAAACGTGAGAGCGTCTTTTGAACGCCTGACCCTCAAGGACATTCCGCATGTTTTCTTTGCTTCTTGCATGAGAACTGAGCGCTACGGCAACACAACCTGTTAAATTATTCTCTTTATTTAAAAACCCGGCTCCATCTTGTGTTCTGTCGGACCTTCAGTGGCTGGAAGTCTTCCGGAAGTTCCCCTGACTTTGCCAAGCAGGGAGGGGGGAAAAGGAGTCCAACTTCCCAGGAATTCTGGTCCTTCCTCCCCCCTCAAATACCTCTGGATTATACTCAAATGAGACTCAGATCCTGGTCTTGTAGTTTTAGAAGATGGCTTTTTCCGTTTTCCTGTTATTTTTCCTCAATGGAAGGAAATCAACTCAACGTGGAATGGCGTAGGGCCATCCGGATGGACCCCAACATCTGTTGCCTTCATCTCAACCGGTTCTGGATGCCCATCGCCAACTCTCTTGTGGCTTCCTTCTTCCCAATTGCCTGGAAAAACCTGGAACTTTTTTTGTCTCCGTTTTTTTTGGTGGTCCCAAAAAAGGAGATTTGTGTTCTTTCTTTCTCACTCTCTTTCTCTCCTCCTGAGCCCGCATGCTTGCTGGAAAAATTCCAGCAGGACTTGTGTGTCTGGTCCAAAACAACCCCCTCCTCTCCCCCATTGCCAGTGTTAAATTATCTTGTGGATGGAAGGTGTGTGGTTCTTTCTCAGCCTTTGCAGACCAAAGTAAGTTATTGTTATTTATTATCGTGCAGCAGCAGTGGAGTTGAGAATTTGACCTCAATAATAAAAGAACAAATATCGGATGAGAAAATCTGCCTATCCTTGTCTTCTATACCGCTTGACCTTCCTGAAAGTTAAGGGAGTTGTAATTCCTTGGATGAACTTGATTGCAGCTTTCCAGTCTCTTCGAACAGTTGATACTAAATCGTAAAGTTTAATTTGATAGTAATTCCATTTGGTAGTAAAGCTGAATCTAGCTTCCGGTGCCTTTGCGTAAATGGGCTTTTTAGCAGCGTAATCAAGTGCATGGTCACTTTTCCTGGCCACTGTCTACTACTACTACTACTACTACTACTACTACTACTACTATTATTATTATTATTATTGATTTAATCTTCAATTCAATTCACAGTCTGGGATCACTAAAAACCTAACACTTCAAGTCCTAACCAAGGACCTAAGAGCTGCTGTTGTTATATTATTATTATTATTATTATTATTATTATTATTATTATTATTATTATTATTATTATTATTATTAATCTTCAATATGATTCACAGTCTGGGACTGGTAAAAACTTAACACTTCAAGGCCTAACCAAGGACTTAAGGGCTATTAAGGTAACATCTGAGTATAGAGGCAGCTCTGAGTAAGGTGATTTTTTGCAAAGCCAGGATATTCAGGTCTAATAAGTTCAAAATTTCCATGCATCATGGCAGGCCTTTGGGTATTGCTCCAAGAGTTCCTATTACTATTGGTACAACCATTAATTTCTTCCTCCACAAATGTTCAACTTCAATTTGCAGATCGCGAATATTCCGTTATTTCTTCTAGCTGTTATTATTTATTTTTTTCTAGCTCATTATTATTATTATTATTTGGTCTTATTGAGTCTCCCATCCAAATTATATTAAATTATACTCAGATCCAACATCTTGAGATCAGCCAGGTTTTGCCCCAGGTTGCTGCATAACTAAGAAGTCAAGTATAATGTGAACATATACAGGAAGGATTCATTAATTGGAGTTCCTTCGTTATATTTCATTTTGAGGATATTTATTTTCTTTAATTCAAAGCCAATGTAGAGTTTTCTCATGGCTTCACTTCTGTCCCACTTAGTCACTCCCTCAAAAAAAACAACAAGTACAATTCTATATCAAGAATGGTTCCATAAAATGTATAATCTGGCTGTTGGGCAAAGGAGAATTTACAAGACTTCACCAGCTTTCTCCATGGATGCAAAAATAGCCCAAATTCCGAAAAATTTTTTTTCAAGGGCTGGGATTTGATCTTGCCAGGAGAAGACTGGTCTTCTCTACGTCCTGGATGAACAGAAAAATACTTGCAATTCTTTGTGTTCAAATATCAGCACTCTTTTTTGAAATTGGACATTTCTCTGAAAATGGGGAGATTTCCTGCAAAAACGACACAGTGGCATGTAGTGTGACTACAACAGCATCCCTCTGCCATCCTTAGCCCCAGTTTGTGAGCCTGAATTGTGAACCTGCTTATTTATCACCAGTGATTTGTGCATTTGCCAATTGGATTAGGAGGCCAAATTATGTGTTCATTGCAATTTATTTATTTATTTGCAAATCAAATGCCCACACCCTTGAATCATGGTTTCATTGAGGTGGGGTGTGTGTGTGTGTGTGTGTGTGTGTGTGTGTGTTTCAGTCACTCATGAATTTTTTAACTTCTGCATTGGGCCTCTGTCATCTCTTCCAACTTGCATCTCTCTGTCATCTCTTCCAAAAAATGGAAAACTTTTCTTTCTTTCCTTCCTTCCTTCTTTCCTTTCTCTCACTTTTCCTTCCTTCCTTCCTTCCTTTCCTTTCTCTCACTTTTCCTTTTCCTTTTCCTTTTCCTTTTCCTTTTCCTTTTCCTTTTCCTTTTCCTTTTCCTTTTCCTTTTCCTTCCTTCCTTCCTTCCTTCCTTCCTTCCTTCCTTCCTTCCTTCCTTCCTTCCTTCCTCCATGCATCTGACTGTCAGGTGTCCTTGTTTGACACTTGTAACCTCTAGCTAAAAACAGGCTCCCCAAAAAACTGCTCAGGCAGGTCAGCACCAACTTTCCCTTCTCCCTTACCAATCTAGGATTTTCTGGTGGTGTCCTGTCCTAAGAATAACCAAACCAATAGAATTTGCTTACTTGAGTGACCTCTTCAGGGTTTTAGGCGGTTAGTTTCATGGCAGCAGCCTGGAAATGGTCAGCCACGACCCCTCTGGGCGGCTTGCTTTCCCACGACAAGGTTCAGGGCTCAGCAGGGGTGCAAAAACCCCCGTTTTAAACGCATGTAAAAGGGGCAGAGTTCTTGGGAATTGGATGCTGGGCGCTGCAGCTTCCTTCCTGGTTGGGGGTGTCTGTTTGCAGATAGAGAAGCGTGGTGGGGGGCAAAAGGCTCCTGCCCGGGACCTTCCCTCGGCGAAGTTCACGTGCCCTTCCGACAACCGTGGAAGGCAGCCTTGTCTTCTGCGGGGGGGTGGGGGTGGAACGGGGGACGGACGGACGGACGGATGGCTTTCACTAGCTCATCCCCCTTAATCACCTCGCGCGGAATCGGCGGAGCAAATTGCTCTCAATTAGTAGCTGAAGTGAACCCAACTGCCCTCCCCCTCCAGCCGGGATCCTCCCTCTCCCCCTCCCCCTGCCCCCCTTCGGGGGGGGATCTGGTTTCACGGGAGATGTTTTAAGCCGGAGGCAAAATTGACGGCGAGAACAATGTAGATATTGATGGCTCTCTAGGGATGCCTCTGCAGGACGCGCCCCCCTCCCCGGGCAGGTGTCGCGATCTGCGCCCCCCCCCACAACAAGCACACAATCACAGACAGACGCGCGCCTTTCTCGGATGCCCCAAAGCAGGGACTGCTGCTTGAGCAGGGGGCTGGACTAGAAGACCTCCAAGGTCCCTTCCAGCTCTGTTCTGATTGATACGGATTTTCTGATTCCTGCTCCTGGGCGAGGGTCTCCGGATAGACTGGGTCTGGCTGAGGGGGAGGGGGTGTTTCCACAGAGCCAGCGGGCGTCCAGGCCCTGCCTGCCTCCCCCTTTCCTCATGTAGCCGGGAGTTCCGCAGGGGAAAGGAGCTGCGGCGCCGGCGGGGAGCGCTGCCGGGCGGGCGGGCGGGCGGGCGGGCGAAGCGCAGTCTCCGGGGAGCGCGATCCTTGATTAATTCGCCCGTCTAGACAGCGGCGGCGACGGCTTATCGGCTCTGGCATCGCCTCTCCCAGCCAGACCGCGGCGGGGGAAGACGGGGGTCCCCCCCCGGATCCGGGGATTGACCTGGCTCCCACCGGAGGGGGAGCTTCCCCCCAGCCTCAGCCTGGCCAGGGGTCTCGGGGGCGATCTGGTGGGGCCTGGAGTTGGGGGGGGTCCAAGGCAGGAATAGCCCCAGGGTCTCAGCCACCCCCTCTCCAGGGGCACAATGCGGGGGGGGGAACCTGGCAGCTCCCATGAAAAGGGGGGGCTCTTTTCCGGGCAAAACCCCCACCTTGCTAGCCAGGTAGAAGCTCTGAATAGGTCATAGGACTTTAGGCAAGGCTCTCCAACTTTGGCAACGTGAAGCCCGGTGGACTTCAACTCCCAGAATTCCCCAGCCAGCCATGTCCGCAAGGCTGAAAGTTGCCAAAGTTGGGAGACCCCTGCTTTAGAGGATCCATCTCAGCTTCTCCCCCGTCAGTTTTTCTCCTAGGCAACCCTACTTTCACCCCCCAAAATCCCAATATTTCGGTGGGGGGGGGGTTAGCAGCCTTTCTACATTAAGGAAAAAGATTTGGGGGCAAAGGATAAGTAGAAAAACCGTGCCCCCTCCCCAGAAGCCTTATGGAGTTGCACTTCTGCACTGGCCTCGCTGACATTTCAGCCAGGGGCAAATAGTTATAAATATATAAGCTCTACATTCCACTTTTCCATGGACAAGGATGCTTGGAAGTGTTCCTTAGCTAGCAGTAATTAAATGGAGGAAGAAAAGGGACGTATTATACATCATTCCATGAGGTGCCACTAGAACAGGGGTAGGCAGAGCCAAGGTTGCCTACCCCTGCACTAGAATAAACTGTTTCTGATCTTTGGACTGACAACTAGAGGTGGGGAGGGGGCTGAGACCCATGGCGCTTGCAGTGGGGGTTTATTCCAGTTTGGGACTGGCCTCTGACAACCGTCTGCCTTTAAGATGCAGAGAAAGTCTTTCTGGAAAAGAATATGGGGGTCTCGGCCCCAACCCAATGTGCTGCTTTATCTGATCTTAGGAAAGAGTCAGCCAGTGTGAAATCACACTGTCTCCTCTGGGAAGAACAGTGACACCAATGATGAAGGAGAAGGAAAATGAAAAATGATCAAGAATGATCCCCAAAGAAGCATGCACCCCATTTTGGGCCCTACAAGGCCATACTTGCTTTCTGAGGAGCAGAACAACCTCCATAGCAGGGCTTTTCAACCAGTGGGACGGGCACCACCTGTGGTACATTGGCACCTGGCAGGGGGTACGCGACCATCCTAGAAAAGGGGTAGCGGGGGAAGGGAATGAGCTGAACCGGGGGCAGCACCGCACAAGCCTGAGCGAGAGATGGCTGGAGCTGCAGGGCTGTCAGGGCTCAGCGGAAGCGCCAGGATCAGCGCCAGGTTCCAGCTGGAGCTCGACGCTGATCCTGGCCCTTCTGCTGAGCCCAGAAGAAGCACCGATCAGCCGGAATGTTGCAGCCTCTCCAGGGTCTTGTGATTTACATTCAGATGCTTGGCAACTGTTTCATATTTATGACGGTCACAGTGTCCCAGGGTCATGTGAAGTGACCAAAACCGGCTGCAACCACCCAGCAGACGGGGGGGGGGGAGAATAAAAACCAAACACCCCCCACCCCACCCCCGCTGCCAATCCTCAACAGAAATGCTCACAACAATGAAAACCTCGGACAGGAGGAAGAGTGCCGCTGGGCAGGCAGGCAAGTGTCTTGCTCGGCTGTGGCTTGGGGGGCACTTTTTTCAGTGCCATTGTAACTTCAAACAGTCACTAAGTGAACTGTTGTAAGTCGAGGACTACCTGTACTTTATCACTTTTTTTCCTTTTGGGGGAGGGTGTCATTAAGTTCTTGACCCCTTGCTAGGCGACTGGTGGTACTCGGATGTTGCCATATCCTAAAAGTGGTACAATGGGTGAAAAGGTTGAAAAGCCCTGCTCTATAGGACTTACATAGGTAGACCTTGCAGAAGGCCCTCCAGGAGAAACATCTACTTGGGTTTGGTTCCTGACTCTGGAGGATGGGACACTTGTATCTCAACACTACTTCTAGATAATCTCTTCCGGCGTGATGCTTCCAGATGTTTGGTCTTCAACACCTTTCACCCCTAGCTACCACAATTATCATAGGAACTCAAGTCCAACTCTTGAGGAGGGAGGAAACTGGAAAGGAGGGCCTGTAGGATATCTGCCAGAAGAGAGGAAAATCCCTATTTATTTGGCCAAGAAAGCCTTCTGGATAAACGTTAGATGTGGCAATCCGACTCTTTCAATTTAGTGACTCCATTTTTGCAGGTATTTCTATCCGTCACAAATGTCGATCAGAAGAAATATTCACGGGAAGAGACTGATGTACAGAACACAAACAGAGGCCAACTACAGAATTCACAATGGCAGAAAATAGTCTATTCCTGAATTTATCACTGTGAGGAATAAGATAATCGGGAGTAAGAAGACCTGCTACATGTTATCTTAATCCCTGGAAATACTTCCTGAGGGGCGTATTTCATTTATTCAACCGATATCCTGTCTTTTTGTTCAAGAGCTCAAGGTGGCATTCATATATTTTTTTATACCAACAGGAGATGCTGAGGGTGGGATGATAAGGGGGGGAGGTTTCTTCCTGGTGGGAGTCTACCACTTTAACCCCTACCCTAAAAGCAATTCAGAATATGTACTTCGAACCTCACATAGATATACCACTTCTGGGCTGTTCCTGATAGCATTGTCCCAATATTTGAGGAAGAGGAAGGGGTCAACTTATTTTCCAAAGCACCTGAAGGTGGGACAAGATGCAATGGATGGAAAGTAATCAAGGAGAGAAGCAACCTAGAACTAAGAAGAAATTTCGTGACAGAACAATTAATCAGCGGAACAACCTGCCTCCAGAAGTTGTGAATGCTCCAACATTGGAAGTTTTCAAGAAGAGACTGGACAGCCCTTTGTCTGATATGGTAGATGGTTTCCTGATGGAGTAGGGGGTTGGACTAGAAGACCGCCAAGGTCCCTTCCAACTCTGTTCTTCTGTCATTGCCTGACAATGAGAACAATTAATCAACAGAATGGCTTCTCTCCAGAAACTGTGGGTGTTCCAACACTGGACGTTTTTAAGAAGAGAATGGACAGCCCTTTGTCCAGAATGATATAGAGCAGTGATGGCAAACCTTTTAGAGACCGAGTGCCCAAACTGTAACCCAAAAACCAGTTAGGTATCGTTAGGTGCTGAGTGGGCGTGGTCCATTGGGTGGGCGTGGCTGCGGTGGTAACGGCAGACTGGGTGGGACTAAAAAATTCAATCAATTCCAACTTTGCAAGATCATTTTTTCCCCTGTGAGAAGTTGAAATTGACTGATTGATTGAACCTTTTTTTTTTTTTGCACACGGTGGTGGAGGCCTAAAGCGAAAAGGTTTTATAAAACCCAGCTGAAGGCCTAGGACTGGGGCGACGGTGTGCGTGCCCACAGAGAGGGCTCTGCATGCCGCCTGTGGCACGTGTGCCATAGGTTCGCCACCACTGGTGTAGGGTTTCCTGCCTGAGCAGGGGGTTGGACTAGAAGACCTCCAAGGTCCCTTCCAACTTTGTTATTCTGTTTCTTTAAGCTTCTGCATGAACTTGAAACCTTAAGAAAGGTTTCAAAGCAGTTCTGTTTCTTAAAGCAGCAACATCTAAGAAGGCTTGGAGGCTCCATCATCTGAAAAAGAAAACAGAATCATATCATACTTTCAGTGCTGGATTCTGAGAATGACGATAATTGAGGGTGACACAAATGCAATCCAACCTCACGTGTTCCAATATTTCTTTTAATGAACTTAGTGAAAATCACCACTTACAGAGAAGGAAAACGGCCATTATCAAAATGCCCGACGTTTGCAACATGCCCACAAAATTTAAAGTAAACCGGAACCGGTGCCCCAAATAATATTCTCATCTGGGGTTGAAATTCCTGTAGCTTATTATCTACATTGAGAACGTTGTGCTTCCTAAAAAACCAAAAACATTGGAAGCTCGGATACCAACAGTTGTCCAAACCCCCCCCCCCGCCAGACAACCAAACAACATAAATTGCTTTAGGAAAAAGTCTTAAGAACAGGAGACTGGGAAAATATTACTGAAATGAAAAGAACAAACGTACAAAACATTCATTGGTTGGTTTCTATTTAGAACAGTGGGATTTTTTTCAAACTTGGCAACTTTAAGAGGTGTGGACTTCAACTCCCAGAATTCCTCAGCCAGCCGTTGAGTTGAAGTCCTCACTTCTTAAAGTTGCCAAGTTTGAACCCCCCCCC
Organism: Bothrops alternatus; assembly: GCA_034064705.1. NCBI lineage: Eukaryota > Metazoa > Chordata > Lepidosauria > Squamata > Viperidae > Bothrops > Bothrops alternatus. The sequence continues at coordinate 429,740 of JARGCV010000613.1, forward strand.
CTGATTTAGAGGATAGTTTTAGCAGCATTACAAAATGTCAAATATTCAACTGTGTAGAAAAACAGGACACAAGGGTGAGTGACAAGGGGGTCTGCAGGATGTGGTCAAAAAAGCCAAGATGGGGCCCACAGACACAGATATAAAATTATGTGGCCACGATTGCCATTTTGACTTTTCTGACCTCCTGCGGGACAGCAGGGCTTTCTTCAATCTATCGTTCAGCTGGTTATGTCAAACTACAACACCCACATTAGTGAGAAAACGCTGGGAGTTATAATGCCAACTGGAGATGGCAGATTGCAGAAAGATATACACTCATAATAAAAGAAATCTTTGTTTTTCAAAAACCATGAAACAGGATTTCAAAATATGTACAAGTCTTCCGACCGAAGTAGTGCAAATGATACGTTTTTTTAATATATATATATATATATATATATATATATATATATATATATATATATATATATATATATATATATATATATACCTCTCTCTATCTATCTATAAATATCTACAATATAGGCGTTGACAAGATCGAAGAAATCTTTCCAACAGTCATCTTCAAGACAACCAACATTGCTCAACAAGGGGGAAAAACTGTCTTGGAAAAACAAAACAAAACAAAACAATTAAATAAATTATCCTTTTTTCTCTTTCTTCAAGAAAAATTGCCGGGCGTCTTCCCAGGTCTGCCGAGGGAACCTGTTTAACAGCTCCAAGTAATCTTGAGAACTGAAGAATGTTTCTGCCAAATGAAGAACACAGACTTGCTTTAGAATTATGTTGGGATAATCCTCTGCTGGGTTTGGGGGTACCCCCCCAGATTTGCCTTACCTTGGAATCTATTTTCTGCTTTTAAAAGAAGCTCAGTTAAAAAAAAAAAGCGATTTAGCATTGGGTCAACTTTCCGCAGGAATCAAAGATCCAGCAGGAACTTCCAGTTTTCCCGCGAGCCGTCTCCTAAAACGCCACCGTGCGAGGTTTGAACACGAGACCACGGTTAATTTGATCGCCTGGATATTACTTACCCCTTTGTTGCGAAGGCTGGTTGTCTGTTTGGCCCGATCCTTGTGTAGAATCCTACAGAAACAAAAGGCAAATGTGGTCCAGGTTTGTCCGAAACACAATACTGCCTGGATTTCCCAGCAAGAGCCAAAAATATATGCGAGCCGACTCAGAAAATGCTTTCTTTAATATAATGCTTTCCTCTTTAAAAGTTGTCAAAACAGCCACGGTTGTGATAGGTTTTAGCAGGAGAAAAACTTTGAAGTACAAGTAAACTTGCCTTTTTTTTAAAAAATGGCTTTTCCTTCCCATTTCTAAAAATGAATACTTTTTTTTTTTTTGAAGGGGTGTCATTATTATTATTTTCTGTTTCTCTGCGTTTGGGCAGTTCTGTGCCTTTGCATCCCTCTACATGCAACCTGATCGGATTCTCTCTGCTTGGCCCAATTCCTCATATGGTAAACATTTATTTTCCAGTCTAAGGGTTAGATTCTCACATTGGATCTTCGTTCCCCCCCCCAAATGAAACAGGATGCTGGCCTCGGGAAGGCCCTCATTGTGTCTCCCCACCAGAGCACGCAACTGGAAATCCAAGTATCCGTGTAAATCTGTTTTTCATTTTGCAATATCTGGGAGAAGAAAATAAACTCAGCTTTTTATGCAGCCTAATTGTTTGTTTATTTGTTTGATACTATTTTATTAGATTTTTATTTATTTTTTTTAAAAAAAGAGAAATCAGATTACTAAACAATTTCGACAGGCCAGAGGAAGCTAAATTATCTCCGGGTTACAGAACCAGAGAGGTTTATATGAACAAAAATTTTAAAAAGATATCAATGCTAATTAAAATTAAGCTGGATTTGACTGAGGCTAGATTGCCCCGGTTTTTGAATGATGTAACTACATATATCGATTACTTTACTGGTCAAAACAATAGTTCATTTTTTATGTAAGCAATCAAGGCTTTTGTTTTTTTATAACTTGCAGTAGCCAAAATCATTCACAGTTGCTAATTTGTGCTTTCAAAAGAGTTACAGAAGAAAACTTCCTCCATAAAAATGCATTTCATCCTTCCGTTCTTCATTTAATGGATCTGATCTCTCGGTTTTATGATCTGAGCCTTGTTTTTCATTTTTTGCTGCTATTGCGGTATATTTTTATGTATTTATTTACAATTTCACTCTTGAATATAAATATTGCCAAGTCTTGCGGAAACCGCTTTAAATGGATGGTAAAAAACGTTTAAATCTTTCAACCATTTTACAGATTTGCAACAGGTTAAGCACTACAAATTTGGAATGTGTCTGAAGGTTGATAGGAGCAATTAAATGTCTATGCATGGAAATGTGCACATAAATAAACATTGCTTTGTACAAGCTGATTATTAAAGCAGACTGCTGGCATGCCAAAAAAACGTGCATCCTTACACACATAAAAAAGAATGATTGTTTATGTAAACTGGAATTTCTGATCTAAACATTTAGCACAGCCGACATTTATTGCCACTGGCAACAGGATCTAAAGTTCATATCTGTAATTAAAAAAAATAAACCCTCCATTCTATTTAAATATTGGCAACATTTACATTTTGGTATCAGTTGCATTATATTAAAACTAGATTTGTCTGTTGAATGGGATCATGGTATCTATTTCAGGAGCTTACCTGCATCTTAGGAAGTATCAGCTGTTCAAATTTTTAGCAGAATGAACTAGGCACATTTTAAGAAAAAACATCAGCCGATAGTTAGAGTATTCTCCAAAAATACTTAGCAAATTTTTATGAGATAAAACTTTGGACCATAAACAAGCCTTTCATTTGGGAAAAAATGGAAAACTTGTCATTCCTTTCTTCCTCCCTCCCTCGTTTTCCTTCCTTCCTTCCTTCCTTCCTTCCTTCCTTCCTCTTTCAAATTAAAAATTACTAGGCTTTTTTTAGGCAGAAATCTGTGTGATGACTTCACATCAACCAACGTTTACCTGAAGGAAGGTGGCCAACAACACACAACTCATTTCTTGCTCCAGGATGATCTTGTTTTGTGGGTTATTGTAACAAGCGGCAATCAGTGTTGGAAAGAGGATTTTGATCAGTCGAGGGTCGCTGAAATACTGGAAGGGCAACTGGCACAGCTTCTGCAGCACGGTGGGATGGCGGCCGGATTGCACAATCACCTGAAAAATGCAGAGAGCACCACGTTACAGTCAGCTGTGCTGATAGATTTCCCTGATCGCCTGGAAAAGGAGTAAAATCAAGTTATGAAGCCAAGAAGCATTAATTAATAAAAACAACAAGAAGCTATATATTTTTTATTTTAAATATTGATTTCAGATTGCACTCTCCATCCAGCTCCTCTTCTTTTTTCTGGTACTTGCAAAACTACACAATAAGAAATTTACAGAAAATACGAACTTTGGAATTCTTCAGTAACAACACAAAAAGGCAAAAAAAAAAAAGGCAGTTGATACCTACACGTACCTAGACACGGAGAAAACACGTGTAAAACTGTAGTAACTGGTAAAAGATTAAGGAAAGTAGAGATTTTAGGCAAGAGCTGCTCCTAACAACTTGCTTTTCGGAACAACCAGAAAAGACAATGAAACACGTATAGCAGAGTGGATTCTGAGCAACAGCTGAATAAGATCCTCCCATTAGATCTTTTTTGAAAAAAAAAAAATCTGGATTTTTATTAATGCCTTTGACGGGACTGTTTACATAAATGGAGCTGCTGTCAGGCAAGGCAAACTTTACAGCAGAAGTTATGTTAAGCAATGCTCTTGCTGGTTTCTTCCAGGGAAAATTTCTTCATATTTAATTCCACATAATAAAGAAACGGTAGATGACATTAGTTTAGGCTCAGGGGACACTCAGGAAGATAATAGCCATCATAAAATTAATGGTAATGAGGAGGAGGATGGTGACACACAAAAGAACCGTTTGACCCACACAGGACTTTCTCCCCTCCAAGGAAACTCCTTCAGTTGAGGACGGTGGTAGCTTTTTCTCAGGTTGCGATTCAGAAAAAACCAATAACTGCACGTTTTACAGGTATACACAGCAGGGCCAAGCTGCGCTCCAAATTAAAACCAGAAGGTCAAAAAGGAAAAGAGAGAGAGAGAGAGAGAGAGAAATGGCTAAGAGGCCAGAGGAACATAAATTACAGGGATTTACAAGTTTCAAAGAACTTTTAGCAATTCGCTAAGAACACATTCTGGGTTCATAATGCAGTTCAGGTCAAGCACCCATCGACCAGCGCAATAGTTCACATTTTTTAGTTCAATAGCGAAAATGAAATTGAAAACCTTCCAGTGAATACAAAGAGGAACCCCTTAAGTCTTCTAAATCCAAATGGAATTTTAAATACACAGGCTGTGGGAGGGTCCACCCTCCGTCCCTTCCTTCGAGGCAGGCAGGCAGGGGCTGTGGCTTTGAATGGCACCCCTCCCTCCCTCCCTCCCTCCCTCCAAAAAGGCAGGGTTGCATCGGAGGTGCTAAAAGTCTTGAAGCTACATTTTAATCAGTATGGCCAGCTTCATCCAACTTTGAGGTCCGTTCTTGCTGAGGTGTGCATTTCTTATTTTCATGAAAAACAAAACAACACAAAAATTGTGGGTTCAGAAAAAGCACTTTTTACAGATTTTTCAGTGGTTAAAATTACCCCCAGCAAACGTTCAAAACAAGCTGCTTATGTGGCTGCATACTTTGCGGTGTTCACAAATGTTAATTCTGAAAACCCAACCTTTGCTTCTTTTTAAGTATCTTCCAAAAATAAAGCTGCTTACAAGGAAAATTCGTATTTCTATCTTATCCTTTACTAAGTCGTATCTAACCTTGGGATATAGAAGATTATCATTAACCAAGGGATACGGGGCTATGTTGGTTATTCTACGTGTGCAATAATTGTTCTTTGTCTGACTCAAGGAAGTGGAATTTAAAATAGCCACTTAAAAATACTTTTATTGTCTTTTTGTTTGAAGACCGCAAACTGCTTCCTTACCACATAGCTGAGAGTGAGTGAAAAATAAGATTTGTTCTAGAAACAGTTGCCCATTGCTCCTCATTTCGAGAAAGACAAAACTGTTGAAAACAATTTCGCTGACCGCTTTCACGGATGAGGAACACTAGCCAGCCTCATGACTGCAGGTGAAAGAGGTCCGACATTTTTAGGAATAAAAATAAGGCCACACGTTGGGTTCCTGTAGAATCCTTCCAGAATCCCGAGAGAATCACTGGAAGAACTTTTCCGAATCTTGCATGCTAAGGAGCAGCAGAGAACAATTGGGAAAGAGACCGTTTCAAGAGGAATTTTGATTTTTTTTTTTCCTAGTTAAACCAGCCTGACTTCAGGGGGTTGAGATGTGGACTCGACAGGCTGCTTTGATCTTTAGTTTATAATACATTTCTTAACAAATGAAGGCTTGTAAGGGTTCTTGAAAAGGTCTACTCCCAAGTTAATGGAAAAGGCAACCAAAAGGCCAAATTCTTGGAAGATGCAGATATTGGGGAATAAAGCCTTATTTTATGCCTTGTATTTTATTGAAAGAAAAGCAAGATTCCTAGTTAACACCACTGCCTGTTTTAACAAAACATGGAAGGTTTACTTCTGTGTTTTTCACATGGCTGGCTTAACTACCTGCAGAAGCTCGGTGGAACTCTCTCTATACTCTCTCTTTCGTTCCTTAAACACAACGCTGGTGTGAGAGTTGTGTTCAGATTACGGGACTTCTGGTTGGGGGCTTACACACCCTTTTTGTGGCAGACTCAGGGGCAATGTTGAGTTGGCACCTTGGCGAGATACATTCAAGCTACTGCTTGTTGATACCTCCAAAATCACACTAGCTCGTTCACCAAACGTAAAGCTTCACCTTATATACAGCAATGAAACCTTTGATAGTCGACGTTTAAATATCATTAAGAGTGGGAAAAGCCATATGTGAAGAGGGTGGCTCCATCAAGGACTGGGAAAAAGGAGGGATATCCAACAAGGCAACTCTTGTGAGGAATGCTGCCATGATCTGCTGCCAGAGAAGACCACTTCTTCCTGACCTCAGAAGTAGCCACCTTCTGGAGGAGTTTTGATTGATCAGCTCTGATGGCACCTCCCATCTGTTGTTTTCATCACATTTCTTCTTCTCCTCTTTCACTTCCTCCTTCTCTCTTGGAAGGCTTATTTGAACTTTGGGGTTTTTTCAGCTCTATAGGCAGGCAGAGCCCTAACCTGTAGGAAGCTCCAGAGATATTTTATGGAACCTACACTACTGAATCCTGGCTTAATACGATGGAGAGGGTGAGGATTAAACTACTGGCTATGAAAGGGTATAGTTGGGGCTGAAGTGGACTTCCTTTAAAGCAAAATTCTTGTCAACTTAAAGGTTTTCATTTTTCTATGTTTAATGCTTTTAATGCTCTAATTGTTTCATAATTGTTGCTTTATGATGTAAGCCATCTGGAGTCTAGGACAGCGAGATGGGCATAAATAAAACAATAAAATAAAACAATAAAATAAAATAAAATAATAAAATAAAATAAAATAAATACAGGTAGTTCTTAACTTACAACAGCTCATTTAGTGACCGTTCAAAGTTACAATGAGACTGATAAAAGTGACTTGCGACCGTTTTTCATACTTACGACCCTGTGGTCACGTGATCAAAATCCAGACGCTTGGCAACGGCCTCCTATTGATCACGGTTGCCGTGTCCCTGGGCCATGGGATCCCTTTTCGCAACCTTCTGACAAGCAGGGTCAACGGGGAAGCCGGTTTCACTTAACAGTGACTTGCAGCGATTTGCTTAACGACCGTGGCAAGAATAGTCGTAAAATGGGGCGTGCCTCACATAACCAATGTCTCACTGAATGACAGAATTTTGGGGCTCAACTGCGGCCGTAAAAATAAAACCATAAAAATAAAATAAAAGTAGAAACGGGCTGGTTTGCCTTGGGTGGACGTTCTTTACCGGGTCTGCATTCCCCCCAGTAGAGTCAACCGCCTTAGGAATGCTGGGGTTAAAAAGTTCTGGGAGACCCCGAAGGAGACCACACTCAAAATCTGATAAGGGGCTCCTGCGGGGTGATCATTTGCATTGACTGACAGTTACAGGAACCCATCCTTTCCAAGTGAAAGGAACTGAGTTCCTGTAGTCTATGGTTTCTAAGAGCACAATGGGCCATTTCACCATTTAAATGCATTTGGGTGAGGTTATTTATAACTCCATAAAAAAAGAAATCCGTTCCTCCTCATGTGATGGAGCTCTGGAATGTACCTTCTCCGGCTCTCAAATTAGATCTGCATTATTTCTTTGCTACTCTATAAACAAATCCCGGGCTGTAACCGTTTAATCAGAAGGATATGTCATCTTGGGGAGGGGGGGGTCAAACTCTTTACCCATCTGTTTCTCAAAGGTTTAACACTAGAAAGGCTTCATGTTTGGGGGGTGGGTGGGTGGGGGGTGAGGAAAGGAGGACCTTTTATTTTTTTGTAGGAATATTTATCAAGTTTCCTCCCCTATAATTCGGTGGACATGCAGTTGGCTAGACCTTCAAAGGCTAAATCTTTCTCTTAAAGGAGTAATAGTGTTGGAAGGTGATCAATTTGACTTTAAAATGAAATTTTAAAAATGAATACAGAATAAATGAGTTGGAAGGGACCTTGCAGGCCTTCTAAGCCCAGCTTCCTGGTCAAGCAGGAGATCTTATGTAATTCTGGGCAATGGCTGCCAACCTCTTCTTAAATATGTAAAATTAATTTATGAGTTAATTATGTTTTCTTTGCATTACATCCTCCCTCCCTTTGGTAAATCTGACTGCAGTCCTGGGGTGACTTACTTAACAGTTACTTGCTTAGTGACAGAGGTCCCAGTCCCAATTATGGTTGTAAATTGAGGATTATCTTTAGTTCCTAAGTTGTAGTTAGGAACCTCAGCATGTTAAACAATTGCGGTAAAGACAATGCTCTCCCCTGCAATAAACTGGATTGCGTGAGATCATGATAGCAATAGCCCTTAGACTTATATACTGCTTCATAATGCTTTACAGTCAGCAATTGGGATCCTCATTTTATGACCTAGGAAGGATGGAAAGCTGAGTCAACCTTGAGCTGGTCAGGATTGAACTGCGGGCAGTGGGCAAAATTAACCAGCTATGTGGCATTCTAACCACTTCACCACGATGTATGGATGTATGGGTGGGTGGGTGGATGGATGGATGGATAGAAGGAAGGAAGGACAATAGTACTTAGATTTATATACCGCTTCACAATGGTTTACAACCAGTTCAAGTGGTTTTACAGAGTCAGCATCTTGCTCCCCCAACAATCTGGGTCCTCATTTTACTGACCTCGGAAGGATTGACGGCTATCGTTCCCACATCATGTCTAATCGTACCCTTAAATGGTGTTGTCTGATCGACTTCTTACACGTGTACGAAAGATGTATTTGCGCAAAAGAACCGGATCGAATGTATCCCTGCCTAAACTTTCACGGACCGCATCCACAGCTGCCGCTCAGCCCAGGATCCCAAATCTCAAGGACAGCCAGCCCCGTGTATGTCAGAACTAAGCTAGCAAAATGACCATAAAGGCGACACCTTTTAAACGTTGCCTAGATTGTCATCTTAATCCAATTAAAAAGAATAAACAAGCCTACATTGGAAATAGATAAACAAACTTTAAGCCAAAGGACGTATGTTAACAGATGTAAGTAAATCTAGAGCTGGAGGGTGGGGAGGGGAGGGGGTCAAAGGGGTGGGTGGAGGGAAGACTTAGGAAGAGAGGAAAAAGGCTCACTTCCCTTGGCTGTCTGTAGACCTTCTTGTTACAAATGCAGACAGATTCCTTCCCTGCAAAGATTATTCTACAGACGCCTTTTCATGTCGAGTTTAATGTGCTAATGCCATGGAAACAAAGAAGAGACCTGTAGAAGTGAATTATTTTCTGGCATCATGTGGTGGTGGTGGTCACCCTGTACTTTCTGGCGGTGAACCAGCTCTGCAGGGCCCGCAAAACATCAGGGGCGCTTCTCAGCACCTGAATGGATCACTAAGGTGAATAGATTCTGAGAGAAGAGCGCTCAGGGTTGAACGGTGGGGTCTTTGATGCTCTCTGATTTGGGTTGTTTTCTTGCAGGCGTTTCATGACCCAACTAGGTAACATCATTAGTGCTACAGGGGTTTGCAGAGAGGAGAAGGAGAAGGAGGAGGAGGAGGAGGAGATGGACTGTGTGGTCCTTTCGTGCTCTCTGAGCTTGGTGGTTTTCTTTCAGACATTTCATGACCCAACTAAGTAACATCATCAGTGCTAAATGGGTTTGCAAGAGACTGTGTGGTCCTTGGTGCTCTCTGAGTGTGGCTGTTTTTCTGCAGATATTTCATGACCTAACTAAGGAACATCATCCGTACCTGATGATGGCCATCACCATCACAGCACCATGAGCACCATCAGAGAACTGACGATGTTACCTAGTTGGGTAATGAAACATTTGCAAGAAAACAACCCAGTTCAAAGAGCCACAAGAACCCCAGAAATAAACGGATTCCTCCTTTGCATTAAATCCTTGGCCAAAACTGGATCGACTGCCTGATTAGCAAGTCCCTCTTGTCAGGTACCTTATAACAGGCTTCCTCAACCCAGGTCAAATTCACATCCCAAGTTAGGTTGAGCCAGAAAGCAGGAGGCATGACCTGGGCGAGACAGGTTCAGACCATCTCCCAAAGCAAAACTTAATAATAATAATAATAATAATAATAATAATAATAACAACAACAACAACGTTGGAAGGGACCTTGGAGGTCATCTAGTCCAACCCCCTGCTCAGGCAGGAAATCCTATACCATTTCAGACAAGTGGCTGTCCAGTCTCTTCTTAAAAGAGACATAAAACCTGGGACCCCAGGACCTAACCTAAAGGCTGGGCCCGGTCTGCGGGTTTGACTCATAGCCCAACCTGGAGTGGCTCAAGGCCCATGTTGATTCACAGGGATCTGGTTTAGAGAACCGGGGCGAAAAAACCATACAGGCAATTCTCGACTTAAGCCCAAACGCTTAGTGACTGTTTGAAGTTACGGCAGATCTACCTGGAGGCTATTTATGACCTGGATTCAAAATTCCCATGGTTGTTCCCCGCCTCCCCCCCCAGTCACCTGCCGTGAACACTGCCACATTTATTAACAATTATGTGACTTTTTGCCCCAGCTACGGCTGGCTTGGGCAAATTGGTGACCACAGTCAAACGTCAAGCACCCACCAGTTTGCTTAATGACCCCGTGCTCAGTGAACAATGGTCGCAAAAAGGTCGTAAAACGGCTCAGACCCAATTTACCCAAATGACAGACCCAATTTATGACTGCTACAACTTGGCATGGACTACGACTGGCAGGCTCCATTCTGGTCAAGGACTACTGTTGCACCTGTTTAGTGACGAATGGACACTAAAAGATGATTCACATGCACAAGTATCATAATGACAAGAACGACCCTCCCCTCATCTGGTGTCTTGCAGTGAGGACCCTCCCCTCATCTGGTGTCTTGCAGTGAGGCAGCTCCGGCACAGCCTTAGTTGAAAAGGAATCATTTCTTTAAAAGAAACAAGTGGATATTTAAAAGTACTTTCTCCAAGCCGCTCATATTAAGCTGATCTTAAAACAAGGAAAGGGTTTCCAACTGTAACGTTTGCTTCCGAGATCCGGATGCCTTTCACTTCACAAAGGGACAAAAATGGCAAAGCTGTTGGTAAATACATGCCCAATATTATGCTGACGGAGTTATAATTTGGAACACTGGGAGACAAATGGCCGGTGCATTGTAAAAAAAAAAAGAAGAATATGCGAAGGTTTTTTTCTTTCTTTGCTCTTTTTAGAAATTCCCAATGCGGCGATGCGGAGGAAACAAACGCATTTGTCATTCATGTTAATTTCATTATCGGACCCCCTTCAACTGTCCAATTTAAAATGCAAATGTGCTCAAAAGTTGCCAGCCACCACGGGGTTTACTAATTAGATCAGAGAGCAGGATGCAAGGAGCCTGCTAATTAACAGCAATACTTTTAATTAAGAAACGGCAACTCTTTTGTGAAGCCCTCAATCGGGGCTGAAGCATTTGTTCTCCTTACCCAGGATTCCCTTCAGTGCCCATCCGTGGTATCATGGGACCTTTTAAGCCGACGGATGAGTGATGAAATGGGCTAACGAATAGGGAGGGAGGGATATATTTGTGGGATAGGGGTAGTTCCCCCCCCTCAGGGAATAAAAGGAGGCTAAATCTTTTTCGGCCCCCCAAAAACTATATAAATGAAAGCTCAGATCATGAAGTTCCCACCAAATGGAGCTCCTGGCCAGGAGTTACGGAGAAGTGACCAGGCCTTGGAGAGGAGAACATTGTTGCGCATCCAAGTGGAATGTCTGTGGCGATTGTCCATCATCCAGCTCATGCTTTTCAGTGGTTTTTCTTCTTTGAAAACGTTTCGCTTCTCATCCCTGAAGCTTCTTCAGTTCGGAACGGAAGAGGCTTCTTGGATGGGAAGTGACGGGTTTTCAAGGAAAAAAACCTGAGAAAGTCCAGTTGCCTTTTGGAGAAGCATCTTTGGGACGTCCAGGTTGGATTGTAAAAACAACATTTTATGTCCCTGGACGGCCGATTCCAGAAAGGCGTATCAGAGCAAGGGTGTGCCTAGTTTGTTATACTGGTTATGGCAAATATAACCCATCTATTTTTCATCAGAATGTGACACATTAATCTGCTTTGGATGCAAAAAGTGGTGAAGGTAGTCCTCAACGTACGACAAGTTGCTTAGTGACTATTCAAAGTTACAACGGACCTATCCTGAGGGCTTCTTACAACTCGGATTTGCAGTTCTGACAGTTGTCCCTGCCCCCCCATGGTCATGTGACCCAACTTCAGACGCTCAGCAACCAGGTTGCATTTATATCATGTCATGTCACATGACCACGTTATACATTGGTTTCGTTGAAAACTGGCACCGATTACCAGTTTTCAGTCAAATGGCATGCTGGCTGAGGAATTCTGGGAGATGAAGTCCATACATGTTCAAGGCTGGGAAACACTGGGCTGAAAACTTCTAAACAGGCCTCCATACCTGGTTGTCTGGATGGTTGACAGTGAAGTAGCCCACACAGACAATGACTTCGTGAAGCAGCACTTCGCAGGTGTGGTGGGAACAGTGCCCGAGCAGGGAGCTGATGATGTGCCGAAATGCCAGGGAGAGACCTTCAGCGCCAACCACAGACTGGAGGGAAAGGAGAGAAATCTTAGAGGCATCTTCTACAAACATCCGACTGAATCCAAGGATTGATGTGAAGTCTTGTTTTTTTAAAATAGGTTAAGTCTGTTTGGGGCCTATTCTCCATTTGAGGGGGGGGATTTCTACCTAATGTGCCCCCAAAAAGAAGTTATGGATGGTGTGGGCAATTGGGGAAGATCTTGTCAATAACAAGAGGACTTGGTATCTGAGATGGCATTGGATTCCCAAATTAAGAATCTGTAAAATCAAGAAACAGAAGAGAATCCTGTCAAGTCCAAGTCCAGGTGAAGTCAAACCAAGTCAAGTCAAGTCAAGCCAAGTCAGGTCAAGTGAAGACAAGTGAAGACAAGTGAAGACAAGCCAAGCCAAGTCAGGTCAAGTGAAGACAAGTGAAGACAAGTCAAATCACATCTTTATTATAGTCTTAAACGAGCACTCCTTTCAATATATAGATTCCCTTTTCAACCCAACATTCCTTAAATGGTTTGATTGAAAATCTACCCACAGATTATAAAAGAGCTTCCTACCCCACAGCTTAATCAAAGCCATTTATTACTATTGGAAGAGGGTTCATTCCCAAAGCTATTTTCCAGTGGGAATAAAATCAGTATTAATCAAGGACAAAAAGCATGTTGAATTTCAGATAGGGGCAACTAAACAGACAGGCAAATATGTATGTGTGCGCTGAACACAAGCTGAGATCAATTGATGTTCTCATCCAGGCCACTCTGGTTTGTTTTAATGAAGCCCAAACAGATGCAACTCAAATACACTGGGGTTTACTCCTGCCCTTGTCTCTTTTCCCCTTCTTGGGACGGTCCTGCTATGAGCAATTTCAAATCCCTCTGTGGCAAGGAGTGACTCCATGAAGCTAGAGTGCAATACTTTTGCTTGCCCTTCCTATCAGCTCATTAAATCAACACACTCTACCACTGAAGCTGGGTTCCTACTACTTGATAGCTTTGAACACTCTGTGCAGTTGGTCCGTCCCTGGTCTTTTGAGACCTGGCTATGTCTCCGTAGTTAGGTAGGTTATTGGCCTGGCTGCTTTTCAACGGCCAATCAAGTCAAGTGTACAGGCTGACACAACCTCCCAGTGACGGATGGGCTGCAACTGCCTCTGTAAACTTGCCCAGACCGTCTTTTCTCTCTCCAGACGTTTGCAAGGACAGGGAGTGCATGCTCATTCTGCCCCCGTTTGCACGACTCCAAATGTATTCCCCCCCCCCGTCACCCACTTGCAAAGAGCAACTCTTTAAAATGTCATTGTTTGTCAAGTTATAAGCAAAGGCAAAAAACCCTGGCTAGCTGAGGAGTTTAATGTGTCTTGGATGTGGGAGGAGGAAAAACGGGCAGGCAGGTTACGGCAGAGGGATTCTGGATAAGGCGGCTTTATCGGTGCAGCCCGGAGGCTCTATTTAATAAACATGTCATCCAGAAAAAGCGATGTGGAGTCAGAGGGGAGAAGGGAGGCAGGAGACAGGGACATCAAAGCCTGTCCACTTGGAGGGAGCAGCAGCCTCTTGGTGGGAAAAGAGCCACTGGGAGCACATGGTTGGCTCTGGGTTGTTTATTTGGTGGACGATGGGTTAAAAATGTATGGAGAAGAGCGGACTAAGGCTAGCCCCAAATTCATCTGGTGACTGGGGATGGCAAGTCATTTGATTCCTACTGTACTTACTGGCAGGAGGAGGAGGAGGAGGAGGAGGAGGTGGTGAAGAAGAAGAAGAAGAAGAAGAAGAAGAAGATGAGGAGGAGGAGGAAAGAAGGAAAAGGAGAAGAAGGGAGAAGGAGAAGAAGGTGGTGGAAGTTCTCAAACTTTCCTCTCTCATCAGTCTGACTTTTCTTCCTCGTATGGGTGTCTAAGTTGGCACTCTTTTCCTCATCCCTCCTCTTTTTTTTATTTTTTATTTTTTACCTTTTCTGTCATCTGTTTAGCTTACAAGCCAGGCCAGAAGAGACTCTTTGATAGTTTAGACTCACTTTTGGCTAGATGCCTCCAAGATGCCACAAAGCTGTCCAAGCCTAGCTGAAATCTAGTGAAAGACTTGGCACAGCTGTGCCACGATGCCCCTAAGGGCGGTGGGGGGGGAGGAATGCTATGCCCTCTGCCCCTCCCTGATCATTTACTACTGGAGATGATGTGTCAACATTTTCTTGGATGGAGTCCTTTCCCCCAACAGACGAAGTGCTCTGTGTTTATAGCCTCCTCCGATAACAAGTGGCCTCAGGGCACCAAAGATTGTATATAAACATTAACATTCTGGTTTGTTTCCCCCCTTCTCTGAGGAACGGCACAACCGCTTTGAATGGTGGTTCAGTATCCTGCACTGCTTCTTCCTGACGCCTTCCCGCTGCTTCGATGCTCAAGATAAATGGATGATATCCTGAGAAATGTTGCCACTGACATATTCTTTTCCTGTTGCCTACTTTTTTTGTGCTGGAGCATTTCGGACCGTAAATGCACGACCATCACTTTTTAAATAAATTTAAAAAAAAACAACAACAAAAAACGAAGAGGGGAAAGCGATCGACGGTTGAATTTGAAGAAATGCAGATGCTCTTTTATTCGGTGAAAATAAAGCATCCAGCTGGATCAGGGTCTCCGGGGAGAGATAGAGAAGAGAGGATTCTTGCAACTGAAAATCAAATGGCTTTTAAGAAAGCAACTCTTCTGAACTCAATGGGACCTTGACTTACCACTCTAAGGCAGTGTTTCTCAACCTTGACAATTTGAAGGCATGTGGACTTCAACTCCCAGAAACCTTCAAATTGTCAAGGTTGAGAAACACTGCTCTAAGGGAACACGGTAATTAAGGTCATTAGCAATGATGATCATAAAGTGGGTCACCAGGTGACTGGATCTGATTTTGTAACTTTTTTTTTCAGAGTCCAACTTGATTCAGATCGTGGCCGAGGTTTGTGGAAATGAGGAAATTGTAGCTCAGAGAAACCCCGGATAGCTGTGGTGGTTCTCAAGAACCAGAGTGGGCCACGCTTTGCCAATCGGTTAGAAGAGGCAGTGCAGAATTGTCACACATGCACAAACAGAGAAGAGCAGCCAACCAGCAACTTGTGCGCTCGGGACGAAGCCTACCTGGAAAGCGGACAGATCCAGCAGAGCGAAGCTGTTGAAGAAGCGCAAACTCTGGAGAGCGACTTGCAGGGTGTTGGCTGTGAAGCTCTCTTTGGGACTGGCCGCATTCAGCTCCACGAAGGTGCCGTGGAAGAGAACGCAGTAGAGCATGTGCAAAACGCCCACCAGATCCGTAGCCTTGAAAGCCGCCGTCAGCCCGGTGGGATCCGGATGGGTCTCGGCAAAGATGCTTCCGGACCTGTCAAAGAAAAGAGTGCAAGAGCCACCTGTTATTTATTTATTTATTAAATTGATTACACCTCTCCGTCTCGCTATCCAAGCGCGGCTGTTGGTGACGGTCAAGCTTATGTCTCAGAAACACAACAGAGAGGTGAGAAGGGACAGTGGGGCCCAAAGCTAAACGAAGACACGCCAGCCGAATGTTTCTGCGCTAGAATTCCAGCTGTCGCAAGCAGTCTGGCCAAGAGTGAGGCTTCCCGGGAGTTCTAGTTCAGTAGTGCTCGGAGATAATTTGCCAAAATAGCCGTTTGGGCTTCGGAAACAAGGGAAAAAAGGATGGCCCCCCGCACCCCTCCACAAAAGGCAATTTTAGTAAATAAGTGAATTTTGTGTGTGTGTGTGTGTGTGTGTGTGTGTGTGTGTGTGTGCGCAGTCATGTGACCAGAGGGGGAGGGGACATCAGTCAGATGGGGAAGTCCGTTCTAACTTTGAGCGGATGCTAAGCAACCGGTCGTAATTTGAGGACTAGCTGTCGGTCAGCTATGCTCACAATACAGGTAGTCCCCTATTTAGTGACCATTCAAAGTGCTGCTAAGTGTGAAAAACGGTCCTAAGTCACTTTTTTTCAGTGCCGTTGTAACTGTGAGCAGCCGCTGAACAAACAGTTGTAAATTGAGGACCACCTGAATTTCCGCCCGCAGTTTGCAGCAAGGGCTGAATGCGACTCTTGGGCAGCAGAAGGCAGCACCACCCGATCCCCAGCCGCTCCTTCCCTTTTACTGGCCACCAAGCAGCCAAACCAGACATTAACTTAATTACTGCAATAAAATGCAACACAAAGAAGTCTATATCCCTCGCTATCCTTTTGACCTGACCTTTCTTTTTCTCTTTTCTGTGCAAGGGGGGGGGGGAGAAAACCCGTCCCAGATTCCATCAATGGAGAGCCAACACTGTTCCACCTCTGGTTTGCTTCCTGGCAGGGCTCAACCTGTAGGTATGCGAGTGCTTTGTAAGCCCCTGATTAGTGGGGTGAGCCTTTTCTGCCCCCTCGCCACTTCCCAAGGACCTGTCATTTACCGTCATTCTATTTTATAGGCATCATCACAAAAGTGTTATCAGATTGGATTGTGAAACCATTTCGGAATGTTCCGACTTCATCAATCCTTAGGCCGGGCTCAGGAAGAAATTACAAGCCGCCAGGGCTGGCCTGCCTTGTATAATTCATCACATATATTTTTTCTGTAATAAGAAACTAAATTCTTTTAACTTCACGGAGATTTGGGAAACGGGTTTCTGCAGGGGATGCAAGTTTAGCAACCCAGGGGCTAATGAGAAATGGTGAGAAGCTGCAAAACTCTTCTTGAAGGCTCCCAACACCATTGCATGTGGAGGCAGCCAAAATTCTGATTTATTCTTTCAGGATTCGGTGGGTGCTTGGAGTTAAAAGAATTAAGAAGGCTGAAGCATACGTGGAAAAGAAGAGAAGCAGGAATGACGTTTTTGAAGGGCAAGACTTATTTTGCAGATCTACAGATGGGTGGATGTATGTATGTATGTATGTATGTATGTATGTATGTATGGATGGATGGAGATATCTTATAATTGTTCCAATGAGCTTAGAGCAGGGGTCCTCAATCTTGGCAACTTTAGCTGGCTGAGGAATTCTGGGAGTTAAAGTCCACAAGTCTTAAAGTGGCCAAGATTGAGGGACCCTGGCTTAGAGCAGTGTTTCTCAACCTGAGCCATTTGAAAATGGGTGGACTTCAACTCCCAGAATTCTCCAGCCAGCATGCCATCTCAATTCTGGGAGTTGCAGTCCCCAATTTCTGGGCGTTGACGTCCACATCTTAAAGTTGCTGAGGTTGAGAGACACTTGCTTAGGCATGGCTTTCCCTGGGACATTTACAACCTCGGCTTGCAACCTGTTCGAAGGGACTCACAACAGGTCCTCGCACATGTGACTATTGCAGCATTCATATGACTAAAATTCAGGCGCTGGCATGTATTGAGAATGGTTGCAAAATCCCAGGGTCACCTCCTGATCCCCATTTGTGACCTTCCCAGCCGTCTTCGGACTTCAGCCATTCTGAGGCTGGCTGGGGAATTCTGGGAGTTGCACTCCACCCCTCTTCAAGCTGCCAAGGTTTCCAAACGCTGGCCTGGGGTCTTTGTTCCCCACCGTTTCTGTCTTGGTCAGGGTGCCTGGGGCAGACAGACACACGCCCAGGAGACCTGAGTCTCTTCTAACCTTTCATTCCAGACATACCTTTCAAGGCAAATATTTCTACAGTGGCTTAAGGGGTCGGGTTTCAGGGCTGGGGGGCCAGGAGATTGGCGCTTGCAAAAAAGGGAAAAGGGGCATCGTCTGTGATAAACGACAGCTGCAATACTTGCCTGCCACTGACAGTGAAACACAGTTGACACATCCCGTGCAAGACCGCAGTGGAGTTCTGCAACAAAGCCGCTGTTTTGGGTGTTTCGTCAATTGGGCCTTGGATGGAGAGGAAGCAGCAACTCAGCTTATCTATTAATCCAATGTTCACCATGTAGCTAGCAGAGGGAGAGAGGGAGGGAGGGAGGGAGAGGGGGAAAAAAGGAAAAAAACAAATGCTATCAAGGCAGGCTGTATTCTTGTTCTATGGATCAATCTTCACCCATTAATAAATCATCCCCACCAACAACATCACCTCCTCCTCCTCCTCCTCCTCCTCCTTCTTCTTCATCATCATCATCCCAAATCAATTCATTGCTAAATGAAGGCTTTATTTAAGGTAATGAACCATAATCAACCATGCTGGTCCAAACAACGCTGACAGATAGAAGCTTTTCAGATTCTCAGTGAAAGACGGCAACTGGCCCAAAAGTCACCCAGTCAGTTTCCCTCACTTAAGGAGGACTAGAACTCCCTAGTCTAGCATTTTAATAATTACCACTGGCTCTCATTCATTCATTCATTCATTCATTCATTCATTCATTCATTCATTCCCATGTGTGCATACAAACATATTTACAGTAATTTAGTTTAAGAGAATCAGTGTGCTATAATGGTGAAGGCACCAGGCTAGTAAGCAGGAGACAGGGAGTTCTAGTTCTGCCTTAGGTACAAAAGCTGGCTGGGTGACTTTGGGCCAGTCCTTCTCGCTCAGCCCAACCCACCTCACAGGGTTGTCTTTGTGGGGAAAACAGGAAAAGAAAGGAGTATTGGGTATGTTCGCCACCTTGAGTAACTTATAAAAACAACAAAGGTGGGATTAAACGGTCTTTAAAACAGTGGTACTTTCCAAAAGAGTTGGGACAACAACTCAAGAATACAAAAACAGAATGACCAATGGAATTCTGGACACTGTAGTCCCAACCTTTCTGGATGGCAGAAGCAAGGTTGGAAAATTAGAACATCTGATCGGATTCTTACCTGATAAGGTCTTGTATCCTATTGTTAAAAACTTCAGCTTGGGAGGTCTTGTTTTTTATTTCTTGAATCAATTTTGGCGCACAAATTTGGTTATTAGTGTTAGGTACGTCGGACATCAGAGAGCCAAACACCACAGCCAGGATCCTGAGCACCCCAGTTATTAGACCTTCAAAGACTTGCTTGTTAATTGCTCTCCCTGAGGTTGCATTGTGATCATCTGGGATGTATACCTAGACACAAGCACAATGCAACGCAGAATAAATACACCCCAAAGTAGGTATCATACTCTCCATTGTTTTGCCAGCAAATTAGACCTCATCCTTAAATTATAACTTTCAAAACAACAAAGCATTTTGTTCCCCACTATTTATTTTTGGCTTTTGATAGTTAAAATATCCTTTGCTTAATAAAGGTTATCTGAACGTTATCTGCTCTTTGCAGTCTTTTTGTTTATCCGGTGTTCTGCGATTAAGCTAAATTAGCTTGACTTGACTCTTAACAACTCTCTCTAGGTGTACGGGTTACACCTAGAAACAATTCAGCTCAAGGTGATCAGGAGAGGGCTACAAATTTCCATGCAAAATTTCTCTTTAAGCTGATCTCATGGAATGGGATCTGTTCGAATTCATGTTCTTGGATGAATAAGATGGGGAATTTTCTTGTGTTTCCAAGTACCTTATTTTAACAGTTCTGTTAGAGAATTTTAATTTCTCTGTTGGTGAAAAAATAAATCAGAAGCTCTCACAGTTGACTGCATTTAGCTGATTCAAAAATAACCTTTTTATATTATATCAAAATATTTACAATACCATACATTCTTCTTTACAGCAACATAGCTTAACGAAGACTTCTTACAGAGAAATACAGAGACAAACCTGAGACTGGAAATCCAGCTCCTAACTCAATACCCTTTTTGCACAGACTTAGTAGCACTTTCTTCACATTGGCTGACTGAGTTACCACATGACTCTTCTTGCTCATGAATATTCCAACAAAATCCTACTCAATGTCTGCATTCAATTAAATGCACTGAGAGGGCATCTTATTGGCTCGCCTCCAAAGATGCTCAAGGATTAAATCAATCCAAGAAATAATAATAATAATAATCAGGATTAAAGTCAGGATTCATTTTTCCCTCTCTTCGGGTTGGTTGGCCTTCCCTCTTAGAAAAGGTTAATCCACAACTTATGACCACAGCCCGAAATTTCTGTTCCTAAATGAGACAGGGGATAAGTGTGCTCTGCCCCATTTTACCACCTTTCATGCCACAGTTGTTAAGCGAATCTTGGCTTCCTCCATTGACGTGTCTTGTCAGAAGATTGCAAAAGGGGATCACAGGACCCCAGGACACATAAACATGAGTCAGTTGCCAAGTGTCTGGATTCTGATCACGTGACTCTGGGGATGCTGCAATGGGTGCTAAGTGTGAAAGGTGGTCACTTTTTTCAGTGCCATTGTAACCTCAGTCACTAAACAAGCTGTTGTGAGGTCAAGGACTGCCTGCATTCTCTTCAACCTGGCTTATTCAGTACTGCTTTGATTATGAAATGGGCAGTGAGGCTTTTTAGGCATGGCTGAAGTTCTGGAAAGGGTTTCTTCAAATGGAGCTGTCCAGCTTGAAGCTGCTGCTGAATCTAGACTTAAGATTAGAAGCCTAATTCTAGTATTGAGGGAGGTTAAGCCTAGACCTTCGAGGATGTTAAGCCTAGATTTTTAGGTTAGCATCTGCTCACGTGGAGCGTAGAGGAACCATGGTTTGGAAAATCAGTTGCCATATGATTGGCATGGCTTAAGTATAAAAAAAAGGAGGCACATCCTACGTAGAGTTGTATCTAGAAGGCTTTTGAATGCTACAAAACAAGTTCAGGGTAACTCTCTCTTAAATTTGGGCTCATAATTTGAAGACGGGCCCAGTTACGCCTTTTGTTAAGCAAAATGTCCTGGGCATCCTGGCTGTTTATCCAGCTTTGGTTTCAGAAGAACAGAATGAAAGATTTGGAAAGGGCCTTCCAGGTGTTCTAGTCCAAACTCTTGCTTAAGTAGGGGGACCCTATAACCATTTCAGGCAAATGGCTGTCCAATCTCTTCTTGAAAACCTCCAGTGTTGGAGCATCTACAATTTCTGGAGACAAGTTGTTCCACGGATTAATTGTTCTCACAGTCAGGAAATTTCTCCTCCTCCTCCTGGCTCAACCAGTGGAAACAGACCGAGGAGAGATGAACAGGAAAGATGTACTTCAGTGATGCTTTGATTCCAAAAACAAAACAAAACAAAACAAACCCCACCAATTTTGCATCCTAAAATTGGCGATGGCCTCGGTGGATTTAGAAGGGGACAAATGAATTCAGATGGGAACATCAATGGCCTTTTCAACGGCAACCAAACATGGCAGCTAAACGGAAGTTGTATGCCACTGAATGTTTATTATTTTTGGTCCTAGCTTCACACCCTTTATAATGTTGACCTGCCTGTCTGGGTTTTTTTTGGAATGTGATCTCCCGCATGACTCTTAGAGCCCAGGGATCTCCCTCTGAGAAATGCAGTACACCTGGGGCTCTCTAATAGGTAGGAATGTCCTTTGCCGATCTCATGATGATTGCTTTAATATCATTTCCTGACAGTCTGATGTACTTTAAAACAGTGATTATACTAATCAGGAAAAATAAATAATGTCTCAGCTTTAGGTTCTCCATTAACCTAAAGTAGGTGGTCCAACCAGGAACGACGCAGGGGAACTGTCACAGGGGGCATCCAGGACACATAACTTTGCATTTTCAACTCAAACCTGATCGAAAAAAAGCCAATTTCACCACGATTTCACCAGGAAACCTGTCTCTGTTTTAACTGCACAAGAGTGAGCTGGATTGTAAAATGCAGCTATTGCGTAGTTAGCACTGTATCCCTCTCGAGGGAATAGGGTAACACTCGGAGACAAAAACAAAACAAAACAACATGCACGTTTTTTTACATTATTGATTAGCTCTGTGCCTGGAGTTAGTACTTAAAATTCACTGTCATTGTCTGTTGCTGGGGACAAGCCAAGTTGGGAAGTGAGAAGAAGACTTTGGCGCCTCCCAGGGAGAATGAATATACTCCTTACGTACAGGGATGCCGAACTGCGGAGTAGGCAAGCTGAAACTACCTGAAAACTTAGAAGGAGATCTGGTTACTTCCAGTTAATTTAGGCAAAGTGGAGCAATTCCTGATGGGTGACTTGGATTGTCTAGTTGCATGGATGGGTAGTTCTTCGAAGGCACGCACCCCTTCGACAAAACAAGTAAAATCTGTAGGCCCTTTGAGCTACTTCCTTCAAAGGTCAACAGTTCTTCTGCTCAACCCTGAGTACAGATGGTCCTTGACTTACAATCATTTGCTTAGTGCAGGAGTAGGCAACCTCGGCTCTTTTATGACTCATGGACTTCAACACCCAGAATTCCTTTCTGGGAATTGAAATCCATGAGTCGTAAAAAAGCCGAGGTTGCCTACCCCTGGCTTAGTGCACCAGCTCTGAAAAAAGCGACTTATGACTTAAGATCACTGCAACGTCCCCATGATCAGGTGATCGAAATTTGGGTGCTTGGCAACTGACTCATATTTATGACGGTTGTGGTATCCCATTTTGCGACCTTCTGACAAGCAAAGTCAATGGGGAAGCCGGATCCGCTTAGCGACCGTGTGACTAACTTAACCACTGCAGCAATTCGCTTAGCAAATGTGGCGAAAAAGGTCATCAAATGGGGCGAACTTCGCTGAACAACTGCCTTGCTTAGCAACGGAAACTTGATGCTATATCCGTTAAGTCGAGGATCCACCTATAACAAAACCAGCCTGTGGAAAAAGCACAATAGAGTTTGGTTGGACAAAGCTAGCTCCAATCAACACAGAAGGGGGATGGTTCGGGTTAGGGTTGGTGAAGGCCACTCATCATGGGGACTGGAGGCTAAAGCATATAAGGAACGGCTGCTGGAATTGAGTATGTCTAGTTTAACGAAGAGAAGGACGAGAGGGGGGACAGGATACGGTAGCAGTGCTCCAATATCTCAGGAGCTGCCTCAAAGAAGAGGGAGTCAAGCTATTCTCCAAAGCAGCAAAGGCAGGACAAGAAGCAACAGGTGGAAACCGATCAAAGAGAGAAGCAACTTAGAACTAAGGAGAAACTTCCTGACAGTTAGAACAATTAACCAGTGGAACAACCTGCCTCCAGAAGCGGTGAATGCTCCAACACTGGAAGTTTTTAAGAAGAGCCTGGACAGCCATTTGTCTGGAATGGTCTAGGGTTTCCTGCCTGAGCAGGGGGTTGGACTAGAAGACCTCCAATGTCCCTTCCAACTTCTTCTTCTTCTTCTTCTTCTTCTTCTTCTTCTTCTTCTTCTTCTTCTTCTTCTTCTTCTTCTTCTTCTTCTTCTTCTTCTTCTTCTTCTTCTTCTTCTTCTTCTTCTTCTTCCTCCTATTATTATTATTATTACTATTACTATTACTATTACTATTACTATTACTATTACTATTATTATTATTATTATTATTATTATTATTATCATCTCTTTAAGCTGCATCCAAGGAGAAAGTCTTCCATATAGTGAACAAGTTGAGGAAAGGACCACGGTTGGAGGGTTAAATGTCTTTGGAGATTCTCCATCATCCAGGTCATGGTTGTCCCAAAGGTGCTTTCCCAGAAGACAATGGACTTTCTTGGTGTTTTTCTTTGAAAATGTTTCACTTCTCTTCCAATAAGCTTTTTCAGAACTGAAGAAACTTCTTGGATGAGAAATGAAATGTTCTCAAAGTAAAAAACGAAGAAGGTCCAGTTGCCTTCTGGAAAAGCACCTTTGGGACAGTTGGAAGGTTCCTGGAGGCTGGAAGAGGCTCCTTGTTTTGGGGAAACAGATGCTGTCTGGGACCGGTCTTGTACAGAACCTGGGCGTTCTTTGATCTCGATAGTAAACAGGAAGAGCCTCTTATAGGAATTAGGAGGAGAAAGTTTCAGCAGCTTTTGTATTAATTTCGTGTTATCACATTCTTTCTTTCCCTGTATCTTTCAGGGGCTCCTCCTTGGATGCCCTCCTCTTTTAGGAAGTAGGAAAGCAGAAAACAATGACTTATTTTGAACAGGACTCCTGTGCAGGGGAGAAACACATTCTTTTGGCGTTAGCGTGAACCAACCTGTCGAAAGAAGGAAACCGCGAGCGAAAGGAAAATCCTCACCCATTTCGTGTCCTGGTTTTAAAGACTGATTTTTTAAAAAAACAACAACAGCAGCAGCAGCAACAACAACAAAAAACCAAAAAAAAAAACCACCAGGCTCCAAAGTAGCCACCCATCCCAAATCTGTTGCACTGTAACCCCCATCATCCCCAGCCGATGGGAGCTCCGACACATCTGTAAGATGCCCCATTTGAAAAAGGCTGGCCGGGAAGCTCCTTGCCGAGATGAGCTGCTAGTCTGCCCTTTTCCAGATGTGACTCTGTTTCAAATCCGCGAGGACGAAGTTCCAGGATCCAAAAGTTGTTTTTTCTTTTCTTTTCTTTTCTTTTCTTTTCTTTTCTTTTCTTTCTTTCTTTCTTTCTTTCTTTCTTTCTTTCTTTCTTTCTTTCTTTCTTTCTTTCTTTCTTTCTTTCTTTCTTTCTTTCTTTTTAAAAAAAGCAAGATCTGGAACAAACGAGTATCCTGAGCTTGCAACATCTGGAATAAACATATGTATCCCCACGCTTAAGCCCTGCGGGGGAATTTATGACAGATGGAAGCGCCGAGCAGGCTTTCTTTAAAAAATAATAATAAATACATCTCAGCTTTATGTGTTTAAGAATCTGAAGGCTGCTACCACAGATAATATTTTGTGACTTTCTTCTTAAAAGCCCAATCTGTGGCGTCTAAGTCAGATGCCCTCGGGGGACGTCTTGTACACCTTAGGCTGTTATCTCCCATCCCGGTGTGTGTCGGACCCCCCCTTTCTCTCCCCTCCCCAATTGTCATAATCAGAGGGACTCCTGCAGTGTCTGCAGACACAAAGGCCCCAGGCTTGTCTGAACAGAAACCTATTTGTGGAAAATGGGCACTTTGGAAGAGGGAGAATGCGCTCCTTTCTTTGCACAAAGGGGAACAATTAAAAGAGGGGGGTGGGAGACGCTCCGGCAGGTGGGTGGTCTTCCTGAGGTCAGGGTTGAGGCCAAGAGACCCTCGTGGTGGAAGGAAAGATAAAGCCAGTGGTCTTACCTGGCTGGGCGGTGGCAGGGAGGATTTAAGACAGAACTTTTAGCTCCCGGCTCTGCAGAATTTGTGTGTGTCACGCTGTGTGTCTGCTGCATGTGTGTGTATTTGTGTGTGTGTGTGTAGGGGGAGCAAAGGGCTGGGCTAATGACTATTAAAGCAAGCGAGGTGCCTCAAAACACTTAAGCATGACTCTGATTATAAAGCAAAATTTCCACAATGGATTTATGCCAGAAATTTAGCACTTAACACGCTAGCTCTGGCGTTAATTTTTTTTTCACCCCGGCCTACCTCACAGGATGGTTGTGAGGATGAAAGTAAGGATGGTGGGCAAAGCTCCTTGTCAGAATAAGAAAAGGAAGAGATGAATCAACGGGCAATTGATTATAAGTAATCCTCGGCTTACCGTAATTCATTTAGTGACCATTTGAACTTAAAACGGCCACTGCAAAAGAGTGACTTATGACCATTTTTCAGACTTATGACCATGGCAGCATTCTCATGGTGACATGATCAAAATTCAGACACTTGGCAACTGACTCGTATTTATGACGGTTGCAGCGTCCCGGGGGTCACGCGATCCCCTTTTGCCCCCCTTCGGGTAAGCAAAGCCAGATTCACTTAACGACGATGGCAAGAAACGTCATGAAATGGGGCCAATTTCACTTAAGATCGGTGCCAGAAAGTTTCTGCTTCTCCAAATCAGCCCCAGGGACTTAAAAGGAGGAAAGCCATCTTGGTTCACCCCCAGTTTGGGCTGACCTCATGTCTTGTGTGTAAAAGCCATGAAAAAGTGAGGTTCCCGATCCCTTTTTTTTTATTCATTTTGATTCCTGGCTTAGAAGGGGAAAAAAAGGGAAGGAAGCAACTGGCAGGGTGGAGTGGGGGGGGGAAGGGCTGAGAAGAGGGGAGGAAACTCCTAAGTAGCTGAAAAACACCTCCGACTCAGCTTCAGAAGCAGCTCAGGTTCCTCTCCTTCTTATTTTTCCAGCCCATTTAGAAATCCTCCTTTGATCTATTTGAGAGGGCCCGATTAAGAAATTAATCTCGCAGGGCCCACCGAGGTTATTTCAGCACACAAAAGAAGGAGCTCTCCGACACCGCGCCTGTTCTTTCTCCAGCCAACTTAAGGCAACCCACCCCTTAAAAATAACCTTGGAGTTTTTTTTAATTATTATTTTCAAGGTGCTTTGCCCAAAACATTTACAGGAGGTGTTTGGATGGGCAGGGGGGGAGCAAGAAACCCCCTTTGCAAAAAGTCGAAAAAATAGCCACGTTTGCTTCAGACCCCATCGTAAAAGTTGATGGCCGGCAGGTGAAGCTTGCAATTCCCAAGCGGAAGCACCCTCCTCTCCTGCAACGGTGGGATTGTTGCGTGCAATTTGGAAGGGGCGGGGGGGGGAGGAGAAAAACCCATCTATTTGAATCAGCTTGGTGATAATATCTAGTGCAAAAAATAAGAGCAATTCAGCCTCTCGGCTTTCACGGATTTGTTCCAAGCGTGAATGGCAGTTCTGAGAAAAAAAAAGAAAAAAAAAAGCCTGGCACATGTGCTGGGATGCTTTCTAAGGGAAGGCTGGAGGGAGAAATATTTTTTTGCATTTGAGTAGCAAAAGCTTTAACTCCTGTACGGGTCTTGTGGGGGACCTGTCCATCAAATACTGGAGAATAGGCGCTAATACGCACACACCTGTAAACTCTGCAAGACATTTCTCACAGAATCTGGGACAGAGGGAACACAACGTGTGGAGTTATTTGGAGTCCACCTTGAAGGATGGCTTCACAAACCCCCTTGCTAAAGAGGGCAGCGTATCAGAAGGGAAAAGGCCTATAATGTAAAATTGATGGGGGTGGGTGGGTGGGTGGGTGGGGAGGTTTGGAGCTGCCCAACTCACGGCCAGCTGGCCACCTCTGAACTGGGTTAACCTCTTTTTCAAGATAGAGAAAGGGAACTTGCCATAGACGGGCCTTTCCTTCGCCGGATGGAGACAAAGGGAAGAGAATTTAGCCAAAGACCCTCACTTGGAATAATTCTGCCTCCTCCTGGCTGTGCCAAGATTTAAAAAAAAAATATACGGTATCAATTTTTGGGGGGAGAGGAGGGGAAACAGGAGCCAAGAAAGAGAATGCACCGTTGATTAGGAGTGGTTGAGTAACACCGCCGAGGAGAGAACGGCAGAGCGTTGGCATCAAAATGAATCAAAAGTTCAAGGATTCTTTCAACGGTCGTAAGTCCCTTTTCTTCCATGCTGTTGTAACTTTGTACGGTCTCTAGGAAAGTGGTAGTAAGCCAGGCATTACCTCTATATACCCTTTTTCAGGGCTGGCATCAGATTTTAGAGAATTATCGGGGCTCCCTTCTTGAAAGCTAGAATCCTGCAAAAAGGGGAGGTTCCAAACTCTACGGTTAGTCGTCGACTTACGAGCACAACTGAGCCCAAACTTTCTGTCATTAAGTGAGACATTTGTTAAGTGAGTTTGGCCCCATTGCATGACCTTCCTTGCTGCAGTTGTTAAATGCATCACTGCAGTTGATAAGTTGGTAACCCAGTTAAGTGAATCTGGCTTCCCCCACTGATTTGCTCGTCAGGAAGTCGCCAAAGAGGATCACGTGACCTTGGGACACGGCAACGGTCGTAACTGCGAGCCCGTAGCCCAGCCTCTGAATTCTGATAACATGATCATGGGGATGCCGCAAAAGTTGTAAGTGTGCAAAATGGTCCTAAGGCACTTTTTTCAGTGCTGCTGTAACTTTGATGGGTCACTAAATGAACTGTTGTTAAGTTGAGGATTAGCTGTATTGTGGTTTCCTACAAACCAGAGTCCTAGAGGGTATTTTGTATAGGCAAATTCCTTCGGGAGACAAATTGGAAAGAAACAGAGGACAAGGGACCACTGAGAAGCAGAATGTACAAGCTATCTTCAGATTCCATTTGTGTGCTACATGGTGTGCTCCCCCCCCCCGGAGGACCCACACTTAAGCGTTTATCAATTGCCCTATGGTTCTTTGGCTCAAACAGGGGCAGCGTGAATTATTTATGGCGCGTACACAACTTTTCAATTAACCAACCGCTTGCCTCTTGAAAACACACACCCACCATTTATAAGTAGCAATTCCAGACTAAATATCTCATGATGAGCGGGTCACTATGAATTAAAAATGAGCTCCTGATGAAATATTTAATGACAACTAAAATGAAGGGGGAAGTCAAAGATTTTTTTTTCTTCCATTAAAACCTATCTGTTCGGTAAATTTGACTTGCAAAACCTGCTCGGAGGTGCATTAAGGTACGCAATTTTAGCTTTTTGAGAATAGCATTGCGTAGAATGCCAAACTGCGCTAACCTAGTAGAATCAGCGTGAATCTTAGAAAAATCGGAACGGTTGATCTGCAGCTCATCTCTGCCCATTTAACATTTTTGATATTTTCAATATATTATCTATTCGAGTCTATTTCAAATCCTTGTCATCCAGAAGTGAAGAACTAAAGATGGTAAAAAGTGGAGGGAAGAGAAAGAGAACAGGTAGACACATAAGAGGAAAAAGTGCTTCTCTCTTATTTTTTTTTCTGGACTGGCATATTTTTATTCAGATTACAAGCCTCAGGGAAAGTTCTACCATCATTGCTACTGCTACTGACTGGGTGCTCAGGACCACCCCTGAAGTAGAACATCCAAAGTTGGAGACGTAATTTTGGGGGAAATGCATCCCCTTCCAAAATCGATTAAACTCAAACCCAGTTTAAACCCAGATTTAAAAATCCGTTTTGTTCCGCCAGGTGATTTTGCAGCGTTGGGATGCTAATAGCAATAATTCAAATTTGAAACTTTTACCTACCATTAATTGGTGCATCAACAGATCCGTTAAAAAAATAATCTTGTTGCTGAAGAGAACGTAAGTGCAGTTTTCCACACAGTTATTGCAGGCCAGATAATAGGCGCTGATGGTATTACAGAGGGATCTAGGAGATAAAGTGAAATTTTAATCACATTAAGAAGACAAAAAAGTCAGGCAGGACCATATATCTATAATATGAAATGCTTTGTATTATTATTATTATTATTATTATTATTATTATTATTATTATTATTATTACTATTTTACCAATAACTCAAGACAGTGAACATATCCAACACACAAAACATAAACGCTGAAGTTTCTCAAATAACTTTTCTGTGTAGGATATAGGACAAAGTAGGAAGTAGCTATGGATACCCACCGAACAATATCTGCTCATTTATGTTAGCAAATAGTTTTGCAAACCCCATCAAAGTAATTATTTTCCCATTCATGTTTAAGAATGTTTACAAGAAATCTAATATTAGAGAGGGAGCTGATCACTGGCCAAGCTCCTTTCAAGATCACCAGGGAACCAAAAAGATAAAAACCACTTTTCTGTCCAATGGATGATGCCCAGTTGGGAATAGTTTAGGAGAGAAAACTGTATTTGCAAACAAGGTTGGAGAAGGCCTAAAGTGAGGAAACCAGGAAGCAGAGCTCCTTAGACCCAAAGCAAGAGGGATTCCTTCCCCTGGAATCTCTGGGGATCCATTTACGCTTCTTAAGAGTGTGGAAAGAAAACAAAGAAAGCTATTTGTAGGAAGCTCTTCCACAGGACTTCACCGGGAGTCAGATGGCAGTCAAGCACAATAAAATCAGCTTATTACTGGTCAACCATGCAGTCCTTCTGCAAACTTTATTTATTTTTGATTTCAGGTATATTTTAGGAAAGACATTCTAATCTGCGCTCTCTGGATGGAGCAGTTTAGAGTGCCTGTAATTCTCAGAAAAATCAGGAATCCCGTAGCACTTTTTTCTGATAAGTATGTTTTATTAAAGGCCATTATGCTTTCAGCTCATGAAGCTTATGCCTTTTAATAACATTTATCATTTGGGAAAGGTGCTACCAGATACTTGATCTTTTCCCCCCCACCACCACTGGAGAATAACGTGGCTCTCTTCCTCCTGGAATTTTCAGGTTGGCAACTTGGGGGGGGGGGTGCAAAAAGGGCCACCAGTTTTTTTTTTTTGGCTGAAAAGGTGAATCTAATACAATATATCGAATTGGTGTAGTCTTCCGGGTCTTCTCTCAAATCTTTTGAAATTCCTAATGCTGGAGACTGAGAGGATTAAACATAGAAGAAGGGAAGGCAAGGGGTTTACCCCGGCATCTTCATCCATTATCCTTAATTTTTACATGCTACATAGCATCACAGCTCACTTGGGACTCCATGCCAGCTCCAAACTCACTCATTGTCAAGCGTAATTCTTGTCCACCAAGCATACACAATAGGTCCCAGGGACAGGTAAGTTTAAGGACTGCCTTTGATTTAAAAAAATAAATGGAAGGACTATGTATCACCTGATGGCTTTTTGCAGCCAGGCAAAAGGGTCCTGGAGGCTCTCTGTTTTAATCTCACTGGGACTAAGGAGATTTGTCTGTTTGTTTATGGGATCTTAGGTTACCATAGTCTATTTGGAGTTTGTGAATTGGTAAGGGGAATGGTTAAATAACATTCTGCATCTATGACAACTTGCTACAAGCGTAAACCTTGGTTGCCGTAAGAGAAATAGCCATCGAGATTTTTGTAGGAAGACCAACCTTTGTTTCACCAAATTAGGGTTTTAACTATTGGATATTGCCTTTTAAGTGTTGGCCCCTGTTCTCTCCTCAACCTGTTTTAACTGGTCTGGTTGCTATTGGTAAAAACGGTGTTATCACCAGCCCTACAAGGGGGTCCACTGGAGAAAGATTTTACCCTTTAGGATTGGAGCCAGATCAGCTCAAAGATGTAACATGGGATGTTTTTTATAATGGCTCTGCATATATAATGGTACAACAGCTAGCACTGATGGTGTTGCCTAGTTGGGTAATGAAATGTCTTCAGCAAAAACAAACCAAGCTCAGAGAGCACCAAGGATCCCCTCAGTTCAACCCTGAGCTGCAAATATTCTCTCCTATTGACTTTATAATGTTTTTTTCCAATGTCTCAATAGGTTGACTTGGATTTATAGATACATACACACGTACATACTATAGTTTGATTTGAATATAACATTAGAGAGTTTAAACTTGGAAGTTAAGAAATATGTAAAATAGTTATTAACATGTTCAGTGAGTATTAAGTTGTTGATTCAATATAATAATTATATCAGCACTCTCTTTGATGTCCTGGACCTGAATTGACATCAATATATCCTGCATATAATCAATACTTGTATCTGGGATAGTTTATTTTCAGTCAATTAGCAAAAACTACAAATCAATCAAGCTATGAAATTTGCTAATAAAGAAGGTATTCTCTCGACCAAACATACTTATAAATTTAAAACAGATAAATGACATTTAAAACTAATTATGTCTATCTTTTTTAAATCAAGAATTGAACTCCCCATTATACACACACACACATTTTTTAGATTGCTAATAAAGAATAAAGGGAGAACTGGAATAGCTATTTCGAGCTTCTTAACTCTCTTCAGCCAGACATAGAGTTAAGAAGCTCGAAATAGCTATTCCAGTTCTCCCTTTATTCTTTGTTAGCAATCTAAAAAATGTATATGTAAATGATGTCGCAGTTGGAGACTGCTACCTGTGGATGGCTCTAGAATCTAGACTGAGCTGATACAGGCAAAAGAAAGAAAGAAAAAAGAAAAAGATTTCTTTCTCCCATATTTGGGCCGACACGGTGCATCAAACACACTCAAGGTGTGTGTGTGTGTGTGTGTGTATGTTATTCGGGTTTTCTCCCGTATAAAATTGGAAGTGTCTTGGCGACGTTTTGATGAAGTCCCAACACCAGCCTGAAGATGACGAATGGGACTTCATCGAAACGTTGCCAAGATACTTCCAATTTTACGCGGGAGAAAACCTGAATAACCAAAGAGGTTTTATCATGTTTCTTTAAAATATCAGCTGATATTTTATTCTAGAAAACAGAGGATACTTAAGACTTAATTTGACGAAACAACATTCCTGAATTTGTGGTTTTTCCCACTGATTTTTCTCCTCTGGGATTATAATGTGAGAGTTGGGGAGGTTTCCGACATTTGAAGAACCACCAGACAGAAAAAGATTCGATATAAACGAGTAAAGTGATGCCATTTATTTTTATTTAGTTTTCAGGACAACATGGTGGGATTTGAGAATCTGGCTTGGGGTGGGCTGGTGGATTCACAAGAGAGAAAGGGTGATATAAGCTTGTTAATGGCTATAATTAGAAAGAATTTAGAAAGATTCCTGGCACAAGTCCAGTTATGCTGCTTTTGAAGGTTCAGATGTGCAAATGTCAGGAGGGAGTGAGCCCCAGGAGGTTGGATGTGTTAAATGGGAGATTTAAGTCAGTAAAACTAATTTCTTTATTTTAATCTTATTTAAAAAAAAAACGACAGCTGTCAACTGTCACCACTTTTTTTTTTTTCAAAGTCTCCCAGACAAGCATCAAATGGTTGATGTTTTCAAGCCGGTTTATTGTTTTAACTTGTGATATACCCACTTGACAAAAGTCCTTTTGCAATTTGGCTGGTTAAGGGGAACTATTATTACTTTATTATTATTTTAAAATTTCCTCCCAACTTCATTCCGCCCAAATGCCCCCAGAAGAAGGAGAGAGAGGAAAAAAAAAAGATTACGATGGCACCTAACACAGTTGCTCGGGGATTGCTACGGAATTAAACCAAGCTTGAGCATTACTAAATCAGCTTTAAGAGCTGATGGCACAGCATTTGACTGGACAGTTTTGCGTTGATCATAAATCCCAATAAAACTGCTTAATTTTCTTTAAGAGGTGCTGTATTGAAATTAACTGGAAAAATAAATCATGCCGGGTTTATACGTATCGCACTATTTAGCAAATAAAAATGATCTCTTGAATAAAAATCCAGTCACTGATGGAACATCTTCGGAAAGCAGTCTTCAGATTTTGAGCCCACCAATGGGCACCCAGGATGCCAAATCTAATTTGTGCCTTAGTTTTCAAAGCCTCTGCTCGGCTTTTTTTCTTGCTGGAGAGAGATTTATAAATCTGCCGATTTTATTCTATTGCACAGATAAATTCTTGCCTTCATTTATGTAACAGTTAAAGGTGAGACGTTTAACATTTGCAAACCATTCTTCAA
Organism: Bothrops alternatus; assembly: GCA_034064705.1. Classification (NCBI taxonomy): domain Eukaryota; kingdom Metazoa; phylum Chordata; class Lepidosauria; order Squamata; family Viperidae; genus Bothrops; species Bothrops alternatus. The sequence goes on from JARGCV010000613.1 coordinate 463,045, forward strand.
AAAAATTCTGTTTATTTATTTTTAAATAAAGATATCTAATGAAAGAAATAATCCCTTCAGCTTCTCCAGCACAGAAGGAAGCTTTGATCCAACAGGGTTACACAGAATTTAGAGTATTTGGTTGTATTTAGAGAAACTAAGTTCAAATATTTGCGCAGCTCTAAAACTTAATTTTTTTTTTTTAGGGTTTGAAGGGTGTTCTGGGAATAACATTCAGCTCCTGAAGGAAACATTGGAAATGAATTAAAAACAAACACATTTGCTTGATCCCTATACTAAATCACTTCTGTTTTTTCTTAAACCAGGGGTCTTCAGACTTGGAGTTGAAGTCCACAAGTCATAAAAGGGCCAAGTTTGAAGACCCCTGTCCTAAACGAATAGACTGCAAGGCACTTATTTATCGAAAAGCACAAAACTAACATAAGGGAACAAGTGGAAAGAAGAGTTTACGATTGCTAGCAGCACATACAGAGTTTGCACTTCCCCAATAATTGGTTTCTGATTGATTATTGATTTCTACAGAGGACCAGATCCTACATTATGAACCAGCCATGGTTGCAATAACTTCAGTGATCTAAAATTTGCTGTGCTTGCAAAAAAAAAATCCCGTGCAGGTTTGTACTGAAAGGCTGCATTTTTGGGTGAAGTGCCGATGAGCTTTTTAAAAGTCACAAAGTGGGTCCCTGACAACATTTAGCTATGATTAATTGCATGCTTGTCCTAAACTCGCAGTCAAGGACCCACGCCAAAAGGCCGTACGGAGGTTTTGAGCTCACACAAAGAACTCTCTATATGCCCAATCCAAAGGGCTGTTTGCAGCTTCCTTTTTTCACTTCCTCTTTTTTCTTTTTGCACTTGCTCCTGACTTATTCGAAACGCTCCAGATAATATCTCAGGATACCTGCATTTCTTCTGGTGGAGTTAGAAAGAAAGAAAGAAAGAGAAGGAAAGAGAAAAAAAAGAAGGAAAGAGAAAAAAGAAGGAAAGAGAAAAAAGAAAGAAAGAAAGAAAGAAAGAAAGAAAGAAAGAAAGAAAGAAAGAAAGAAAGAAAGAAAGAAAGAAAGAAAGAGCGACAGGTACGGGGAACATCTGTAGCTTCTGCAGACTCTATGGTGGGAATGAAAAAGATTTTAGCCTGTTTCCCATTTGTGTTTTAGCAACTGAAAAGGGCAAAGAAAGAGGGTTAAGCTCTATAGAAACACTGAATCAAACCAAGCTTAGAGACTTTTCCACTTTTCTAACGTCTGTCCTTTGAGATCCCAAAGGTGCTTTTCAAAAAAGCAACTGGACTTTCTTGGGGGGGGGGTTCCCCCTTGAAAATGTTTCGCTTCTCATCCAAGAAGCTTCTTCAGTTGTAAAGATTGTAAAATCAAGCAGAGTGACAGACAGGAGGACCTGCTTTACCTGATTTCAAAGAACAGACATAATACTAGTAAGCTTTGGAAAGGCTAGTTGTTATGGTTCCGGCTAATGAAACACTTCAAAGAACTTCCAGGCATGTCAACGCTGCAAATACTGTATATTCTTGCTTTGACACTAGTGTTCCTCTTGAAGGCCTGGTGCTCAGAGGCTCTTTGCCCGGCCTCTTGAAAATGCATATCCAGGATGTCTTCCAATATTGTCCCTGGGACAATATTGGAAGACATCTGAAATACCATCTATTGAAGAATGGACATTAAAAGTTGCAAACTTGGTGGAAATGGCTAAGATATCTTCATACTTGAAGAACCACTCAAATGAAGAATTCATGATGGATTGGAGAAAATGGATAGACTATATACAAAAGAAATATCAATTAAAGGAACTATACTCGATATATAGTTAAATAGTTATATAAGAGTAGTCTAGTGGGGTTTCTTGCGTTCTTACTCTGTATTCACTCTGGGAAGCCGGGGGGGGGGGAGGAGGGAGGGAGTTAATAAATGTTATATTATGCTTTCTCAACTGCATTTGGGGGTGATATGAGATTATGTTTTTAGGTAGTAAAAGATTGCTCGGGTGGCCTCTGGGTGGCCCCACATTGGAGGAAAGAGGAAGGAGGAGTGAAGGTTGAGGTATGTAGGAAGAGGGTAAGAGGGTGAAGATAGGGGATAGAGGTGGGCGGAGGGGAGATGTAGAGAAAGGAGAAAGCAGGTAGTAGATGGAAAGAGGAGGGGGAAGTTTAGGTGTAGGAGGATGTGGGGGGGTACTGAGCAGTTATTTAAATGTTTGGTAAATGTGTTATATGATTGTTATCAGTTGAGTTATTATTATTCTTTTTTTGTAAAAAAAATTTTTGTAAAATTTAATAAAAATATTTAAAAAAAAAAAAGAAAATGCATATCCAGGCAGAGAAAGGGTCACTGCTGAAGCAGAACGGCTCTGAAAACTTTGCAAAGTCCTTGTTTTGCTCACAGTTGTTAGTTTTAATTTCACCTAATTTCTGAGTTTTGTCACTGAGTCGGGAGGAGAGGAGACCTCCAGAAACAGTAGCAAAACACCTGGACGAGGATTCACATAGACTCTGGAAGTGGATTGCTCAGGCCCACACGATTTTTACAACATTACAATCCGAGCAGCTGTAGAGATCCATGGATGGAGTTGACTTAGATAATGTTTCCATTGTTCCTGCAAGGGAGTGATTGACACCTTGGGTTCTAGCATAAGACAGATGGTTCTTTAGCGTACTTGAGAAGCTGAGAATACCGGGTGGGTGTTACCAAGTGGGTTAGGGTAAGAAAATACTGTCTTATTTAGGGCTTCAATCTATCTATCATGGAGGTTTGACTCCTTGAGTAGAAGAGAAGCACACAAGACTTCGGACATGTTGTTTTGAGCCAGCTCTACCTTGCTGGTAAAACTTCTGAAGGACACAGCCATAAAAAAAAATCTCTATAAATCATCCAGCAGATGGACAGCTAAGAAAACTACAGCCAGGTAGAAAAGGAGCCATGAATTTATTGACTGGTCTAAAACTGGCAAAGCAGCATCAGACTTACTTCAAAGGGATTCTTGAAATGGAATTCAGGTTGATGGATGTTGTTGCAACTTGAAGGACTTGCTCCAGAGCGGAAAACCCACCAGCCATGTGGAAGGCGACCTGATCGGCCACGTTCTGGAGAGGAGGACACAAAAGGAAGAGTGAGAATATCAATGGGGCCTTGCTTTGAAGCAGGGCATCAATTCGTTGGTTGAAGGCTACCATTCCCACATTCCCTGGAAGAGACCAAGAGGGAAATTGGTGCATCTTCAATGCTGGATCATTAGCATTTGCATGGCTAATTAGAAAAAGGTTTAGAATTGACACAGGACTCGGGACAGATTCACACCCTAAACTGTCATGACTCTGGTTGGGTTGAGCCTAAATCTCCGTGGTTTGAAAACCATGATTAATGGTTTAGTAGGATGAATGAACTCAGCCAACAGTTGTGGATGCAATGCACCATGGCTGTGCAAACCACAGACTAGCATGATGGGAGCTACCTCTGGGGTGATGCGATTCCAGAGGCCAGGAGTCATGACAGAGAAGGCATGCGTCTTTGCTCCCACAAGAAGACCACACTTAACAGAAGAGACTAGGAGCATAATTACTCTACTGGAAACTGGGTAGGCAGAAACAATTGGAGATAGAATTAATTATTTGGGTTTCTGTATTTTCAGACCAAAAATATTTAGAAGAGGAATATCTACATACAGTAGCTGAAGAAAATGCACTGATGGTTTGGCGGGCAAGAGAAACAGAAAGAAGAATCGTCCAGGCCAGGATATTTTGCTACCCCTTGTCTCCAATGACCCTTCTAATTCAACTGGTCAAGGTCCCACTTTACAAAAAAAAAAAAACCTGGTTTAATGCTAAGATTGGTCAGCAGAGGTCAGCAGCATGGCAGCAGCAAAGCTTCAGCAATGGACATGATTTCAGAGTGAGGAAGTCAAGGTATCAAACTACTAACTATCTAGTTCACCACTGAATTCTGTGGGGCTTGACAGACCCCCCCCCCCAAAAAGCAACACCAAGGCTTGTGGCTCATGAGAAAACTCCATTTCCAAAAAGTCTCCGTTGTTACAGAAGAGAATATTTGTAGCTCAGGGCTGAACTGTGGGATCCTGGTTGCTCTCTGCTGTTTTTATGCAGACGTTTCATTATCCAGCTAGGTAACATCATCATACCTAATAATCACAAGCACCATCAACACCATCAGAGCACTGGTGATGCTATGTAGTAGTAGTAGTAGTAGTAGTAGTAGTAGTAGTAGTAGTAGTAGTAGTAAAGTTGGAAGGGACCTTGGAGATCATCTAGTCCAACCCTCTGCTCAGGCAAGAAACCCTATGCCATTTCAGACAAATGGCTGTTCATTCTCTTCTTAAAAACTTCCAGTGTTGGAGCATTCACTGCTTCTGGAGGCAGGTTGTTCCACTGGTTAATTGTTCTCACTGTCAGGAAGTTTCTCCTTAGTTCTAGGTTGCTTCTCTCCTTGATTAGTTTCCATCGGTTGCTTCTTGTCCTGCCTTCCGGCGCTCTGGAAAATAGCTTGACTCCCTCTTCTTTGGGGCAGCCCCTGAGATATTGGAGCACTGCTATCATGTCCCCCCTCGCCCTTCTCTTCGTTAAACTAGACATACCCAATGCCAGCAACCGTTCCTTATATGTTTTAGCTTCCAGTCCCCTAATCTTCTTTGTTGCGCTTCTCTGTACTCTTTCTAAGTCTCAGCATCTTTTTTACATTGTGGTGACCAAAACTGGATGCAGGATTTCAAGTGTGGCCTTACGAAGGCCTTGTAAAGTGGTATTAACACTTCATGTGATCTTGATTCTATCCCTCTGTTAGTTGGGTAATGCAAGAAAACAACCAAGCTCAGAGAGCAACCAGGACCCCACAGGACTACCGAAATCTAAAGGAAATAGAGGAAGCAACAGACGGAAATAACTCCATCAACCAAGCTCCCTGCTCCAACACACCTTGACTTGAAGCCATCCTGTGTTCGTCTACTTGGAAATAACTCTAAAGCAGGGGTTCTCAACCTTGGCAACTTTAAGACTTGTGGACTTCAATTCCCAGAATTCCTCAGCCAGAATTCTGGGAGTTGAAGTCCACAATTCTTAAAGTTGCCAAGGTTGAGAACCCCTGCTAACTGAACGAGGAACTGTACAATTTGTATCCTAAATTGTATGAACAAGGACTTAGAGAGGCAGACTGAAAGCCAAAGGGCCAAACAGATGAACATCAGACAAACCAGAAGGATCTAAAGGAAGATTTTTAAAGCAGGGGTGTCCCAACTTTGACAATTTTAAGACCTGTGGACTTCAACTCCCAGAATTCCCCAGCCAGCATAGCTTTCTCAGTTTTCAGAATCTTTTTTTTTTAAAAAAATGAAAAACACATCCTCTTTCCTAACACACCCTCCTAGGACTAAAAAGGTACTCAGATTATTCTTGGCAGGGATCCTAGACTAGCAATGTTGTAAATAAAACCAGAGACAACCCTGCCCCCCCCATCCTCACATACACACAAAACTAATTATCCTGTTTCTGTGCCAAGGGGGAAAAAAAGAGTCTAACTTGATGCTTAAAATAAGCATGGAGACTGATGGATATTCAGTCTTTTTTTTCCCCTCCTTCCCCAAAGAATAAAGAGGTAAGATTAAAAAAAAAACTAAAAAAAACCCAATGGAGCAAAATTTTGATTCCTCTCCTTCAACCTGGCCAAGCCCGAGATACAAGCTGGACGTTGGCAGGAGGGAGCTGAAAATATTTTGCAGGAAAACAAGTTCCTTTAATTGCTTGGCCTGACTGGTTCAGAGTTATTAAAAGTAATCCTCAATGTACAACAGTTCATTTAGTGACCGTTCAAAGTTACAACGGCACCGGAAAATGTGAGTTATGACCGTTTTTCACGCTTGTGACCGTTGCGGCACGACCCCACGGTCATGCGATCAAAATTCAGACGCTTGGCAACCGATTCGTATTTATGACGGTCGTAGCATCCCGGGGGTGGGGGTGGGGTGTCACGTGATCCCCCTTTGCGACCTTCTGACAAACAAAGTCAACGGAGAAGCCACTTTCACGTAACAATTGTGACTTACTTCACAACTGCCGTGATCCACTTAGCCACTGTGGCAAGAAAAGGGGACAAAACTCCCTTAACCAATGTCTCGCTTTGCAAGGGAAATTTGGGGCTCGGTTGTGGCCGTTTGTTGAGGACCCCTCGTATTAGCAGCAGCAGGAAGAGCAGCGACTCCGTTTCCTAAGCCAGGATGAGGAGACCCACAGAGGCCGCCTCTGAGTAAGCTCTGTTAAGATCCCCATCCCAAAAGTCTCTTAAATTAAGAACCCAAAACTAAGGAGAAATTCCCTGGCAGGTACAACCATTAACCAATGGAACTCCTTGCCTCTTGAAGTTGTGGGTGCTCCATCACTGGAGGTTTTTAAGAAGAGACTGGACGACCATTTGTCTGAAAAGATATAGGGTTGGACTAGAAGACCTCCAAGGTCCCTTCCAGATCTTTTATTCTGTTTGTTGTCTTTGTTATTCTGTTATTCTGTATGAAAGGGTCTCCTGCTAGAATAGGGGGTTGGACTAGAAGACCTCCAAGGTCCCTTCCAACTCTTCCCCCCCCCATTATTCTGAATTCTGCTTCAAGCTTTAGATTGCAATAGTGGAAAGCCAGCTGCTCTGAAAAATTATAACCCACGCCGGGGACCGACCAACAGACCGGCCGAAAGCCCCACGCTGAAGATCTGACAATGTGCAGATTCTAATGTAAATAGCTGAGCCGGACTCTGCAACCCACCCAGCCGACATTCCCGACTGTCTCTGTACTGCGATAAACACTGTCTGCCTGCCGGCAGTCGCCCCCCCCCAAGCCCCCCATTCCAAAGTTACGACAAACACTGGGCTGAAATGTAAATACCTGACCTCGGGACCACGGTCTTTTTTTTTTTTTTTTTGGAAAGAGAAATGAAATGGAACCCCAAAATTGTTGCTTGATGTGTAAAAATTCCCCAGGGTTAGCGGTCAAGGAGGGAAGAGACTCAGAGAGCCATTTGCAATGCTTGCAAAAATTGGCAGAGCAGGCCACGGAGTTTGGTCACTGAGTGGAGATTAAAATAGAAGTGGGAATTTCAAGGGTATTTCTCCCTCCCCCCCTTTTTTTTCTGAAGTCAAGCCAATAAAGGAAGCGTTTTCTCTATCTTTTGGAAAAGAAGGAAGGGATATGGGCTAGGAAGGGATATGTCAAGCGACTTTTTCTACTTTTTGGACATATTTACTATAACCTGTAAATCTTAAGAGGTCTTACTATTAATCTGCAATTAACTTCCCTGCACATACATTACACTTATTTTTAAATTAAGAAGAATTACCCAGATAGTTGTTTTAGCACTTCACCACATTTTGCTTCATGGTTCTGGACTGAAAGTATATCACGATCACAATTGTGATCGAGTTGGAAGGGACCTTGGAGGTCTTCTAGTCCAACCCCCTGCTCAGGCAGGAAACCCTATACCAGTTCAGACAAATGGCTGTCCAGTCTCTTCTTAAAAACGTCCAGTGTTGGAGCAGTCATATGAAGCACATGCTTTGGGTAAAATGTGTACAGAAATGCAGATCTTTTAGCTGCGTGAATCATGCCCAAACTCTGGGAAGAATATCGGAGTCATTAGGTTGACTTGGGCGAGGATAAAAACGGAATGAATGAACGAGCAAATAAAATCTTGCAAAGCAAGACGAACCGAGCGGCTTCACAGCTTTTACCATGGGGGGAATATGGGAATTCAACAAACTCATGAACGCACGCAGGAAAATGGACCAGGGAGCAGAAATAGCCTAGTTTCTCTGAGCTGAGTTGGGCTGAGATGGAGGGACTGGCTCAGAGTCACCCAGTTGGCTTTCACGGCTACGGCGGAACTAGAATTCACCGTCTCCCGGTTCCTTCACTACCAAACTGGCTCTGTCACTTACTCAGACATTTTCAGCAAGCACTCCCGGGCTTGTACCGATTGTGTTCTTTCCATTTTAAGAAAAGGCTAAGAGGGACAGGTTTTGAGTATGTGAGAGAGATCACATACTCCCCAGGTGCAATGCCTTGTCTAACTCCCCCCCCCCCATTAGCAAAGTTAAATCAATGTAAGCAGCTTTTCTGCAATGACAGCTCCCCCCTCCCGGCTTTGTTGTAGCATTGGGGGTCTCGGTTTATTTCTCTCTCTCTCTCTCTCTCTCTCTCTCTCTCTCTCTCTCTCTCTCTCTCTCTCTCTCTCTCTTTTATGCTCCCAGGGGAAATTCAATTAACAGTCTCCCTCTCCTCCTCTCCGTCAGGAGAAGTGACACTATCAAGATCCTTCTCACAGCCTCCCCCCCTCCTGACAAGCAAGCTGTGTCTACGGATTTCTTGACTCAAGATTTAACAAGAGAATGACAGCCGGCTTCTGGAAATGACTATGGATGCTCTGTTTCAGAAACAGCATGGCAGCTGTGGAAATCAATCTCCCCTGGCCCTATTGATTAGGACAGACAGAAATAATGATACTTCAGGGGTGGCAGACAAATGCTTAGGGAAAGGATGGAGGAGGAGTAGGGGGGAGAAGTAGGGGAGGAGGAGGAGGAAGAGGAAAAGGAACAGGAGGAGCAGGAGGAGGAAGAGAAGGAGAAGGAAGAGGAGAAGGAAGAGAAGGAGAAGGAGGGAAGGAGGGAAAGAGGAGGAACAGGAGGAGGAAGGAGAAGTGGAGGAAAAGGAGGGAAGGAGGAGAGGAAGGAGGAGGAGGAGGAGGAGGAAGAGGAAAAGGAACAGGAGGAGGAAGGAGAAGGAAGAGGACGAGGAGAAGGAGAAGGAGGGAAGGAGAAGATGTAGAGAAGGAGGAGGAAGAGAAGAAGGAGGAGGAAAAGGAAGAGAAGGAGGAGGAAGAGGACGAAGAGACTTCTGTCGTCCACATGGAAGTCTGAAAGGTCCTCTTTGGGGAGAAAGGCCTGAAGTCATGCTAAGACACAACGGAAGACATTCCAAGCTTCCACGAAAGAGAAACCTAGCTTGTTCGGGGCTTCCTATTTGGAAGAAGCAAACCGAACATCTCTGTCATGCATCATACAAACAAAGAAAGCAGCTTCTCTGGTTTATTTAGTTCAGTGTTTCTCAACTTCAGCCAAGTTCACCAAGATGGGTGGACTTCAGCTCCCAGAACACCCTGTTTAAAGACCCACTGAATCTTAATCCAGCGCCAGCTTCCCCCAACCTGGTAGGAATGAAACTGGTGAGACAGGAACTAGCCTGGAGAATACTGTTAGGTCAACATAGCCCAGGGACCTCCCAAGATTTTGCAGGACGTCTTTCTACGGCAATGTTTCTCAACCTTGACCATTTTAAGGCATGTGGACTTCAACTCCCAGAATTCCACAGCCAGCAACTCTGGGAGTTGAAGTCCACATGCCTTAAAATGGTCAAGGTTGAGAAACACTGCGAGTCAACGACCAAGTACACAGAAAGAAAAATGTTATCCTATCAAACCTAGAGTTATAGGATGCGGTTATTGAGAGCGCTTCATTTTGGTCTTCAGTGAAGTCATTCATCCAGCCTTCTTGGCACTGAGTAAAAAACAACTCTTGACAAAAAGAATTCAGAGTCCACCGAGCCATGGGTTGGACTACACATCCCATCTTTCTGGTCAGAACTGGGGCATGATGGGAGCTGTGCCACAAGGCAGCTGCAGGTTATCAAATGGATGGAAGAGTTTCATGGGCTGGGGAGGGGGTTATTTTCAGAAAGATCTTTTGTTCCCAGTATTTTTTATTTACTTATTGCAACGGATTAAAACTTTGGTGAGATTTATTTTTGTCACTGGATATAAGAATTTTCCTTTTGAGCTTGTGATTTATTTTTTTACTGTATGTAACACCCGATTGATTTTTTTTTTCCCCTGGTCCCAAGTTGTTAATTTATTCAGCCTATTTAGACTGGAAAAAATAGGCTGTAATTTTGTTTTGTTTTTTCAAAAGGAGGTCAATAGGATTATTCACTGATGTTTTTTGCTCTCTGCATTCACTACCTAATGTCTCCCTGTAATAGTACAACTTGTGGCGAATTTGCGAAGAAAATTCAATAAACGTTTGTTTAGGTTACTGTATTACGACACAATTAGCAATGGTGTAATTACAGAAAGAATCAGAAATACAATCTATGCTACTTCCAACTGTACGACTAAAAGACAGATATCTACCGGCGATAAGGGAGAAAATACAGGTTTGATTAAACCACAGGCTTGTTTTAAAAAACATTTAAAGTTCATGTTTATAGCAATCCCTGGGAAAATCCATATCTATTTTTCTATTAGCTGATGGATATCAATGCTAGTAACAAGAATCTATGTTTTCCTGTTAAAATATATACACACCCTCGCCTTACAGGGGCCAATTAAGAACAGATATTTGTAATATTGTACATATGTTTGCTTATCCTAATCCACCCTGAGGCCTAAAGAACAGTTTGTCTTCTGTATACGATTTAAATTATTTATACTAAAGCCATGGTCCTATTACAGGGTCAGCTCTATCACAATAAACCTTTGAGTTACAGAAGTGTTGCAAGCTGCATAAAATTTGGGTTTCGTTTGCTTTTTTTAAAAAAAACAAAAAAACAAAAAAAACCCTCTTCCCGGTTGAAACCAAATGGTAGGTTTTTAACCGGCGATATAATTTAATCCACTTTAAACCGTTTTATTCCACTGGCTACTTTGGGCAGATGGCATAAAAATATTTCAAGGATTATGGAGAATGAAAAGAAACTTCATTAATGATAAAAAAAATTGAAGAGAACATTCAGAAGAAGGGAAACAATATTTTTAAAGCCAGTTTCTTGCATGAGATTCCGTGGGAAAGATGGTTTGTTCAAATCAAGATGGGGAATTCTTCCTCCTCCTCCTCCTCCCTTCTCCTCCTTCTCTTCCTCCTCCTTCCACTTCCTTCTCCTCTTCTTCTTTCCTTCTCCTCCCTCTTCTTCTTTCTTCCTTTCCTCCTCCTGCTCTTCCTCCTTCCACTTCCTTCTCCTCTTCTTTCCTCCTCCTCCTCCTTCCACTTCCTTCTCCTCTTCCTCTTCTTCTTTCCTCCTCCTGCTCTTCCTCCCCCTTTCTCCTCCTCCTCCTTCCACTTCCTTCTCCTCTTCTTCTTTCCTCTTCCTCTTCTTTCCTCCTCCTCCCTCTTCCTCATCTTCTTTCCTCCTCCTCCTCCTTCCTCTTCTTCTTTCCTCCTCCTTCCCCTTTTTTCCTCCTCCTGCCTCCTCCTCCTTCCCCTCCTTCTACTTCCTTCTCTTCTTCTTTCCTCCTCTTCCTCTTCTTTCCTCCTCCTCCCTCTTCTTCTTTCCTCCTCCCTTCTCCTCCTCCTCCTTCCTCTCCCTCCTCCACAGAAGTTGGCTTTAACCTCATGTAGAAAGCCACAGGTGGGCTATTAAGTAAATTTGACCAGGACACCCATAACCCTGCACGATTCAACTCCAAACCCGTTTCCCTCCCCCAGAAATCTCCCAATGAGCTGCATCAAGGCCTCCTTTTGCGGAGAAGAACCGGGCAAGAGGACCTTCGGACGGATGTCGCCTAACCCGAATCTCTCAGCCAGATTGTTCCGAGGCAACATGTTTATTTTTCTTCCACCGCTTGGTGATATTCGCATTTCAATGAACCCAAACGGAGGCTGGCTTTGCCAGAATCTGATATTGTACCACATTACACTCGGCGGCACGGGTCAGGAAGCATTTCGCCTCCTAACCTCCACCGGCTTATAAACTTTGGCAGATTTGAACTCACTTAGGAAGAGTTGTGTGTGACATCCTGCAGCAGCCTGGCTGGATATTTTTTTTAAAAAGAGGCTCCATAATTAGAGGGAGGGCAGAAGAATTCCTGCTCAAATCTATCTTGTTTAAATTCTGTTTACTTGCAGTAATGGCACACACGTCAGGAAAAGTGGCTGATAAGCTGCGCAAAGTTGATCTTATTCTCCTGATACTCAAAACCCATTTTTTAAAAATTCATTTTTCAATCAACAGACAGAGGAACTGTTCAAGTCAACCAACGTGAAGCTGGTTTTAAGGGGGGGGTGGGGGGAGGGGGAGGAGAGGACAGCGGTTTTGTTTTAAGGTGTTAAGGATTCTCACAACAGTGTTGTGAAAGATCGCAAAGACTTTAGGGGAAATAAATTAAAATTGGATGGAAAAAGGTTGTAGGGGATAGGTTTTCCAGGACGATTCCTTCTCTTTCCAAAGTGAATAGGAAAGCTTCCTCCTCAATCCATCATTTTGAAAGCGACGAAGGGCTGCGTCTCCTGGACTGCGATTTTAATTAAGCAAAATCCTCATTCCAATGATGATTTCAGACTGGTAATGATCTTGCTTATAGGACCATTTCAAAAGGACATTTTTAGAGAAAAGTGCTGGCCGTCTTAAAAATTAGACCTCCGTTTAAACGTAATTGTACTGCACATTTTATGTCATGCGATAGAACCAGCCTTTTACTGGTTCATCAGTTTTAGCCTGCTAGTAATTTGCTTTAATGCAATTTCATAAAAAAAAACCTTACTGTGGAAAAAGATAAAGAACTCTCAGTTGTAAAATAAAAATCAGAAAATACAGGCAATAAAATTGAAAAGCTGATAGAGAATATATTGAATATGTAAAATTCTGGCATTTAGGTGTCAGACTCAGCAAATGCTGTTCAGAGCTTGATGTACTGATTTTGGAAAGGCAATTAATTTAATTATTAGGGGGCGAAATGGAATAAAATACCGTTCATCTCCATATCTGGCATTAAAGAGTTTGCAGTGTTGATCTAATGATGAAAACGTCAGAAGCAGCTATAGCGTGTTAAATTTGTGAAAGACATAAAAGAGCAATGCATTTAAAGGAAAAATTAATTTTATCACATTAATCTAATTAACATCAACTGGATACAAACAGCATTTTCCCTATACTTATAGTCAAGAGTATTTTAAAGCAACATTGGGAAAGAAGTACAAAATGGCACATCGGCCTAGTTTAGCTTTTTAATCTTTTCCGTTCATTAACCCCACAATTTCAAATATCTTCAGCGTAAGAAGAAATATTCAGAATTTGACTATGCTTCTCCTGAATGTTGCCTTATTTGTGGCTTATGGCAAAGTGGAAATCCAGCCCCTGTGGCTTGCAAACTATGGTTTATGGCCTTGAACCAAGCCACCACGAAGATCTAAGAAACTCAAAAGATTTATCAATCTTGAGCCAAGATTGTATATACAGAAGGAATTACACCTGCATCAAAGGATACGACCTAATTTGGCACTGAGCAGTAAAAGTGACCTTACCTCTTTTTCCAGGATCCGGGAAATCTCTCCCAAAATCCTATCCAGAGTGGAGATTTTGGTACCATCTTGAATCTGAAGCTGCTTCTGCAAATCTTTCACCAGTCGTTGTAGCCTTTCGTATTACCGAAAGGAAAAAAGAGAAAAAAAAGGAGGGGGAAAGAGGAGGAAATAGCATTCAGAACTGGGAAAGTTACATCCCAGTAATACTTCAGTTGAGACCATCTTCGCTGCACGATGATTGAAAGAGACAATCAGTATCACGTCCTGGGCACACCGTGGGACTTCTCCTAGGTCAGGGGTAGGCAACCTTGGCTCTTTTATGACTCGTGGACTTCAACTCCCAGAATTCCTGAGCCAGCCATGCTGAGGGGAAAGGGAGAGGTTTCCATGCTGAGCCATGCTGGCTCAGGAATTCTGGGAGTTGAAGTCCACCAGTCATGAAGAGGCCACAGTTCCCCATGCTGGCTCAGGAATTCTGGGAATTGAAGTCCACCAGTCATGAAGGGGCCAAAGTTTCCCCCATGCTGGCTCAGGAATTCTGGGAGTTGAAGTCCACGAGTCATGAGGGGGCCATAGTTCCCCATGCTGGCTCAGGAATTCTGGGAGTTGAAGTCCACGAGTCATAAAAGAGCCAAGGTTGTCTACCCCTGTCCTAGGTAAATGGGCACGGGAGAGGATGGGCACAACTGACTCTCTGCAGGGGCCTTCAGACTCTATAATATTCTTTTTTTTTTTAAATTTACAACTCTCTTCATTTTTATTAATCAGACTTTTAAACTGTGTGCTATGATCAGGCAGCATACAAATTAAACTGATTAATCTGTAGTTAAATTAACCTTACATTACATACTATATGTTTTTGTTTTTTTTGTTAAAAATTATTTTATTAAAACCATCAACATTATACATGAATTCATATTAAAAGGCATTCATCATATATCCTGCAATACAACTCGTACATTCGTCTCAGTAGTAGTGCAATCTTTTATGATCCCTAACAAAAGGTCCTGAGGTAGAAATTCAGCATCCTGAGGTAGAAATTCAGTACGCTTTTCCAATATTAAAGCACTCAACATTAAATCTGGGCTCATATTAATAAACTGTCCTCATAAGACCTGAAAATACAGCTCTTATGTATGGTCTATCTACATTCATACAAACAGCATTGAACATGGAATCATAGTATATATCAATCTTCATAGCACCTGGTATACATCACTAAGTGTTAATCTTTATAAACGTCTGGTTTGGTAAGCATTTTTCCTTCCTCACTTCAAACCTCTACTATACACCTGTTACAATTTATTTGATTGGTGTCTCTCTTTTCTATAGCCTATCCAGTTTCTAGTCTATAACACATTATTCATCTCGGTATTAGTACAATCTTTTATGATCCTTAACCAAAAATCCTGAGGTAAAAGTTTAATAACCTGAGGTAAATCTTGTTTATGGTTTATCTACTATATCTAGTCTATCACATATTGTTCATTCACACTTCTGAATTAACTTCGTCTCCGTAATAGCGCCATCTTTTATAGTCCCTAACCAAAGATCCTGAGGTAGAAGTTTCATACCCTGAGATAGAGATTCAGTCCACTTTAACAATATTAAAGGAGACAACATTAGTCAGAGGATTATGTTAAGAGGCATTAGTTATAGAACATATACATTCAACATTGGGTGTTAGTTTTTGTAAACATTTGATTTGTTAACCCTTCTTCCCTCCTCCCATCGAGCCTCAGCTAAACGCCAGCTGCATTCTGTTTGATTGGTGTCTCTCTTGGATATAGTCTATCCACTGTTTCCAGTCCGTCAAAAATTGTTCATTGGTGCGATTTTTCAAGTATGCTGATATTTTCGCCATTTCCGCCAAATTTGTTACTTTCACAGTCCATTCTTCAATAGGCGGTATTTCCGGATTCTTCCAGTATTGTCCCACCAACAATCTTGCTGCTGTAATTAAGTTCAAAAATAAATTTGTCTCTGAGTTAGTGAAATCCTTTGTGATCCCTAACAGAAAAGCCTGAGGTAGAAATTCTATACGTTTTTTGAAAATAGTTTGGAGTGTCCACCATATCTTCCTCCAGAATGCTTTGATTTTTCTGCATGTCCACCATATGTGAAAGTAAGTAGCCTCCCCGTCCCCGCACCTCCAGCATTTGGGCTGGGAGTCCGGGTAGATGAGTGATATTTTTTTCGGGTCTAGGTGCCATCTATAGAACATCTTGTAGAAGTTTTCCCTTAAGTGTTGCGATTTCGTGAATTCTACATTCCTCACCCAGATTTTCTCCCACATGTCCATGGTGATAGGGTGTCCGAAGTCTTGTGCCCACCTTATCATACAGTTCTTGACTAGCTCGGTTTCAGAGTCGATTTCTATCAGAGTGCTGTACACTCATTTGATGTGCCTGATCCCCTGTTCTCTAATCTGTTTAATTAGATTCTCGTCGGTCTGGGAGAAGCCCTTCTTCTTATCTTTACGCCACCTTGATTGCAGTTGTGTATATGATAGCCAGGTACCTCCTATTCCTCTGTTTGCTAGCGTTGCTTGTGGTTTCAAGAGGAACCCATTTTCTTCTCCCAGTACAAGTTCACTGTAGGGCACCACTTCTTGCCCTTGGGATGTGTTCATATCCCCTGTTGCGTGTCCGGGGATCGTCCAGATGGGAATCTTGTCGTGTAGGAGGTGCTTATATTTCTTCCAGACCCATAACAATGGGATTCGTAGTGGGTTCTCCTTGAAGTTCCTATCTGCCTTTTTGTCGTATACTAAGTATGCGTGCCAGCCGAATAGTAGACCATGCCCCTCAACATTCAGAATTCTATCATTTGTCATGTTGATCCAGTCACTCACCGCCACCAACGTCGCTGCATAGTAGTATAGCTTTAGATTATGCATTTTGAGTCCCCCTCTCTCCCTTGCGTCTTGGATGATTTTTAGTTTCACCCTCGGTCTCTTGCCGTCCCAAATAAATCTGTTGATGCCCTTCTGCCAGTTGTCCAAGTCCGCATCCTTCTTGAGTATGGGTAGCATTTGAAAGAGAAACAAAAATCTGGGTAAGACGTTCATCTTTACTGCCGCTATCCTGCCCAGCAGGGACAGACGTAGTGATTTCCACCTTTCCAGGTCTGTTTGTATCTTATTCCACAGGACCTCGTAGTTATTCTTGTATAATTTCGCATTTGTTGATTCTATCTCCACTCCTAAGTATTTGACTTTCTTGACTATTTCACAACCCGTTATTCTTTCCAGGTTCCGTTTTGCTTTGTTGTCCAGGTTTTTGACTAGTACCTTTGTTTTTGATATATTTACTTTGAAGCCTGACACCCTACCATAGTCTTCCATTATCTCCATCAATTTCCTTGCTGACTGTGCTGGTTGCGACATTGTCACCAGCAGGTCATCCGCAAAGGCACATAGTTTGTAGTCTTGCTGTTTAATCTGTATGCCCTGTACGTCCTCTGCCGCTCTTATCCTGTTCAGTAAAATTTCCAGTGTTAGGACAAATAGCAGGGGTGACAGCGGGCAGCCCTGTCTCGTGCCTCTCTCTATGTTGAATGGGTCTGTTAGGTCTCCGTTCACAATGATCTGGCCTGTTTGTTTCTGGTAAATTGCCCTTATGGAGTTTAGAAACTGTGCTCCCATTTTCATCTTCTGGATCAGGTTCGTCAGGAATGGCCAATTCAGTCTGCCGAAGGCTTTTTCTGCGTCCACAAACATAAGGGCGGCTGGTACCTGTTTGTGCCTGTCCAAGTACTCTATTATGTTCAACAGCTGTCTCACATTGGTTTTCATCTGGCGTCCTTGTATAAATCCCCTTTGGTCCGGGTGTATTGTTTTTCGTAGTACAGTCATTAGTCTATCGGCCAGAATTTTTGTGAATATTTTGTAGTCCGTGTTAAGTAGTGAGATGGGTCTGTAGTTTGCGGGTTGTGTAGTATCTTTCCCCTCCTTGGGGATTAATGAAATATAGGCTGTTTTCCAGGATGGTGGAACTTGGCCTCCTTCTTGTATATTGACAAATAGCTGTCTAAGGGGTTCTAACATCTCTTCCTGGAGACACTTGTAATAAGTCGCTATTATCCCATCCGTCCCTGGCGATTTTTCTGGTTTCAGCTGTTTGATCGCTGAGTGTATTTCCTCCTTTGTGATTGCGGCATTCAGGGCCTCTCTCTGTGTGTCGGTGATTGCCTGTATCTTTTCGTTTTGTAGAAAAATTTCTGTCTCTTTGTCCTGTGTCTTCTCCTCGGCGTATAGCTTCGAGTAGAATTCTGTGAAGGCTTTCTTAATGGTTACTTGTTGAAATTCCTCCTTGCCTTTATATTCTATCTTTTCAATTATGCGGGATTTCTGTTTCTTTCTTAGGATGTAGGCCAGCCATCGACCTGGTTTGTTGGCTTTGCAGAATGTCTTGTGTTTTGCAGTTCCTCGCAACTTGGTCTGCCATCAACATGTCAAACTGCTTTCTTAAGATCTTAATTCCTTCTTTGGTGATTTTGTCTTCTGGTCTTTTTATTAATAGCCTCTCTTTCTTGCTTATCTCCTCTTCTAGCTCTTTTCTTTTTCATTCTTGTTGGCGGCGGTGCCTTTTATTCATGTCCATAAGAATCCCACGCATGTACGCCTTGCTGGCGTCCCAGATCATTTCTATCGGTGTTTCGTTGTTCATATTTATGCTGAAGAATTCCTTCATAGCATTTTTGCATTCTGCTACCTTTTCTCCATGTCTAAACAGGTTTTCATTAACTCTCCAGGATCTCTTCTGTCTCACGCCGTGTCTTAGTTCCATCTTCACCGGATTGTGATCTGTTAGCACTTTGGGCAGGATTTTCACCGCGTTTAGACAAACTAACAGGTCGCTTGATGTTAATATAAAGTCAATTCTGGAGAATGATTGATGTCTGTCGGAGAAAAAGGTGAATTCTTGCTCTTTGCCGTGCCGTTCCCTCCAGACGTCTGTCAGTACAAGGTCTTCCTTCATGTCGAAGAAAGATTTAGGCAACTTGGAGTGCTTCTGTGGGTAAGGTTTTGTTTTCTTCTTGTCTAGGGCAATCTCTATGACCCCGTTCCAATCTCCCAGAATAATACATGATTTGTAGTTGAGTTGTGTTAACTTCTTGTGTATCTTTTTGTAGAATTTTCCTTGTTGTTGATTTGGTGCATATATGCCCATCACTAGAATTTTCAAGTCTTCCTGTGTCACTTCGATTGCTAGGTATCTACCCTGGGAGTCTGATTCTATTAGCTTGGCTATTACGTGTTTCTTCACGTATATAACAATCCCGTTCTTCTTTCGTGGCGCCGCTGCGACAAAGTGTGTACCTAGTCTGTTGTTGATTAAGTATTTCTGGTCCGCTGCTCTGATGTGTGTTTCTTGTAGGCAAATTATGTCGTTTCTTCCTTGGAGCAGATAATGAAATATCTTTCTCCTTTTCTGTGGGGAATTTAGTCCGTTAACGTTCCATGTCAAGTATTTAGTTGTCATTGTCGGTTTCAGGATACTCTTCCGAGACCGCTTCTGTTCTATCTCTTGTGTTCTTCTTTGGTCTCGTTCCCATGGTATCCAAGTTGGTGCTCAAGTTGCTTAGAGGGATCATATCGTGTTGTTCCGTGCGTTTGGCGGTGGATCTTGTTATCCTGCCCTCTGCAGTCTGTCCTGTTCCCTTGTTGTTTTTGCTTCCTGTTCTCTGTGTCGTCGTGTCTCGAGTTGGTCCTTCCCTTTCTCTTGCTCCTGCATCGGTCTGTCGTTCTGGTGGCCCTCCTGCGTCTTCTCTCGTGGTGTATTGAAGTCCATCCAACGTCAGTTCCTTTTCAAGGAATTCTCTGGCTTTTTGGACCGAGTCCAGGCAGTATCTTTTATTTTTATAGAAAAGTGTCATCCCCGTAGGGGCTTCCCATCTGTATCGCAGAGCGCGTGATCTCAGTTCGTCGACCAGGAACCTGTATTCCTTCCTGTCTCGCAGCATCGTCTGGGGGATCTCTTTCAGTACTTTCACTTCTTGCCCCTCTATGTATAAACTCTTGTTGTACGATGTGACTGAGATGAGGTTCCGGAATCCCTGCGTCGCGAAGTGGATGACCACGTCTCTTGGTTGGCGCCTGTTTGTTGTCTTCCGTGTGCCCACTCTGTAAATTCTGTTGAATTGCCATGCGATGTCTGAGATTGGCTTTCCCAGAAATGTTGCCAGGGCCTCTATGAAGGTTCTGAGCAGGCCCCCTTGGGTCTCGTTTGATGTCTCTTTCAAACCTCTAAACCTGATTGTGGATGCCAGTTGCCAGTACTGTATCATGGAGGATTGGTCTTGGGCCACTCCTTTCATCTCTGCTATCTCTGCTATCTGTCCCTCTACTTGATTCTCCACTTTTTCCATCCGCTTGTCCACCTTCTCTCTGATCTCCTGGAAGTTTTTCTCCATTTCCTCCCCTATTTCTTTGTAGTGTGCTTGCATCGCCTCTTTCATTTGTTCCAGGTCTGTGGCCATCGCCCTGCGTTGCTCCTCCCATTTTCTCTCTAGCTCTTTACCTTGTTCTTTCAGCATTTGTTTTAAATCGTTGTATCTTTTCTCCGTCTTTTGTTCTGCCTCTACACACCTCCTCTCCATCTTTGTGTCCATTTCCATTAACTTTCTATCCATTCCATCCATCCTTTCAACCAGCATTTCTATTACCTCTTGTAATTTTTGTAACATGTGTGTTGTTGAGCTGGCCTGTGGGGGTAGATGGGTCTGGGGGCCTATATTTGGATGGGAGGGTGTGGGGGCGGGTAAGGTAAGTCCTGATGGTTTGGTACGCTGAGCTGGGGAGGATACAACTCCCTTTGTTTGTGTCAGTGTGGTCTGTTTGGAGGCCATCTTGAGCTTGTCTTCCTGTTGTTCTGGCTCTGTTTTGGTTTCTAGCTTGGACCAGGTTAGGCACTAGACTGTGATCTGGTGCTGGTCCAGTAATCTGACCTTTCAGTGGGAGGGGAGGCTTCAGGGTTCAGGCAATGCAGGTCTAGGGGCCTGTGGGCAGGAAGGTCTGTCTGTGTTCAGGGAGTCTATTCAGTGCCTCTGCCTGTCTGGGGTTCCAGGCCCCTTCTGCCTTCCCTCCACAGCAGCCCAGGATGCCTTTTTGTCTTCCTCCTATGCCCACCTTTCTCCCTGGTGGGTTCTGCTCTCTTCAGTATCCCTGGGGCTCCCGTTCTGGGGGGTCTGGGGCACAGCTTGTGGGGTATCTCTCCCCGCCCCCCTGCAACCCAGGGAACCCTTTTCTTGTGTCCTCTCCCGCCGTCTGCTTTCTTGCCTCTTCCCTCTTAGCTCTTTTCTCCTCCCCTCTATTGTTCTGGCTTGCCTGGTTCCAGCTCCGTTGGCTGCGTCCGTCCCTATCCGCCGCTTCAGGCCGCTCCGCTGTCCTCTCGGCTGCTCCACCCTCTTCGGCTCTTCTGGGGGCTCTGTCTAGTTTGGGAGGCCCCCCCAGTTGCCCTCGCCTCTCTTACTGATGTCGCTCTCGCCTCTCTTCTCACCCTTTCTCCGCCGCCCGAGGCCTCTTCCTTTTGTCCGGCTGCCCCGGCCCTCTCCGCCTCCGAGTCCTGCGTCCGTCTCTCACCTCCGCTCTCTCGGTCTTCCTCGCCCCCTTAGGCTCGTCCGGGGGCCGTCTTCCGTCAGCAGGCTCTCCCGGCGGCGGCCTCCGTCCGTCTCCAGGGTGATCGTCGCTGCCGTCCGTCTCCACCGGCTCCGATTTTTCACTTTTTATAGTTGCCTGCAGCTCATTTTCGCGGCGCTCCTCCGGTGCCTGCCCTCTCTTGCGACGTTGCGCTGTGTCTTACGGCTTCTCGCAGCGTCCTGCAGCGTCTTGCGGCCTCTTCGGGCCTGCCGGATGGCCGGCCACCGCCGGCTTCCTCTGCCCCGTCTGCAGCCTCTTCGGGTCCTCCAGCAGCGATTTCTACTTGTCCGGGTAGGTCTGGGGCTCTTCTTCCCTCGTCCCGCTTCTTCCTACTCCTCGCTCTCTCGGCGGTCTGGTTTTTTTTTGAAATTAATCGAGCCCTGTCTCGGAGCTCTCTTTAGGTGGCTCCGGTCCGCGTGACCGGAACCGGAAGTCCCATCGACTCTATAATATTCTTGAGCACTTTTAACATTAACCCTCAAAACAGGAAAGAGGAAAGCCAGACAGGTATTAGATCAGCCACTACCAGACAGAATCTGGAAGGATTCTGGAAGGACAGAATCTGGGGTGGGGGGTGGGAAATCAGCCTTGCCATAAGTTATTTTCAAGCATTGAAAAATTCCTGCTGGAAATCCCAAAACTTGTCACAAAAAAAGGGCCTTCTCCGTGGTGGCCCCTTCTTTATGGAACACCTTCCCTTCCAAGGTAGGATTGGCTTCCACCCTGCTGCTTTTCTGAAAGGCCCTAAAAACGTGTCCCAAAGGAGCTTTTGCAGGAGGCAACCGGATTTCCTTTGTTTTTTCTCTGAAGACGTTTCGCTTCTCCTCCAAGAAACTTCTTCGGCTCTGACTAGCTCCATTCCCCACCATCCAGTCAGAGCCGAAGAAGCTTCTTGGAGGAGAAGCGAAACGTCTTCAAAGAAAAAACAAAGGAAATCCGGTTGCCTCCTGCAAAAGCTCCTTTGGGACAACCTTGACCTGGATGATGGAGGATCTCCCTAGCCCTAAAAACGTGGTTTTGTCAGTGGACCTGGGGAACATGAATGGGGACGGACCAAATGGCTGATCTGATTGTGTCGTTACCACGGGTGGTGGGTTTTTAGGATATGGTGGATTTTTAATTTTATTTTTTTAAGGTACCTGGAATCACATTATGTGTGAGAGTTGGGCAGTTATATAAATTAAACAATGCATAAATAAAACTGCAAGTTGGAGCAGAACCAGGGGTCCTGGGCAGTAGCTAAGGCAGTGATGGCGAACCTTTTAGAGGCCGAGTGCCCAAACTGCAACCCAAAACCCACTTAGGTATCGTCGGGTGCCGGGTAGGCGTGGCCCATTGGGTGGGTGTGGCCCATTGGGTGGGTGTGGCTTCGGTGGTAACGGCAGACTGGATAGGACTAAAAAGTTCAATCAATCAATTCCAACTTTGCGAGATCTTTTTTTTCCTGCAAGAAGTTGAAATTGATTGATTGAGTGAACCTTTTTTTTTTTTGTACACAGCGGTGGAGACCTAAAGCAAAAAGGTTTTATAAAACTCAGCTGAAGGCCTAGGACTGGGGCGATGGTGCGCGTGCCCACAGAGAGGGCTCTGTGTGCCACCTGTGGCACGTGTGCCACAGGTTCGCCACCACGGAGCTAAGAAATCTTTGAGGGATAATCCCCCCAAATCTCAGAAGATCCCATGAAAACTTTTCATCACTGCATGCAAGAACTTCAACATCCCACTAGTTTCAATTCTGCACAAGGCAGGGATGCTCCAGAGTCATAGTGCGATGGCATTCGGGGGCCAGGGAACGCTTTTGGTCCTTGAGCAAAACTGAGTTTCACAAGCCAGTGTGGTGAGTTACTCTATTTTAGTAAAAGGCAACATGCTGCTTCTTTTCTTGGCTTGTAGGATGGTTGGGCGTAGTAAAAAAATAAAATAATAACTTGTCATTGAATGGATTAGCACTGCTTTCGCAAAACAAATAAAAAAGCATTTTTCAAACGATGCATCCACTTCAAAGGGGCAATTTCAAAAATGTGAGAACACACCAGGAAATAATAGAAATAACATAGAATAAATAGTAGTTGCTCTGAAGGAAACTGTACAAAAACAAAAAGAGCAAGTTAACAGCAATAAGCTGCATTTTTTAAAAAAAGTTGCTAGTTTCCTCCACGTTAACTAGGAATTCAAGATATTGTAACCCCAAGAGATCTACAGAACGGGGGAAATGGTTTTAATGCATTTAGGACCACAACTCCTATCATAACAACTACAAACTGGCTTGGAAGCATTGTTTATTTTCTAAAATGGTTTTATTCAAAAACTGAGGGTTGTTTTTTTTTAAAGAACACATACCTTCCTGTCACTAGCAAGCATTTCGTAAGGCAGATCGTTTAGTTTTCAAGAGACAACTGTACGTTCTGGCTTTAGAAACGTATTTCCAGTTCTAATCAAGTCAAATGGAATTCTATGTTTTTACATTTTCCTCCCATACATTTCTTTTTAAGACTCATCGTAAAACCGTCTTTTTCCTCCTTTTCCTGGCTCGGTACAGAATATAAAATTACCTTTCCTTTTGATTACTTCACTTCTAACCATATTGCTTAAAATCTTGGCCCAGATAGAGGTGAACTTTGGACTGAGCTGTTTGTTGGCTCAGAGAAGCGAATCTTATTTCCTGCTTCCAGTCTCTTCTTTGGTGACAATTGATGGGAACTCAGAACCTCTGTCAAGTTTCAGGATGTGGGAGAAGTTTATTTTGTGTGTATTTATTTGATGGATATGCTACCTTGCCACCTGATTGATGGCAATGGAGTTGTTTTTTTAAAAAATAAATAAATCTTTTTTATTTTAGAAGGATTCCCCCCCCCTGCAAGGTTGAAACCAAAATGAGACTTCCAGGATGTTCTATAAGGTTTTCCACTTCTTTCCATAATTTGGAAATGCAGGTAGATGCCAAATTGTAAAAGAAATTGAGAGTGGAACTGCACCACTGAAGAAGCCATAACCTCCAAAGGTTATACGAAGAAGATGCTTCCACCTTCAGATCTGGAAGAAGCCACCAGTGACGTTTCCACCTTCAGATCTGGAAGAAGCCACCAGTGACGTTTCCACCTTCAGATCTGGAAGAGGTCACCAGTGACACTTCCACCATGAGATCTGAAAGAGACTTCCAATGATGTTCTAGTCTACCTCTAAAAAGTCAAGCTGGAGGAAGAAAAGAGAGTTGGGTGGAAGACGACCCTCTCTTCCATGATTATGGATGCTCTAGGAATTATACTTCAGTTGGATGTGGGTAATTGCCAGTGAGAGGGGCATATTCCTGTTCTGGGGGTAAGAGGGCACCAATTGAAGGACAGCTAAATACCTGGTTCCATTTTTCTTAAGCAAATTTCTAGTCAGATGGGCAAAACCACCCAGCATAAACTACTTCTGACATCTAAAAGGGGCAGTTTTATACCAGCTCATGACTTCTGGATATGCAAGCCTCTCTCTTTTTGCTACACCCACCTTTAGATTTGTCAATATTTATAGTGGCAACAACAAGCTGTGTAAGAGTATTTACATTTACAATTGGTTGCAACATTGTCTTTAATCAGCACTACAATCACTGTGTACATTGGAAATGGTAAAGCTAGATGCAAAGTTTATTTTCTTGTTTGGTCCATAAAGGCAATTTAGCTTCTTATCCTACTGGCAACGGTTCTCTAATTACGTCTCTCCCCAAAGGAATGGCTGCAAGTTCTTTCTGCCTTTTTTTTTTTTAAATCATCCAAAGGCCCGCAGCAAATCCTAAACCTTTTCCGCCCCAAAAACTAAAATAGGAAACCATCTTCCCTTTTAACAAGAAACTCAGATTAGGAGTGTACCCAGGACAGCGGCCAAACAGGCCCGCTGAGGGACAAGAGAGAGCTTTAAATATCGAAGAAGGAATTCTACACCAAAACAAAACAAAACAAGTAAGCAAAACCTTCAGAGCTGGACCAAAGAAGATTAAACAGGTCTGACGGATGCAGGATGGAGGGATAACAAGGGGAAGACCAGGAAAACCAGTGGGGGAAATTTTTATGGGCAAAACTGCCCCATAGCGAACAAAGGATTCAGTTTATGACCGCTATGTCTGATTCGCTTAACTGCCCCCAAAAGGGTCATGAAACTAGCTCCATCATGTGATGACCCACTTAAGACGATTATGACGTATGACTGTACTGTAAGTCGAGGACTACGTATACACAATTATATTAGCTCAGTTCCATTTCTTTCCCTTCCAGTCACCTGTTTATTTATCTGTTCTTCCTAAATTGTCTTGATGACCAGAGGAGGGAACTAGGTATGTATAGTTCCCAATGAAGAGAAGGACGGGGTGGGGGGATATGATAGCTGTCTTTCAGTACTAGAGCAGCTGTCACAGAGAAGAGAGGGGTTGACTTATTCTCCAAAGCACCTGAGGGCAGGACAAGAAGCGATGGATGGAAACTTATCAAAGATAGATCTGACTCATAGAGAAATTTCCCGACAGTGAGAACAATTAATCAGCGGAACGACTTGCCTCCAGAAGTTGCGGAGATTTTTTAAGGAGATTGGACAACCATTTGTTTGAAATGGTAGAGGGTCTCCTGGCCTTGGGTTAGACTAGAACAAGGCTTTTCAACCAGTGGTACGGGTACCACATGTGGTACATTGACACCTGGCAGGGGGTACGCGACCATCCTAGAAGAGTGGTAGCAGGGGAGGGGAATGAGCTGAACCGGGGGCAGTACCGCACAAGCCTGAGTGAGAGATGGCTGGAGCTGCAGGGCTGTCAGGGCTCAGTGGAAGCACCAGGATCAGCACCAGGCTCCAGCTGGAGCTTGGCGCTGATCCTGGTGCTTCTGCTGAGCCCTGAAGAAGCGCCAATCAGCTGGAATGTTGCAGCATCTCCAGGGTCTTGTGATTTACATTCAGATGCTTGGCAACTGATTCATATTTATGACGGTCAGTGTCCCAGGGTCATGTGAAGGGACCAAAACCTGCTGCAACCACCCAGCAGACGGGGGGAATAAAAACCAAACACCCCCCCCACCCCTGCTGCCAATCCTCAACAGAAATGCTCACAACAATGAAAACCTCAGACAGGAGGAAGAGCGCCACCGGGTGGGCAGGCAGGCGTCTTGCTCGGCTGTGGCTTGGGGGGCACTTTTTTCAGTGCCATTCTAACTTCGAACAGTCACTAAGCGAACTGTTGTAAGTTGAGGACTACCTGTACTTTATCACTTTTTTTCCTTTTGGGGGAGGGTGTCATTAAGTTCTTGACCCCTTGCTAGGCGACTGGTGGTACTCGGATGTTGCCATATCCTAAAAGTGGTACAATGGGTGAAAAGGTTGAAAAGCCCTGGACTAGAAGACCTTTAACGTCCCTTCCAGCTCTGATTCTATGTTCTATATAGCTTTTAAATGGAGCCTCTCCCAATTCTGTCACCGATCCATCAAAATAGGTCATTTCTACAATTCTAGGAGCTGCAGGCCTCAAAAGCTGAAGGCATCGGAATGGGAAAGGCTATCTTACATAAAAGAGAGTTCTGTTCTGATGGACCAGGCTTCCATCCGGAGGAAGGACTTACTTTGCTTTGTACGGAGACTCATAAGAGGCATTTTTGGATTCCATTCCGTTTTCGTACTCCTTTGCCCTAAAATGAAAAGAAACAGTGGAAAACATCAGTGACGGTAGGGTGTATGTAAAGCACTTTCTGTGCTGCGTATTTTGTTCAATTTACCATTTTTATCTTCTTCTTTTTAGTAGAAATGAATGGGCTCATTTAAAACCTTGGTTCATTTGACAGTAATTCTATCCTGCCAAACCATGTTTGCTACTCCCAATCCTGCTTCAGTTTTATTCATCACATGGCAAAATGTTTGAAGGTTTGATAAGCTGCAGCAAGCCCAGTGGACATACGTACTACTGGAGAGATTTAAAACATTTTAAATATGAAAACAAGCAGCTTAGGGCACTCTAGAGACTAGCGAATTTATCAATTCATAAACAACTGTAAATTACAGTACTGGATGTAAACTCTAATACCAGATGGCAATTCGCTCATTGTGAGAAAAAAAAATGCTTAAAAAAAACCCCAAGTGAATGATTTGCATCTCATTAACAGTTTGTAACAGCCAATGATGCAACCATACAAGTTTCCCGTGATGAACCAAATGGGGAAAAAAATGGATTTATCTTGGCAACTTGCCACATTGTCTGAGAGAGGGCCAATTTGTTCCTTGGACGGCACTTAATTTTGTTTGAGCCAAAATGGGTATAAAAATACACCAGCCCATCAGCAACTTGAAAAATAACCCTTAACAGGCCTAGCAAAAGTGTGCTGCAGCTGCCAAAAAAGCCAACACAATGCTAGGCTGCACTGATGGAGGGATAGAATCAAGATCACGTGATGTGTTAATACCACTTTACAAGGCCTTGGTAAGGCCACACTTGGAATACTGCATCCAGTTTTGGTCACCACAATGTAAAAAAGATATTGAGACTCTAGAAAGAGTACAGAGAAGAGCAACAACAGGGGGCAGCTAACATCTTGCCCCTAGCCAGTGTATGTTTGTGGAATGATTGTTTTTTTTTTAACTTAAGGGTTTTTTATATGTATGTAATTTCTATTATGCTGTGAGCCGCCCTGAGTTCTCCGGAATAGGGCGGCATAGAAATTAAATTAATAATAATAATAATAATAATAATAATAATAATAATAATAATAATAATAATAACAACAACAACAACAACAACAAAGATGATTAGGGGACTGGAGGCTAAAACATACAAGGAACGGTTGCTGGAATTGGGGATGTCTAGTTTAACGAAGAGAAGGACGAGGGGGGACATGATAGCAGTCTTCTCAGGGGCTGCCCCAAAGAAGAGGGAGTCAAGCTCTTCTCCAAAGCGCCTGAAGGCAGGACAAGAAGCAACAGATGGAGACTCGTCAAGGAGAGAAGCAACCTAGAACTAAGGAGAAACTTCCTGACAATGAGAACAATTAACCAGTGGAACAACCTGCCTCCAGAAGCAGTGAATGCTCCAACACTGGAAGTTTTTAAGAAGAGACTGGACAGCCATTTGTCCGAAATGGTATAGGGCAGCGGTTCTCAACCTATGGGTCGCGACCCCATTTGGGGTTGAATGACCGTTTCGCGGGAGTCGGCGGACACCGCGGTCCGCCATTTTGTTTTTGTTTTATTTTTTTGTCGCGCGCGTGCCGCGCATGCGTGGTTCGGGCCATCGCACGCACGCCGTGCATGCGCGGATCGACCCATCGCAGTCCGCCATTTTTTTTCCTGTTGCACGCATGCCGCACATGCGCAGTTTGGGCCGTCGTGTGCGCGCCACACATGCGCAGATTGGCCCATCGCGGTCTGCTTTTTTTTTTTTTTGGGTCGTGCGTGCGCCGCGCACGCGCGGATCAGGCCGTCACGGTCCGCCATTTTGGTTTTTTTGTTTTTTTTTTCATCGCGCGCGCGCCATGCATGCACGGATCGGCCCGTCGCGGTTCACCATTTTGTTTTGTTTTTTTTTGTCGCGCGCACCATGCATGCGCGGATCGGGCTGTCGCGGTCCGCCATTTTGTTTTTTTTTCATTGTGCGCATCGGGGTCGCACCGCGCATGGGCGGCGCAAGTGGGGTCTCAACCTGAAAAAGGTTGAGAACCACTGGTATAGGGTTTCCTGCCTGAGCAGGACGTTGGACTAGATGACCTCCAAGGTCCCTTCCAACTTTATTATTGTTGTTGTTGTTGTTATTAATTCAGGCTGGCTGGGGAATTCTGGGAGTTGAAGTCCAAAGGCCTTCACGTTGCCAAAGTTGGAGAGCCCTGGCTTAAATGGAGGTTGGCCATCAGCTACTGGAGATCTAAGATTTCCTGGCAAAATCATATTGATTCACCAGAATTACCTGTTGGCTCCAATACAGACAGTTCTTGACTTACAACGGTTCGTTTAGTGACTGTTCAAAGTTACAAAGGCACTGAGAAAAGTGACTCAGGACAGTTTTTCCCCCTTACGGCCGTTCGGCACGGTCACATGTTCGAAATTCAGATGCTGGGCAACTCGGTTCAGATTTATGACAGTCGCAGGGTCCCGGGGGTGTGTGTGCGTCATGTGGTCCCCTTTTGCGACCTTCTGGCAAGCAAAGTCAATGGGGGAAGCCAGGTTCACTTAACGACCGTGTTCCTAACTTAACCACTGCAGGGTTCCCTTTAACAACGGTGGCAAGAAAGATTGTGAAATAGGGCAAAATTCGCTGAATGACCGTCTCGCTTATCGACAGAAATCTGGGGCTCAATTTGTAGTGGTAACTTGAGGACCATCTGACTTGGTCAGCAGCCCTTTCAAACAAAAGTTGTCAGGTTTCTCGGCCCAACTCTGAGGAGTTGTAGGTAAGGCTTTAATCCATGAGTCAAGAACTATCCAGGTTTGATGGCCCTCTTCCTTTGATGCTCTAGAGCAGGGGTTCTCAACCTTGGCAACTTTAAGACTTGTGGACTTCAACTCCCAGAATTCCTCAGCCAGCAAAGCTGGCTGAGGAATTCTGGGAGTTGAAGTCCACAAGTCTTAAAGTTGCCAAGGTTGAGAACCCCTGTTGTAGAAGGAGATGGGGGGGTAAGAACAGCGAATTGCCCCTCTTATGTACTCATGCTGGCCACTTCCAATGTCAGCCAAGTGTCCCTGAAGGGATGGGGTGTGCTAGACAGACAGACAGACAGACAGACTGACATGGGCGGCTAAGCAGGGAGACACTCCGGATACGAAAAGCTTTTAAGGCTGGGATAAAAAGACAGGGGCTTTTCCTAAGAGGAGAAAGGAAGAATTCTGAAGCAGACAGGAGGGGCTCAGCCAAACAAGCAGGAAAGTTGAATTTCAAGTTTGTCTCAAGACAGCGAGAAGTTCACTTCTCTGTGTTTGGCAAATATTTATCTCCCTGAATACATGCCCTGGGGATATTTCCTCGCTGGCTTATGTTTTCCATACCCTTCTTGATAACAGCGTTCTGATTAACCCATCACACTGAGTGACAGACACTGTAGGAGGAAGGCGGTGTAACTTCAGTGCATAAAACCAGAAGAAGTTGTTAGCACAGTTTCCAGCTAACACATTTTGTTAAAAAGCACAAGCATTTTTAAGTTTTGGACACTGTTTTTAAAAACCCCAGGATGCTCCTGCTTCACTCTCCTGAGGTAGTAAGACTTGAAATCCAATATTTGTTGAGAACTTGAGGTTGGGAAAAAAAATGGGCTATGCTATGAATCACTTCCTTTTATATTACAAAGTCCTACTGCGTGTGGCAAACAAAGCTGTATCAGGCTCAGTATGCCGGAGAGGAAAAAAAACGAAACTCAACTCAATGCGTGAAACTATCTGGAAAATAAATCTGAAGGCAAAATAGTCCATGCCGTAAAGACGCCATTCAAAAAGGCGGAACATCTGCTACCTCGATACACAGCTCTACAACGAAAAGGGCTGAACTCCACAAAAGCAGCAGAGAGAGATCTTGGGGGGGGGGGGAACTGGAACTCGGTGATTATATATGTTGACTGCAGCGAGAATTCTGTACGTGCAAAAAATGGAAAAATACGTTAATTCCCACAATGGAAGAACGGATGGAAAAACCGATAGAGCTGGCAGATACGACAAAAATAACTGTTTTAATTAAAGAAAAGAATGCATCCGGTTTTGCTTCTACTTAGAAACAGCTTCTGGACTTTATGTGTGAAACAAACAAAGGAAAAGGAAACTTTGATTTTAGGTTTTAACGATTAATCTATGTTTATTATAGAAATGGCTATTACTTGCTAAATAGGTGAAATAAAAAGTTGAGGTTGTTAACTGCATTTTCTGTTTGACTGCACTGAAAAATGTGGCCAAATTCTATTATGTTGTATGCAAAATTAGGCAAACTTGAAATGCCCGGTGATAATCCAGCACCAATTGCAATATATTTTTCTGTCTTGTCTTCTATTTTTATTTTTTACTATTATTATTGTTTTAATGCTTTTATTTGCAATGCTGGCGTGTGACCGCAATAAAATTGATTGATTGATTGGGTTTTGAGGTTCAGATTCGGTTTATTAAAGAAATGGCTAGCACTTACTAAATGCGTGAAGTAAAAAGTTGTGGTTGTAACTGTATTTTGTATTTGACTGTGCTGAAAATGGTTGGAAGTCTCTGCTTTTCCCCCCTTTCCTTTTTACTTCGCACTCCACTTCTCCTTCCTCCCCTATTCCCTTTTTATCTTCGTTTCTATTTGCATTTTATATTTCAGGTAGTAATATACTCACGACCACGATGGAGCCCCAAATTTCTGTTTGCTAGGTGAAACAATTGTTAAGTGAGTTTGGCCCCCTTTTACGAGCTTTCTTGCCACAGTTGTTAAGTGAATCACTGCAGCTGTTAAATTAGTAGCCCAGTTGTGAAGTGAACCTGGCTTCCCCGTTGAATTTTGCTTATCAGAAGGTCACAAAAGGGGACCGCGTGACCCCCAGGACGCGGCAACCGTCATAAATGCGAGTCAGTTGCCAAGCGGCAGAATTTTGATCACGTGACCATGGGGATGCAACAACGGTCGTAAGTGTGAAGAACGGTCATAAGCCACTTTTTTCAGCGTCGTCGTAACTTCGCATGGTTGCTCAACCAATTGTTGTAAGTTGAGGACTACCTGTAGAATAAACTTCAACTAAAAAAAAAACCACCCCACCCCAAAAAAGCAAAAGGCGGACTCAACAGGACTCTAGTTTCACCATGCCGGTATTTTAGCGCTGAGTCTGGATTTCGAATAAGTGGAAGGAATCTAGGGAACCGTTTAAAGCAGGGGTCCACAACCCCCGGTCCGTGGACCAGTACCGGGCCGCGGCATGCCAGCAACCGGTCTGCACAAACAAGCAAAGCCCCATCCACGGGATGCAGGCAGCACACAAAACCACGCACCCTCCGGTCTGCGGAAAAACGTCTCTCCATGGAACCGGTCGCTGGCGCCCAAAAGGTTGGGGACCTCTGGTGTAAAGTCTAGGCTGAAGCATGTTCTGCTTTGGGATCCTCCAAACTCTGAAACTATGACAAATCCACGACTGCCCCATTTTTTTTAGTCCGTTGACAAATGGCAGGTCTGACAACTCACTTTCCCTTTTAAGATATTTCTAACTTTCTTCGTCATGGCAGGCAACAAAATTGATTAAACCCAGCCTGGGGATTTGACACTCCGGCCGACGAGCTTCTATTTCTTGATTACTATTGATTTTCTTTGATACTTCATTTTAAAAATCAATAGCTGGGAAGAAAAATAGGCCCGGTTTAGACCTACTTAAACCTGCTCTTGTGCTCTGGAAGAGGGCAGAGTTTTGGCAGGGCTCTGGCGTCCAATTAGGAAGAAAGCTCTTAACAGGTGAAAGGCAGGGCTGGATCGATACGCCGTTTTCTTCCTCAATCAGAGAAAGTGGCCGTAAATTAGACTCATCAGTGCTATTTTCAAGATGTTCCTAGAGCAAAGAACTTCAGAAGGTTTTTTTGCATTTTTTTCCTGAGTTTTGCAGTAGCTTTTCTGAAGGGCAAAAATAAATAAATGCAAGCCTTTTCATGCAAAAGACTATGTGTGTGTGTGTGTGTGTGTGTGTGTGTCTGTACACAAAAAGACACATATACATATGTTTTTTTTATATATATGTACATGTGAATTTAGATTTTGCTGACAAAGAGTTCAAGGGAGACTAGTATAGCTATTTCAAGCTATTTGTCTCTCATCAGCTAGCCATACCTTTCTGAAATTCAAACCTGGGCAGCTTGCATGTTAGGCAGCTATATTAACCTCTAGGCCACAGGTTCTCCTCACTTCTGTGTATGTATATATGTGTGTGTTTGTGTGTGTGTATGTGTGTTTCCAAATCCGATACCTTGAGTTCATCCGTGCCTTCAGCTTCTTGGCTTTCTTTTTCGTCCTCTGCCTGTCTTCCCCATCTTTTACAGGCTCCGCGGGAGCTGCGCTTTCTACCACAATATCCACGATGTACTTCTTTAAGGACAAGTGTTCCTAGAAGGGGAACACAGAAAAGATGGCACCCCACACTCTTGCTTCGGTTTCTGCACTCTAAAAAAGAGCAGCCTACTATGAAACAGCCATGGGGTGTTAAAAACTAGTCGGCATCAGAATATAGGCATTCGCTTCCGAGCAGTTACCCAATCAAATGTGATCCAGATAGTAGCAGCATCTAGTATTCTCCGTGGATACAGTACAGGTAATCCTCGACTTACAACGGTTTATTCGAAGTTACAATGGCACTGAAAAAGATGATTTAGGACTGTAGGCAAACTCTGCCCACAGCCAGGAGTTCGATAATGACCGGCTCAAGGTTGAATCAGCCTTCCATCCTTCCGAGGTTGGTAAAATGAGGACCCAGATTGTTAGGGGAAAATACGCTGACTCTGTAAACCGCTTAGAGAGGGCTGTAAAAGCACTGTGAAGCAGTATATAAGTCTAAGGGCTACTGTTATTTTCTTTCTTTCCTTCCTTCCTTCCTTCATCTTCCTTATCTTCCTTCCTCCCTCCCTCCCATCCCTCCCTCCCTCCCTCTCTTCCTTCCCAGTGGTTAAAATGCAGCATTGCAGGCTGACTCTGCCCACAGTCTGGAGTTTGATCCTGACCAGATCAACACTGACTCAGCCTTCCATCCTTCTGAGGTCGGTAAAATGAAGACCCAGATTGTTGGGGGAAAATATGCTGACTCTGTAAACCGCTTAGAGACGGCTCAAAAAGCAATGTGAAGCAGTATATAAGTCTAAGTGCTATTGCAATCAAAGCTTAGATTCTAATGTGCACCTCAGGGGCGATTCAATTCCCCTCCACTAAGCTAAGCTTTATCAACCAGCCAAGCCAAGCAGAGGGGGTGTGTGTCCTCAAATACATCCCCATTCTGCATCTGAACAACCAACATCCTGAATTAGGCGCCAGAAAGGAATGGAAGAAGCTCCAAAAAAGTCTCCCATCTCCAATCCCTATTCTGCTAACAGCTGTAAGGCCCTTGTTTGGCCGTTTGCCATGCTGGCTTTAAGTGGACAGCCCCTCCATCATCCAGCAAGCTGCCGCTGGCTTACGGCCAGCGATGCTCGGTACCCATCAGCCAAGCGCTTCTCCAGTTCCTAAAGCTGTCACTTTGCATTAATCTTGTGTGGAACCGATCCCTGTCTTATTTTTTTCCCCCAACCAGCAAAAGAAGGAAGGCGGGATTACAGGTGGTCCTCAATTGATGACCACAATGGGGCCCAAAATTTATGTGGCTGAGGAATTTGGGAAGTGAGTTTTGCCCCCATTTTATGACCTGTCTTGCCACAGCTGTTAAGTAAATCAGTAACTTGGCTGTTAAGCGAATTTGGCTTCCCCATTGACTTTGCTTGGCAGAAAGTCGCAAAAGGGGATCACGTGACCCCAAGGCACTGCGACTGTCGTAAATGCGAACCAGTTGCCAAGCGTCTGAATTTTGGATCACGTGCCCACGGGCATGCGAAGAGTGAAAAACGATCGTCAGTCCCTTTCTTCAGTGCCGTTTTAACTTTGAACAATCACCAAGCGAAGCGAGCTGTTATAAATGAAGGGCTGCCTCTAAATCTATGTGTTC
This sequence comes from Bothrops alternatus, assembly GCA_034064705.1. NCBI lineage: Eukaryota > Metazoa > Chordata > Lepidosauria > Squamata > Viperidae > Bothrops > Bothrops alternatus. The sequence goes on from JARGCV010000613.1 coordinate 497,595, forward strand.
GTTTTAACCTAGGACAGGGGTTCTCAACCTTGGCAACTTTAAGACTTGTGGACTTCAACTCCCAGAATTCCTCAGCCAGCAAAGCTGAGGAGTTGAAGTCCACAAGTCTTAAAGTTGCCAAGGTTGAGAACCCCTGATCTAGGAGATGATCAGAATTTGACCTTTCAGAAATAATAATAATATTAATAGCTAGAAAAAAAATAACAAAATAGCGTGATTTGCAAATTGAAGTTGAGTGATTGTGGAGGAAGAAATCAATGTTTGCACCAACAGTAATAGGAGCCCTTGCAGCAATACCCAAAGGGCTCATGGAATTTTTAAGCTTACTAGACCTGAACATTTTGACTTTGGAAAAAAACCCCCCACCTTTACTCAGAACTGGCTGTATACTCAGACGTTACCTTAACAGCTCTTAGGTCCTTGGTTGGATTTGAACTCTTAGGTTTTTACCAGTCCCAGACTGTGAATTGAATTGAAGATGATGATGGTGATGATGATGATGATAATAATAATAGTGGAAGAAATAATGATGATGGAGGAAGAAATCAGCGGTTGTACCAATAGTAACAGGAGCCCTTGGGAGCAATACCCAATTGAGACATGGAAATTTTGAACTTATTAGACCTGAATATTCTTTACGGAAAACCACGTTACTCCTCGGAACTGCCTATATACTCAGACGTTACCTTAACAGTTCTTAAGTCCTTGGTTAGGACTTGAACTGTTAAGTTTTTAACCAGTCCCAGACTGTGAATCGAACTGAAGATTAAATCTTAAATAATAACCAGCCCCCACCACCATGGATTTGGATTCTACACTGTGATCTTTGTCAATAGGATTTTCCGAATGATCAAGACAAGTTTTGTGGTTCAGAATGGAAACCCTGTCTGGAATTGACCTCTCCAAAGGAGTTATTTCGCCTGTGTGACAAGCAGCTCTTACCCATTCTGGGCTTAAAACAAAAATGTGTCAAAGATCAAGTGTATGTTATCTGAAGTGTCAAGTGCAGGGGGCTAAAGGTGAAATTTCATTAGGTCAGAGGTAGTATAAATAAAAATCTTATACATCAGAGAAGAAGGGTCATTTAATATGAAGGCATCAGAGGTGAAAAGCAATAACTTTAAGTAGGAATAGTGCATTCACCTAGTGGTGCCTTCATTGATTAAAAATAAGATGGGAAACAGAGAGAAGTAAAACTCAGCTGACTCGGCCACATTATTTATTCCTGTATTTTGAAATTGTACTCCTAAGTACACAAAGCATAAATGTTGCTGTTCTAGAGGGATATAAATTTTGCCCAGAGCTGTGCATAGCAAGAAAGAGCAAATTATATTAAAATTTATCATAATACTTGGCTGACATAAGTGATTAAACCAAATTAACAAACCATGGAATACTTCCAGACTCCAAACAAAATGAGGCACGTTCAGAAAGGCACTGAGCTCTTAGGAGAGTTGAAGAAAGACATGTTTCTCTTAAATATGTCTGGCAAGAAAGAGGGATCTTGAACATAGGGTTGGAAAAGAAGAGTTGGTCCATAACAGAAAGTTTCTTTCTTTAGGAATATCTAAGCCTTAATGGATCGCGTCAACAGACCCATTGACCAAAACACCCATTGATGAATGAATTGATACAATCCACCACACCAATCCCAAAAAAAGAACAGCAAGGCTGAGTGTAGCATCCTCTAAAAAGCCACATTTCCAAAAAGTTCACAAAAGTCAGTTCCAGTTTTCCTGTCCAGTTTAAGTCCACCTTCTTGCTCTGAGTAGGACAAGGCAGTCTCGGTGAAGTTGTCTCCCGCAAATGCTTCTAATCTTCTGGCTGGCGATCTAGACTTATAGCCAGCAACATATCTTCAAATCCTCCAATTAACGTATGTTGTTGTATGAAATACCAAGCTCTGACCCAGTGTTTCTCAACCTGGACAACTTTTAAGAGGTGTGGACTTCAACTCCCACAATTCTGGGAGAATTGCTGGCTGGGGAATTCTGGGAGTTGAAGTCCACACATCTTAAAAGTTGTCCAGGTTGAGAAACACTGAGTTAGAGATTGAGACTTAATTGGAGGATTACATACATTAATTGGAGGATTCAAGTGAGTCTAATTCAAATCTAATCTGCTGCCTTCTACACTGTGCTGGATTACGAATCCCTCAGATTCTTCAGCAATTGGATCAAGGCTGTGCCAACCTAACAGCCATTTCCTGTTGGATAATAACATTGGGCAGGGGGGAGGAGAAAAGACTTACCACTTCTTCATCGGAAAGTTCTCGGCCTTGGATGCTGCTGTTCTCCCTCACGGCGTGTTGATGCTTTTTCCCCTTAATGTGGCTAAAGAGATACACCTCCGAGGAAATCTGGAAAGGGTGTGACATTTGCTCAGTTCATTTGTGCCAAAACCTGGCAAAGCCCACCCAACGTACCTTGGCTAGTTCAGCTGCTACAGGGGACAAGATCAATGGAGCAGGCTGGCAAAGAGGAGATGATTCTCTACTGTCTTTCCTCCAGGCCAGATGTTGAAGCATCCCTTCCCAATTTGCACTCTTCAGACCAGAGGAAGCTTCTTGGATGAGAAGTGAAATGTTTTCAAAAGAAAAAAAAAATCAGAAAGTCCACTTGCATTTGGGAAAACCATGGTTGATGGAGAATCTCCATAAATATCCAGTCAACCCAGCCCAATTAGCAAAGCTCAAGACCTGACACATCTGCTGCAAACTGGGAAGGGATGCCCCAACATCTGGCTCAGGGAGAAGCAGTGAGAAGTTTCTTCTCCTCTGCAAAAATGCCTTGTCTCACAGAGGATCTCTGCAAGGAAGGAATGGCAGGGCCGAGCTACCTTCCTTCTGGGGATCCTCATCTCGAAGGCAATCTCCGGGCACAGCTAAGGCGGCCTCGAATGGCAGAGAAACACTCTTGTCTCAAGAGGCTAGTAAGAGGAGAATCCTACCAAAACATTACAGAGTGAACACTGTTTCTTGCGCTCGTAGGGTGTGAGTTTGGGCGCATAGTCTGTGTTGGCGTGTCTCCCGCTGCTCAATTCGGCGGCTTTTTCTTTCCTCTGTTCTATCTGCTCCATGTGCCTCCGGATGCTCTCATCGTGCTGTGTGCGATCGAAAGAGAAAGGTTAAAATCTCTAGGCCGCTGGTTCTCAACCTTTACTTCCCCACAGACCCCCTTTAGCTACCTTTTGTGGCCACGGACCCCCAAGACAACTCAAGGTTTAAATCATGACTTTTCTTCAAGCCCTTGCAGACCCCTTGTGACGACACTGCACTCTCCCTAGGAGACCGCAGACCACAGGTTGAGAACTACTGGTCTATGCCTTTCTGGAGATGTATTTCTAGTCCATACCTTCAACTGGATCTTCTTCTGGAGCTCCTCCATGGCTTCTTGCTGGGCTGCAGTGAGAGCAGCTAATCTCTCTTCCCGATCTCTATGCAAAGAGCAGAGACATTGAAAAATTAAGGAACGCGATTGGATCCACACCTTTTCAAAAAGTAACAATATCCCTCCATTCATACAGTAGATCCAACATACTCCATATGGGTGTCTCTATTTTCTAGGGTGAAACTCATTAAATGAATTTAGCATTTGCACATTCCGTTTGCAAACATTTCTCAATCATGGCAAGTTTAAGATGGGTGGACTTTGGCTCCTAGAATTCCTCAGCTTCCAGGAATTGAAGTCCATGCATCTTAAAGTTGGCGAGGTTGAAAAGCACTGACTGAAACTCTTGGGTTAAAATTAAATAAAAACTGGAAGTGGTTCACAATGGCTACCTGGCCCGTTCCCGAGCGGCATCTTCCCGGGCTTTCTCCTTCTCCTGCCTCTGCTGCTCAATCCGAGCTTCTTGTTCTTTCCTCTTTGTTAGCAACTCTTCCACCCGTGCCTGACGCTCCGCTTCCAAAGCTCTCTTCCGTTCCTAGAGAGCAAACAATTCACTTGTTAAATATGGAAATGCTAAATGGTTTGCACAATGATAGAAAGGACAGAAGATTTGAGATGGATGGATGGAGATAGCTAGAAAATGGATGGATATAGATCAGTGATGGCGAACCTTTTAGAGACTGAGTGCCCAAACCGCAACCCAAAACCCACTTATTTATTGCGAAGTGCCAGGGCTGCATCAGCATTGTGGTTCCCTCAGGGAAGGCAGGGTGTGTGGCCCACTGGTGGGCGTGGCCAGAGTGGTCACAGCAGACTGGGTGGGTGTGGCCAGGTAGACGTGGCCACCTCGATACTCTAACATCTCTACTTGAGTTTGCTAGCCGGCCATTTTGCCTGCTTTGTGCTGGGCGGGGCTGCTGCTTCGGGTGGTGGCAGCCTAATGGACCTGCACGAGTTGCTAGTGGCTGCAGTGTGCATGCCCACAGAGAGGGCTCTGAGTGCCACCTCTGGCACGCGTACCATAGGTTCGCCACCACTGGTATAGATAGACAATGGATGGATGGATAATAGATGGATGGGTGGAGATAGCTAGAAAAATGATGGATATAGATAGACTGGATGGATGGATAGCTAGATAATGGATGGATGGGTGGATGGAAATAGCTAGAAAATTGATGGATATAGATAGGCAATGGATGGATGGATGGATGGATGGACAGATAGATGATAGATAGGTAGATATAGATAGATAGACAGACAGACAGATAATATCACCGTGTTGAGTTAGTTCCATGCAGGCTAACTCATTCCTGGGCATGGACACTTAAGAGCAAATCTCTTTTCTGCTATTTCTGTATGATTCAGAGCTCAGTAGCATTTTAGAGTCAGGAGAAAACAAGAAAGCGAAGGAAAAGGAAGAGAGGGAAGGGGAAGACAGGCTACCCCAATAGTGTTCCAAAGACGGACACCAGTAAGGCAAAGAAATAAAACCATTAAAATCTCCTCTCTTCTTTGTTACTGGCTTCTAGCCTTTGTGACTTTCAGCGGTACCTGGACAGCTTCATCGCGGGCTTGCTTCTCTTCCTGCCTTCGTTGGCGCTCTTCCTGCAATTCATTCAGTCTTTGCTCGTATTCTTTCAGCTTGGACAAAACATCGTGGCGCTTATTCTGGGCTTCCAAGGTGTTTATGAATGCAATTTCATTCACCTGCCAAAGATGGAATGGGAACGCCGATAAAAAATCGGATCGGAGCACAATAAAACGGCAAACACTTTAGACATTTATACATCCATCGGTTGTGAGAAATCGGCTAATTTGGTGAACTTAAGCGTGACCGGCTGGGGAATTCTGGGAGTTGAAGTCCACCCATGTTAAAGTTGCCAAGGTTGGGAAACGCTGTCCTAAGCGAAGGAAAGATTTGTAGGGTTCTTTGATGCTCTCTGAACTTGGCTGTTTTCTTGCAGATGTTTCATTACCCAACTAGGTAACATCAGAGAAAACTGATATGGGAATGTATGGAAAGATCTCTGGATCTGGAGCCTCAGGACAGACCCCCCCCCTGGTGGGTCTCCAAGCAGGGAAGTGTGTTCAAGTCCTCCACCACATCATCACATCAAAGTGATTTGTGCAATGTGCTTCCTGTTTGTGCAAAAGGTCCCCTAGCTGGATTTCTGAGGATCCTCCCCTCTTGAGAATCAATTGACTAGTCTGGGACGGAGAAAGACCATCCCAAAGCACAGGGGTTCCCTAAGCAATGGTCTACTACTCTCTCTCTCCCTCTTTAAAAAGCCTCTTCAGTTGTACCATATTCCATTTCCCGTTTATCTTTCTTACTCAGCTCTTGCCCCCTAACCCAAAGAAAGACGTGAGATACTTTTGTCCTGAGTTGAACACTAAATGTAGAGGCTAAACAGCCTCTTTTGACTCTATGATTTTAGTGTTTCTCCCCTCACCATTTACAACTGTGTCAAACATCCCCAGACGAGCCCAACTTTCCACTTGGCTTGCCTGGTGGAACACATTTGCAGGGTGAATTTTTGCAGCTCACTGAGCGGGTGGCGGTGGGAGGAGGCAAGGAAAAGAGGAACAGCTGCGAAAGTCCCAGCCTTCTTTCTCTTTGCTACCCCCCTCTCCCCACCAGTAACTCTGACCCAATTAGCCGTGATCTCGGGGTGCAAAGGGCTGGGGATCTCGCCCTGCTGAACCGATGCAATGCTTTAGCACATCTGTTAAAGTGGGAATTATGACAAGTTGGGTTGTTAATCTGATTGCCGTGGGTCACCCGGGATTAAGGAAACCAGGGCCCGCAGGTAAAAGACATGACAGCAGCTCTAAGGAAAGGGCAGAAGCAGCCAGCAGCTAATGGACTTAGCCAACTGTGCTGTCTTAAGGGCTTGCAAAGCATTAAAAACATGACTCTTCAAAAATAGCATCCGGTGTGTACACACACAGAGACCCTTGATGAAATTCTCCATCCACTGTGAAAATGAAAAGCAGCCCTTGCCATAGTACAAAAATCCTGCCTACAAATCAACTCTCCACATCACCGTAGTGAAAATCAAATTTATAGGATGGCTCTGTTATCAAACTGACACAGAACAGCACATTAAAAAAAAAAAGGGGGGGGGAATTCTGAGTTAATCATATCCATAAAATGCAACAAGAGTCTGATCTGAGTGATCTTACCTTAGCTTCTTCCTCTTGGGCTTTTTTGACAATCGCTTGCAACTGCACTTCACGTTTAAACTCTGCGTGGAGCAATTTTTCCTCCATCATCCTTCGTCTCTGATCCAACAATTCTTCTTTCCATTTTTTCACATCTTTTTCCTGCAGAGGAGAATGAAGAGTCAAACAAGCCCCCCAACTGTTGTGGTTTCTTTCAGTGTGCCATTAATATTGATTGTGGTCATAGTGATCGTAATGCCATATGGTGTTATGATCCCAACTTTGGGTCCCAGTTTCAGGATTGGGACATTAAAAAAAGGAGCCCTGGCAAAATTTACCCTTTCCATTAATTTCTGAAGCTTCAGAGTTTTCTCCTCACGGAGTTTCTCTCTCAGCTGCTGAGCCTTCTTCTGCTTCTCTTCGTGCTTCTTCTTCGATTCTGCAATTGTCCTTGGGAAAGAAAAGACACGGAAAACTGAGCAGCGGAAGAACAACGCGGAAGCAGCTGAAACCTACAGAATGCTGTATAAACATTAGAGAAGGTTTAAAAACAGAGTTAGAGCTTGGAGAGTTTCACAGACATCAACGTCTCATTTAGAAGATCCCCAGTTCAATCTTCATTTAGAGGGCACAATATAGTGCACCTGTGTAGTTGTACATGATTGTTGTAATAATAATCACTGCTAAGATTGTTCAGGCATAGGCCATGGAAAATCTTCTGTTACACAAGAAGACTAGAGTTCCCTCCAGACATTTTGGATTCCAAGTCTCAGCAGCTCAATCAATATGCAGTCCAAAATATCTGAAGGTCTTACAATATCTAAATGTCTTCTTCAGAGCTCCTAGGGACATCATACAGGCATCCGTGTGGTTCTTCTTGACAGTAATATCAAAGTGGCTTTCCATTTCCTTATGCTGGGATTCTATTTCACCTTCTCAGTCTAAGCTATAATTAAGGATTTCCTTATGGTTTCCCATCCTGGTACTAACCAGGACAATCCCTGATCAGCTTCAATCTCGATCAAGGGGCTGCCAACTCCTGAGACAACACATCTCTGCTGGCTACAGGTGTAGCCCGTGGTCTTTTGTAGGCAGTGATACAGAAGTGCTCTCCCACTGCCTTTTCTGGGATATTTTTTGGGGAAGGCTTTCTAATCTAAATACAGGCTTGGAATTTCCTAGCGAAAAATTCTGAATGTGCCCGAATTGGCACAAAGTTCCCCATCTTTAAAGGATCAGTATTATTACTCATGCAGATTCGGGGTTTTCCCCGAATAACGGAATCACAAAGTTGAAAAAGTAAAGACCTCTTGCGGGAGGGAGAAGACAGTTTCTCGTGCATGTGGATTCCGTGGCCCGGTGGGCGAGCTGGTTCTTCTTCCACGATGTCGCCCCAGGAATTATTTTGGCGCCACGATTCACGAGCTGCGAAAAAGCAGAGGATCGGTTTTGGAAGCCGAAGCTGATCCAGGGGCCGGATAGCTGGCCATCGTTGCCCGGTGGTGGTGGTGGTGGTGGTGAGCACAGGGCTCTCCAATGAACTGGAAATGGGCTCTCTTGACGAGAACGGCCTTAGCTCGGGTCGAGAAAAGAGGCTGTACCTTCGTAATCCGCCAGGACGTCATTCCAATCCATGGAAATGCCGCAGAATGATATGCTGCCCAGACTGGCCTGAAAAGTCAGATTGCAAAAAGAGAATTTCTGAGGCTCTCTAACAATGTACAGGTGGTCCTAGACTTACAACAGTTCATTTAGTGACCGCTCGGAGTTACAATGGTACTGGAAAAAGTGACTTACGACTGTTTTTCACACTTATGAGCATTGCAGCATCCCCCCCCTGTGGTCACGTGATCAAAATTCAGACGCTTGGCAACTGATTCACATTTATGCCGGTCCTGGGCTCACACGATCCCCTTTTGCGACCTCACAAAGTCAATGGGGAAGCCAGATTCTCTTAACGGCCTTGCTACTAACTTAACAACTGCAATGGGTCCCTTAACACCTGCGACGAGAAAGGTTGTAAAATGGGGGCAGAGCTCACTTAAACAAATGTCTCGCTTAGCAGCAGAAATCTGGGGCTGAATTGTGGCCGTACGTCGAGGACCCCCTGTAGAAGGAATTCCCCTTCATCTTGTTCCTTCCCACTTTCTGCACATCAGAACAACGGCTGTGACAGGTGACCACAATCGGGACTGGGATTTCTGTCCTAAGTCAAGTCAGACTCTGTGCCAACGCTGCTAACATCGGATGTTCTTGCTTTGACAACATATAGAGAGGCAGCCATTTTCCTTCTTATGTTTTACTCTTAGAATTAGATCATACTGGGGGGAGGAGGAGGAATGTGCATGGGAGTTAGTTAGACATAACAATACTGGACCTAGTGTGTGAACCAAGGTTATTGAAATAAGAGATGATAAGAAATGGTGGGTTGGAGAACAGGAGGGGAAGCCTGCATTTCAAGCTAATTGGAGACTGTGATTTATGACTGTTAATTAGAGGAGGGAATTGTGCTTGATATTATGTGCTGAGGGGAGGGGAATTCAGATTCTGGCTTGGCCTATGTACGTGCGGATGCTACCGGTATGTTCCTCGAATAAAGATTCGTTTAAGGAAAACAATGCCTCAAAGTTCTTTGGAGAGTTTCATCTGTTGGAACCAGGACACTTGGTTTATGACAATTTTAATGTCTGCGATTAAGCTAATCACCTTGCTGCGAAGCGAATGGCACAATTGTCAAGTGAACCCAGTTTCCCCCAAGAGGTGATCTTTTTTTTTTTTTTTTTTGCGGGAAATTGGCAAAAAGAAGGTGGCAGATTACAATCACATGATTGCAGGATGCAGCGACCAGCCGTGAATGCTGGCTAGTTGCCAAATGTGTGAATTGCAATCCCTTGACTTGGTGGGATGGTTTTAAGTGTGAGTGCAGGTCGTTAAGTCACTTTTTCTGAGGCTGTTGTAACTTCGAACTGTCGTTAAATGGTCCTAAGTTTGAGGATTACCTGTTAGCGAGGATCTTAACTTTAACTTTATCTTTAACTTTATTTAAATTTCTATGCCGCCCTTCTCCTGAGACCCATGTTAACCTATGTTCTGGCTTGTTTTTTAATCACAATTACACCATACTTTTGAAAAGGCAGGGAATTGGGCAAAAGGGCTGTCTGCTGCTGCTCTTTCGCTGAGAACAAACCAGGGTTTGTCCTCAATCTCCAGTTTCTGAGGCTCCTTGTTCTTTTCCCAAAAGTTCCCGGTTCCCTGCAAATCTCAAGAGTGTCGCATAAATTCTCTAACTGGGAAACAAGCAGTTAATTTCTACACAGTTCCCCCCCCCCCAAAAAGGAAACCTCACAATTCAGAATACTTTTGTATATTTTTCCTGGCTCTGCGATTACAGAGCGAGGGCCCGGCTATTCTTCAATGTCAAGAAGTATATAAAAGCCCAGCGTTTATTTTCAAGTCCGACCTGGGCTCGAAAAAAGAGCCGTTCCATCAATGTCAGTTTCCCCCATCCAACTGAAAACTCACAGAGAAGTCGCTGTCGTTGTCCGTTTCCAGGTTGATGTCGGTGTTCTCCTCCGCCTCGATCTCCCTTGTCAGCTGTTCCTCCTCGGCGATCGCGCTCGCAATGGCCTCCTCGTTGGCTTTCTCCAAGCGATCTGCCAGCTCCTCTTTTTTGGCGAGCACCTCGGCCATGGACTGCAAAACGGAAACGGAGATCAGAAAAACAGACTGGGGACTCGATAAAGCATCTGCCCAGGTAGACATCACTGTTACCGCCTGAATTTTATGCTTGGGGACTCAGTGAAAGATATAGGTGGTCCTTGACTTAATAATTAATAATAATAATAATAATAATAATAAGTAGTAGTAGTAGTAGTAGTAATAGTAGTAGTAGCAGTAGTTGGAAGGGACCTTGGAGGTCATCTAGTCCAACCCCCTGCTCAGGCAGGAAACCCTATACCATGAAGGAAGGAAGGAGGGAGGGTGGGAAGGAAGATGAGAAAGAGGAAGGAAGATGAAAAAGAGGAAGGAAGGAGGGAGGGAGGGAGGGAAGGAAGATGAGAAAGAGGGAGGGAGGAAGGAAGGAAGGAGGGAAGGAATACGAGAAAGCGAAAGGAAGGAAGGAAGGAAGGAAGGAGGGAGGGAGGGAGGGAAGGAAGATGAGAAAGAGGAAGGAAGGAAGGAGGAAAGAAGATGAGAAAGAGGAAGGAAGGAAGGAGGGAGGGAAGGAAGATGAGAAAGAGGAAGGAAGGAGGGAGGGAAGATGAGAAAGAGGAAGAAAGGAGGGATGGAGGGAAGGAAGATGAGAAAGAGGAAGGAAGGAAGAAAGGAGGGAGGGAAGGAGAGAGGGAAGGCAAATGAGAAAGTGGAAGGAAGGAAAGAAGGAAGGAGGGAGGGAGGGAGGGAAGGAAGATGAGAAAGAGGAAGGAAGGAAGGAGGGAGGGAGGGAGGGAGGGAAGGAATTTACTGCAAGCAGATGGGTGTTTTTGTTTTGTGGTTCTCTTTCTCTCTCTCTCTCTCTCTCTCTCTCTCTTGATACAGACAGAGATAGAGAGATAGAGAGATAGAGAAAGATATTGGTATAGATGAAGAGATTTACGTTTGAAATATCTGCAGGATCCATTTCGCTTTCACTCTTGACATTTTCTGCTTCTTCGCTTTTCGGAGCGATGGAGGTTCCCTGGCCGTCCCCCTGTGGACTCTCGGCGCTGCATTCAACATCTATGCGCACAAGCGGCAGCTCGAAAGAGGGTTGCGAAGGTCCCGTGATCTTCTCGGAGACCTTGAGGTCTTCAGACACCCAGCCTGTGAACTAAGGCGTGACAGAGGGGCAGATAAGGAAGCAGATACTCAAAGGATCCAAGCTCTTGTTTAAATGACTCAAGGCAATTCCATCCTTTTATTTATTTGTTTGCCTCCCTCCAAATCTCCCTTTTCTGTTTTCACTCCTTCTCGCAGCCCATCAGCCACTGTTAAAAAAAAAAAAGCGGCAGATCCAGTCACGCTCACCTGAGTCCTCTCCGCGAGGGGATGCTCACACTGAGGGCAAGGGTCCTTCAAGAGGGGATCTGTGTTTTTCGACGTGCCGTCCTCGGTCAAGGAAGCCTTTTGTTTGTTGGCCAGTGGATGAAGAATTACGTTTTCTTTGTCACTGTCATCCTTCGCCTGGGATAATTCCGCGGACGACTTGGTTTTGGGGGCTAAAGCAGAAGATTTGGACCGAACCGGCCTCCCACGCTGGACGGTCTCCCAGCCTTCGGCGTCCCTCCTCTCTGCATTGAAAAGCCAACCGAATAATCAGAAGGAAAACTTAGCAGGGGAAAACAGCGTTTGGTGAAGAAAACCTTCCGGAATATTTTGTCTTCACTGTTGTTAGGCAAGGGAGTAAAAATGAAGTTAGGCAGTCAGTGGGCACTAAAAAAAGGGAGGCTCTAGGCCAGGGGTAGGCAACCTCGGCCCCTTCATGACTCGTGGACTTCAACTCCCAGAATTCCTGAGCCAGCCATGCTGAGGGGAAAGGGAGAGGTTCCAAGTTCCCCCACGCTGGCTCAGGAATTCTGGGAGTTGAAGTCCACGAGTCATAAAAGAGCCGAGGTTGCCTACCCCTGAGCTAGGCAAAGAGGAAAAAAGGCCTTAACCATAGATAGTTCTCGACTTATAATAGTTCATTTAGTGACCGTTCAAAGTTACAATGGCACTGAAAAAAGGGACTTAGGACCGTTTTTCACACTTACGACCCTTGCGGCATCCCCAGGGTCACGTGATTTACATTCGGACGCTTGGCAGTATCCCAGGGTCGTGTGATCCCGTTAGTGATCTTCTGACAAGCAAAGTCAATGGGGAAACCAGATTCACTTAAGAATTGCAGTGATCCACTTAACAACGGTGGCAAGAAGGGTCGTAAAATGGGACAAAATTCACGTAACAACCGTCTCACTTAGCAACAGAAAGGCTGGGCTCCTTAGTGGCCATAAGTTGAGGGCTACCTGTACCTGCATTTAAACCCCACTCTCCGCTCTCTTCCGGCATTGATGATGTTACCTAGCTGGGTTATGAAATGTCTGCATGAAAACAGAAAAGCTCAGAGATCACCAAGGACTCTCATTTCAACCCTGAGCTACAAAAATTCTATTTATTCTTCTTCCAATTTGGAGAAAACGGAAGAGAGCAATATTCATGTACAAAGCCTGTCACAGAATCCACAAGGTTCCTCTTCCGACAGGTATCAGCTATTTAGCCTCATTCAAGTCAACAGGTATTTTAAATTGGGCTCTAAGATGACCTGGCAGACCGGGAGAAGTGAGGCGCCCATGATATGGCCACATACTACAACACAGAAGAAGGTGTTCAAAAAAAAAAAGGCAACACACGTTATCTTCCCCTGGATATATCACAAGCTGGATTTAGTTACTTGCCCCGTTTGGTCCATGAATATTTCGCGGGATTATTTTGACAATTCTCTAACCACACTCGACCTCCCGCTCTCTGCTTCCTCTTGTATTACATGGAAGTGACAAACCATCTGTTGGGCTGAGCCCCCACCCTGCCTAAAAGCCATTTAGATGTTCTGCCTTTCAAAGGAGCCCATCTGGAAGAACTGCCCGGTAACCTTATTAGTGACAGGGCAGGACCAAGTCACAGGAGACCTGCAGAGCTGGGGGTTCCTTCAACGAGACCATCTATTTAAAAGGCCCTCATTCTCCTGCGGGTGGACGGTGAGCTTCTTCCCTTCTGGCTGAAACAGCCTCCTTCCATTCAGTGGGCATAGATCAGGGAGGAAGGGAGGGAGGGAGGGGACAGAAGGTAGGGAAGGGAAGAAGGAAGGAAAGAAGTAAAGGAAGGTAGGGAAGGGAAGAGGAGGGAAGGAGGGAGGGAGGGAGGGAAGGAGGAAGGAAAGAAGTAAAGGAAGGGAGGGAAGGGAAGGAGGGAAGGAGGGAGGAAAGGAGAGGGAGGGAAGGAGGGAAGGAGGAAGGAAGGAAGGAGAAGGAGGGAGGAAAGGAGAGGGAGGGAGGGGGAGGGAAGAAGAAAGGAAGGAGAGGGAAGAAGAGAGGGAGGAAAGAAGGAAAGGGAGGGGATCAAAATAAAAAAAAGCTCTCTCAAGCTTTCATAACAATGAGCAAATGGATTTAGGCGACTCTTTATGTGCTAAGCAATTTACTAACCACTGTCATGTCACATCGAACCCCCCCTCAAATGCTCCATATACTTCCGCTCTCGTGCTGGCCGTCTCCAAAATGGAATTGTCCATTTCAAAAAGATACAGGAAACGGCACCCAACATTTCCAAGGGGCTGGAGGAACCCGGTTTCCTCAATAAAAGGCTCAATCGCTGGAAGGCGATTAGTGTGGAAAGAGGCCAGACCCGCTGATTAAAAAAACAAGAAGTCAGGGAGGGTGTGGGGAACGCAGTGCTTGAATCGCTCAAGCAAATTGCCTGGACGGGGAAGGAGGCCCAAGGCATTCACACAGGACTCTTCTGTTGAACCTCGGGATGCCTTGCTGACCTCTGCAATAAAAAAAAAACCTCCCCAGTCTTCAACGGGAGGCATATTTTGAGCAGAAGAAACAACAACGGGATTGGGGGGGGGTCACCTACATTCCGGAAAACAAGCTGTCCATTATCGCTTTTAACATAGTTCTACTCCCTTTAGTTGCTACACACCCAGTCTACCTATCTGGCTTTGCTTCGAAGACATTAGCTACACAGGCCTCTAGCGGGGCGACTGGTAAGCTTCCCATTGTCTGAAATTCCAACCTTCCTGAGCTGTTTTTAAACTAGGGATCCTAGATGGTGAGGTTTAAAAAAAGCAAAGATTTATTCCCCCCACCCCTCCTCACACTCTCTGTGACCACAAGGCTTCCTCTTTTAGATAGGATGTCTAAAATGCAGCCTCTACTTAATTGCCTGCCTTGCTTTGAAAGGACTGGGGGTACCAAAACAACGCTGACCGGACGGGAAAGGGGGGGGGAACTTGCCAGTTCTGCGGGACGGCTTCTGCGCTGCAGGGGGCCCCTGGACCTGGGCTGCTGCCTCCTTCGAACGGGGAGCTGTTCCTGGGTGGCTTGCTTTGACTTTGTCTGCCCAGCTGACCCCAGAAGGACTCAGCCGGTTCGAGGTCACTGCCGCAGGAGGTCCTCTACGAGAAGAAACAACTCATGATCGCCCAGCCATTAAAACTATTTGGCGTGTTCTAACCCGTTCTCTGTGTTATAAATTCTGGTGTCTCTTCTTGTCGCCCCACCTTGGTGAATTCTGGGGGTTGAAGTCCACGAAGTCTTAAAGTGGCCCCGATTGGACACCCCACAGAGGTGCCCATGGAACCTCAACTGGTCACTCTGTGGCTGTGAAAGCTCACCTAGTTTTTCCCACCCAACTAGGGGCTGAGCCAGCAGCTGGGAAGCAGTGAACAAAATTACTATTTCCCTACTGGGTACAAGTAGTAAGGAAGCTGAAACTTCCACCAGAATTGTAGCGTAGATGGAAACGGGAGGAGTTAAAAGTCTCCAGTAACTTTGGTCAGCCTGTTGTTTTCCAGGCTTGCTGAGCAAAAATGCTTCCATTTGGCTGGCTGTAGCCCACCCGTTCCACCCTTGAAAGAGTAAAAGCTGTTTAATTTGCATACCCAAAATTGAGAGTTCTTCGGGCATTGGATGTCACGCTGATTCTGTCGGTGGATGGGCTGGGAATAACATGACGCCCTGGAGACATCTTCTTGACTTCCCACGCTAGCGAAGTTGGCCTGAAAATTATGGAGAATAACTCAGCAAAGAAGTCCCCTTTCTTTCCCCTGAAAGCAACACCCCATCACTCCTGGAGGATCCTCCATTAGTAAAAAGCTGTCTTGCTCTTTTTATTTCTCTGATGACATTGCCCATTGTTTTCTTCTTTCCACACCCAGGGAGTACTAAATATTTGATCTTGAGAAAGAAAGAAAGAAAGAAAGAAAGAAAGAAAGAAAGAAAGAAAGAAAGAAAGAAAGAAAGAAAGAAAGAAAGAAAGAGGAAGCAAAGAAAAAGGAAGGAAGGAAGGAAGGAGGGAGGGAAGGAAGAAAGGGAAAAGAAAGAAAGAAAAGAAAGAAGGAAGGAAAGAAGGAAGGAAAGAAAGAAAGAAAGAAAGAAAGAAAGGGGGAGCGAGAGATAGGGAAGGAAGGAAGGAAAGAAAGAAAGAAAAAAAAAAGAGAGAGAGAGAGATCTTTCCCAATTACCTGCTTTGAGCATCGGCCTTCTCCAACTTCTCCTGCAACTGAATCCAGTCTATCAAGGCCTTGAAATCCCGCACATAGTTGTCTAACATCATCAACACCTCCTGGAAAGAAGAAGAAACTTTTTCAAAAGAGGAGCTTAGCACTTTAACCAGCCACAAAATAAAACAAGGAAGGAATAAGCCAGAGGGAAAAACAACAATACAAATAAATCACCCTAGAGGCATGGGTGGTAGCAGCATCGGGATAACTCCCTCTGTGCAAACTGGCGCAACTCTCCTCCAGTTCTTGATTGCACAAATTGTTCACGTCAAGCACATTCTGTCAGCTGCTGGAAAAAATGGAGTATCGAGAACGATGGAGCCGTCACGATTTCAAAGGTTAGGCTGTTCCATCACTTAATGACTGTCTCGTTCAGAAAATTCCTTTATTTTGAATTTAGATGTCTCTCTCTCAAGTTTCCACCACTAGTTCTTGTCCTCAAGCATCACAGAGAATAAAGCCGCATCCTCCTCCTTCAAGGATGGAAGGAGTTCTATTGGGTCTCCTCTTAGCTTCCTCACCTCTGGGCTAATATTGTTTGCTTGATGGAGTGCAGGACATGCTCTGCAGGTGCAGCCCTTGGAAGCTATGTTCGGCCATCCAAGGAGGGGGGGTCTAAATGAGGTGGACTCAGAAGGGCAGGGCTCTTTGGGGGCAGATTTTAATACTGAATGCAAGCCAAATGAAATGAGTATCATTTATTTGGATAAACCAAAGTAGCTGATTAACAAAGAAGCAGTCTTTCTTTCTTTCTTTCTTTCTTTCTTTCTTTCTTTCTTTCTTTCTTTCTTTCTTTCTTTCTTTTTCTTTTCTTTCTCTTTCCTTCCTTCCTACCTTTCTTTTTATTTCCTTCCTTCCTCTTTCTTTCCTTTCTTTTGTCTGTCTGTCTGTCTGTCTGTCTATCTATCTATCTATTTTATATTAAACTTTTTAACCTTCTATCCCCCCTCACAGAGGGGCTGTGAGGTTGGGCATCCTCTGTAAGGCCAGGTACCCCAAAAGAAATTGCTCGTCGCCCCAAGTGTATAACTAACAAAATGTAATTGAGCAAGGAACTGCAAAAAGAAAGTTTTTTTTTAAAAATCCCAGCCTAACAATGTGCAGCTTCTTAGCGCCGGGCTCATCCGAGCAAAATGCAATTATCTAACCAGGACTGACAAGCGCGCCCCAAATTACATTTAATGGCTGAAAGAAACTTATTTCAGAAAAAAAGGCTTATCCCGACGCGTCAGAGTGGGCAGCCGTAACACAAGTCCTACGTGACAACTCAGACGAGGGGCTGGAGCTGCCTCTTTCTTCCCCTCCCCCCCACGCAGGGAGGCCCGTCTTCCTTCCCGAAGCGACGAAGGCCATTTTGTCGAAACAAAAGTGCCTCTGAAAACCTCTCGTTGCCAGCATCCTGATAACGGCGTATGGATGTCCAGCTAAAATTACCAATTACTTTACCAATTGGCTGCAACGGATTCGATTGGTTTGTAATTCAGGCTCGTGAGCGGCACACCCCGCCGGACAGTTGGCGCCATCCCTTTTGTGGGGATGACACACAATCCTCACACACGGGGCCCTGGAGTCCTGACCGTCGATATGGATGACGTGGCAGATGTCACCTCTGGTGCTGAAGCAGTGGAAATGCTGGACCAGTTGAGAAGGGTTTCTCTCTCTCTCTCTCTCTCTCTCTCTCTCTCTCTCTCTCTCTCTCTCTCTCTCTCTCTCTCACACACACACACACACACACACACACAAATCTTTAGGGGGCAGCTTGCTTTGGTACTTTTGTCCCAACCCTTGAGACAGGAGCCCAGGAGTCTCCAAGCTCAAGTACCTCCTGATTGGAATTCTCCGAGAGGAAGAGAGAGCGAGGGTTGAGATGCTAGGAAAGAAACTAGAAACGGTGCCTGCCTGTCGTTAGAAAGCTTTTTTCGGCAATCTTATTATGCCCACTTGGTCAAAGAGGGGTCTCAGTGGAGGCCAGAGGAATTGAAAAATAATCAGCTGCTTTGCTAAACTACAACGGTGGTGAGAAGGCGGCGCTGAATTTGAGCGGTCCTTCGGTCCCATCTGGACTGCTAGTCCCAGCATCTGTCATTATTGGCTGAGGTTCCAGGAACATCTGGAGGGCTGCAGTTTCCCCACCTCGTCCCACACCGAGGCAGTCTGGTGTAATGATTAAGGTGCTGGACTAGAAGCCAGGAGACGGTGAGCTCTAGTACTCCTTTAGCCAGAGAAGCTAGCATGGTAGTTTTAGGTCAATCAGCAGGAGACGGTGAGTTCTAGTCCTGCCTTAGTCGTGAAAGCTGACTGGGTGACTTTGGGTCAATGACCAGGAGACGGTGAGTTCTAGTCCTGCCTTAGTCGTGAAAGCTGACTGGGTGACTTTGGGTCAATGACCAGGAGACGGTGAGTTCTAGTCCTCCTTTAGCCATAGAAGTCAGCTTGGTGACTTTAAACCAGTCTTTCCCTCTCCGTCAACCCATCTTAGAGGGTTGCTATTGCAAGGAAACTAGAAGGCAGGAGAATTGTGTGTGCCACTTTGAGTTGTACAAAATAAAGGCAGGATATACATCTAACAGATCAATAAATATTGTCTGCTTCATTCATAACAACAGTACATAATCAGAATGCTGGGAAATCTATGTGATATCATTGAGATTCTTTTGGGGGGAGCCTACAAGAAGAGATGGAATTTCCATCCTTCGGGACACACCCACACGCACAAACACAAATGTACGCACTCTGGTAAGACAGGAACATGCTCGAACCATTTAATCCCGTCTTCCAAGGCATTAAAGTGAGGCAATTCGACACAATTATGGGGGTAAAAAACTCCAGAAGTTTTTTTACTTAAAAAGTTTTTTTTACTTAAAAATCGACTCACCGAAGCAGGGAAGCGCCGGAAAAGAGGGCGCTCCCAAAGAGGATTCCAAGCCCGCCCAGACGAGACCGAAAGCGCCGCCGAGGGATCCAGAAAGCCGACGGACGGGGCCGAAGAGGCCGGCGGCAGCCGGCCGGCCGGGAGAGGACAAAGACGCCGCGCTGCGAGGCCGCGCAACCGCAGCCTAGGAGAGCGAGCCGGCCAATGCAGAGGGACGATGGAGAGAAACGGTGAGACCGCCGGGAAGGGAACCACACGCCGAGGGACGCAGAACGGGGTGAGAGGCCAGCAGAGGGAGGAGGAGGCCCCCACAGAATCATTAGAAGACCCCCCCCAGGCCCCCAAATAAAGCACCGGAGGCGGCAAGGAGCCGGGCGGGCGGAGCAGGAGAGGACAGCCCGGGTGAAAGGAGGCTACGAAGCGAAGGGGGAAAGAAGGGAGGGGGGAAAACCTTGCAGAGACACAGCCCCCCTCCCCCCCCCACAACGGGCGGCAAGGAAGAAGAAAGCTGGAAAGCAACCCGGTGAGCAATAAGGGAAAAGTAGAGGGGAGCAGCAAACACAGGCTGACAGGAGGAAGTGACCTGGGCTAGAAGGCAGAGAAAGAGGGGAAAGAAGGAGCCAGAAAGGAATAAAGAGAAGAAATAGATTGGCAGAGGGGAGTGAAGAGGAAACCAAGGCAAAAGCACTGAACTGGTCCACTGGCTCCCTGAATATAAAACTGCCAGAATACAGGCTCCTACCCCTACACTGCCTAAACCCTGAAGCCTCCCCCCTCGAAAGGCTAGAATACTGGACCAGCACCAGACCACAACCTAGCGCCCAATTTGGTCCAAACTGGGACCCAAAACAGTGCCAGGACAACAGGAGGACAACCTCAAAATGGCCTCCAAACAGATCACACTGACACAAACGAAGGGAGTTGTATCCTCCCCAGCCCAGCGTACTAAACCACCAGGAACTACTCTACCCACCCTCACACCCTCCCATCCAAATACAGGCACCCAGAACCATACATCTCCACAGGCCAGCCCAACAGCACACATGATACAAAAATTACAAGAGGGAATAGAAATGCTGGTTGAAAGGTTGGATGGAATGGATAAAAGGTTGGTGGAAAGGGACACAAAGATGGAGAGGAGGTGTGTAGAGGCAGAACAAAAGATGGAAAAAAGATACAACGATACAAAACAAATGCTGCAAGAACAAGGTAGAGAGATGGAGAGGAGGTGCGTAGAGGCAGAACAAAAGATGGAGAAAAGATACAGCAATATAAAACAAATGCTGCAAGAACAAGGTAGAGGGCTAGAGAGAAAATGGGAGGAGCAACGCAAGGCGATGGCTACAGATTTGGAGCAAATGAAGGAGGCAATAGAAGCGCACTACAAGGAAATAAGGGAGGAAATGGAGAAAAAATTCCAGAAAATCAGAGAGAAGGTGGACAAGCGGATGGAGAAAGTGGAGAATCAAGTAGAAGGCCAGACAGCGGAGATAGCAGAGATGAAAGGGGCGGCCCAAGACCAAGCCTCCATGATACAGTACTGGCAAATGGCGTCAGCAATCAGGTTTAGAGGCTTGAAAGAGACATCAGACGAAACCCAAGGGAGCTTGACCGGAACCTTTATAGAGGCCCTGGCAGCATTTCTGGGTAAACCAACCCCAGTTATCGAATGGCAAATCGACAGGCTCTACAGAGCGGGCGCACGTACGACAACAAACAGACACCAACCAAGGGATGTGGTCATCCACTTTGTGTCGCAGGGATTCCGGAATCTCATCTCAGCCACATCCTACAACAGGACCTTATACATAAAGGGGCAGGAAGTGAAAGTACTGAAAGAGATCCCCCAGACGATGCTGCGAGACAGAAAGGAATACAAGTTCCTGGTCGACGAACTGAGATCACGTGCTCTGCGATACAGATGGGAAACCCCCACGGGGATGACATTCTTCTATAAAAATAAAAGACACCACCTGAACTCGGTCCAACAAGCCAGAGACTTCCTGGAAAAGGAACTGAAGCCGGAGGGACCCCAATACACCACGAGAGAAGACGCAGAAAGACCACCAGACCGACAGACCGATACAGGAACACGAGAAAGGAAAAAACCCACTCGAGACACGACGACACAGAGAACAGGAAGCAACAACAACAACAAGGGAGCAGGACAGACTGCAGGGGGCAGGATAACAAGATCCATCACCAAACGCACAGAGCAGCACGACACGATCCCTATATGCAACTCGAACACAAACCTGGATACCATGGGAACGGGACAAAAGAAGGCCACAAGAGATAGAATGGAGGCGGTCTCGGAAGAGTATCCTGAAACCGACAATGACGACTAAATACCTGACATGGAACGTCAACGGACTAAATTCCCCACAGAAAAGGAGGAAGATATTTCATTATCTGTTTCAAGGAGGAAACGACATAATTTGCCTACAAGAAACACACATCAGAGCGGCAGACCAGAAATATCTGATCAACTACAAACTAGGCGCGCACTTTGTGGCAGCGGCGCCAAGAAAAAAGAATGGGATTGTTATATACGTAAAGAAACATGTAATGGCTAAGCTAATAGAGTCCGACCCCCAAGGTAGATACCTGGCAATTGAAATAACACAAGAAGACAAGAAGATTCTAGTAATGGGCGTATATGCACCACATCAGCAACAAGGCAAATTCTACAAAAAGCTACACAAGAAAATAACACAACTTAACTACAGATCTTGCATCATCATGGGCAACTGGAACGGGGTCATAGAGACTGCTCTAGACAAAAAAAGAACAGCACCGAACCCGCAAAAACACTCCAAGTTGCCTAAATCCTTCTTCGACATGAAGGAGGACCTCGAACTGACAGACGTATGGAGGAAAAGGCACGGCAAAGAACAGGAATTCACCTTCTTCTCTGGCAGACATCAATCCTTCTCCAGAATCGACTTTATATTAACTTCTAGTGACTTGCTAACTTGTCTAAACGCGGTGAAAATCCTACCCAAGACACTGACAGACCACAACCCTGTGAGGATGGAATTAAGACATGGCCCGAAACAGAGGAGGTCCTAGAGAATCAATGAAAGCTTGTTTAGACACGAAGACAATGTGGCGGAATGCAAAAAAGCTATGAAGGAATTCTTCGACACAAATATGAACAACGAAACACCGATTGAAACGATCTGGGAAGGCAGCAAGGTGTACATGCGCGGGATCCTCATAGCCATGAATAGCAGGCACCGTCGCAAACAAGAACAAAAAAGAAAAGAGTTAGAAAATGAGATAAGTAAAAGGGAGCGGCTACTAATAAAAAGGCCAGAGGACAAAGTCACCAAAGAAGGACTCAAGATCTTAAGAAAGCAATTTGACATGTTGATGGCTGACCAAGTTGCAAGGAATATACAATATGCAAAACATAAGACATTCTGCAAGGCCAACAAACCGGGCCGCTGGCTAGCCTACATTATAAGGAAGAAACAGAAATCCCGCATAATTGAAAAGATAGAATACAAAGGCAAGGAAGAATTCCGACAAAAAACCATCAAGAAAGCCTTCACGGAGTTCTACTCGAAACTATATGCCGAGGATAAGATACAAGACAAAGAGATAGATGAGTTCCTACAAAACGAAAAGATACAGGCGATTACCGACACACAAAGAGAAGCCCTGAATGCCTTAATCACAAAAGAGGAAATACACTCAGCGATCACACAACTGAAAGCAGGAAAATCGCCCGGGACGGATGGGATAACAGCGACCTACTACAAACACCTCCAAGAGGAGATGCTAGAACCCCTCAGAAAACTATTTGCCAACATTCAAGAAGGAGGCCAGGTCCCACCATCCTGGAAAACAGCCTACATCTCATTAATCCCAAAGGAGGGGAAAGACAACACTCAACCCGCAAACTACAGGCCCATCTCACTACTAAACACAGACTACAAAATCTTCACAAAAATTTTGGCCAATAGACTAATGACTGTACTACAAAAAACAATACACCCGGACCAAAGGGGATTTATACAAGGACGCCAGATGAAAACCAACGTCAGACAGCTGCTGAACATAATAGAATACCTGCAAAAGCACAACCAGATACCCGCCGCTCTTATGTTTGTGGATGCAGAAAAAGCTTTCGACAGACTGCACTGGCCGTTCCTGACGAACTTGGTCCGGAAGATGAAAATGGGAGTACAGTTTCTCAACTCCATAACGGCAATTTACCAGAAACAAACAGGTCAGATCATTGTCAATGGAGACTTAACAGACTCATTTAATATAGAGAGAGGCACGAGACAGGGCTGCCCGCTGTCCCCCCTGCTATTTGTCCTAACACTGGAAATTTTACTGAACAGAATATGAGCGGCAGAGGATGTACAGGGCATACAGATTAAACAGCAAGACTACAAACTATGTGCCTTTGCGGATGACCTGCTGGTGACAATGTCGCAACCAGCACAGTCAGCAAGGAAATTGATGGAGATAATGGAGGACTATGGTAGGGTGTCAGGCTTCAAAGTAAATATACCAAAAACAAAGATGCTAGTCAAAAACCAAGACAACAAAGCAAGACGGAACTTGGAAAGAATAACGGGTTGTGAAATAGTCAAGAAAGTCAAATACTTAGGAGTGGAGATAGAATCAACAAATGCGAAATTATACAAGAATAACTACGAGGTCCTGTGGAATAAGATACAAGCAGACCTGGAAAGGTGGAAATCACTACGTCTGTCCCTGCTTGGCAGGATAGCGACAGTAAAGATGAATGTATTACCCAGATTTTTATTTCTCTTTCAAATGCTACCCATACTCAAAAAGGATGCGGACTTGGACAACTGGCAGAAGGGCATCAACAGATTTATTTGGGACGACAAGAGACCGAGGGTGAAACTAAAAATCATCCAAGACGCAAGGGAGAGAGGGGGACTCAAAATGCCTAATCTAAAGCTATACTACTATGCAGCAACATTGGTGGCGGTTAGTGATTGGATCAACATGACAAATGATAGAATTCTGAATGTTGAGGGGCATGGTCTACTATTCGGCTGGCACGCATACTTAGTATACGACAAAAAGGCAGATAGGAACTTCAAGGAAAACCCACTACGAATCCCATTGTTATGGGTCTGGAAGAAATATAAGCACCTCCTACACGACAAGATTCCCATCTGGACGATCCCCGGACACGCAACAGGGGATATGAACACATCCCAAGGGCAAGAAGTGGTGCCCTACAGTGAACTTATACTGGGAGAAGAAAACGGGTTCCTCTTGAAACCTCAAGCAACGCTAGCAAACAGAGGAATAGGAAGTACCTGGCTATCATATATACAACTACAATCAAGGTGGCGTAAAGACAAGAAGAAGGGCTTCTCCCAGACCGACGAGAATCTAATTAAACAGATTAGAGAACAGGGGATCAGGCACATCAAACGAGTGTACAACACTCTGATAGAAATGGACTCTGAAACCGAGCTAGTCAAGAACTGTATGATAAGGTGGGCACAAGACTTCGGACACCCTATCACCATGGACACGTGGGAGAAAATCTGGGTGAGGAATGTAGAATTCACGAAATCGCAACACTTAAGGGAAAACTTCTACAAGATGTTCTATAGATGGCATCTAGACCCGAAAAAAATATCACTCATCTACCCGGGCTCCCAGCCCAAATGATGGAGGTGCGGGGACGGGGAGGCTACTTACTTTCACATATGGTGGGCATGCAGAAAAATCAAAGCATTCTGGAGGAAGATATGGTGGACACTCCAAACTATTTTCAAAAAGCGTATAGAATTTCTACCTCAGGCTTTTCTTTTTTTTTTTTTTATTATAAAAATTCTTTTATTAAGAACAATCAGCATTGGACATAAAAACATATTATGCCGCGATCATCATGACACCTGGTATACAATACTAAGTATTAGTCTTTGAAAACGTCTGACTTAGTAGGCCTTTTTCCCCCCCTCCTCGCGTCCAGCCTCAACTATACTCCTGTTACATTTTATTTTGATTGGTGTTTCTCTTATCTGTTTCAATATTAATGTGATCAACATTAAACATAAGATCTTATTGCTAAGCAATCCTCCTAGACCATAGCATACAACATTAGGTATTAATCTTTGTAAACATCTGTTTTAGTAAACGTTCTTCCCTCCTCCCTTACATCTTCAAGTATACTCCGAATACATTTTGTTTGATTGGTGTTTCTCTTATATATGGTCTATCTACTGTTTCTAGTCTATCGCATATTGTGCGTTTGCGCTTCTGAATTGACTTCATCCCATTACTAGTGCAATCTTTTATAGTCCCTAACCAGAGATCCTGAGTACCTCAGGCTTTTCTGTTAGGGATCACAAAGGACTTCACTACCTCAGAGACAAATTTATTTTTGAACTTAATTACAGCAGCAAGATTCTTGGTTGGACAATACTGGAAGAATCCGGAAATACCGCCTATTGAAGAATGGACTGTGAAAGTGACAAATTTGGCGGAAATGGCGAAAATATCAGCGTACTTGAAAAATCGCTCCAATGAACAATTTTTGACGGACTGGAAACAGTGGATAGACTATATCCAAGAGAGACACCAATCAAACAGAATGCAGCTGGCGTTTAGCTGAGGCTCGATGGGAGGAGGGAAGAAGGGTTAACAAATCAAATGTTTACAAAAACTAACACCCAATGTTGAATGTATATGTTCTATAACTAATGCCTCTTAACATAAACTTATGACTAATGTTGTTTGCTTTAAAACTGTTAAAGCGGACTGAATCTATACCTCAGGATATGAAACTTTTACCTCAGGATCTCCGGTTAGGGACTATAAAAGTTTGCACTAGTAATGGGATGAAATCAATTCAGAAGCGCAAACGAACAATATGCAATAAACTAGATACAGCAGATAGACCATATATAAGAGAAACACCAAACAAACAAAAGGTACTCGGAGTATACTTGAAGAGGGAAGGGAAAAGGGAAGAACGTTTACTAAAACAGATGTTTACAAAGATTAATACCTAATGTTGTATGCTATGTTCTAGGATGATTGTTTAGCAATAGGATCTTTGGTTTAATGTTGACCACATTAATATGGAACCAGATAAGAGAAACACCAATCAAACAAAGTGTAACAGGAGTATAGTTGAGGCTAGACGCGAGGGGTGGGAAAAAGGCTTACTAATTCAAACGTTTTCAGTGACTAATACCTAGTATTGTATATCAGGTGCCATGATGATTGCTGCACAATATGTTTTTTTATGTTCAATGTTGATTGTTTTAATAAAAGAATTTTATATTAAAAAAAAAACTCCAGAGAACTCTTCTGACTGACCGTTCAAGGCTTCTAAGCCAGGTTTTAAGGCTTGGTGAGCATCTCAACTGTTGATTTTCTGCCGGCCCCTCCCTGCCTCCTCCTCCTCCAACTCTTGAGTTGCAGTTTCAACCACAAAGAGTCATCAGATACAACAGGGGTGGGCAACTGTGACAACTTGACAACTTTTCCTGGCTCAGGAATTCTGGGAGTTGAAGTCCACAGGTCGTAAAGCTGCTATAGGTCTCCATCCTTGCGAGACAAGGAACACGGCCCTCTAAAACAGGGATCCCCATGCTGGCTGGGGAATTCTGGGAGTTGAAGTCCACAAGTCTTCAAGTTGCCAAGGTTGGGGACCCCTGCTCTAAAACACTGCCATCAAGAACCTGGTCTATTTTTTTTTTTTTCAACAAAGCCATCCAGCTTGTCTTCTTTCACTGTGAAAATGGTAATTTGCTCTGGGTTTTCTCTCTCTCTCTCTCTCTCTCTCTCTCTCTCTCTCTCTCTCTCTCTCTCTCTCTCTCTCTCTCTCTCTCTCTCTCTCTCTCTCTCTCTCTCTAGCTTAACACTCAGACAGGAAGTCAACATTTTAGATCATTTCGGACAAGATTGCTGTCTGCACGGGAAGAAAATTATTTAAAAGCCACACAACGGTTGTAAAGATCGGCACGTATGTCTAACTATATTTTCCCGCCAGACACGGGTTGACCAACCAACTGCTTTTAAAAGCCGCAGAGTATTTTTTTTTAAATCGAAAACGATGGTTAAAAGTAAATTGGTACGACTGCGTAGGAGCTAAGATGTTACAGATCCTCACCAAACCGTGCACCTCGGTAGGATGAAGGTTTTCAAAAGGCATCTTTGTGCTGTAGGAATTCCACACGGTTTTTTAAAAAACCTCACTTTGGTAAACAGAGTAACGGTCGGTCGGGGGATCCTGCCCCTCTCCCTTTCCAACTCTTTTCAGAAACAAGGGTCTGTTTTCATGTTTCAATGTTTTAAAGAAGTCTTGGCTGCATAATATTTCCTTCCCAGCCTAACATGAGTGGAATCAGTGCAATTTTTGGAGGAGGTCTTGGATCTGCAAAGATGTCATACAAATAACCTACTAATTCGTTCAGCCATAAATATTTAGAAAATCGTAATCTAATTATCCGGCAAGGCAATCAGACCCCGGCTTCTTCTTCTTCTTCTTTTTTTTTTTAAAAAAAAACATTGGGGAAATTTCTTGAGTGAGAAAACGCTGCTCGGAGTTTCTTTTTTTCCTTTTTTAATGCAAATTAAATTGTATTAAAATGACAGCCGGCTTGAAAACCACATGACACTGTTTGTTTTCCAAATTCACTTAGGATTTTCATTTGTACACTAATCTTGCTGCTGACTTGGCAGTCTTTTGTGGCAGTCGGAAACTAAATATTCATGAGCTAATGAAAATCCTGTTTTATGCAGAGAAGTTTAGCTAACGGCTTCCAGAACTGGGAGAAGGGGGGAAAAAAACTCAATTAAAAGAGGAAAACCACCATCAGTTTCTAAATTTTGACTACAATTGGTTCTCGACTTACAGCAGTTCATTTAGTGACCGTTCACAGTTACAACGGCACTGAAGAAAGTAACTTATGACCATTTTTCACACTCATGACCGCTGCAGCATCCCCAGGGTCACGTGATTTACATTCAGATGCTTGACTCACATTTATGACGGTTCCAGTGTCCCGGGATCATGTGATCCCCTTTTGCAACCTTCTGCCAAGCAAAGTCAAGCCAGACTCACTTAACAACCAGGTGACTAATTTAACCACTGCATTGATTCACTTAAGCACTGCGCCAAGAAAAGTTGATAAGAATTCACTTAACAAATTTCTCACTTAGCAACGTACGTTTTGGGGCTCAACTGGTGGTCGTAAGCCGAGGACCACCCATATTCCTGACTTTCCCCAGCCTTTATTTAGCCATTTGTAATCTTCCACTTACTCTTACGCCCACCTGAGAGAATTAATCTATTGTTACTGGGAAGCAAAGCAGCTTCCGGAAACCGCAGCACAGCTACCACGGGCGACATGTGTCTGTTTTCCATCAAAAGTTCCACGAGGAGAACTAACTTATGACTAGACCCACCCAGGCGTTGTTTATACCAGGCCATCAATCAAACTCCCTCGCTCACCACGGGTAAGAAGGATAACTGTCTCTGCAGGCCGGGAACAATGCAGTAATGAGGACACTGAGCAGGAAGCCCGGAGAATGTAGATGCCAGCAGAAACTCAACAGTGTCCCCTACAGGAAAAATGGAATATTGAAGGAGGGAACTCCTGGATTGGTAAATCGGTTGTACATCCAGGAGACCAGAGTCTCCATTCGTCTCACAAGGACACAGCATAAACAACGTGCGTAGAGTTAAGAACTAACAGAAGAGAATATTCATCGCTCAGGTTGAATGGTGAGGTCTCTAAGCTGGGCTGTTTGCCTTGCAGATGTTTTGTGACCCAAGTAGGCAACCTCCTTAGTGGAGAATTAATAAAAAATTTTATAGAGTATGACGTTATTTTGCCTGGCACTTTTAATACTGGTCTTTCTAGGTTACTAGTTTTAGCAGAACTTGGCTGATGTTGTTGATATTATGCATATGTTTTAAACGTGATGAACCCCGTGTGGGTAATCCGAGATAAAAATATGGCTGGAGTGAAATAGCATGACTCAAAAGTAATTAATAATAATCAAGGAAGAAGGCATAATTGTGCCTAAACTATCTCATTAAAAAGAAAAAAAACCCTCTTTAATTTCCAAAGGAGAGAACGATTCAGTCTGTGCAGGACTGGCTCAGTGGCACATTAAGGATCATGGATTTAATCCGTGGCTGAGAAGACACAGCATACTAAACTAGCATCAGATAAACCACCTTGCAGCTTCTGAGTTTTGGATTACTAAGTGTATTGTGATTAAGCCACCACGGCACACCATATTTTATGTAAACCCCGATAATGAAAGCTTAAAGGACAGTACAGATGGTCCCCATTTAGTGACTGACTCACAGAACGACTGTTCAGTTATGAACATGATGGAAAAAGTCAGTCTGCAACCAATTCTCGTGTCATGACTTTTGTTCGTCGGTAAAGCAAAGCTGAAGTAAGGTCATAAGCAAAACTGCATTTTCACTTAGCAACTGCTTTGCTTAGTGGCCAAGTTGCCAGTCCCTGTTGTGGTCGCTAAACAAGGACCCTGTAAATCTGCTTGAGTAACAGAGCAGCTGTAATTGCCATTTCTCTTTCAAGTTTCTTACTTTTAACCGAACTCATGCCACAGAACTGAAGGCATCATTGTAAAATGTTTCAATAAACATTGTTTAAAAGCAAAACGGAGTCCTGAGAGCATCCAAAGGCAAACCACAATGGTCAAACATCCATCCCCCCCCCCAGGACTAATCAAGAGAGCCTTACTTTGCATTCTACCACACTCTGATCCGATTCACAAGTGACGTAGATTTCGTCCACTGCACGCCTTAGATTGTCAAAAAGGAATGCCCAGTATCTTGCTCGGAGGTCTACTTTCCGTGGCTGCCGTGTCTTGGTGGGACTTTTATAGAAGCTCTTCTCCCCCGAGGCTGCTGTGATTTTGCAATCTGAGGCTGTGCCCTGCAAAGGAGATTCGAAAAGCACACGTGTGCGCTAAACAAACTTTCTCCTGCTTTTTTTTTTTTAAAAAAAATCTCAATTGTTCAGGTTTGTCCCAGAGACTAAGCTACTAAGCGTGATTTGCAAAGGTTCACGGATCACCTATATTGGTGATTCTCAAACATGGCAACTGAGGATTTCACCTCCCAGAATGGGGCACGTGCTTGGAGTATACTGGTGTTTTTCAAAGCTGGCCACTTCAAGAAGCATGGCCTTCAACTCCCAGAATTCCCCATGCATGAGAGAGGAAGTCCACATGAGTTAAAGGGGCTGCATTTGAGAAACACTGATTTTAATCAAACAAACCACGGATCCTGGAGTTTCGTGCAAAGCTATCGGCTTGAGAGCTTTGTTATCACTGCAAGCAGAGGCTTAACCCTAATCCAACCAAACATATCCGATCATGGTTTAGCATGATATATAAACCCAGCTTCCTTGGCTTAGTTCAGGGGTGTCCAACGTTGGCAACTTTAAGATTCGTGGATTTCATCTCCCAGAATTCCCCAGCCAGCTGTGTTGAAGTTCACAAGTCTTAAGAGTTGCCAAGGTTTTTCCCACCCGCAAGGCTAGCCAAAATGGGTTCAAACATCTCACCCTTATGCTGGAAATGTAAAACAGTAATAGGATCATATTACCATATGTGGTGGGAATGCCCAAAGAGTATTGGCACAGGACACGAAACTGGTTGAGGGATATATTATCACTGGACTTAGAGTTAAAACCGGAACTCTTTTTGTTGGGAATAACGACAGAAAAATACGACAAGGGAACAATCTACCTGCTGCTACACATCCTGACTGCAGATAGGCTCGCTTTTGCACAAAGATGGAAGAGCAAGGAAATTCCCACAGAGGAAGAGTTAATACATAAAATATTAGCATGTGCGGAAATGGACAGGCTCACAATGATATTAAAAGATAAATGTGGATCAGTTTATTACGAAACCTGGGATAAATTTTACCGCTGGAGGAATTCGAAGAGGATGGTTGGGATTAAGGATGAATGTTAAGATAGAAATATATGTTATTTTATTTTAGAATAAGTACTGTATATAAATCTTAGATGTATATGTAGAGATGAAGAAGTTATCGTAAAAAGTGGAACAATCGGATAAGAATGTATATACTGGAATGTCATGTCAAATCCAATGTTTGTTTGTTTTTAACTGTATCATAAATTAAAAAAAAAAGGGTTGCCAAGGTTGGACACTCCTGAATTAAACAATAGGCCATAATCAAACCATCACAGCGTGCGATCCCAACCTGTTTAAGTTCACCAGGACTTATGTAGTGTAAGTGCAGAGACATTTGGCTTTCAAATTGATTATTTCAGATTATTTAAGAACTCATTTAAAGTTATTCCAGATCTGGCTACTTGCTTGGTCTTAACATATGGAAAGTAATCTCCTGTCAGCTGGCCAGGCCTGCTTATTACAAGACCGTCTGTCCATTAGGGGGCTATGGCGATCATTTTACTGTGGGGGACTTTCATTTTGTATTTAATGCAGTCCAATTATTGACGCTGAACAGTTGGGCGTTTGTGTTACGGTCGCCTTTTTCACTCCCGGGGTAATTCAAAATGCTAGTATCACTGGCTCCCTCTTCCCCAGAGAGTGTAAAAGGAGCTTCTGCACATGTGGATGCTCTTTTGAAGGATTTTTTTCCCCTTTCTTTTTGGCTGATCATTTAAAATCTACCCCCTCGTTAGCTGCACGGGCAATGTAATGCTTTAGTGGTTTGATTTTTTTTTAAAAAATGTAAAATGTGACTAAGTGGATTTATTTAACCATTTGCAGCTTTCCAGAAATTAGCGTCGTTTCAGATGCTTGGACATTAAACAAAATAAAACAGCACAAACCTGTTTGCTAATTTTGTGCGTTCCTTGGTTTATCCTCTTTGATTTTGCCCCCACCTGCCACTTCGGTTTTCCTGTAAAAAGATGAACTTTTCTTAATAGAAAGAATTTTATTTTTTTTAAAGGGCTCAAGAGATTCGTGCCCCTATCTCTGCCAGGCTGTTTCCAGGGTTCACAAGTGTTGTGCTGTCCTTTCTTTTAACTGTGGTTTGTTGAACAGGCCACAAAGGCTTGATGTACAGCGCACAGAAGCCATTAACCACGGCTTGGAACTCAGGGTCACCCTGCACCAAACCAAAACAATAACGGCAAAAGTTAGCTGAGATAATTTAGCACAGTGTTTTTCAAACTTGGCAGCTATAAGGCAGGTGGAGTTCAACAGGGGTTGACAAGGGAATTCTGGGAGTTGAAGTCCACCCGTCTTAAAGCTGCCAAGTTTGAGAAACGCTGATTTGGCCCAACGTCAAGCACATACCATCCTCCTCCTTGTTCTCCAGCGGCACGCTCCAAGCAATCAAGTTCCTTGCAGTGCGGCCCTCTTCGGCTACAATTTTCCTGACTTTGTCGTGACTGTTAGAGCGTTGGAAAGAAGCCTGCAGAAGGGAACAAAAGTTTCAGAGAATTGCACCCGACTTCGTCAATTCCAAGAGCTGAAGTCCACAGGTCTTGAAGTGGACATAGCTGCTCACCCCTGAATTAAAGGGCTGGGTCACTTCAGCCTCAGAGGCTTGAAGGAGCCAGGAGCGGAAACCTGAGACTGACCACTGAAAATGACACCCTGACTTTG
Organism: Bothrops alternatus; assembly: GCA_034064705.1. NCBI lineage: Eukaryota > Metazoa > Chordata > Lepidosauria > Squamata > Viperidae > Bothrops > Bothrops alternatus. The sequence continues at coordinate 529,879 of JARGCV010000613.1, forward strand.
CGCTCAAGCAGAGCTACAAGCACCTCCTGGGATCACCAGAGCAGAGAACTTACACCTCCTCTCGGTGTGATCGGATGTAGCACACGGCAAACTCGGAAAGAGTTCACTCTCGCCCCAAAGAGAACGCCTCTTGGATGGAGCACCCAACCATTTTTATTTTCTCAACCACTTGCAGCCAGGCTTTCCTTACAAGATACAGAATAACAGAGTTGGAAGGGACCTTGGAGGTCTTCTAGTCCAACCCCCTGCTCAGGCAGGAAACCCTATACCAAAAGTAGGCAACCTTGGTTCTTTTATGACTTGTGGACTTCAACTCCCAGAATTCCTGAGCCAAGGTTGCCTACTCCTGCCCTAGACCATTTCAGACAAAGGGCTGTCCAATCTCTTCTTAAAAACTTCCAGTGTTGGAGCACCCACAACTTCTGGAGGCAGGTGGTTCCACTGGTTAATTGTTCTCACTGTTGGGAAGTTTCTCCGTAGTTCTAGGTTGCTTCTCTCTTTGATTAGTTTCCATCCTTTGCTTCTTGTCCTGCCTTCAGGCTCTTTGGAGGATAGCTTGACTCCCTCTTCTTTGTGGCTACCCCACCAGCTCCTTGTTGGCTGGTGAACCTCAAGTGCAAGGGCTTCAGGGCTAAAAGCCTCGGTTTCCCCATCGTTAGGGTGAAACGACCCAGATCTGCAAGCAGCTGTCTTTTTTAAAAGAGGTTTTCAGAAAAAAAAAGCCTGGCAAATGTAAACAGCGTGAGGTCCTGTGGTTTGTAAAACTCTGGCAAAGTGGCGTGCCAGATTCTGAAAGATGCATTAAAACCCTTGCAGCAGCAGACCACAGTCTTCATGGAGGCAAATCCAGAACAGATCATCTCTTTTCGTAGATGACAATTTTCAGATATCCACGGGTGTGGGTGGGTGTGTATATGTGTTTGTAATGTCCTCAAGGGGAAAAAGTAAAACTTAAAAGCCCAGTTGTCAGAGGCAATAATTCATATTGCTCATCATGATTATGGGAAAAAACCAACATTATTTAAAGAGGTGACCATAAAGGCATTTCCATCAAATTTCATATCTTCTGAGGAAATGCTATTTCCAAATCTGCTATTCTGCATTTCCACACTTATTTGGCATCAGCGAAATGGTCTAGGCCAGGGGTCTTGAAACTTGGCCCTTTTATGACTGGTGGACTTCAACTCCCAGAATTCCTCAGCTGGGCACGCTGGCTGAGGAATTCTGGGAGTTGAAGTCCACAAGTCATAAAAGGGCCACGTTTGAAGACCCCTGGTCTAGGCCAGTGGTTCTCAACCTTTTTCAGGTTAAGACCCCACTTGCCCCGCCCATGCACGGCGCGCGCCAGGCCAATCCGCGCATGCGCGGTGCGCGCGACCCCCACCAAAAAAAACAAAAAACAAAATGCGGACCGTGACAGGCCGATCCGCGCATGCGCGGCGCGCGACGGCCTGAACCGCGCATGCGCAGCGCGTGACAAAAAAAAACAAAAAAACAAAAAAACAACAACAAAATGGCGGACCGCAACGGGCCGATCCGCGCATGCGCAGCACGCGCCCGACGAAACAACAACAAAACAAAATGGCGGACCGCGGTGTCCGGCGACCCCCGCGAAACGGTCTCGTTCGACCCCAAATGGGGTCGCGACCCATAGATTGAGAACCGCTGGTCTAGGCTCATCTCTAAGTTAATTCAGGGTACACTGTTGCATGGGGAGACATCTTCAATAAAAAAAGCAGAAAGAAAAATATTTTTACTGTTAATTCATACCTGCCTCCATCTGTAGAAAACTGGATCCCTTTCAGTGAATTTGGGGAAACCAAAAATAGAGTAGTTAAAAAAAAAAAAGAGAGAGGCTCAAACTGCAGCCACCACCACAAATCGGAACCTTTTTGCAACGTGCATTGATTGATCAAGACCAGGGGTCTTCAAACTTGGCTCTTTTATGACTTGTGGACTCCCATGAGGTAGCATGGCTGGCTAAGGAATTCTGGGAGTTGAAGTCCACAAGTCATAAAAGGGCCAAGTTTGAAGACCTCTAATCAAGACACATTATTTTCAACTTTTTACTACCTCTCTTGAAAATGTCACTATTTCAGTATCATAATTGCACTGGATCAAATTCTTCAAATTCCTTATTACAGGTAATCCTCGGATGATGACGACAGGCACCAACCATTCCAACAAACGGCTGTTAAGTGGGCTGTGCCCGATTTTTACGACCATTTTTGCCACGGTTGTTAACTGAAACACTGCGCTGGTTAAGTGGATCATGCCGTCCTTAAGTGTACCTGGCTGCACCCATTGACTTTGCTTGTTGGAAGCCGGCTTGGAAAGTCACAAATGGTGACTGCACAACCTTGGGATGTTGCAATGGTGATAAACGCATGCCAGTTGCCAAACACTCGAAGTTCAATGGCCTAACTGTGGGACTGCTAGTATGGTCCTAAGTGTGAGGATTTTCAGTTGTTAGCCTGGAACAGTTGCTAAACAAATGGTTGTAACTCAGGGACTCTCTGTATATGGTCACAGTGGGGAGTAAAGCCTTTACATGTCATCCAACTACCAAAACATTAAGAGGCTGATAGACTGTCATGAAGGAAGGACTTACCATCAAATTGTATTTGTCCTCTGCATCAACAGATTCACTGATCACATTTTTGGCTGAACCCATGAAGTCGTCATAGCTGTGTTAACAACAAAAAAACAGGCATTTTTAACACAGAAGCGATGAAACAGGCATGCAATCTTTCTTTCCGGGACACGGAGCGTCACAGAACATTTACAGCAAAGACACAGAACCTCTCTGAAGCCTTGGCAGCAACCCATACATTTGCTACTCTTTATTTTTGGTAGCTGCATTCGAATTACACCAAATTAATTAAAATGTAAATGACCCAAAACGAGGCTCTTGCTTGTGACCTTCCTATGGTTTGGATTGAAAAAAAAAAAATTCCAATGCAGCCCTCGGCTAGCAAAGGGTTCTGAACCTTTGGGGTCCACCATGCAGTGAATTCAATTATTCTGCTTTGCTGGGGAGCAGATAATTCCTTCAGACACCACCAGACTGACACATTACTTTTAAGCTAGCATTATTGGGGACCTGAAGCCAATGTTGTCGAGACAAACACATCTGAATGGTTATTTCATTCCTTAAAGACTTGGCGAACTATCTTGCGGAAAACCCAAAGTAATTTTACAGGAACTTCTGGAAAACATTTAGTGGGGAGCAGCCGGTGGCTGTATCACTTTCATTTTTACAGAAATAACACGTTCCTTTTTTCCTCTTGCATATGCAGTGGCCATTAACCTCTTTAAAATAATTCTCACTGCATCCAAATAAAAAGCAGCCACACAAAAAAGAAAAAAACACCATCCGGTCACTTTAATGACAAAACTTCACTGCATGAATCCCATGAATAAACAATCGAATGAACATTAATGAACATTCATGCAAATCAAAGTAGGCCATCTATAAAGTCAGGATGTCCAAATCATGGGTGAGTTCTACAAGCAATAAAACAAAAATTATGCCACATTTAGAAGACGGTCAGATAGAAGCAACTGTAATTTATCTATCTATCTATCTATCTATCTATCTATATCTATCTGTCTGTCTGTCTGTCTGTCTGTCTGTCTGTCTGTCTGTCTGTCTGTCTATCTATCTATCTATCATCTGAATGGCCTGGAAAAGGATCCTGAAGGGGGTTGATAATTAGGCATCTTTATAAAAGGAGCAAAATAATAGGATGTGGTCCATCAATTCAATGACCTCTTTTCTGCATGAGAGTTTTAAATGCCAAAGGAACTGTCTACTTAAGTCTACTTTAAGCTCTTCCAAAGTTGGAGATAGCTAGCAAGCCTTAGACCTGGAAGCTGGCTACTCAAGCGTCCATCTCTAGGACGGACAGTCTGATCTAGTGGCTGTCCAAAACCTAGTAGTGCTAACAATATCTACTCATGACCCTTCACCAGAAGTACACTGTGCAGAAACTTAACAATAACTGCAGTTTCTGCTAGAGTGATCTCCTCTGACACAAAATTCTCAACTCAAGACTAAACGCACAAACCCACGGGGGGGGGGGAGAGCTGTCATTCTAACAAGGGGAAGAAAATACACCTCTCTATTTGATCCCTTCTGCTTCCTGGCAAAGAACCAGGTGGTGCTTGGGAATAGATTCCACAACAGAGGGGTCTAAAAGCCACATTATGCCAAAGATTGCTTTGTATTTATTTTTCTAGCTAATAGTGGAATAACATAAATTTGCCATTGTTTTCATTCCAGATGAGTTTAAAAAAAATATTTTCCTTTCTAGCCGAGTAGGATTTTAGAAGAAAACTTTCAATGTGTAGGGAGAGGTGAATATCCTGTCTTTTTTACCACTAAGTACATTATTTGACTTCTGTGCAGAAATGACGTGGGGAATTTAATTTTTAACTCGTGGAAAAAGCACTTTACTACGATGGTGGCAGGTACACAATATCCTTAACGATATTCTGAGTGGAATCATCCTCTTTTTATTTGTATTAATCTTGCTTTTATTTTGCCATTTCAATGGCTTTAGGCCTCAGTCAGATTTTTCATTCTACAAACGGAATTTACCTTATTCTAGACCCAGCGTTTGTTTATTCCAGAATTTTGTAGTAATATAATACAGCAAGCCGGTACATTGTTGAGACTGAATTTTATTTATACTGGTTTACATTGTGAAAAAAAACCCTCTATTAAAACGCAACAATCTATAACTGTTCTATATCAGTATGAGAAAAAAATTCAAAACTCTTAACTGCAACAAAAATGAGGCTTTGCGATAACAAATCTATGTATGAGTGGCTGATTTGTTTGGGGTTACCACTGTTTCCTTTCTACCTTCCAAAACGTAAGTTTGCTTAACTTTGCTCTTTGTTGATGCCAAAACAAAACCAAATGCTGCCTTCGCCCAATTCACGTTTGTTTATTTACTTGCAAATATGTTTCTACTGCTGTGGCAACCAAGTTGTAATGCTACCCTCTTGTTTCCCTTTAACTCAGAAGCTCTCTCTGCTGGAAATATGTCTTTTCCACCTCGCCTCCAATCAGATGACAAGATGACATACAATGTCAAAGAAGATGGTCTTAAATTCAAGAGCCACGAGACTTCAAGCCTTTTAAAACCAGATAGACTAAGAGCCAAAAACATGAACGTTGGACAAGCAATCGCCACTTCTGAGGGCATATCAAGAGGTTGTGTACACTAGGCTAAAAAGAAGAATTGAATGGAAGGGGCTTAGCCTAGCATCAAGACGACTGCAAAGCATCAAGCGTATCACTTGAGCAAGGGCATTCCAGATCCCTCACCACTAGAAAAACACATTTAGGCCTTAGGAAAGTATACAGCACAACTCAGTTTACAGTCTGCGGAGTCTCTGGAGCTCTCCGAGGACCAAGGAGTCTGCAATTCAACCCTGAGCTTCAGATTTTCTCTTTTATCAGGCTTTACACTCTGCACTGGAGGAGGGAAGACCTTTGCGTAAAAAAATGCAGGCCACAAAGGGCTTCATCCCTTGCTTTCTTCTGATAATTTCTCCTTCAGTCAAAGAGGACTAAACCCCGGAGGAGAGAAATACCCCTGTACAGGTAGTCCTCAATTTACAACCGTTCGTCTAGTGACCGTTCCAAGTTACAACAGCACTGAAAAAAGTGACTTAGGACCGTTTTTCACACTTACGACCGTTGCAGCATCCTTAGGGTCACGTGATCAAAATTCAGACGCTTTGGCAACTGACTCATACTTATGACCGTTGCTGGGTTCTGGGATTACGTGATCCCCTTTTGCGGCCTTTCAACAAGCAAAGTTAAGGGGGGGAAGCTGGATTCACTTCACAACCGTGTTACTAAGTTTAACAACTGCGCTGATTTGCTTAACGACCGTAGCAAGAAAGGTCGTAAAATTGGGCAAAAACTCGCCTCATGACTGTCTCACTTAGCAACAGAAATTTGGGGCTCCACTGTGGTCGTAAGTCAAGGACTACCTGTGCACTGATTCGCTTAACGACTGTGGCAAGACAGGTCGTAAAATGGGGCAAAACTCATTGAGCAACTTAGGAGTGCGAAATTTTGCGCCCTGCTGAGGTCATCAAAGAAGGAGTACTTGTAGGGCAGGCTTCCCAGTCAATCAAGGTTTCAAAACGCTTCTGGTTCCCTATAGCAGATTTTAAAGAGAAATGGCCACACAAGATGACCTTCTAGGAATGCCCCCCCCGAAGGTTCTCCCAACTACCAGGTGAGGCACAGCCATAGAGAGAGACAGCCATGCAGGGACATTATGTGGGAGAGCTGTGGAAGACGGCAGAAGGCTGGGGAAAGGAGCCTGCAGCTGTGGCCAAAAACATGCAAGGAGCCGGGGAGAAGCTGGAAAGTGGGGTGGGGTGGGGGCGGCAGAGCAAGGCTGGCTAAAAGGGGAGAGCGCCGTGCAGCGGGATGGCCGATCCTGCCCCAGTGATGCCACCACAAGAAGCGGACAGACTTTCGGAGTGCGGCTACACCAATGTCCGGGTTTTTTTTAGGAGAAAGAGGAGAAGTGCTCTTCGTACCATGACGGGTAAAGTTATGTCCGTTATTGGGACTTTTTAGTCCTGATAAACTGTGCAGCCACTTTGGGGGGAAAAGAAAAGAAAACATTACACAAGGTGAAAACTTTCAGCAGTTTAGACACACCTCCCACAGGGAAGAGCCGGTCCCGTGCCGAGTTTGGGAAGCAGCATCTCGGGGTGGAGGAGGATAAAGACGATTCCTTGAGCAAAGAGGCGTTTTGGCCATCGGGACTCATCAACCGGACCTCAAGCCGTTGACTTTCCAGGCTTACCACACTTGACCAATGCTTAAAAGATCGCCGTTTCTGAAGGTTTATAGCAGGGGTGGGCAACCTTGGCTCTTTTAGGACTGGTGGACTTCAACTCCCAGAATTCCTGAGCCAGCATGGCTGAGCTTGGAAACCTCTCCCTTTCCCCTCAGCGTGGCTGGCTCAGGAATTCTGGGAGTTGAAGTCCACGAGTCCTAAAAGAGCCAAGGTTGCCTACCCCTGGTTTATACTCTTCCCTGGTCAGCTGGATCCTGATCCCGATATCCCCAGAATTTTTAATTGCTCAAAACTTGCCTTTAGGAGGAAACGTCATTGTGAAAGTCCCAAAGGTGCCTTTTCAAGAGAGCAACCGGGCTTTCTTGTTCTTCTTGGAAGACCTTTCCCTTCTCCTCCAAGAAGCTTCTTCAGCTCGGACAGCTCCATTCCCCACCATCCAGTCGGAGCTGAAGAAGCTTCTTGGAGGAGAAGGGAAAGGTCTTCCAAGAACAAGTCCAGCTGCCTCCTGAAAAAGCACCTTTGGGGCAACCCTGACCTGGAGGACGGAGAATCTCCACAGTCATTGTGAAAGGCAGCACAGGAAAATGCAGGTAGACCCCCCCTCCCTCCCACCCTGCAGACTCGGCCCGCTTTATGGAAAGGGACGAATAGGAAAGGAGTCGATCCAAGCGACCAGGGCGCCTTACACATCCTCCTCGACCCCCGAGGGACCCCATTTGGGCCTGTCAGTCCCTCAGTGGGGGCATCCTAGCGCCCATTTGCGCCCCTTCACACGTGCAGACGGACACGCGTGTACAGGGTCATGCGAACGGAGCCATGGGGGGGGCAGGCCGGGGCTGCGAGCGAGAGGAGGGGGGAGAGGGAGCCTGAGGCGGGCGGAGGAGGAGGAGGAGGAGGAGGCCCGGCTTGGTTGCCCTGGAGAGGCGGGTGGAAGGGCAGCCGCCATATTGCCGGCCGGGCCCGCCGCCGCCGCCCGACTTACACTCGCCGCCGCGCAGCGCCGTTCCGCCTGCGTGCGTCCCGCCGCTGTGACGTCATCTCGCGCCGCCGGTACCCGGTACCGCGACGAAAAAAAAAAAAACCTCTCGGAGGAGGCGGTGGCCCGGCTGGAAAAAAGCTTACGCGACTGAGTATGCGCGGTTAGCTTCCGCGCGTGCTCGGGAGCGCCTACCGAAGCCGACGGCCCTGAGGGCTGCCCTCCCTGGCGCCGAGCCGCACCTGCGCCTGCGCTGCCTCTCCCGAGGATGCTCAGTCGCGGTTGCTGAAGCCGCCGCCTGCCCTTAGTTGTGCCCTTCTCGGGGATTGAGAAGCCAGAAAGGCTGGAGAGGGTCAAGTGGGAGTCTGTCCGTCAAGGGCAGGGGCAGGCCACCCTGGCTCTTTTATAAGACTCGTGGACTTCAACTCCCAGAATTCCTGAGCCAGCCATGCTGAGGGGAAAGGGAGAGTTTCCCCTGGGAATTGAAGTCCACGAGTCATAGAAGAGCCAAGGCTGCCTGCCCCTGGTCAAGGGTTTTGGACTTTATTCCCCATCAGCCCCAGTCAGCATAGTCAAGAGCTGGGGATAATGGGAGCGGTAGTCCAAAATTTCCACAAGCCCCCTTCACCCCCACAAGTCATCTCTGCTTGATGAGTTTGATAGGAAATTAAAATTCAGCCCAAGGGACGCAGTGCTGGTCTGGAGAAAGAAAGTGCTTTGAAACAGGGATTCTTAACAACTTTCAGATCGGTGGACTCCCAACTCCCAGAATTCCCCAGCCAGCACATACTGACTGAGGAATGCTGGGAGTTGGCCTGCACATTTTAAGTGGCCAAGGTTGGAAAAAAAACAACAGGCTGAAATCAAATTCAGTATAATTGGGCTGGACCTGCACCCGGAATCTGCTCCTTGCAAAAAGGGGCGATTGCATGAAGGGAGGACCAGATTCCCCCCCCTCAGTGCAGGGGGTGCAGGAGTCTCTCAGGACCACCAGGAGGGACCCCAAGAAAACCCACCCACCCACTGGGATGCACGGCGCTCAAGGCGATGGGGTGGGGGACGCTGCCAAGGCTCCTGCACCCTCTACTTGGGGGGGGCGCTCATTCTACTTGCAGTCGCTCCTTTTTGCAATTGCAATTCTCCCCCCCCCGGACTCTGGAACCCGCTCACCCACCGGATGCAAAGCACCCACGGCGCTGGAGGCGGGTGGGGGGCACTTCCAAGGCTCCAGCACCCCTCCCTACAGGGCGGGGGCATCCCCTGCCCGAGCCCCCCCCAGGACCTCCCTCTGCAGAGCCCCCGCGCGGCCGGGCGTTGCAACGGGCGAAGCGGGGCATCTCGCGCGGAGCCGCCACCGCTCGGGGAGGAGACTGGGCGAACGGCCGACCCGGCTCTGCGCCCGCCTCCCTCCCTCCCTCCCTGCCTCCCTCCCTCCTTCCCAGCCTCCCTGCCTCGTACGGTGCGGCCTGCCCGGCTGCAGCCATGGAGTCCCCGCCGCTGCTCGGGCTGCTCGGGCTGCTGCTGCTGCTGCTGGGCGACCCCGGGACCGGCCTGGGCGAGCACCGGCCCGACTACGACCGGGAGGCGCTGCTGGGCGGCCAGGTGCGCGGGGGGTAGGGAGCAGGGACACCCGGGCCCATCCTCCACCGCCGGGGAGGGGGGGACGCCTCGGCATGCCCAGCTGGGAGGGGGAAGAGAGCCGGGGGAGGGGGTGGCAGAAAGGGCAGACCCCGGGAGGGAGTGGGAGAGGGGTTCTTCCTCCCCCCCAGGTGAAACTCCCCTTAAGCCAGCAGCTCAGTCTGCATTTGGGCTGGGGGGGGGCTGCCAAAAGCCACTGCATATTAGGGCTAGGGGGACCCCTAAGTTCAACTGGGCTTCTTGGGGTCTTTTTGCGGGGGGGGGGAGGACGTACCCAATAGTGGCAGGGAGGGGTCACAGTCCGGCTTTCCTGCTAAAAAAGTGAGTGGACAGAGAGCTGAAGAGAGAGAGAGAAAAAGAGAGGAAGAGAGAAAAAGAGAGAGGGAGACAGAATGAGAGAGAAAAAGGGAGGGAGAAACCAAGAGAGACCGGAAGAGAGAAAGAGAAGAGAAAAAGAGGGAGAGAAAGAAAGAAAAAGGGAGGGAGGGAGAAACAGAGACAGGAAGAGAGAAAGAGCAAAAAAGGGAGAGAGAGGAAGAGAAAAAGAAAAACGGGGCGACGGAAAGAGGAAGAGAGAGAGAAACAAAAAGGGAGAGACAGAAGGAAAGAGAGGGAGAGAAAGAAAAAAGAGAGAGGAGGAGAGAGAAAGAACAAGAGGGAGAGAACGTTCTCCCCAAGTTAGGACTTATTTTAGTGCTGTCCCCCCCCCAAAAAGGATGAAGTGGAAGAATTTTCCAAACTGAGCCCGGAGGAGCAGCAGAAGCGGCTGAAAGTGATCATAAGTAGGATCGACGTGGATCTGGACGGCTTTCTCACCGAAGGTACCTCTGATGATGACCCTCTTGCAAAGCCCAGCCTCTGGCCGATTTCTCTGGCTGGGCTTCGTGTGAATGTGGCCCTGGCACAATTCGGCACCCGGATTAGTTCTGGGTGGTTTGCCGGTTTCCAGCATTTACTTCTGGGTTTCCGGCAAAAAACACCGATTGAGTATAATGGATTCATTTAACGACCACCACGAAGAAAAGGTCACATGATGACCCGCTTAACAACCGCATAAATCTGGGCTTCAGAATGGTAATTCACGAGGACTTACCTGTAGTGATATCCATTGTCAATTGTCAAGAGCCGGTTTGGTCCAGTGGTGAAGGCAGCGGGCAAGAAACTGGGAGATGGTGAGTTCGAGTCCTGCCTTAGGTGCAAAAGGTGGCTGGGTGACTTTGGGCCAGCCCAACCCACCTGACAGGGTTGTCGTTGCAAGGAAAATGGGAGGGGGGGAGGAAAGTGTATTGGATAGATTCGCCACCTTGAGCGAATTGTAAAAATAATAAGGGTGGGGTATAAATAAATAATAACAAAAATAAACAAACGTGGCTGGCGGGAAGCACAGAATGCAGGATGCTGGGCAGGGGTGAAAAAAATTGCATTTGGTATCTTTGGAGTGGGAGGGGGGGTCCAAAGGTCAGGAAGCAACATGGGATTGCAAGCCCCGCCTCTTTTCTATGCACCTTGTGCTTGCAGTTCAATTCTATTCTTTTAAGTAATTCAGAAAATAATTTGAATTTTTTTTGTTATTCGCATCCTATGTTGTCGCTCCTTCGGCATCCTTTCTTGAGTGACTCCTGTTCCTTCGATATTAGTGTGATTCTTCTGCCACGGCGAGTTGGCCGTGGCCACTTGGGACTCCATCCTGCAACGCCTCTTAGAAAAAGGGGGAAAGCTTGCAGACCCCCATCCATTCTTAGGGGGTGTCCTTTGCCAAGGGGTCAAAGGTCACCCAGCAGGGAGGGGTCCGTTCACCGAGCTAACAGGGTCACGGGAAATCTCCGCAGGCGAGCTGAGTTCCTGGATCCAGCATTCCTTCAAGAGTTACATCATCGAAGACGCCAAGCAACAGTTCCAGCACTACGACAAAGATGGCGACGGGCGGGTCTCTTGGGAGGAGTACAATATCCAGATGTACGACCGGGTCATCGACTTTGAGGAGCACACCACACTGGACGATGCTGAAGAAGAGTCCTTCCGGCAGGTGAGCTTCCCAAAGGAGCTTTAAAAACCTGGGATATCGGAATTTTATTCTCCAAGGTCCCTTCCAACACTGTTATTCTGCTGCTGTTCCTTCCTTCCTTCCTTCCTTCCTTCCTTCCTTCCTTCCTTCCTTCCTTCCTTCCTTCCTTCCTCCCTCCCAGATTGGATAGCCATTCATCCGAAATGGCACAGGGTTTTTCCTATCTGAGCAGGGGGTTGGACTAGAGGACCTCTGAGGTCCCTTCCGATTCTGTTATTCTGCTATCCTTCCTTCCTTCCTTCCTTCCTTTCTTCCTTCCCTCCCTCCCTCCTTCCTTCCTTCCTTCCTTTCCTCCTCCCTCCCTCCCTCCCTCCCTCCCAGATTGGACAGCCATTCATCCGAAATGGCACAGGGTTTTTCCTGCCTGAGCAGAGGGTTGGACTAGATGACCTCTGAGGTCCCTTCTGACTCTGTTATTCGGTTAATTCTATTGATGAAACGGGATCAGGGTCTGAAACGTCAGTGGCCACCTTTTGAAAGAGGTCCACAACACCGGACGGCAGAGGTTAAGACAATATCTCTTCCTGTTTTGCGAGACGCGGAAAAGCTGAGACGCCGGCACTCTTAGGGACTGCAACCTTAGTGGGCAGGTTGGGTAAACCTCGGACCCTCCTTGGTTGAAGGTCGAGAAGCATCTTTGGGTCTGAGGCACTTCAGCGAGGCGGAAAGGGACACACATTCGCCTGCCACTCACGTCTTATTCACCTCTGTTTCCAAAGCTCCATTTAAAGGACAAGAAGAGATTCCAAAAGGCGAATAAGGACGGCGATTCTCACTTGGATTTTGAGGAATTCGCTGCCTTTGAGCATCCGGAGGAGGCCGACTACATGAAGGCAAGTCTCGGGAGAGAGAACGGCTTCAAAGTAGTCCCCGGTTTTACAAATTTTATGGGTTGACCAATATAATACAAAATACTTACCACCACAACTGAGTCCAACATTTTGGTGGCTAAGCGAGTTGTGAGCTTTGCCCTGTTTTATGACCTTTCTTGCCACAGCTGTTAAGACACAGGTTGGCAACCTGCGGCTCTGGAGCTGCATGCGGCTCTTTGAGCCTTCCCCTGTGGCTCCCAGCCTCCTCTGCCATTTGCAGAGAGAGACAGAGACAGAGAGAGGCACTTGCGCTTCCCTGCTTCTCTCTCTCTCTCTCTCTCTCTCTCTCTCTCTCTGTATGTGTGTGTAAAAGAGAGTGGACTCATTTCTCCGACAAGCTGAAAAGCTTTTTGGGTGGGGCTCCTCCCTTTGCTGTGTCAAAGTAGGAAGCAGGAAGGGCAGGAGAGAGCTAGCTAGCCCAGCTATGCTGACTCAGGAATTCTGGGAGTTGAAGTCCATGAGTCATAAAAGAGCTGAGGTTGCCTACACCTAAGCTTGTTGGAGAACAGCTTGAAGCCAGCTTGCCAGGTGAGCGGAAGATTGGAGAGAGGGAGAGGGGGGAGAGAGAGAGAGGGAGAGAGAGAGGGAGAGAGGAAAGAGAGAGAGAGAAAGAAAGAGAGTGAGGGAAGAGGACTGGCAGACCAAGGGCAGAAAGAGAGGGAGAGAGACAGAGACAGAGACCCTTTCGACATCTAAAATGAAGATAACACTGCATATATCCTTTTTTACCTTTATGAGATATATGTGTGTGTGTGTGTGTGTATAAAGGTAAAAAAGGATATATGCAGTGTTATCTTCATTTTAGATATCAAAAAGATTTTGCGGCTCCCAGTGTTTTGTTTTGGTGGGAAAGGGGTCCAAGTGGCTCTTTGAGTGTTTTGGGTTGCCTACCCCGTGTTAAGGGAACCGCTGCGGTTGATAAGTTAGTAACCCGATTGTTAAGTGAATCTGACATTCCCCATTGACTTTGCTAGTCAGAAGGTTGCAAAAGGGGATCACGTGACCTTGGGACACGGCAACAGTCATAAGTACGAACCAGTAGCCGAGCATCTGAATTCTGTTCCCCTGATCATGGAGAGGCTGCAAAGGTCATAACTGCAAAACAGTCATAAGTCACATTTTTCAGTACCGTCGTAACTGAAGAGGCGTGGCTACATTGTTAGTACAGATTTTAAACATTGGGAACATCAGAGGGGGGGGTGCTGTAAGGCGCCTTTGAGCCTTTTTTTAAAGCAAGAGGCCCAGAACTGTAATTGGAATTGAATCCTTTTTTTTTTTGAGCAGGGGCCTCCCAACGTGAGAACTTTAAGACTTGTGGACTTCAACTCCCAGAATTCTGGCTGAGGAATTCTGGGAGTTGAAGTCCACAAGTCTTAAAAGTTGCCAAGTTTGGAGACCCCTGATCTAGACTAGTGGGGTAGTGGGGGATGGCTGTGGGTCAGTGTTTTGAGAAAGATGCTGATTTGCACAACACATATTCCCCTGTTTAACTAAACTCCAGTTTGCAAGGTGCAAATGATCTGTAAGGTAATTGCACAATACGCAACCTGAGTCTGGTTAGTTCCTAGCAGGGGGTCTCCAAACCTGGCAACTTTAAGACTTTAAGAAAAGGGAGTCAAGCTATTCTCCAAAGCGCCTAATCAAGGAGAGAAGCAACCTGGGATTAAGGAGAAATTTCCTGATTGTGAGAACAATTAACCAGTGGAACAACCTGCCTCCAGAAGTTGTGGGTGCTCCAACTCTGGAGGTTTTTAAGAAGAGATTGGACAGGTATTTATCTGAAATGGTCTACGGTTTCTTGCCTGAGCAGAGGGTTGGACTGGAGGACCTCCAAGGTCCCTTCCAACTCGATTATTATTATTACTCGCGGACTTCATCTCGAGACTTGTGAACTTCAACGTTAACAGGGTTGGCTGGGGAATTCTGGGAGTTGAAGTCCACAAGTCTTAACGTTGCCAAGTTCGGAGAGTCCAGGTTTGCTGTCCCCCCGTCTTGCGAGCAGAGCTGATGGGCAGGTCACTCTTAACCTTCGGATGGTTTCTCCTTCCCACCAGGAGTTTGTCATTCAGGAATCTTTGGAAGAACACGACAAAGACGGGGATGGATTTGTCAGCCTTGAAGAGTTCCTTGGTGACTACCGAAGAGATCCAGGTGAGTGGCGGGCCGTTCCTGTTCAACCTGCCCACGGGGGCTTCCCAGGCAAAACGCACCTTTTCGTGGCATTTGGCTAAAGTAAACAGGGAGTGAAACGAGGATGGGGGGGGGGCTTTGTAAAATGTCCACCTTTCGTTTCAGCCACCAAAGAAGATCCCGAATGGATTGTGGTTGAAGAAGACCGCTTTAAAAATGATTACGACAAGGATAAAGATGGAAAACTGAGTCCCAAAGAGCTGCTAACTTGGGTGATGCCCAATAACGAAGGCCTTGCCCAGGAAGAGGTAAGAGGTTTGAAGAATGTTACAGGTCGTCCCCGACTTACAACGGTCTGTTTAGTGACCGTTCAAAGTTATAGGTATTTCACTTCCATTTTTCACAGTTACGACCTTTGTAGCATCCCCATGAATGGCCCCCAAATTCAGTAAAGGGACTGTTGTAAGTCAAGGACCACTTATATATGAAGAAAAAGGAAGAGAATGGAAAAATAAGGAGAGGAAAAGGGAAGAGAAAACTAAACAAACTTGTTAAGTCGAGCATCCCCAGTATAATGTAAGCCGGCTGGGGAAGTCTGGGAGTTGCAGTCCACCTTAGTTGCTGAGCTCTTAGCTGAGCCAGTCGACCAAGGTTACCCGTCTTGCAGCTAAGTTTCAATTTCAACCCAATTGTTAATTTATTTCCTAGGCTGTCCATCTTCTTGACGAGATGGACTTGGATGGAGACCGAAGACTTTCAGCAAATGAAATTCTGGAAAATCAAGATCTGTTTCTCAACAGCGAAGCCACCGATTATGGCCGACAGCTCCACGACAAAAGTTTCTACCACGAAGAGCTTTAATTTCCAAGAGAGGCTTTGCCTTCGTTTCAGAAGTGGATATTTCTCCCTGTTGCTCAGCTTTAAAAAAAGAAAGAAAGAATGCCAAATGGGCAGCGATTTTGCATCGCTAAAGTTCCCCGCACACTGCCAGCATTACTTCGGCAGCCTAATTTTTTTAAAAAAGAAGGGAAAAGAACGGAGACCGTTCACGTTCAGATTTCAATACTGCTTTTTGAAACATACTTGAAGATGCCAAGATTTGACTGCTAGGTATTTCTAGTTTGGGTTAGATTTATTTTATTTTATTTTTTAGGAAAGGGAAAATGCAAGCATAACTGTCTGGTTCCGTGTTAATGGTTTTTCTATCCCATTTTGTATATTACAAAATTCAAGAGGATGAAGTGTTGGGTATGAAGTTTCTGTGCATATTCTCTTGTTCAAATGGTAGATGATCGGGAAATATTTTCACCTTTGGGAAGTATTCTGTTGACTTGGATTAAAATGTTCAGATGGCCCCTTTCTCCTGTTGTGCTGTTTCTTTGTATGAATCTCTTTAAACCACATTATATCTCACGTAGCTTCTTAAAAGGAAGCGTACTTCAAGCCCGGATATATAAGGGTAAAAGAATTTAAAAATATGGCTTTATCAAACCACACCAAAATCAAGCAGCAGACCAGGCCATCAATATAGGGAGCCCTGCTTAGCCCCTGCCTTGTGCAGCCATCCTTCGAAGTTAAGATGGCGTTAAAAAAATAACACACAAATACCTTTGCAGCAAATCCTCACATTTAATCAGAAGTTGTGGGTGCTCCATCCCTGGAGGTTTTTAAGAAGAGATTGGACAACTGCTTGTCTGGAATGGGTATAGGGTCTCCTGCTTGAGCAGGGGGTTGGGCTAGAAGATCTCCAGAGTCCCTTCCAGCTCTATTCTGATCGATTGAAATCCTGAAAGTTTTACAGCTCTTTCCTTTCCTGTCCTGTCCTTCCTCTCTCCCGCCCTCTTTCCTTCCTACCTCCCTCCTCTCCCTCCCCCTCCCTCCCTCCTTCCTTTCCTTCCTGTCTCCCTTTCCTTCCTCCCTCCCTCCTTCCTTTCCTCTCTTTCCTTTCCTCTCTTCCCTCCCTCTCCTTCCTTTCCTTTCCTTCCTCCCTCCCTCCCTCCCCTTCCTTCGCTCCTTTCCTTCCTTCCTTCCTCTCTCCCTCCCTCTTTCCTTCCTCCCTCCTCTCCCTCCCCCCTCCTTCCTTCCTTTCCTTTTCTGTCCTTCCTCTCTCCTTCTTTCCTTCCTCCTCCCCCTCCCTCCTTCCTTCCTTTCCTTCCTGTCCTTCCTCCCTCTTTCCTCCCTCCCTCCTCCCCCTCCCTCCTTCCTTCCTTTCCTTCCTGTCTCCTTCCTTCCTTTCCTCTCTTCCCTCCCTCCCTCCCCTTCCTTTCCTTTCCTTTTCTTTCCTTCCTCCCTCCCTCTTTCCTTCCTTCCTTTGCTCCTTTCCTTCCTTCCTTCCTCTCTCCCTCCCTTTCCTTCCTACCTCCTCTCTCTCTCCCCTCCTTCCTTCCTTTCCTTCCTGTCTCCCTCTCTTTCCTTCCTCCCTCCCTCCTTCCTTCCTTTCCTCCTTTCCTTCCTTTCCTTTCCTTCCTCTCTCCCTCCCTCCCCTTCCTTTCCTTTTCTTTCCTTCCTCTCTCCCTCCCTCCCTCCCTCTTTCCTTCCTTCCTTCCTTTGCTCCTTTCCTCCCTCCTTCCCTCCTTCCTTCCCCTGCGCTCCCCTCTCCTGCCGGTCCCCACTTCTCCCCCTCTTCACCTTCCCCTCCCTCCCTGTCACTTCTGAGGAGCGCATTAAAACTCCCCAAAGCTCTGCTCTTTTTATTTTTTATCTTTTTTTGTACTTCAACTGTACTGGTAAATTGCAAGCAAATTCTTATTAAAAGAACCTTTTTTCATTGGTGGGTGAACAAATCCTGCTACTTCTATTTGCATACAGCTGTAGTGTGGGGAAGAAAACCACACCAGCCGGCTTCCTCATTCCAGGGGATGCTGGCAGAAGAGCCCCCCTGCCTCTCGGTTCATGGCTGAATGGAGCCATTGATTTTCATGGAATCCCCCCAGCAGCGGAGTTTCAGTAGTCCGGCTGGCCAAGCAGCCTTTCCTCTCTCTAAAGACCACCTGGCAGGTGCACTTGAAATGTTCCTTCTTCTATTTCTTCTCTCTTTTTTTTTTATAGTCTTACATTTGAAATGGTTTACAGCAGGGGTCCTCAACCTGGGCAACCTTAAGACTTGTGGACTTTAACTCCCAGAATTCCTTCCTCAGCCAGCAAAGCTGGGAGTTAAAGTCCACAAGTCTTAAGGTTGCCCAGGTGGAGGACCCCTGCTTTACATCGTCCTTGACTTACAACAGCAGCTCATTTAGTTCAAAAAGCGGCTTAACGACCGACCGTTTCTCACACAATTGTCGCAGGCGCTCCATGGTCACGTGATCAGATTTCAGCCCCTTGGCAACTGACTTATACTTCACGACGGTTGCAGCCTCCCCGGGTCATGCGACACCCCCCCCCCTTTTGGCGACTTTCCGACCACCAAAATCGAAGGGGGAAGCTGGATTCGCTTAATGACCGTCCTGCTAATATAACAACGGGAGTGATTGACTTAACAACCATGGCAGGAAAGGGGGTAAAATGGGGCCAAAACATCTGTCTCACTTAACAACAGAAAGTTTGGGCTCAGTTGTGATTGCAAATGGAGGATCGAATGTCACAAGTATATTCATTAATCATAATCATAATATTTAATAATAATAATAATAAAGTTGGAAGGGACCTTGGAGGACATCTAGTCCAACCCCCTGCTCAGGCAGGAAACCCTATACCATTTCGGACAAATGGCTGTCCAGTCTCTTCTTAAAAACTTCCAGTGTTGGAGCATTCACCGCTTCTGGAGGCAGGTAGTTCCACTGGTTAATTGTTCTAACTGTCAGGAAGTTTCTCCTTAGTTCTAGGTTGCTTCTCTCCTACATAAGTGACCCTGGGGGGGATGGGCAGTCCACATCTCCAGTGCTATCCCCCCCTCCCCTGGCAATTTTGGGGTCTCTGCCCCTCGATGCCGGCCTTATCTTGTCCTGAACCCTGCATTTTTCCAAAACAAAGATCTCTCCATCTCTGCAAAGCCATTCCCTTCTTCTTACTACAGGTCGTCCTCTAACAAGCATTCATTTAGTTACAACAACATTGAAAAAAAGTGGCTTAGGGCCCTTTTTCACAGTTACAAACTTTCCAGCATCCCCACGGTCATGGGATTGAAATTCAGGCCACTTGGCAACCAGCATGTATTTCCTAAGTCCCTCAGAGAAGCCTGTCGTAACTTGAAGTGGTCGTAAGTGGAGGACCACCTCTAAACCTTGTTAAGAAGGCTTTCAGTGCTTCAAAATAATCCCCCTAAGCCTAAGGGCTATTTTTTGGTTCGACCCAGTAAGAGCCAGCCCGAGTGGTTATACAGAGAAATGTCTTTACGTTTGCTCGTAGCTAACTCTGTAACCCCCCCCCCCCAACTTTACTTCCTGCTGCAGAGGAAATTAAACCATTTTACTTTCACACTTGACTCTCCTAAGCAAGCCATCTTCCTCCTCTTCCGCCACCCAGCAGAGGAATAACAAACGGTTTGGGTCAACGGAGGAGCCAAAATTAGGAGGAAAGCGATCCACTCATATTCTAAAGACCGAGTAGCTATATTGTCCTTCTTCCTGCCTATTCACTCTTACAGCAAAGTGATGCAACTTGCACGTGGCACAGATGCAGCAAAGATGCAGCTCAAGCCGCACACAACTGAAAGCCGCACACTCGGCCCCACTCAGAGGTGGAGGGGAGGAAAATTCTTCTGCTCTTGCACCAATTCTGAGCCTGTCACGCCATCCACTCTGCTCCTTTCCCGTGGGCACAAATGCAAAAGGTTTCCAGCACACATCCCTACACACCTGTTGCGCTGCCTCTGTAGTCCACAGGCACATCCCAGCCTGAAGGAATCCCTCCACCTGCCATTCAAATGCCTCCCCTCTGCATTCTGGAGTGTATAATTCAACTTGTCCTTGTTGGAAGGAAGTATCTCCTTTGCACCCAGAGATGGCGACAACGTTTGTGCTTCCACATTGGTGAAAGGCTCGCTCTTAGCCATCAGCCCGGAGAGGTGGGGCAAGAGGAAGGGAGAGCTCTGTGGTTTGGGGTGTGCTTTTCACTTTCAGTAACAAGTGGCCCGGCTCAGCTTCCTTAAACCAGCCGACAAGCCAGTTCTAAAGAAGGTTTCTCTACAGAGCGGAGTGCGCACACAATACGCAAACACAGCTGCTGACCTCAGCAGGGAGCCTCTTTCACACAGCTTCACCCTGCAGATCCAGCCGGTCAGGATGACGCACCTGCAATTTAAAGATGCCTTCTGGGTAAGTGCCAACAGATCGCCTTCTGACTCCCAGAGGAGTAACTTTGCAAAGAGCTGGGCCCAATTCTTTGTATGGAGATTTTAGGGGATGTTATGGTTATTTCAGGGCAAATTGAACAGAGCTGGTTAAGCACCTTTAAACCACCACCCAAAAACTCCAATCACCATGCTTAAAGAAAGGAAGATGGCACGAAGCATCGAGAAATGCTTTCCCCTCCCCTCATTGGATGGGTGTTTTTTTTTTAAATGCCAGTTATTGCTTTATTTCTCTAAGGCAAAAGGCTGAGTGAACATCCCTCCCAAAGTGGAGCTGACATTTTTGTTTGTTTGTTTGTTTGTTTTTACAATACATCTGAAATTCTGCCTATAGTAAAATGCTAGGGCAGACCCAGGGGCTGAGCTACACCACGCGGCTGGTGGTTTATGCAAAATGCAAAGGTATGATGCAAATGTTGCCCCACACCCTGCGCGCTCCGGCCTCACCCCCCGAAGGTTGCAAAACTTATGGGTGGCTTGCAAGGCTTAAGATAAGATCTCCAGAAGGAGTTTGAGGAAAGAGGTTTTTCTCCTAGGCTTCTTCTCCAGCTGTTGGCGGTGGGCACCCTCTCATTTTTGGACCTTGGAGAGATCTTTGAAAATGTATTGATGAGTCTTTGCACCCGGCCAGTGGATTTTTGAAAAGGGAGTGGATCTACGCTTGGGCGTTGACCATACCTAGCAGCTTCCGCCAAGGCAAGATGCAAAGGAGATGGAGGAGGTGTGGATGCAGCAATGTTGAACCCTTAGTTTTGGATCTCAGGAACTTTCTGGTCCACCTCAATCTGCAAAGACATCTCTTCACACCGGAGATTCCTTGGTTAACTCTTGTTTGTTGAGAGAGAATACCTTTGCTCCTCCATGTCTCCTTGTCTCCACTGGTTGAAGACAAGGCTGTAACCACCCTTGTGAGTTTAGTTTGGGTGGAAGCAAGCTCAGAGATGGTTGTTGGCAGCGTCAGCCCGATGGAACTGGGTTATTGGGTGGCCTGCAGCTTTTTCAAAAATGGAGCACTCTAAAGGCAGAAGCAGATATCTGAGTAAGACTTTATGAATTGCTGATGGGCAGCTTTTCAGTTCATATTTTGCTGACTTGACGGTTTGGCTAAAACTAGCTGGCCGGGTTTCAGCAGGATCCTGATCCTTCTTATCCATATCTTCCACCCATCAGTTAGTCCTAGATAAAAATGGGGCAATGTTTTTTTTTCTGGTTGATGGTGGTGTGAGTTCTGCCTGTTTTTGCTCACCTGTCTGTTCCATTTCTGCATCCATCAGCAGTTTTTAAATGTGCAAAGGGTGTGGTTTTATCTTTATCTCTTTGTAGCACGTCCATCTTTCAGTGTGCCTTGGGTTCCTAAAATGTGCAACAGGAGCGGGATGATTTGCATGTTTTTATGAGTATTGCAGGAAAGGTTTTCCATTAAAAAAAATGACAGTTTTGTGATACGCCAAAATGGGGTACACAAACAATTACATTAGGCAATGTGTACTCAGAAACATGCAGAATTTTGTAAAAGCTATCTACATATACACGGATACAAGTGGACATGCATTCAATCCTACTGTCTTTATGCATGTTCACTTTATTATTTTTATAAATAACGCAAGGCGGCAAATATATGCAATACTCTTTCCTCCTCTGATACAAGCAAACACATACATGCAAACGACACCAGTTTTACTGCAAATCAGGCTCCTGTGGACAATTTATTACCGTAGATAAATTATTCAAAGTTTATATCAGTTGCCATTTTCTTTCACTTTCTTCCTTGTTTGATGCACAGCCTTTGAACATTTGTATTTTCTCTGATTTTTTTTTAAATTAATAAAAGATACTGTGATTAGTTTACAGGGCCTACTTTTTGTAGAATCTCTCTCTACATGTACTCTAAGCATATTTCTCAATGTGTGTGTGTGTGTGTGTGTGTGTGTGTGTGTGTGTGTGTCTCAATCAAACTGATACAGAAATGAGAGGAAAAATAACTCAGGAAAATGTGATGGTGAGCCAAAATCAGATCAGCCTATGCATTCATCCCTAGCTAAAACACACACCTTAGGTCTGGTTTGAGTGTTAAAAACATGCATTTGTAGGTGAATATTGCAACATTCTGAGAATTGGAAAACAAAACAAAACAAAACAAAAAACGGAACAAGCACCAGGGCAGTCGAAGTTTGAGTGATGGGCACATCACCAACTTTTTGCAGAAGACCTGGGAGAAACTTCCATATTTTTTTCTTCACATTCTCCCCCCCCCCAGAGAGTTGGGGACTCCTTTGACCCAAAACCTGTGCCGGGCTCTATTTTAACTTTGGAGAGTTTCTAGCGTAGAACGGCAGGAAACGGTTCCACTGATGCTTGGCAGTTGCAGTTCTAGGCAGCCCTTGCGGGTTTGCTCGGAAGAGGCTGGGGTGGGGGGGGGGTCTGCCTCGGTCTAATAAGGAAGGCCTAGAGGAGGAGAGGAGGTGCTGCTGTTGAGGGGGTGGGAAGGGTTCCTGTGAGGCTGTGGGCAGAAGCATCCAATTCGAAGCATTGGTCGGGTCAGGAGGACTTAAGCCCAAAGAAGTGTTGCTGCCTTGGGGGGGAAGGAGTGGTGAATCTTGGTGGCTGGTGGGTTAGTCTTCCTTCCTGTCATCTCTCTCTCTCTCTCTCTCTCTCTCTCTCTCTCTCTCTCTCTCTCTCTCTCTCTCTCTCTCTCTCTCTCTCTCTCTCTCTCTCTCTCTCTCTCTCTCTCTCTCTCTCTCTCTCTCTCTCCCTACCTATTTGATGGTCTATCTCAATCTTTCTCAACCTTGAGAACTTTAAGTTCTATGAACTCCCAGAATTCCCCAGCCAGCCATTCTTAGGAGCTGAAGTTTACACATCTTAAAGTTCCTTCCATCCATCCATCCATCCATCCATCCATCCATCCATCCAGCTATCCAACTGTCTATTCATCCAGCTATCTATCATCTTCTGCCATCCTTAATCCTCTTTCATCTCTCTCCCTCCCTCCCTCTTTCCCTCCATCCATTTTCATCTATCATCTACCTATCAATTACCTACCATCTATCAACCTGCCTATCTCCACTTTCTCTCTCATCTTCTGTTATCCTCTATCCTCTTTATCCATCCATCCATTCATCCATCTTCCCTCTATTCTCTCTCTTCTCATATCTTTTTCTCTACCCCGCTATCTATCTATCTTTGGAAGCCAAAGCCACAAAGGAGATGAATCTGAGTTGAGCTGGACTTCTGGGTATCTGCAGCACTATCACTCCACCAACATTAGTAAAGGGATATTCTGAGGGTATTAAAAATTACCCCAGGGCTCAGAGGTTGTCCATCCTCTTGCGGCAGGAATCCCGGCCTCGGCTGACCACGTGCTTGGTCTCAAATGGAAATGAAGGAGAGGCTGTTAGGAGAGCAGTCTTCAAATCTCTTGATGGCTGGAGATCTCAATATAGCAAAATATATGAAAAATATATATGATAAAATATGAAACAGTAATACAAACCTACGTGCGCAGATCCACCAGATTCAAGATGATTCATTTCTCCCCGTTTGGATGCAAAAGGTCTTACAGAGAGTTTCCAGGGGGGTGGCTGGTAGGCACAGATGGGGGAGGGGGAGGCTGGTAAGAGCCCTGTGATTTTAAACCTATCAGCAGAGGACCCCAAATTTAGCCACTGACCTCCTGAAGTATGCTGAGAAAACCTCTTGGCTAGATTTCTTGCCAGATCCCCTATAGATCACATTGATCCAGAAGAATCTAGGTGAACAACGTGCCCGAATTAGGTAGCTTTGCACGTTCCTGAATTCCCAAAGGTGATGATGACTCTTCCTCTGGAAAAAGACTGCTGTTAAACCCCTTGACTTGATGCTGGTGACTCAACCAGCCAAAAGCAGCCTTGAAGACAGTCGGGCGAAGAAGTCACATTTGCCTGACCCACGTCTGAACGGCAAGTTCTCCAGCCTGGCTGGTGTGCGCATTGGCCACACTCTCATGCAACCCTCCAGGTGGCGAAGGCTCCAGACTTTCTGCAGGCCAACGTAGGGATGGCAAACGCACCTGTAGGTTTTTTGGGGGGGAGGGGTTCTTCTTTTTGTGCTTCTTGGCAAAATCAGGCTGATCCTTGGATTTCTTTTCCCATGGGGACCCGTGTTTCTCTTGGAATGGTGGCTAGAAAATGTTTGGCTGAGGAATTCTGGGAGTTGTAGTCCACCCAAGGTAGAGAAACGCTCCTCTGGAGCCACCATAGACCGAAATAGGTTGTATTAATGGGATCCTCTGGATCTTGGCTCCTGAGCTTGAATCAACTTGGAATTGAATGGATTGCTTGCACGGTCAATATTTTTAGATCAGGAGATGGAAACTTGGTAGTTGGGGGAAATTACCCTTGGGTGATCTTGGTTTGGAAGAAAACAGGAGGACACAGCCAGGGTCTTCTGACACTTGGCATGGATCAGAGGGTCTTCAAGGGCTGACTCTGCTCGTCTTGAACAGTGTCTGGAAATGCAGGAAAGAGAACGGGGTAGAAGGGTGAGAACTGATGGCTCTTCCAATGTTCCTTTTCCAGTGCAAAGAATTCACCCTCCACTCCGGATACGAAGCGCTCCTACAGCGTTTGCTGGATGGAAGGAAAATGTGCAAAGATGTGGAAGACTTGATCAAACAAAGGTAAATAAAAAGGCGTAGGGAGGAGGGAGGGGAACAGTGGGAGTTGGGAGTGGCATTGAGGCTTTGAAAGCCTCTTTGTGTTTTGTTCATAAATCCCTAAACGGATCTTTGATCAGATTCTCCAGATTTAAATTTGTAAGAATCCTCACCCATATGGACACTAATAGCAGCATATTTCCAATCGTCTCGGTATTGCAAGTGGTCCTTGATTTACGACCACAACAGGAACTAGAATTTCCGCTGCTCAGCAACGCAATTTTTAAGTGAGTCGTGCCTGATTTTTGACCATTCTTTTTTGCCATCCTTGTTAAGTAAAGTAGTCGATCACGCAGTCAGAAATTGTGTCCCCAATTGTCGTTGCAAGCCAAGGACTGCTAAAGGCTTGGATTTCAAGATGTTCATTGGACGCCTTTGGAGAAGTCTACGTCGAAATGATCGCACATTCGGGGTGTGTGGGAAACAAGTGAATCATCTCAGAGTCTAGAACAACCCAGGATTTGCCCCCTCACCAGAGCTATTTTAGAAGCCGTGAGTAAAGATTTCTGAGGCCCGATGGAAAGGCTGCCTTCATCTTGGTGTTTAGTGGGCTGAAAATGTTGTGGAAAGAGAGGATGGAGGAGGAGGAGGAGGCATCTCAGAGAGATTTTAAGAGCTTTGGATCCAGTGGCTCCCTTAGATGAGAAGAACAATGCAGAAGACACCCTTTGCAAGCAGAAGATCACTTTGGATCCAGATCAAAGGATCTTCCCTCAGGTGATGAAGGTTGCGAATGAGTAGAGAAAAATATAAGCTGTCTCTTTTCTTCCATCTCACACTCTTCAGTTCTCTGGAGATGAAGATGATGATTAGATTTTTAGCCCACTGTCGATATCACAAACTTTGGAACTTCTTGAGAACTAGTCTAGTTGGATGAAGAAAAAATTCAATCTTCTAGGTGGCACCTATTTTCCTAGAAGAGAAATGTCTTAGGTGGCTTCAGCAAATACCGAGACACAACTGTGGAGCTGAGCTGTAATTTCCCTCAAACTTTCCTCTTAGGACAGATGGTGGGAAAGGCATTGAAGACCCTTCCCATTAGCAGCACAAAGTTGTTCCCCTGCCATCTTGTTTGTTTTTGAGACCTTACCTAGTCAACTCCCAAATCTATTCATTACACACCACTTGGAAGGATGGAGTCCAGAAACAGACGGAAGCCCAGCATGATTTGAGTTGCAAATAAAGATGGGATTTTATTTAACAGGGCCCAGGCTGAAGAACGCTACGGAAAGGAGCTAATCCAGATTGCTCGGAAAGCAGGAGGCCAAACCGAAATCAAGTAAGTCCATTTTGGTGTCATGTAAAAACCAGTTATTCCTTTCTTTATATTAAAAGTCAACGTTCAGTTATTAATTGATGACTAGGACTTGTATCTAGAGGTTGTATAGCGTTAAGAACCAGGATGGGCAATAGCTAGCATGATTGACCTAGATCTTGGTAAGATTCTTGGAGTGGCTTTCAGTTACAAGTCATGATGGTCATAATTTGAGGCACTTATGTGACAGGACCTGATTTGATGACTTTTTTTGTGGTGGTTGTTAAGTGAATACTACCCTTGTTACATGAATGAGGCAGTTATTAAACGAGTGGCATAGTCATTAAGTGAAACAGTGTAATTCCTATGGACATTTTTGGCCCATGCTGGCTGGGGGATTTTGGGAGTTGAAGTCCACCTATCTCAAGGTTGTGAAGATTGAGAAATAGTTATTTGTCTACTCCTGCTCTGGGCTGAAGGTTGGACCAGAAGACCTCCAACGTGTCTTCCAAGCCTACAATTCTATGACCCATCTATTATGCACAACATGGTGTCCATCTCCTCTAGGAGACCCCATCCTGAGTGTTGGGTGGAAACTACGGTGGCTGTAATAGGAGGAGACCGTAGAACCCTAGGCTTGGAAGGCACCTGGGAGGTCTTATGGTCCAACCTTCTGCCCAGCAGAGACTCTGTTTTTCTGCCTTTCCTCAAACTCCACAGGGTGAGGGCCAGTTGTGTCGGTTCAGTGTCCAGAGTCACTTTTTTTGAGATGGGCAGTTATAGAAATTGAAGGACGCAATAGGTCTCAAGAGGTGAATCCTCCCAAAATTTGGCTTGCATGGAAAGGACACACAAACTTCTCTCAACAGAAAGAATATCGCAACCCCCCCCCCAAAAGGGTTAGTAGATGCAATTAGGGCTTTATTGCTTCAGGGTTTCTAATGCAGCTGAGGCGATGTGAATTCTGACTCATAGTAACAGGAAAAATAGATCTGCTATTCTACTGTATGCACTTCCTGTGCCAATGTGCTTTATATAGAATCATACTTGCAAAAGGGGGGCGTGAAGGGGGGGTGATCCGTTTCCTATTCATTGCAAGATTCATCCCTGCAAGGACCGGATTTCAGTTTAGATCCAGTAAATGACGGAGGGAGGTGTGAAACCAACAGTTACCCCACCTCCCTGAGGGGCTTCATTTGAGACTTTGCTACCATGAAAAGTGTATTCAGGATGTTCCTTGAAAGCGAGCTTAGGGAGGACAGACAGTCCTCGGCTTATGACACAACTGGGGGATTGTATTTCCAAATCCTCTTGATAGATATTACAAGTAGCCTGGATTGGTGATCTGGGGCCAGAATTTCCACTGCTAAGCAAAGCAGGTGTTGGGTGAGTTGCTCCTGAACTTATGAGCATTTTGGCCACGGTCGTTAAGTGGAACACTGCAGTTTGTTAAGTCAGTCCAGCTTCCCCCACTGACTTTGCTTGTCGGAAGCTGGCTGGGACTGTCACAAATGGGGATCACATGACCCCTGGACGCTGCAGCCATGGTATATATGTGCTGGTTGCCAAGCTCACGAATTTTGATCATGTAACTATGGGGATGCTATAACAGTTGTTAAGTGTGAGGATCAGTCATAAGTGTGAGAGCTGGTCATAAATTTCTTTTTTCAGCGCTGCTTTGCCTTGAACAGTCATTAAATAAATGGTTATAAGTCCACTGTCTGCATCAGGACCAAACTGATTTGGGCTGCAAACCTCCAGCTAGCCACCAGATGGCAGAAGCACGAGAGTTTTTTGTATTCCTTTAGCACCTTCTAATGGTCATGTAGGGTTTTACAAGTCAGATATGATAGAAGCAGACCATCTTCGCATTTCTAAGTGCTGGAACTTGGCTTCTTAAGAGTTTTTTTTTAATGGTAGGTGTGGAATTTTTACTTTCCATCACACAGTGCACATATTTTTACTTTCCATCACATAGTGCACATTTTGTGGTGAACAGGGCTTCTTTTTCTTATATGGAGGTTTTCTTCCTCTTCTTTAAACTGATACTAAGGATTGTTCCGAAGCTTTTTCTTTGCAAATCGTTTCCTCTTTCCCGTAAGAGAATCGGGCTGCATTCTGGGTAGTGTTTGGCTTCGCCAGTGCAAGCAGCAAAATATTGCAGGGCTACAGTCAGGCACGGTAAGGTTTCTTGAGAGTGAAAAAAGAATCAATAATTCAGTATTACATGAAGTAATTGAATTTTGGCAGTTGAAGCCCACATATCTTAAAATCGCCAAGGTTGAGAAACACTGGGATAGAATAAGGTGGTGATGACCTGTGATAGTGGTCCCACAATTTTTCTGTTTTGGTTTTACTGCTTTTTATTTCTTGTGTTTTTATTGTTCTATCTATATCTTATTTTTGGACTGTAGGCTGAGAGTTTGGTTTTAAGATGGGTGGCTATATATAATAATAATAATAACTTCATTATGGTCATAGAACAGCAATAGACATCACTGTTTACAATATATTAAGACAAAAATAAAAATAAAATAAAAATAGTACTGACATTAATAGTAAATAACAACATCCCTGTTAAGAAAATACATGTTCTCAAAATGTTAGGGTCACTCCCTAGTTTACGTGAGTGGATAGCCAATTAGTGTGTGAGTAAATATAATGTTCCAAACATTATTAGAGATATCTCCAAAAAAATTGGCACAGGTTGACGGCTATAGATCTGTAACCAATTTTTTTCTGGTGGACATGGCCGCAACACAGTATTTTGCCACTGCATGCGTGATAGAAGGGTTTGAGTCTTGGAGGAGAAAGCCTACATAAAAATTGTCTGCCCTCCCTGGCAATCTCTCTAATAAATGGAGAATATACGCTGTCCTATAAACTCAGTATAACTCACAGTACAATAAAACATGTATACATACCCACATATACATACTATTGATGTTCTCTTATACCTGCCCTGGAGGAGTGCTGAGGGAAGAATGTTAAATCTGGCTGGGTGGCTATATGTATGTTTCAACGAATGAATGAATGAATGAATGAATGAATGAATGAATGAATGAATGAATGAATGAATGAGGAATCTGCTTTCCAAGGCAGCAGATGAGGCTGTAGTCCTCTTGATTTTTTTTTCTTTTTAAAGACAAAGACTCAATTCACAAAACTACCAATACCAATTCCTCTTTCGATTCGGAGCATTAAACAGAAGTTATTAATGCTTCCTTGGCAACAAGTCACAAATAGTCCCAAGTTCACTGCAAATGGTGAGTTTAGCAGCTCCAATTGTACACAAATTGACTTCCTATCTTTCACATAAGGTTAACATGCTGCCTGTCGTGCTTTCGGCTGCCTTTTGAAAAATGAGAAAAGCTTCACTTCTACTCTGGGAAAGTGGCTTGCAGAATGCAAAAGAGGCCCACAGAATAAGAGATAGATGGAATTTCTTTTTGACAAAGAGGAACGATTGGCTTCTCCGCAGATGAATTAACCAGGGCAAATATTATGCAAAACTGCCCAGTTTTTGCATTTTTTAGCTATGTGTTTCCTCTCTGAGGGAAGGGATTGCGTAAACCTTGAAGCAATATAAGGCTTGGGCAATATTTTAATGGGATCTGTCCCTTTCTTGCACCACAAAGCCCATCATAGTCTGTTCCAAATTAGGGTGACGCCGAGAGGATGAAATTGGTTGTGATGTCAATCATGCAACCTCAGAGTTTTTGTGTGTGTGACTCCCCGTTGTGTGAAAAGGCACAAGGGACGGAACTGGCATTGCAGTATTGAGATGCATTTTGCTTTTGGTCTCCCCTGCAAGGGCCAAGGTGTTTTTCAAAGTTTATGCTCTTTCTGTGATGGAAATAATGATCTGATTTGATTTAAAAAAAAGTTGTTTAGTGACAAAATTGTTACTCAATTGTTACAAAGAAAAGGGGGTCAACCTATTCTCCAAAGGACCTGAAGGCAGAGCAAGAAGCAACGGATGGAAAATAATCAAGGAGAGAACCAACCTGGAACTAAGGAGAAATTTCCTGACAGTGAGAACAATTAACCAGTGGAACAACCTGCCTCCAGAAGTGGTGAATGCTCCAACACTGGAGGTTTTTAAGAAGAGACTGGACAGCCACTTGTCTGAAATAGTATAGGGCAGGGGTGTCAAACTGTCTGCCCGTGGGTCGGACGCGTCACGCGGAAGCTGCGCCTACCCTGTTGCCAGCAATGGCAAAACAGTCTAGATATTTCTCACGTGACGTCGTGAGTTTGACATGTCTGGTATGGGGGGGGTTGAGCGGGGGGGTTGGACTAGAAGACCTCCAAGGTCCCTTCCAACTCTGTTATTCTGTTACTTGTGATACAATATCTATAATCATTTGCTATGAAAGAGAAATAAATTTAAATCTTGAAGCCAAAATGCTGGAAAAC
This sequence comes from Bothrops alternatus, assembly GCA_034064705.1. Lineage (NCBI taxonomy): Eukaryota > Metazoa > Chordata > Lepidosauria > Squamata > Viperidae > Bothrops > Bothrops alternatus. Next base: position 560,053 of record JARGCV010000613.1, read on the forward strand.
TCTCAGAGTTTTAGCTGTTAAGGGTTCAGATCTAAACTCAGGTTACTTCTAACAAAAGGCTATAAGATGACCTGATGATGTAACATAGTACTGGACATACAAAAATGATTAGTGCTGTAATTAATGAGAAAAAAATAGCTTCTTGCTCTGGACTTACCGTATTTTCTCTTTAACGTTAATGTACTGTAGCTAGAGTTAAATGAATTTTAATTCATCAGTCATCTGACACCTGCAGGATGAATCCAGTGGTTACATGCAGGGTTAGTTGGAATGTGAATTTAATAAAAAGTTCAAAAGTTGCCACCAGAGGGCATGAAAGAAACACAAGAAAAGAAACTTAACTTATAATCATTTTCATCGGAAGAAAAAAAAATCGAATGGAAATAATGTCAGTTGATATGGATGGAAAAAGCACGTATGCAGCCCGAGGTTTAATCAAATCACAGCTTCAACCAGCACTGAATATGATAATAGGAAAGAAATTCAGTTGATTAATACTGTTGGGCGTGAAAGACCAGGTCCACAGGTGAAGGCCCAATTAAACTGATTTCATTGCTCAAAGGGATCTTTTCAACTCAAGGTCAGAACCTGCTTGGAGTTTGATAAAGATCAATGGAATTCAAGGGGGAGCTGGACTTAATTTGCTTGTGGCTACCTAGAGATTCTAAGCTGTTCCCTCTTTTAACTCTGCCCCCAGGTTCTTCTCCACAAATACTTAACCTTTCCTTTGGACTAGTAGAAGAAAGATTGAGAGCTTATTTCAGATGTTTTTATTTTCACACTTCCCCTAAGTAATGGAGAAGTTTGATGTGGCCCAAAGATAGATAGATAGATAGATAGATAGATAGATAGATAGATAGATAGATAGATAGATAGATAGATAGATGGATGGATGGATGGATGGATGGATGGATGGATGGATGGATGGATGGACGGACGGACGGACGGACGGACGGACGGACGGACGGACGGACGGACGGACGGACAGACAGACCATATGCCTGTGGCGGTGGACATTTGAAGTCTGGCTTTGAATATTTTCTGGAAATGCTTTTCTGCGTGGTGGGACTGTGGTCTTCTCCAGCCCTGGGTGTCTAGAACTGTTGACACATTCCCCTGCTGTTCTTGGGGCTGTGATAGAGAACCTCAAGTTTGACTAAAGCCTTGGACAGGAAGGAAATTGATGTTTTGTTCTTTCTCCTCAGCACTTTAAAGGCTTCGTTCGAAATCCTAAAACTACGTAAGTATATTGGCAAGTTCTATTTGGGATATTTCTGACTCCCTTTGGCAGCAAAAATAATCAAAGAATTTGCAAAGACAAATTCATACCTGTTTTTGCTCACAGCATTTAGAAAAAGAGAATTTTATGCTTCCTACTCGTGCAGATTAAGTTTGAGTAAGGAGTGGCCGTTTTCACCACACATTCAGTTTGAACTGCAAAACTCAGGCTAACCACTAGATGGTGGAAGAGTGAGAGTTTTCTGTACTCTTTTAACACCTCTAGTGGTTGAGTGGGTCTTAATGCTATCAATAATAAGGGGGACACCCAGAATGAATAAGAGGAGAATGGACATTGTTGAGTTGTATAAAAGGATATAAAGCCTCAGTGTTGTGGTAACCAAATTTTGGAGTCCACCCTCAGTTTTCCTGAACCTCTGAAGAAAGTACAGGCTGTCAATTTCCAGAATCCCCTATACTGGTTGTAAGTAACTACAATGCAACCATTGAGCCAAGTTCACTTAATTTAGGGTGTCTCAGGAGAGTCAACAGGATTAAAATGGGGGGGGAGGCTGTCCTTTTTTCCCCACACATATGATTTGCATAGCGTGCCTACAAAAATGGAGAGGGCTTCCATCAACCTGGATGCTCCTGGGTTTTGATGCTGTTGCCCCCACAGAAACCCCTTTAGCCCAGGTAAGCCACGTTCCATATCAGGAGTCAAAATTTCAGCAAAGACCAATTTCATCCACAGAAATTGAAAGCGTGGGCAACTCTCATATCCAGCTGGCCCTCATGTTGAAAGATGAACTAAAAGCCTTAGAAGAATTCCGAGAAAGGCAGAAGGAACAACGGAAAAGGCAGAAGGAACAACGGAAAAAGGTGAGGCAGAAGCCGCAAGGATCTGGCGGTGGAACAAGCCAACTTGATTTATTTTATTTATTGAACACATTTATGATGGCTGTTTGGTGCGGGCAGGAAGGCTTTCAAGGTCCATTTATCTTGCCTTATTTCAATAAAGAACATCCCTGGAACCTAAACGTCTTCCTTGAGAAGTGCCCCAAAACGGCAGAACCCCCAGCCTTGAAAATCCCCCGTGGGAAAAGGCCTTTGATAAACAGCCAGAGAACTGGGTTTCCAGCTCTGCTGGAAGGCAAAAATAACCATTTTAGTCCATCTTTCTTGCAGTACGAGAGTACAATGGAACGAATACATAAGAACAAACTGTTAATGTTCAAGAAAACCATGGAGGTAAGGAACTCGCTCTTGGGAGGAGAAGACATTTATACAGGAAGTCCTTGACTTACGACCGTTAACTGTGCTGGGCAGAGCTGGCTGGGGAATTCTGGGAGTTGAAGTCCACAAGTCATAAATTCGCCAATTTGTCTAACAGGTGGCATAGCAAAGGAACAAAGAACACAGCGGGGGGGGCAGGGGAGGGGGGAAATAAGGAAATAGGAGCTTCCATTTCTGTTGTATGGTGACCAGACCTGAAGCCCTTTTGATACGGTCCTTACATTGGCGGATTTTTTTACCGCTTACCTTTCGATAATCATTGTATGCAGAATCGAGACTTAATTTCCTATCTTTGTCTGCCTAAGGGCAGGGCTGGTGGGAGGAATGTCCAGAGAACCTCTGAATTATTTTCCAGAGCTGGTTTGTTTTTGGATTTTTTTTGACAAAAAAAAAAGGGTCTACTAGCCAGCATGCTGGTGGATTAGCAAGGCAAAAGGCACGTGCTTCTGACTTGTAAATGACTACAGAGGGAGGATACTTCTTTTAAGGAAATTTTCATTTTCTTTTCTTCACTGGGCACATTTTCCCGCATGCAGTCCAAGAAGGCCTATGAACAGAAATGTAAAGATGCCGATGAGGCTGAGCAGGCTTTCGAGAGGATAAGTGCTGTTGGAAACCAGAAACAGACAGAAAAGGTATCTCCAAGTTTTTCTCTCTTTCCTTCCTTCCTTCCTTTCTTTCTTTCTTTCTTTCTTTCTTTCTTTCTTTCTTTCTTTCTTTCTTTCTTTCTTTCTTTCTTTCTTTCTTTCTCTTTCTTTCTTTCTTTCTTTCTTTCTTTCTCTCCTTTCTTTTTCTTTTTTCCTTCCTTCCTTCCTTCCCTCCCCCTCCCTCGCTTCCCATACCAATGTTCTTTTTTTCACCTTTCAGAGCCAGACTAAAGCAAAACAGTCCAGAGACTCTGCAAATGAAGCAGGTAACCTTTTAAGCATCTATGAAAAACAGGATCTGCTATACGAGAGACATGCCTTAGGCATCTCGTGATGGCATCTTCCAGGCCCCTGTAAAGCTCCAGAAACTAAGTATTTGAATAAACCAAAAACACAACTGCGCTTCTCATTAAAAACAGAGTAAAATAAAGGCTGACTTACAATCCAACATTCTGACTGATTGATTTTTGGAGGAATCTTCTCCAGATAAGCTTTTTTTTTTAAAATCAGGATATTTTTTAATCAATGAACGGCAGAATAGGTTCATTTTATCAATGAACTGCCAAATACTAACACCTCTTTGATTGCACTCCATTGCTTCTTCTCATGCAGAAAAGGTGTATAAACAGAACATTGAGATTCTAGACCAGGCAAGGACCACGTGGGAACAAGAACATGTTAGCACTTGCGAGGTAAGAAGCCGTTCAGTTCAGCAGATCTTCAATCAATAAGGAATTGATGAGTTTTATGATTCAATGTTTTGACCTTGATCATGGTGAGATTTGACTGGAGGTCTCTTTGCTCCCACCCATGGGTGGGCAATCAGGCACACTCAACATGGCTTCTCTCTAACACCCAAGGGATGACCAACTTGTTCAACCAAGTATCTTAGGGGCTGCCCCAAAGAAGAGGGAGTCAAGCTATTCTCCAAAGCCCCTGAAGGCAGGACAAGAAGCAACGGATGGAAACTAATCGAGGAGAGAAGCAACCTGGAACCAAGGAGAAACTTCCTGGCACTTAGAACAATTAACCAGTGGAGCAACCTATGTGGCTGGCTCAGAAATTCTGGGAGTTGAAGTCCACGAGTCATAAACGAGCCAAGGTTGCCTACCCCTGTTTTAGCGTGTCACATTTTGCGACAGGATCCATAATTGATCCTTACTTTTTTCCCCTCCTTATTTAACTAGGCTTTCCAGCTTCAGGAATGCGATCGGATCACTATCCTACGGAATTCTCTCTGGGTTCATTGCAATCAACTTTCCCTGCAGTGCGTGAAAGACGATGAGGTAAGAGAAAGACCAGTACAGAGTCCTTGACTTACAACAGTTCATTTATTGACCACTCAAAAGCTACAACGGCACTGAAAGAAGTGACTTAGGACCGTTTTTCACACTTACGGCCGTTGCAGCATCTCCAGGGTCACGCGACTACAATATCCAGCCACTTGGCAACTTGGTTCATATTTATGACGGTCACCGTGTCCTGGGGTCACGTGATCCCCTTTTGCGACCTTCTAACAAGCAAAGTCAATGAGGGAGCCGGGTTCACTTAACAACTGTGTCACTAGCTGAAAAACGTTAATGAATCACTTAACAACTAGGGTGAGAAAGGTCGTAAAATGGGGCAAAAGTCACTTAACAGCTATCTCACTTAGCAACATAAATTTTGCATTCAATTATGGTTACAAGAATACCTGTCATTGTCTTTGAAATCAAGAGGAATTCTATTTCTTCCACCAAGGTGGTGCCGTGAGGTCCTTGGACTCTACAATTCTAAATGCAGCATTTTTTTAAAAAAAAGGGTATTTTATGTATTCATTCATATATATATGAAGGACCTACAGCTACTAAGATGTGTACAAAAATCTAGAGAGTTATTTGCTTGCTTGTTATCTTGTCCTGGAAAAAATAAACGATACTGCAAATAAACTAGGAGAATTTGCTTTAAGAGCAGTAATCTAGAGCTCTCCTTTCAAATAAATTGGCTTTTTTCTCCCCCCCCCCTTTTACAAGCTTTACGAAGAGGTTCGCGTAAGCCTGGAAAACTGCAACGTAGAGTCGGACATGAATGGCTTCATTCAGAATAAGATGACGGGAACGGAACCACCAGGTCTCTTTGCACAGAATGGCTGCTTTCTTGATTGTACCTCAAAAAAGAGAATGAAATCTGGGAAATGATCAATGGGTCTGGGGGAGGCTTTGGCTTGTAGAAGACCCCTCGAATTCAGCCTCCCAAAAGCTTGGGATGACTATCTTTGGCTGTGAATTTTGGGAGAGCTCCTGGAGGAGGACACCAAGGCTGGTAACCATCTTTTAGATGGTGATTACATGGGGAGATTTCAAAGAAATGGTTGAGTACAAGGCTTATCGCTGCTTGGCTGCCATGAGATTCCTGGGGATGGAAAGTCACTGATAGTGTTACCTAGTTGGGTCATGAAAGGTCTGCAAGAGAATCACCAAGCTCCAAGCAGAGCGTAGTCCTCCTCCTCCTTCCTTCTCCCTCCCTTCTCCTTTGCTCCACGAACCCCACTCCCTCCTAGCACTGATGATGTTACCTAGTTGGGTCATGAAAGGTCTGCAAGAGAATCACCCAGCTGAGAGAGCAGCATCAAGGACCCCACAGTCACATTCTCCTATCCTCCTTTTTCTGAAACAGCGGCCATTGGCTACGAGAATTATTACGAGAGAACCAGACCTGTGAAAAACTCCAACAGCCCCACAGCCCAGAGTTGTGGAATGATGAAAAGGTAAATATCATTATTATGGGTATTTTCCATTAATGGGTGGAACTTTGGCACTTTTTTCTACCATCTGAATTTTCCACCAGTTGTTAAAAGCTGCCTTGGAGTGGCTGTTTCCCTTTAATGATAACCAAGAAAGATTTCCAACGCATAAGCTAACTAGGGCAAGGTAAGGACATCCGTCCATTTCCTGAGATTTCCAACAAATAAAAGCTAAATTAGGGAAGAAGAGTAGGGCAGGGCGAGGACATCCATCTGCTTCTTGTGAGCCTCCGAAGGGGTGTTTGGCCAGCTGCTGTAGAGAACTCCCTGTTTGACCCAGCAGGGCCTTGAGAGATGCCTGAAAATTTATTTTTATTTAGTTATGGCTGCTATTCCTAGCCTGCTGTAGTCTAAAATAGCCCGGAGTGGCAGACAACAGAAATAAAAATTAAACTAGCCAAACGATGACAATGCATGTTCCAATAGCATTAACAAGCAGGTGGTTGAAAAAGAGGGTGGCAAAATCCCAGTTTTCTATGTGTTGTGATGTACATTAAAAAATAAAAAAGGCTTATGGCCTTTGATCTCTGCTTATGGCTGCCAACTTGACTGTTGTGACTCCCTGGTCTGAAATGTTGTCCTGCAAAGTTTCACTCATGGTTGGAAACCTCGAGAAAGGAAGCAGCAGTCACTGAAAAGCTGATGGTAGAATATATTTCTTATTGATCCACAGGTTCTCCGACTTGCTGCACGGCAGCACCCGAAACGCTCCAGACAACATTATTTCCACAATCACCCCAACTGGTACGGCGGCTTTTCCAGGGACAAATGCCGTAATTGCGCCGTTGCGACCTCTCTGTGGCAGCAGACCCACGAGATCTCCTTGGTTTACCGAGGAACTCAGGGGGATGAAGCGCCAGAAGAGACGTTTAGAGAAGCAATGGAGGAAAAGCAGATCCGAATCTGATCGAACCAAATTGAGAGCTTATATTAAGACCTATTTGGAAGCGATCACTACGGCAAGATCTCAGTATCTTTCCGCATTGATTGCGTCTGTGGAATCTCGTCCGGCTGCCCTGTTTAAGGTGACTCGCTCTCTCCTTGATATGGGGAGGAGGGAGGAACCTTTGCAGGGCAATGCCGAGGAATTTAATACCTTTTTCTCAGACAAGGTCGCTCAGATCCGGACTGACTTGGACTCCAATTGGAATGCAGTGTCGGTTGACAATGAGTCAGTCGAGATGACAGAGGCCCGTCTTAGTCCTGTTGTATGGGATGAGTTTGACCTGGTAACTCCTGATGACGTGGACGAGGCCATTGGAGCTGTGAGTTCTGCCACCTGTTTATTGGATCCGTGCCCCTCCTGGCTGGTTTCGGCTAGTAGGGAGGTGACACGGAGCTGGGTCCAGGCGGTTGTTATCGCTTCATTGAGGGAGGGGTCCTTTCCGGCTCCCTTAAAGGAGGCACTCGTGCACCCCTTCCTCAAGAAGCCTTCCCTGGACTCGGCAGTTTTAAATAATTATCATCCAGTCTCCAACCTTCCCTTTTTGGGGAAGGTTGTTGAGAAGGTGGTGGCACTCCAACTCCAACGGTCCTTGAATGAAGCTGATTATCGGGGCCCTCGGCAGTCTGGGTTCAGGTCTGGTTACAGCACGGAAACTGCTTTGGTCGCACTGACTGATGATCTCTGGCGGGCCCGGGATAGAGGTTATTCCACTATCCTGGTGCTTCTTGACCTCTCAGCGGCATTTGATACTATCGACCATGGTATCCTTCTGCGCCGGTTGGAGGCGCTTGGAGTGTGGGGGACCGTTCTACGGTGGTTCACCTCCTACCTCTCTGGCCGGTCGCAGTCAGTGTTTGCAGGAGGTCAGAGATCGGCTCCGATGTCTCTTCCATGTGGAGTTCCTCAGGGGTCCGTTCTCTCACCTCTGCTTTTTAACATCTACATGAAGCCGTTGGGTGAGATAATCTGTCGACACGGGGTGAGTTATCATCAATATACTGATGATACTCAGCTTTATATCTCTACCCCGTGTCATTACAGTGAAGCAGTTGAAGTGATGAACCGGAGCCTGGAGGCTGTTGAGGTCTGGATGGGTGCCAACAGGCTCAGACTCAATCTCGACAAGACAGAGTGGCTATGGGCTCTGCCTCCCAAGGACAATTCCAACTGTCCGTCGATTACCCTGGAGGGAGAAGTTTTGTCCCCCTCAGAGAGGGTTCGCAACTTGGGTGTTCTCCTCGATCCACAGCTAAGTTTGGAACATCATTTTTCGGCTGTGGCGAGGGGAGCATTCGCCCAGGTTCGCCTGGTTCGCCAGTTTTGTTTTTTTTATTTATTTATTTATTTATTTATTTGTTTGTTTGTTTGTTTGTTTGTTTGTTTGTTTGTGAACTTTTGTACTGCCCCTCTCCCGTAGGACTCGGGGCGGTTTACAGCCAAATTTAAAACATAACAATAATAAATATTTAAAACAGAATTAAATAACCTAGGCTGCACTAAAAACCAATTTAAAATCCCACACTAAAACCCTAACTACATTAATTTAAAATTACATAAAAACCCGAGGAGCTCTAGGCCAGGCCGGCTTAATTGAAGAGATGAGTCTTCAATTCTTTTCTGAAGGTGTGGAGATCATGACATGTCCGGAGTTCCGGAGGGAGCTCGTTCCACATCGTCGGTGCCCCCACAGAAAAGGCTCTCCCCCTGGGCGCCACCAGCCGACATTGCTTAGCCGATGGCACCCTGTGGGAGCGAACTGGTCAGTGGGAGGTATTTACTGGCAGTAGGCAGTCTTGTAAATAACTGGGTCCTATGCCATGGAGCGCTTTAAAGGTGGTAGCCAACACCTTGAAGCGCACCCGGAAGACCACCGGCAACCAGTGCAGCTCACGCAGGATGGGGGTCATTCGTGCCCGCCAGGGCGCCTCCACCACCACCTGCGCGGCCGCATTCTGTGCCAGTCGGAGCCTCCGCGTGCACCTCAAGGGGAGCCCCATGTAGAGAGCATTGCAATAGTCCAGTCTGGAAGTGACGAAGGCATGAGTGACCGTGCATAGTGCGTCCCGATCCAAGAAGGGACGCAACTGGCGTACCAGACGAATCTGGTAAAAGTTGCGGCCCTATTTGGACCGGGAGTCACTCCTCACAATCACCCATGCCCTTGTCACCTCGAGATTCGACTACTGTAATGCTCTCTACATGGGGCAACCTTTGAAGAATGTCCGGAGACTGCAGGTAGTCCAGAATGCGGCCGCGCGGGCTGTCTTGGGTCTCCCAAGACATGCTCATATTACTCCAGCTCTCCGTGAGCTGCACTGGCTACCAATTGGTCTCCGAACACAATTCAAAGTGTTGGTTATGACCTATAAAGCCCTCTATGGCAATGGACCAGGATATTTGCGGGACCATCTCCTGCCTCATGAATCCCAGCGACCGGTCAGAGCGCATAGGGCTGGCCTGCTACGAGTCCCGTCTGTTAAACAATGCCATCTGGCGGGACCTAGGGCAAGGGCCTTCTCCGTTGCTGCCCCAGCCCTCTGGAACCAGCTTCCCTCAGAGGTTCATACTGCTTCCTCCTTCCTAGCTTTCTGGAAAGGGCTGAAGACACATCCACGCCGACAGGCTTGGGGCATATGAGCTGTGCTCTGCCCCTCGGCCCTAAGAGTGTCCCGCCATCAGCGACTGCAAATTGATTGTGTTTGTGTGTGGTATGAATGTGGTTAATTTTTAAAATTGTTGTTTATTTCTTGTTGTGAGCCGCCTTGGGTCTTCGGAGAGGGGCGGCATATAAGTGCGAATATTAAATTAAATTAATTTCTGAAGTCTGAGCATCTTTTTGTTAAATCAGGCTCTGCTATCAAGTCTTCCTAAGGGGTGGAGTGTTGGTGTGGGAACACCCAACAATTCGTTTCCTTGGTTCTCAAGTTGGGCTAATCTTAATATCCATCTCCCCAGCCCCCCCAGATCTCCGGAAACTTCATACAAACATCCTAATAACTGACCCATTTTTCAGGAAACGTAGTGTAGAAACGTCTGAAACTTATTAGGATGGAGACTGTAAACCTGATTTCGGGAAAAGAAAGGCAGACTGCAATGTGCCTGAACCAGGCCTGTAGCCTTCCAAATGTGCTTTTTCTTCTTTATTTAAATGACCACTGGTTTTTTTTTTCAAAGCAGCAGCTGGTGAAATTTTTAGAAACAGAAATAGTTCATTTGTGTTAGGGAGGTACGATGGCATCACCCTTACAATAACAGACGGATTTTAGAAAGAGGTTGTAATATATTCTCTGGACTTGTGCAAGTCCAGCTGGAAAGGGCATACATTTTGGCACTTGGATAAAATATCTGACGACTCTGGAATGTGTAATTCACTTTTTAATTAATTTATTTTTTTGCAGCTGAGAGGACGGACGGCGTCTACGCAGCCATTCACGTAGCCGAGGTGGTCAATGCGGCCCTGGACAAAGACTACAGAGCTCTCTATGACTACACAGCCCAGGTAAGCATCCAGATCTGGTTGAAGGGGTATCCTCTAAGCAAAGAACATTGTTACTCCAGAGTAACTCTCAGGGATCATTACTCTAGGTTACTCTGAAGACGCCAAGTTACCTTTTACAGGGCTCACCTGTAAACTGGGAGTTGAAGTCCACAAGTTGTAAAGTTGCCAAGGTTGGAGACCCGTTAGAACGGCATTGGAAAAAGTGACTTAGGATTATTTTTCACACTTACGACCGTTGCAGCATCCCCGTGGTCATGGGATCAAAATTCAGACGCTTGGTGACTGGCATACGTTTATGACGGTCGCCGTATCGTGGGGTCATGTGATCCCTTTTTGCAACCTTCGACAAGCCAAGTCAATGGGGAAGCCAGATCCACTTAACAACTTGTTACTTATTTAACAAGTGCAGCGATCCACTTAATAACTGTGGCAAGAAAGGGTCATAAAATGGGGCAAAACTAACTTAACTGTCTATGCTCAGCAGTGGAAATTCTAGCATCAGTTTTGATCGTTAAGTGGAGGACTACCTGTGTGCTTATTCCATCTTCCCCTTTCCGTCTTACCTGAGGACATTTCCCATTTCCCCCCACCCCCATTCCTCCTTTTCCAGAACGAGGATGAGCTGGACATGCAAGCAGGCGACATCGTCACCATCATTGAAGCTGGGGAAGATGGCTGGTGGACCGCAGAACTGGACGGGCAGCAAGGATTCGTGCCCGGCTCCTACCTGGAGAAACTTTGACGGGAGGAATACTTCTGAGTGCTACATTTTTCATTTTTACCAGCTAGAAACCTCTTTTTTAAAAAATCAAGTTTTAGTCTTTGCAGATGGCAAAGAGCCAGAATTATGATCTTTATTTTAATATAGACATCAGTCTATCTTTTATTTTTTTTAAAGGACAATTATCAAAGAAACCACGGCATCCAAACTTGCGCCGTTTTTCCCTCACCCTAGAAATGTATGGTGCCAAAGGTTCTGTTTTTTCTTGCTAAATCCAGCTACCCATCTGCTCCAATCAATCTTTTGGCAGAACCTTCACCAGTTTCCTACAAGGCAACTTTTGCAAAACCGTCTTTGCCATTCTCCACCGACGCTGGTGGAGATAGAAACACAGTGGACTTTATAATAAATCACTGAAAGTGCATTTCGCTTCTTTCTCGCGATGGGTGAAACTATGGCACACTTAACGGCGGCCATCCTTTCAGCTAGCGTTGCAGTTTTTGACTCGGGGTGCAGCTGAGAGTGGGGAGATGGGTGGCTCTGCCCTAAATGCGACCGTCTCAGATTCTCAGCTGTTCACTGAAAATGCAGCTGCAATTGTTCCAGTAATGCACACGGATGCCAACATTTGGACGCCAACATTTGAACTTTGAGCAGCTGAGAATCTGACCCCAAACCGCGAGAAGGGAGCTCAAAAAATAACAAGATCTCTCCCAGAGAGTCCTTTCCCCACATTAAATATTGTCAGAACTTTTTATGCTGTTTCAATCAGAACACACCTGTGGGCAGAAATGATGGCAGGCGTTAATATTCAGTATGTTGAGACTCTAGAAAGAGTGCAGAGAAGAGCAACAAAGATGATCAGGGGACTGGAGGCTAAAACATACAAGGAACAGTTGCTGGAATTGGGTATGTCTAGTTTAACGAAGAGAAGGACGAGGGGGGACATGATAGCAGTCTTCCAATATATAAGGGGCTGCCCCAAAGAAGGAGTCAAGCTATTCTCCAAAGCACCTGAAGGCAGGACAAGAAGCAACGGATGGAAACTCATCAAGGAGAGAAGCAACCTAGAACTAAGGAGAAACTTCCTGACAGTTAGAGCAATTAACCAGTGGAACAACCTGCCTCCAGAAGCGGTGAATGCTCCAATACTGGAAGTTTTTAAGAAGAGACTGGACAGCCATTTGTATGAAATGGTATAGGGTTTCCTGCCTGAGCAGGGGGTTGGACTAGATGACCTCCAAGGTCCTTTCCAACTTTATTATTATTATTAAAAACCTGCCTCCAGAAGTGGTGAATGCTCCAACTCTGGAAGTTTTTAAGAAGAGACTGGACAGCTGTTTATCTGAAATGGTATAGGGTTTCCTGCAGTTGGATTAGATTTATTTATTTATTTATTAATCAAATTTCTATACCGCCCCTCTCCCGAAGGACTCGGGGTGGTGTACAGCCTAAAATTTAAAAAACATATAAATATACAAAATTTAAAATAATTAAAAATGAATTAAATAATTTGGCCGAAATCCCCATTTAAAACCCAAAACATACAAAGCTTAAAATCTTAAAAAATACTCAGTCCCCCTAAAACATTTTGACCCTATTGGAACCGAAGCTTCTATGCCAGGCCGGCCTGTCGAAAAAGGAATGTTTTTAGTTCCCGACGGAAGGTGCGTAAATCTGTTATTATACGGAGTTGGGGGGGGGAGCTCGTTCCATAACGTGGGAGCTCCCACAGAGAAGGCTCTCCCCCTGGGGGTCACCAGCCGGCACTGTCTGGCCGACGGCTCCCTGAGGAGGCCCTCTCTGTGGGAGCGTACCGGACGGCGGGAGGTATTTGCTGGCAGTAGACGGTCCTGTAAGTATCCGGGTCCGATGCCATGGAGCGCTTTAAAAGTGGTCACTAACACCTTGAACCGCACCCGAAAGACCACCGGCAACCAGTGCAACTCACGCAGGAGCGGTGTTACGTGGGAGCGCCACGACGCTCCCATCACTACCCGCGCGGCCGCATAGATGACCTCCAAGGTCTCTTCCAACATTATTATAGCATTACATCCATTATTTATCCAGTGCAATCTATAATTGCAGTGGCCATCTATGACTTCAAATTATCTGGTTCCTAACTGCCCACATCGGAGGGGGTGTGTGTCCAACGTTGGTTAAGACTTGACTTTCAACTCCCGGAATTCTCCAGCCACCCAGAGTTGCCAAGATTGGACACCCTCGCCTAGAGTTCCAGACGTGCAAGATTTCCAGCAAAACTGTTGTAAGCTGCACATGTGACTGTGGGATGCTGAAAATAGTTGTAAATGCAGCCATAGTGCTGACCCCCTGGGCTGTGGAGGGGGCCCAACCATCACAACTTTGAATCTGGATTGTAAATCTGCTTTAAGGACAGTTCTAGCTTCAAATGGCCATTAGGCAACCCGCTGTAAATCAAGGACTCTCTGTATGAGTATTAAGCAGGGAATTCTCCAGAAAGCACCACAGTAGGGAGCACGGAGGTCCAATCTCGTTCTTTCACCCCCTGCTTTTCTTCTCCCTTGAGCATGTCTGATTGTCCTCACTTGTAAGCAAGCAAGCTTCATACAGCTAGTCCTCGACTTACGAGTTTGTTTAGTGGCCGCTCAAAGTTACAGGGGCACTTACGACCGTTTTTCACACTTACGTTGCGGCATCCTCATGGGCCGTGTGATCAAAATTCAGATGCTTGGCAGCTAACTCCTAGTTATGACGGTCACCGTGTCCCGGGGTCATGTGATCCCCTTTTGTGACCTGCAGACAAGCAAAGTCAGTGGGGGAAGCCAGATTTCACTCCACAACTGTTACTCGTTTGACAACTGCGGTGGTTCGTTGAACAACTGTGGCAAGGAAGGTCGTAAAATGGAGCAAAACTCACTTAACGAATGTCTCACTCAGCAACACCAACTTGGGCTCAATTGGGGTTGAATGTTGAGGAGGACCTGCTAGAACATTTCTTCATTAATAACAGCTCAGGAGTTGCTTAGGTGGGCTCACATCACACCCATCTGTACAATTTGGTTCCTTTGCCAAGAAAAGCTGCTAGCAGGAGCGAGGAAGTGGGGTGGCTTGTCGTTGTGTGTGTGTGTGTTTGTAACTAATTTGATGGATGGTGGGAATGAGATGCCTGAGAGATCTTTTAGTTTGGGGAATCTGCATTCAGGCAAGGGAGGATCGCACTGCAGGGGGGGCTGGTGGGCCCCAAAGCTGGACCTTGTGGGAAAACGGCAACCTTTCACCTCCTCTCCTGGGCTCAAAGAGGTGGGAATAAAACCGCTGCCTTTCAAGAGAAAAGAGCAGGTACTTCAGATCTCCTTGTCAAAAGCAAGAGGGATTTGCCAAAGCCCAGCAGGGCTCAGCCACGCTGGGGGGACCCAGGGAGGACGTTTTCAGAGCAGAAAATACCTCCTCCTCTCTCCCTCTCTGCTGGTTTCTCCCCGCAGTGGGGGGCTTTGGCAGCCAACGTCCTGACCTTGCAATGCAAAACCTGAGGGGAGAACGCTGCCTAAACCAGCGGTTCTCAACCTTTTTCAGGCCGAGACCCCGACCTGCGCCACCCATGCGTGGTGCGGCTCCGACCTGTGCCGCGCATGCGTGGCGTCCTGAATGGCGCATGCGCGGTGCGTGCGACGGCCCGCATTGCGCATGCGCGGCGCGCGCACAACAGCCAAAGGGAAATGGGGAAAAAAAATGGCGGACTGCGGTGTTTGGCGACCCCCGTGCCTTTTAAAATGCTGCAACTCCATCGAGGTCCTATTCAGTTGCTTATTTTTTGACGGGAACACCAACCACGGTCATCCTCTCACATTTCTATGGAGTTAAAAAAAAAAAAAAACCACGAGTGAGGAAAGGGCCACTGAAGGGATGTTAAAACATGGGACACGTACGCCCAGGGGGAAGGTTTCCTGGGCATCAGCAAGAGTTGGAGGTGGCTGTACTTTAGGCAAAATGAACTCCAAGGTTTTCAAGGAGAGGCTCTGGGATTTTCTCCTCCACTGGCAGGGAGACCCGTCCGTAGCAGTTAGGGGAGAAAAACTGCCCTTCATCTTCTCCGTGACCTGACTTTACACCGAGAAGTCTCCACGTTCTCCATCCGAGAACATAATGGAGGGATGTCCAACCTGGGCAACGTTTAAGACTTGTGGACTTCAACTCCCAGAATTCCCCAGCCAGTCACGCATCACTGAAGACCACAAGTCTTAAAGCTGCCCCGCTTTAAGCTGTCCTTGATCTATTGCTTGAGGTGAGGCTAATGGATCCAGACCTCCACACAGCACTCTGATACAGATCAGGCGACGGGGAAATTTGGAGGGTTTATGAGCAAGGATGATCAGCTCTGATAACCTGCAGTCTGCGGGGAAAAAAAATTCATTTTTCATTCAATATTAGTGGAAATGAGGACAAGCAATCTAAGCATTAGAATATTTTCAGACTAAGGCAAACCAACCTCAACTGACCCTTTTTTTTCCTCTTGGTCTTTTATACTGCAACCAGGACAGGCCTAGACTTAAAATTCATCCGTATAAGTCATTGTACAGTGTATGGAAAACAGTGCGGCACCGGATAAAACTCTCAAAAACAACAACGATTAAAAAGGTTAACCATGGTTTAGTTTGGGGGAGATGTACAGAAGATTTATTTAATTTGGTTTCCTATTTCCTATTTACATTTCACTTTATCACATTCTACTTTGCTACTCTAGGATAACAAGTCACTCGGTACAGAGACAGACCCATTATAGTAAAAAATGAAAATTTCATTATAGAACAGTAGTGTGGACATTACACTCCTGAAAAAGCCAGCTCGTATTTTTTTAAACACGCTAAAGTTCGGAAGGTTTGTTCATTTGAATTTAAGGAAGTCGAGAGATGCACCAGTAGGATTCTAAAATTTTGATTAGTAGTCGTTTTGTAGTCTTCTGGACTGGACTTTAATGCTTTGCTTTAAAAAAAAAAAAACCAAGACAAAAACACTAGTGAGAGGCAAGCAGCAGCAGAATTAAATCTCACAAAATTAAGATAAGTGACTTCCCTCACACAACTCTGACTGGTGATGCCACCCAACAAGCTCTGAAGGACATAAGAATAAATCACTGCAACCTTTTAAAATTGTACTTAGGTCACCCGTAGCTTTCATGCCATTTAAAATAAAATGGTTAACAAACTAGTATTATTTGGTGGGCTACCATGGACAGGTAAGTGGGAAGCTGGCCAAAGGCGCGGGAGTCGGTAATATGGAAGGGACCGAAAGCCAAGCTTTGCCCGTCACCGGTGGAGGTGCTAATTGTCCAGGTTTAGGAAAGAGGTGATTGCTGCCAAGTCAGAGTCAGTGGAACTACTGTGGCTGGTGATGCTGCCAGGCTGGCTTCTGAGCAGAGGAAACGGACTTCACGCTTTGCCTGCGGCTTCTTCTAGGCGTAAGTTCCCCCAATGATGAGCAACTCGTAAGCAGGATCCCGACTCCTCCTGCAGAGGACAACGCAGGCACAGAGCATGCCCAGCAGCTACAAGGGGGAAGAGAAGGAAACTGAGTACTCAGCAGCATGATTTAAATTAAGAATTGGTTTTTGGTAAGCTGACTGGGGACGTAGAGACACAACGCAGATTGCAACCTACTTTGCTTCAGGACATCTGGGCTCTACCCTTGTTTGGTTCTGCAGCCTGGAATTACTTTTGCTCCTGCAAGACAAGCCCCCTTAAAAACAATCCTGAGTTTATCCTGTGGTTTTATTGAAAAGAAGGTGATGGGGTCGAGGGGTTGTTGTTTTTTGCTTGTGTCTGCTCATCTAAAGCTTTTTCTTCTTCTTTTTTACAACAGTTGTAATGTCCTGACATTTGTGTGCTTTGTGTCCAAGACACTATTTACACGGACCTTGAGAAAACACAGCTGAGCTATAAATCCTGGAAATGACCTCATTTCACATTTTTACAAGGTTGCAATTATATTTGTTGTGCTCAAAAACTGTAAACTGTCATCAAATATTAGCTGACCTTACTGGAAAGGCCTTAACTATTTGCAACTTTTCAAGGGGTGTTTATGCGTCCAAGCAGAGAAAATTAAGAGTTTTATTTTTAATCTAAGTAGAAGAAACCAGAGAGTGCTGAACCCTACCTGAATAGCAGCAAATGCCAAGGCAGCCCAGATAACGTACATCATGATCTCCTGTAGCTTCTTTACCACCAACACTTTACACCCCTGAAAAACAAAAGAGTCTGTCAGTTGAGGAAACAATTTTTCAAGCTTAGTAATGCTGCATTCTGGAACAGCTGCAGTCTCCCAACACTTTGATATCCACGGAATTTATAAAATGTACATTTTATTGTATTTTTTTAATATGGATGAGGGCAGTAGTGACAGTCGTTTCTAACTAAGCGTGGTAAAGGTAAATTAAAAAAATACACAACCTAATACAAAGGGAAAGACACACACAACGTAAGCAGGTACCGGTAAATTATAATAATCAAGGCAAGACATTTCCTAATACAATATAACAATAGAAAGCAAATTTAATTACTGCCCAAACATGCCCCAACACAACATATAGGAACTATATTATATGCAGTACATTATAAGGGCGGCATTGTGGCCTAGTGGCAAAGATGCTCGCCTCTCACTCGGAAGGTTGAGAGTTCA
This sequence comes from Bothrops alternatus, assembly GCA_034064705.1. Lineage (NCBI taxonomy): Eukaryota > Metazoa > Chordata > Lepidosauria > Squamata > Viperidae > Bothrops > Bothrops alternatus. The sequence continues at coordinate 577,816 of JARGCV010000613.1, forward strand.
ATCCTAGGTCGCGGCAGAGGTTCCTATCCTCAGTTGGAAAGGAAAAATATCTCCTACGAACTCCGCAGGGCATCAGGAAGGGCATCCGGCCAGTAAACGCTCAGCTCCATCCAGTTGCCCTGACCCTACCCCAAATTAAGGGATTACAAGGTCATAAAAAGGAGTTTTATTTGCAGTATATTATAAAAGGGCTGGAACAGTAGCAGAATGGTATGGACAACAGTGGAAAAATAGCACTGAACGCTGCCTCTTATACAGAGTTTATAAATGTCTGAATTCTCCAAGGTGGGACAAAAATATTTTCAAAATGAAGTCCTCTAAAACAGGGGTCCCCAACCATGGCCACTTGAAGACTGGTGGACTTCAACTCCCAGAATTCCCCAGCCAGCCCCTGCTCTAAAAGAATGAAGCCTATATAGAGAGGGCACGCCCAACCCATATAGAGATGACCACTTGATTTCTAATTAAACAACAGGATCTTAATTAACAGAGCTACAATGGCATGGTTATCGGGCTGGATTTAAATGAAGATCTGGACTTGCACAAATCCTTAGTCTCCTTCCAACATAAGCTTTTATCGACAATCCGGCAAAACGAAGACCAGACAGTAACCTCAGAATAAAGGTCTGCAGGACGAGCTAAGCTTCCTGTGCAGTTGCTGACGGAGGCCTTGCAACAGCTGAGGGGCACACTGTGGTTTTTCGTTTCTTTGAACCAGGCGGTCGCTTCCCAATCGCTGAAGTTGTGGATCCCACAGCAGTGCAGCTGCAACAGAATGCATCCAGAAAATGAAGTCTTTTTTTTTTTTTGAGAACTCATGCAATACTTTCAGGCACAAGAGTAACTAAAACACGGATATCCAACCTTTGCAAACTTTTTAAGACCCATGGACTTCAACTCCCAGAATTCCTCAGCCAGCTAAATAAATAAACAACACCCCACCCACACACAATGTTTGGGGGCAGGAGGACTGCATCGCTCTTATTTGCAATTATATCTAATTCTGCCCAAACCACAAGTGTCTTTTCCCTTTCCAAAATGACTTAGAAAATTGACAAGGCTGGTTTCAAAGCACACAGCGTCATCTGGGAAATGTCATGTTTTCTCTCCCAGCAGCATTTCTCCAGGGTCTGTCATTATCACAGATGTTGCCCTCCATCCATTTGAAGAATCCGCACGTGGCAAGGCTTGTTTTCTTCCCCCACCCTTCAGATACCCACAAACAAGCAAGATCTTCCTCCAGGGGAAGAAGCAATTTTAAAAGAGGATTTAAAAATGTGTAAAACCAAATTAAACCAGAAATTAAGATTAATACTAAAATCTTAATAGATGCATTGTTTCATTAATAAATGGAATTTATTCCTTACAGGTGGTCCTCGCTTAGAGACTACAATTGGGACAGGCAACTCTGTCGCCAAGCACCAGGGCGGCTAAGTGGAAGTGATAGGCGTTACAATGTAATTTCCCATTTGGTTGTTAAGTGAGTCACTGAAGTCGTAAAGCGAGATATCATGGAGCGGCGGCAGCTTGGGGCTTTACTTCTGCTTTCTCCATGTCGCAAGTTGGCTAGAAACCATGCTAACGGTGACCATGTGACCAAAGGATGCTGCAAGGGCTCATTGCAAAGCTGTTGTTTTTAACACCATCACAACTTTGAAAGGTTGTTAAATGAGATAGCAAGCACAGCTCGTCTCAGTACATGCAGCCTAAGCTGGCTTCCAGCCCCCAAAGTCCCACTAAAATCCGGGCCTGGCCCATGCTGCTTCTGGCTGCAGCAGAGAAGGGCGAAACCCAAAGAAAGAGACATCAGCAAGAAGGGTGAAGAGAAAAGGCCAGGTTTCCTGAGGGCAGACGAGGAAGGAAGGAAGCTTCTTTACATCATCTAGTAGCTGTGGTGTCATGGGAAGGGACAGAATTTCTGTACCTTTGGCACCAACAGCTGTGTTTGTATTGACTCTTACCTGCCTCTGCACATAATCAATCGCCCGGCTGGCAGCATCTGGGTTTGTTCCATTGTACGTGTCATACACTTTCTTAATGCTGTGATCCACTTCGGCCTCCACCTGATAGAACAAACACAGGTTAAACTTTCTCTCTGTGGGCAGCAGGAGCCCATCCAAACTGACCCAGTGCTTTGCAGAAAGGCTTTGTGTGGGGTTGGCTCTAAAGGGCTTCTTGAATGCTATCATTTATCTTCTTGAGATCTCCTCGCCCAGGTCTGTTTTCTGTATCCCACAAGTCTAGAGGGACAAATGGGGTTTTTTAAAATATTTTATTAGTTTTATAATTATAAATATAAACAAAAAATCAAGTTAAATACAACTCAACTGAGTACAATCGTTAGCAGCTTTTTCCAACACAAAACAAAGCATAAAAAAAACTTACATGGGATAATTAAAATAAATCAAAAAGTATATCATTCTATGTGTAATACCAATATTGCAGTTGAGTACATAGGGACAAATGGGTTGAATGCTGGGTATTTTCTCCTATCCATGTCGCTACATTTCTGAAGCTGGTCAAAGTCTCTATGTTCCCAGAAACCCTTAAAAGCAGCAAAGTCCCCAAGGATTTATTTCAGAGCTTTAACAAACATTTTCTACAGGACTTTAAGACTTTAAAAAAAAAGGGAAGGAAAATCCGTATTTTTAACCCTTGTGTAAAGCATTCAACCACTTGGTTTGCAACATTATTGAACTCCAAGGATTTTTGATTACTTCTCAAGAAGCACGTTGCTTTTAATTTAATCCAAGAACTTCCCACAATTTTGCTTCACAGAACCACAGCTGGTATCAAAGCTCGAATAAAGCTACCAGAGCTAATTATGTATCAACACTTCAGAAGAGAGATAATTACCTTTGCTCTGTAGATGTAGCCCAGAACCACTACCACCACTTCTGTGATGAAAACCAACAGAAGAATGATCACAAACTGGAAGAAAGAAATAAAATTTATGTTCACTCACAAGCATAACGAAATATACGCATTGCTATTTTTGGCTGTTGGTCCATTCCCTTCAGGGGAAGGGACAAAGGTAGACTCTCTAGCTCAGCGGTTCTCAACCTGTGGGTCGCGACCCCATTTGGGGTCGAACGACCATTTCACGGGGGTCGCCAAACAACGCAGTCCGCCATTTTTCCCCTTTTCCTTAGCTGTGCTACTCCCTCTTATTCTATTGGCTTTTGAAAGCCAATAGAATAGACCCTCTTGAATAGAGTCTAATTCTATTGGCTTTCAAAAGCCAATAGGAATTATCCAGGCTGTCTCTGCCCTGCTGAGCCCGCCAAAAGTCCCAGTCTGCAAACGGTGCTGCAAGTTGTCTGGAGCGAAGGCGAGCTCTCCGGAAGTTTCCACCCCTCCCTGCTGAGCAACTACTAAAACTGTAAGTAAAAGAGGGCCAGAGGTGGGAGGTCGGCGGGCACAGGGAGGGTTTTTGGCGCGCATGGGGCCCGGCGGGTTTTTTACCTCCCTTGGGCTGGGCCAGCTGGCGGCCCAGCCCGTGGTCGCCCTGCGCCATCGCTGCTGTGGCCGCCCAAGAGTGCCTGGGCCTGCCTGCCGCCGCCCTCAATGGGCGGCAGCGAAGGTAAGGCTAGCGGGGCAGCGGCAGGCGCAGGGAGGGTTTTTGGCGCACGTGGGGCCTGGCAGGTTTTTTACCTCCCTTGGACTGGGCCAACTGGTGGCCCAGCCTGTGGCCGCCCTGTGCCGTTGCTGCTGCGGCCGCCCAGAAGCGCCTGGGCCTGTCTGCCTGCCGCCGGCCTGAACAGGCGGCAGTGAAGGTAAGGCTAGCGGGGCAGCGGCGGGCGCAGGGAGGGTTTTTGGCGCGCGTGGGGCCCGGCGGGTGTCTTACCTCCCTTGGGCTGGGCCAGCTGGTGGCCCAGCCCGTGGTCTCCCTGCACCGTCGCCACCGCGGCCGCCCAGGAGTACCTGGGCCTGCCTGCCACCGCCCACCTACGCAGGGGGCAGCACCATGCATGCGCAGCGCAGGGGGTAGCACCACGCATGCGCGACGCAGGGGGTAGCACCACGCATGCGCGGCGCAGGTTGGGGTCGCAGCCTGAAAAAGGTTGAGAACCGCTGCTCTAGCTGAACTATATATTTCAACTTAAAAACGACACAGCAAGAGCAGGCTATAGCAATACCCAGGAAATCAACGGGACGGGGAATAAGAACCAGGGATTTATCAGACTGCTTTTAGTTGATCAGGAAGCCAGCGTGACAACATAAGAAGCTAAACTGCTCACCAGGTTCCTAATCGTCAATCGTCTGCCCCATTCTTGCAGGGCCTTATTTCTGTGATTTTAACACACCTCTTTTACAGGACCAAATTCTTAAGGGATTTGGAAGCGTTTATGTATTGATCATCTAAAGAAACTGATAAAAAACAGCTTTGCTTCTTGTTTTGCTGCTGAAGATTTTTTTTATATAAAAGGAGACTGTTTTATTATTCATATCACAAGAACAACTTCAAAGGCTGACTAACTTGGGGGGGGGGAGAACAGCACAGGACTGCTTACAGGAATGTATAATGGGCTTTCTAGCATTTCAAACAGAGTTTCCCCCCCCTTGAGCTAGAGATAGCTGAAATATACCTTGCAGGCAGGCTGATGCTTTACTCATTAATAAGGTGTTCGGTTTCAGATGCATCTTTCTGCTGCTTTAACCAGGTTACAGTCTGCTGTGGGAGCTGACGGTGTATATTTCAAAGAGGCCAAGCAAAAATGTACAAAGTCAGCTGGATGGCGGTGTGTGTGTGTGTGTGTGTGCGTGCGTCCAGAGAAAGCCCATAAAACAGGAAATGGCTTCCTGTTATTAAACTTACCGTGGCGAGGCCACAGCGGCTTTCCCGGATTGTGGCACAGCAGCCAATCAGACCGATGATAAATAAAAGTGTCCCCACCGCTATGATGACCACTGCAGGGATGAGCGTGTAGACATCTTCAAAGAAGTGATCGTAGTCATCGTAGGTGATGAAGACGTAAGCCCCCACATAGCACAGGATGCCTGCAGCAGCCTAGGAAACAAAGGAAAAGAAGAAAAATAAAAGCCACTCAGAAGACCTCCGCGGTCTCTACCACTAAGGCTGACTCCGGTTTTGTAAGCTGAAGTTTGCAAGAGGGAGATTGGGGGCAGGAGGGTTTTCCTGTTATTCCATGCTTTGTAATTCGCATTACGCAATTTCACAGGGGCAAGTACAGCCTGCTTAAAGTTACAAGCCAATGGTTAAATGGGACGGTACCTATGACCTATCCTTTGGATTTGTATGAAGATGCTCTTAAAAGATATGCCCGCATTTCATTTTTCATTCAATATCAGTGGAAATAAGGACACACAACCAAAGCGTTACTACCCTAACTACTGAGAAGGAACTTTTCAAACCAAGAAAAAACATCAGTTGGCCCCCCTTCCCCCCCTCTGCTTTTTACTGCAGTTAAGACAGGAGTAGACTTAAAATTCACATCACTAATCTATGGATGTGAAAGTTGGACCGTAAGAAAGGCGGAGCGACAAAGAATTGAGGCCTTTGACCTCTGGTGCTGGAGAAGACTCCTGCGAGTCCCCTGGACTGCAAGGCGATCCAACCGGTCATTCCTAGAGGAGATCAACCCCAACTGCTCTTTAGAAGGCCAGATCCTGAAGTTGAAACTCAAGGACTTTGGCCACCTAATGAGAAGGAAGGACTCCCTGGAGAAGAGCCTGATGCTGGGAAAGATGGAGGGCAAGAGAAGAATGGGACGGCAGAGAAGGAGGTGGCTGGATGGAGTCACTGAAGCAGTAGGCGTGAGCTTCAATGGACTCCAAAGATGGTAGAGGACAGGAAGGCCTGGAGGAACGTGGTCCATGGGGTCGCGATGCGTCGGACACGACTTCGCAATTAACAACAACAACAATCTCAAAATATGTTTGGAGGGAAACCAGCCTCTTCTGTCCTGGGAAGGAATCAAAAGCACATGGCAACAGTCATGGGGATCTATTTGCAAAAAACCACATTAAAGCAGAAACATTTCATTTCCCTATATGGTAGAGAAGTTTGAAGATTATGAGTTAAATCACCCCACTAACTTTGTCCAAATGCTTATCGACGATCGCTGTGCATAAACTTGTACCAACTTGCATGTATAGTTCTAGAGTCAGATCCTGGACTAGGTTGGGAAAAACTGCTACCGTAGTTAAGCCTTAGATCTGTAGCCAATTACTCCAGTTGTTCTTTAGATGGAGGAAAGCTGTGCTCGCACACATTATGCCACAACTTAATTATGGTTTATTGAATAAATCAACACTGACTGGCACAAATACTCAACTATAAACAACTGTTTACGAGCTACAATCACTAAGTTCACACAACACAATACAGTAAGCCAAACTCAAAAGCCAAGCCAAACGTGTGCATTCTGTGTGAGCCAAATAAGGTACAACAGCTTCTGACATGTGGTGTCTAAGCAAGGGGCAAAGATTAACTCAGCAATGATTCATCAGTCATAAATCAGTTGCTGAGGCTTTTAATCTCTCTATTTATAGTATTGTGACAGTAACATAAATGGAATGAACCTATTCCCATGAGCACGAATTAATACAGCCAATGGTTTTTGTACACAGTCAACTAAGAAATTCAAATTTTTAGAGTGCAACATTTTAAGATCTTTTGGATTTGAGAACCAGCCAAGAGATGGGGAATACTATAATTATTAACAGTTGCCTAGCAATGGAGCACAAAAATAGCTTGTTAATGGTATCATCTCCCTCATCATTAGAGATGCTGGATGGTGGAAAAAAGAGGAAAGCCTAGAAAGATTCTGAAGCAGTCTCCTCTCTTCCTTTTGTACTCTAATGACATATCTGTATTTTTTGCCATTACAGAGAAAACCTCAGATTATCAGGTCCTAATTTATTTAGGCACTAATTTGTTAGATTTCATTAGAAGAAAAAATAATTCACTGTGTAACTTTATATAAATCAATACGCATTTAACAAAACATGATCTGTCTGACATCACCTCAATTAAAGACACAGAATCTGTGACTTTGCATTAATGCAGTACTGTAATTAGAGCATCTTATGCAAGCTTGCATTTGTTTCTGCATATAGATTTCGTTTTCCTATTTTACAACTGGGCATAATGTATCCTACTCACGACAGCTCCTAGTTCTGTCTGTCTGAGCTACTTGAAGGATGCATTTAAAAATTAAAAAAAAAATGTTCCTGAAGATGAATTCTTCTGGACATCACTAAAGGCTTACCCAGGTCAGTATTTGGTTTTCCTTACGTGTCTGACCAGGTTTTGGAAAGCCAACACACAAAACAGTCTTTCATCGACTTTCTCAGCAACTGGCATTTCAAAACACAACATTTTTGAACATCAGGACTGGAAAAAGAGGGTAGAAATGATCAACATCAGTCAGAACAGTTATCAGTTACAAAGGCATTTCTCTCAAGAAAGGCCCACTTTGTTAAGGGCCGAGATAAAGTGCAACAGAGACATGGAGCAAAATAAAAGAGAAAGGTATGCAGAGGGAGAGAGAGACCTTAACAATGCCCTTATTCTCTGCTGTGCTGGGTCACATGGCTTTGTAATCTGAACTGAATCTTCAGCGCTACCAGGTTCCTGGATTGTACAAAAGAAACCACCTTGCAAGATGGTTATGCAATTCAAAACGGCTATGAAAAAGTATCTGGAAAAATGCCTAGATTGACACATTTACTGATGCATTTCAAGCAACCCTGGCCCATTGTTCCCAATTAAGGACTCTCCAAAAACTGTGTTCAAATTACGTTTAGCGAGAACATTAGTAGTGGTTCTCAAGTTTCTATCTAGTAATAATTCATGGATTTAGAACCCAATGAAACCTGTTCATTAATGCAGCCGTAGGCTTTAGTCTCGTGGTGAGCTGAGGTACATACATGTGACAGTATTTATGTTTTTCTGGAAAACGGCCACTCAGAAGTGGTTTGGGTACAATTCAAAGTTTGTTACATGCTATATAAACTCTAACTTGGCCATGTTTTAAAACCTATATTCAACTCAAGTAAGGTCTTAGGCATGCTGACCAATGAAAGGCTAGCTGGGAAAGACTTCCTTTATGAAAAATAAAATAAAATCTTAGGCATGTGGAGCAATAAAAGGCTAGGAGATGAAAACACTTCCTTTATATTAACACATTTGTTAATATAAAGAGGAGTCCTATTGGATTATACTATCAAGACAAGTGAGTTTTTTCACAGCAGTTGAGCAAGAGACAGCTCCTTCTTAACCCACAAAAGCAAGACAGGAAACAACTGTTTGGCCATCCCAGCACCTGATAATTCAACATTATACATACAGGCTCTTGTGACTTACAGCTGCTAACAGGCCTATCTGTGCTCCATTTCATTAATCTGCTTCTACAGTTGTCACACATTTCTATTACTTTTACAGAATTGTACATCCAGGCCATCATTACTCAAAAGAATAACAAATTATAGAGATTCCTGCAGGGAAGCACTTGTGGCATCTTATAAAGTCTTAACAATTTATTTTCACACACATTTCTGCAGGTCCCAGTCCACTTCATTAGATACAAGGAAAAATTAGAAAGAATCTGTACATTTTAGCATTTATTGTTCTTTTATTTTCTTTTATCATATTTTGCCACAATGATTTCTGTAAATCAAGGGATCTGAATCTACGTTTCCAATCAATTTCACTAGATATCTTAGTCCTATTACTTCTTCCACTTAGAAGATGATGAACTGTAATTGTAATGGCTGAATGATTCTAACAGTACTATATTTTCATTCAAAAGACTAGTTTTCACACAAACATTTTAGCAAGTTATGTGAAAAATTAGCAGCAGTAATTAGGTTTTAATGCAGTATTTTTTTTCATAAACTCTTAACTGATACTGATGATGTGTGCCTGCTACTTCAAGCATTTCTAAGTTTCCCTGGGAATTATACCATATAATTCACTTCAGGAATACTAGAGTCACAGAAAATGAACTTAGAAAAATGCCCCAGTCATTGTTTTTCTAGTAAATAAACTACTCTGTGAAGGAAAATCTATATTATAGACCACTGTCTGTTTAACTATCCTTACAAAAATGTACCATTTAGCACTTTCAGGATGATTTAAGAACATCTAAAAGTACTTCCTGCTCATTGACTTATTTCTTAAAGAACAGCAAGCCGTGTTTTAACTTTTTGTAGTATTAAACATTTGTTCAGCACATGAAATTTCATTTAGCTTATGACAATTCTGTCCAAAACCATCTTTGTGGTCTAAAAACAAAAAACAGAACAAATCAGAAAAATCACATGTGTTTCCACTTACAGTAATTGCTGAGTATGCAGTTACTTTGTTTTTTGCAAAACTCACAAATCTTATTCGTAAGCCTTACCAAGAAGGCCAAAATTACACAATCATATAAAAGAAATGTTTGGGTGTCTTATAATACTACCTTAAAATCTCAACGTTATCCCCATTATGGCTGGCTGGGGAATTCTGGAAATTGAAGTCCATAAGTCTTAAAATTGCCAAGACTGGAGGCCCCTGTTCTAGAGAATGTATCCTGAGTCTCAAGTATGTGTGCTCTGTCACAAAAGTGATATCTAAACCAGGTTCATTACCTTTATCTGATATACTTAGAACATAGTCCACGTTATGTTTAAAGATAATTTTTTTAAAAATCTGTTCAGACTAATCTTATATAAGTGCATCATGAAGAATCAGGGTGATGTAACTGTGATATGTTGAATTAGAAGGGCACCCAGTTTCAACATCCCCTTCAATCATGGAAGATCCTAGCTAACTTTAGACCAATCATTTTCACTCAGCCCAACCTACAAGGCTGTTACAGGGAAAAACTGGAAGAAGAGGTGATCTGTAGGTCACCTTGAAGTCCTGAAAATAACAGAATAAAATGAATATAATTAACAGTCTTGTGAAGATAAAAGTAAGTTGCTATCAGAGTTCCTTTGCAGTTCTTTCACAGCATTTCAAAAGAGCAGTCAAAAAACTAGAAGACCAATCAGGGCTTTATCTGATATTTAGTTAATATACAAATAAGGGATATACTATTATATGGGAATAATCATTCATCACTGAAAAAGCTGGACATTAACTGTTTTAAAAAACATATAAAGCATTACTCACAGCAATATTTTGTTTGTATAGCATTAAGGCCTTCTTTGCCCCTTTCTAAGGTCTATTTTTAAAATAGCTGGGAGAATGAATCTGGAATGACAGGAATTAAATTCCAACTCATCAGCTCCAAAAGTCTGCACTGTGTTTATTTACTATCATGGTTTGAAGCTATGTTCTTTCAAGCAATCAGCTCTTGTGGCTCCCAAGTTCATATCACGATGCTCTTCCTCTCTTTTATCCAGCTTAACTGCATTCTTGCTGTACTAACATGTACACATCATTTTAATATGCTCTACAAATGCAGAACATTTCAAAATATTTTGAAATATCAAGGAACAAACTGAAATTTGACTGGAAGGAGCTCATGTAAGCGGCAGAGATGGCCATCCTTAATTTAATATTCACATTTATATGCCGCCCTTCTCCGAAGACCCAGGGCGGCTCACAATCCTTAAGAAATGTGGTCTGTGCTGGCTCTTCATCCATTCATATTTCTCTAGGCTGGGATTAACCCCAGAAGTTATCTGTTGCTAAGCAACCATGGTGGGTTCCTGGTCTCTAAACTGAGGGAAGAAAAGCTGGAGCAAAGATGTGAAGCTAGATGGGAGAGGCCCAGATGGATTCACAGGAGGGGATCAGCTTTCCTTGCCAGCTTCCATAGCACTAGTTACTTACTATTCAACCTTACTTCTCTGTTCGTTATATATACAGGGTTCCTCTAAAATGGCAAGGAAATTAGGAATTGAGACTCATACAAATAGTATAGCTCACAGCAGTATCTTCGGCATAGTGTAAAGTTCAAATGGCATCTCACTAACTAGGAGAAAATTTACTCTTGTGACCTCATACATAGCAATTTTTGATTACTTGCTCTTTAGCAATTTCTATGATCTTCTACATGCAGCACAAACATAGCCCTGTTAGTCTATGGTCACAAAAAATCTGGCTGATTTCAAACTAACACATTTTATTAAAAGGCATCGGCTTCTATGATATGCAGCTCACACTATCGGTCTATGCATCCAATGAAGTCAGTTGCAGCTTTTAAAAACTTACACTGTTTAATAAAAGGTGCTACCAGACTTCTGAATGAGGGTGCCCTCTGAGCTTGGTTGTTTTCTTGCAGATGTTTCATTACCCAAACTAGTGCTCTGATGAAGTTACCTAGTTTGGGTAATGAAACATCTGCAAGTAAATTACCATGTTCAGAGGGCACCGAGGACCCCTCACGTCAACCCTGAGCTACAAATATTCTCCCTTATTGAGACTTCTGAATTTTCCTTCCAGAATAACAAAGAGCCATGTAGGCGACCAAGGCACCCCCCCCCCGCCGCCCAAACTCCACACTGCAGGACTCTAAATTAAATCCTCCCTGAGTGATGGCTGTCTAGCTGCCACAATGAAAGGAGCCCCAGAATAAAAGGCAGCCTTTTGAGCCTTTCCATTCTCTTTCATCTCCTTCTACCCCCTTGCCAACCATGCCCAGACTGGCCGAGGCCAGATTAAAGTCCAACGGCTGATCTACTTTAAGGATGAACTGAATGCAAGGCTAAGGACGCCTGCAGCCTTAATAAGGCTTTCAGCCCAGTGGAAACCCTGCTCTTAAAAGCAGACAAAGATCTTGTCTGAGGAGAGGGTGACACAACCAAGAAAAGAAGTATTGTCTTTTTTTTTTTGTCCTTGGTCCAATTCCCAAATCACATCTGAGCTCAACATTTTGAAGCAGGCAGATCCTCTGGGTTACTTCCTGTAATAAATTGAGGTTTGCTCATCAGACCCTCCTGCTCCCATTTTCTGTGACTCCCATTCCAGAGACAGTATCCCATAAGTTTTTTTTTTTTGGGGGTAAGTATGGGGGATGCTCATCTTGCCTCCCCCCAAGGAGGCTGGAGTGCCCTTTATTTCTTTATGGCATTGCCCAACAGGGACAAGATTCAAAGCAGCAATCAAATGAAACAATGATTTATCCATCCATCCATGACTTGGGATGAGCCAACCAAGTGCAGTTTTGCCTCCAACTGCCTTGGGAAGAGGCGTATCCCCAAAATAAGAATAATTTTATTAAGTTTGTGGGTCAACCACCAACGTGCCATCCAGGTACGGTATGTCTCTCTCATATATATATATATATATGTATACACACACACACACACACACACACATATACACATACACACACACACACATATATATTCATTCTCTCTCTCTCTCTGTGTGCGGCCCACTTTCCTATGTCAGAGGGGATCAAAAGAGGGCATTAAGAAGAGTCGAACCCCCTTCCTGTGCGACTCTCAGGGGACGCTGCCTTAAGGTAATACCTTCTTTCATCCCTCCCAGTCCCCCACCCGAACATTTATTTACTTAAAAACCTGGGTGAAGCCCCCTCCCTTTAAATAAAGCCAATTCTGTGCAGCTCACAACCAGCCGCCCCCCGCCCACCATACGGTAGAAACCCAGCAAGGATGAGCTCAAAAGGGAAAAACCTGGCATCGACCCACTTTCCTGGGGGGGGGGCGGGGACTGAGGGGGTGAAAGGAGGAATAAAGAAGACTCAAGCCCCCCCCACTTACGGGACCCTCCTCTCTCCCCCCTCCCCTTAAGGGAGGACCCCGGGCCTGGTCCCCCTCCCCGTCAGGAAAGAGCGGGGTGTGGGGGGGGGTTCGCCCCCGGACTCCCCGGCCCCAAACCCTCCGAGGGCGGGAAGGAGAAGCCGAGAAGGGACTCCCGGGGCGGGCGGGCGGGCGAGGAGAGGGACGAGGCCGCCGGCCCCCCCGCCACCTCAGGCGCGGGCTCGAGCGAGGCCTGGTCCCCGCAAGGGCGGCAAGGAAGCGGGGGCCCTCGCGAGCTCCCCAGGCCGCCTACCCAGAAAATGAGGTTGAGGAAGACGAGGACGGTCTTGGAGGAGGTGATGCCGCACTGCCCCATGTCCGCCGCCGTCCCGCGGCCTCCCGCCCCGCTCGGGCCGCCTCAGCCGCCTCAGCCGCCGCTCTCAAGCTCCGCCCCCGCCCAGGACCCGGATGGAGGCGGAGCCGCTTCAGGAATGGCGGGGGGAAAGGAGGAGGGCAGGGACTTAAAAATGGCCGCTGGCCTCGTCACGTGACGGCGGCCCAGCTTGCGAGGGGAAGGGCGGGCGGGCCCGCCTGAATCTCCCACGTGATGCGGAGGGCTGCTGGGAACTGTAGTCCGGCCGAATGGAAGCTCCTTTGAGCCCGTATAGGTTTGGGATTTAGAACGGCCAGCATTTCAAGCTGGAATAAGATTTGGGTGGTGGTGGTGGTGGTGGTGGTGGTGGTGGTGGTGGTGGTGGTGGTGGTGGTGGTGGTGGTGGTGGTGGTTCTTCTTCTTCTTCTTCTTCTTCTTCTTCTTCTTCTTCTCCTTCTCCTTCTCCTTCTCCTTCTCCTTCTCCTTCTCCTTCTTCTGTTGTTGTTTTGTTGTTGTAATTCCCTGGGGAGTTTTGCGAAGCTGGGTTGTGGCTGCAGTATTGTTGCGGGGGCGGGGGGAAAGAGTGATATAACAACAACAATAAAGTTGGAAGGTACCTTGGAGATCATCTAGTCCAACCCCCTGCTCAGACAGGAAACCCTATACCAATGAGGGCGAACCTTTTAGAGACTGAATGCCCAAAAACTGCCCCTGCCCCAGCCCCACTCCCCCCGCCTGACTGCAGGGCCACTCTCTGCCTCCGGGGCCTGCCGCGGATCGCCCAGGCAGCCCAGCAGCGTCATGGCAGCCACGCCCTCTGCCCATGCACCGCAGCATCAACTGCACATTGGGGTGTGAGGGCAGAGTCTTGTCTACACTGCCTGGCTGCCATGTCCTTGGCTGCGCTGCTCTGTGTGGGCCACGCTCGGAGGCGACTCTCTTCTAGAGGGGCTGCTGGTGAGGAGGGGGTCACGGGGGATGGCAAGGCTGGGGCAACGGTATGTGTGCCCACAGAGGGCTCTGAGTGCCACCTCTGGCACCCGTGCCATAGGTTCGCCACCACCGCCCTATACCACTTCAGACAAATGGCTGTCCAGTCTCTTCTTAAAAACTTCCAGTGTTGGAGCACTCACGGCTTCTGGAGGCAGGTTGTTCCACTGGTTAATTATTCTCATTGTCAAAAACTAGACTTACAGCCACACAGCCAAGCTTAAGAGGTCAACTCAGGAGGGGTATCTTAGGCAGCAAACCCTGTTACGAAACTAACAGGCGGTTTCCATGCCGTGGGTGAACTCAGCTTGTGATTTGGTCTGTAGGTGCTGGAAATGTCGACTACAGATAAGACGCCCCGTGGAATAAAAAGTGGCTGTGATCTAATGCCCCACAAAAATGAAAGAAAGTACTTAAGGTCACGGTGGCAAAATCCAATGCTTTCGTGCCCCAATTTTTATTCCAAATGACAGCCTTTTTATTCAAACTGCCCCTTTTGAAGCTCAGAATATTCAGTGTCAAAAAAAAAAGAAGAGAGGTTATTTTTATACGGAGGGCCCCTAGACTGATGCACACAGGTTTGTGAAGGTTGCTACTTTGTGAAACGATCTTTGTATAATGAAAAGAATAATGCACAGGGGGGAATTTGAGAGAATTCTTGGCTTCGGCCCTTTTGGAAAGGGTTGTTTGGAGAAGGCTAGCTACAATTTGATCTGTTGCCATCCCAGGAGGGGATAAACTGGGAAAAGAGTAAATTGTTTCCCCCACCCACCCTGCAGGGGAGGAGGTATTACATTAGATCTGCCAAGGAGAAAATCAGTTCACAGCACTGGATGCCAAGATTCCCTCGGCTTTTTGTTTTGTTTTTTTCAAGGGGCTTGACTGCATCTAAAATATCTCGGAGGGGATAATCCCACTCTTCCACTTTGATGGATTATTTCCTGAGCCCAACAGAATTTAAATGAAATGGTGTACAGGAAAAGAAGCCTCGTAGTGGAGAAGAATATATATATTTTTAACAACCGAGTCATGTAATTAACATTTATCACAAGGAGGCAAGGCACAACACACCTCAACAGCACAGATCTGCCAACTTAAATGTCCTGGGTGTTAAATGGATGAGGTTTTCTTTTTTAAAAAAATTTGTCCAGGAGTTGCTTAAATCCTCTTCTTTGGTATTAAAACAAATCTAAGATGGATTTTGGGTGTAAAGGGGAAAGTAAACAACTCCACCCTATTGGAGCTGATTAATCCATCTTCTGATTTGCCACAGGTCAAATAGTTGCATGGAAACGGGCTTTTCTGGCTCGTTAGCCCCGTTAACTGGTGTTCCGCCTTGCAATTCCCTCTGGATTTCCATTTAGCTATTGGAACCTGCGGATGTTGAATTGAGACGGCTCTCCTGCTAGGATGGCTGAGCTCAAATGTCAAGGGGTTAAATAGAACGCTTGCCAATTTTTCTGAAGCTGCTCCTGCCATAAAAGTGAAACCAGCGCAATTCTTTATCCAACTTGCAAAACAGGTGAGCTGACCGATGGTATCAAAAGCTGTCGAGAGAGACAGGGGTACCTGCTACAGTTTACCACCCTCCAAATACAGTCTGGCTTGAGATCTGATTCCCGATCACCAATGGGATAATATTGATGTGTAAACCCACCGGTGGTTTCTTTATTCAGGAAAACAAGGCTTAAAAAAAGAGAGAACATTTTACCTTCACAGCTTCTGCCTGTGATGCATGTTTCTCCCACAAATTCTACTTCCAAATTTAAATTTATCCACTGGATAATTTTATCTCCCATTTATTTCAGTCTGAACTTCAGGAATCAAATGATTTATACACACGAATGGTGTGCGTGTGGGGGATATAGTGTATAGTCTGTGTTTTAATTACTTCTGACAGATTTGAGCAAGTGATTATGCAATAATCTGATTACAAGAGGAAGCTGACATTTAAATAAAAGAGGAATAGGATGTACTCTTTTGTCAAGAATGCAGAGGCAGAATTTGAAATATAGCTTGTATGAAGCAATTCACAGGCTGCTGTATATGGTGTTGACAATAAAAGTTGACAAGTTAAAAAATAAAAACAGGAAAGTATCCTGTTGCGAGACTTCCCATTAGTTAAGAGTTTTAGCTGCTTGACCCATTTTTCTAAGGAAAAAAATACGTCATGAGTCAATGCTACAAGATGTGTTTTGTTTGGTTTAAAGCTTGGATCTTAGGCTTTCTTAATATTATTTACCATATTACAAGCAGAGCAAAAGTCATAGCCTATGCATTCTCTGAAAAATATCTGCTGGGTTATAAGGACCTTGAATTAAATATTTCTAAAGAATGGAGGTATTTTCATATACTGTATGTATACAGTATATATGTTGTATGCCTATGTGCTGGAAAAAAGTATATTTCTTTCTGTAGGAATGAAGCCTTCCGAGATTGCAAAGCTGTTTGCAATTTTCAATGTTTCAATGCTCTATTAATCTGTGCAAAAATGGATAAAGAAGGGCAGAAGGCTGCAGTTAAAAATATAAAACAAAAATCAAACTTCCCAACAGGGAAATATAACAAATGTCAATAATGAAGGTTAACAAAAGGAACAGAGATAAATTGAGCAAGTTAAGAAGATAGTAACAGGGAAAAAATACTTCTGTTTTAAGTTCATGCACAATACAGAAGAAAAATGTGTGGTGGGGCAGAGATTTTTCCTTCTGCGTCCTCTAGATGGCACCCTGTCAATACATTTGGAAGGAACGTGATTTTTTTTTTTGAAAAGCAAAACAAATCACAACAGCAGCTATATTCTAATACCATTAAACACAAAAAAGAAATCTTGCCTAACTACGTATTGGATTATGGTTTGAATGAGTTGTCTTTTCAACAGGTAGAAATAGAGAACAGGAAAACCATTAGTACTAATTGGTGATGAAGCTGAAATTATGTTTCCTCCTGAATTGAGGTGCATATTATGATCCTTGACTTAATTACTGGTTCATTAAGCCTTTCCTCTTTTGCTTTCTCCAGCATGGTGGTAATACTTATAACAGCAGTGCAGTGTTTTTCAAATTTGGCAAGTTTTAAGATGTATGGACTTCCACTCCCAGAATTCCCCAGCCAGCATGATTACTTTTCCTTTGCTTCAGGGTTGTTTTTCCTCTTCTCCTCAGGAAAAAAAAAGTGAGCAAAAAAACCTAAGTTTAAAATCTCACCCAGTGGATCAAAAACGGGTGCAACCTAGATATGTCAAAATGAGAAGAGATGCTGCATTGCTATGGGGAACAGGGGAAGCTTCATCCTTTAAATCTGATCTGCTTGACTAGTTTCTTATGCCACACATTTTAGCATTTCCCAGGGAGGTTTCATAGCTGTGAGATGCCTGGGAAACTCTCTGCAAAGAACACCCTCGACTCAGGTCTGTTACATTTTGAAGGGCCAGGCTGAGATTTTTTTTCCTTTTTTTTCAAAGAGGGTTCTGTCACATAAAGGGGTCTATGACAGTTTGCTGCCACGGTCAACTCACCACAGCCAAACTTGCTGTGGGACAAGAGTTATAGTAATATCAAAAAAATGGTGCAATAGAATCATTAATGAATGGATGCAAAAGGAGGGGCAGAACGAATGAATGAAACGTGAATGACAAAAATTAAAATACACTTTTTATTTGTTTGAAATAATTAAATTGAATTGTTAAATTGTACCATGGTGAGCTGTCCCCTGGCAAATTGACGGCAGCGAGCTGTCCCATGCCACACAAAAGGACATCTGGGTTGAGGAAACAGGAGATGAAGAGAAGTTCTTAGTATCTTTTACTAAGGAACCCTTAAAAGAAGAGGGCTTCCCAGCGATATTTAAATTCCTTTATATTGAAAGCATCGAGATAAGAAAATGAAAGAAATGGTATGCCTGGAGTTTTCAGTGTAATAAAATTGGTTTATTTACATAATAACAGGTAGGTCACAGAGTACACTGCAAAGTACCACAGCAAAGTGTAACTGCCGTCTGAACACAGAAAAGGTATAAGGTAGCTATAAGAATGGATAAATATAAATATGATGAAGCACCCGACAGAGCAATGCAGTGAACTCCAAATACAATGATCTGCTGAGGGGCAGAGTCTTACACACACACACACACCCATCATCTTGAGGCACTATCTGAATAAGAATTTTTGACTTAAAATACTTTGTCTTCCCAATAAAAAGTAAAATAGATCTTTCCGCATACTGCTCATCATAATTAAATCTTTTTTTTTTTTAATCACACACAGAGAACCACCTTAGGACAAAAAAACCTTTCTAAGTCTGAATTCAAGTCATCAAATGGTACGTTGAAACATCATTTTGGAATAAGCCCGTCCTCATCATTAACAATATGTACCAAACTGCAGACTGGTAGAGGAATTTGCTCTAGAGTAGACCTTCCCCAGCCTGAGGCCTCTAGCTTGTTTGGGACTACAAATTGCAGTTTTCCCAGCCCACAGCGCCAGCATCTCCGAGCATCAGATTGAGGAAAGTTCAGCTGGTTTCTGGAGGTGCCTATGCCAAATGCCTGGAAAGAGAGGCCTACTATGTGAATTTTTAAAATTCAAGAAATGTATATTCAAATACATAATACACTTAGCATAAAAACAAATTGGATTATGCTTGTAGTTCAGTAGAATTCATTTATAAAAATATAGACACTCAACAATTTCCTTCCATTATTAAAATATATATATCAAACTTTCTAATTCCGAGACTAGAGGAACAGTCAAGGAACTGGAAGCAGGATCCGTGCAAGCTAAAGGAAGCACTCGGGAACAAGCTAAACCCATCGATTCAACCTTGCTGCTTCTGCATTGTAGCAAACAGCCTTCTAACAAAAAGTTGGATGGAAAGGGAAATGCTATGGGAGAATTTCATTAGGAATTAATAATTTTCAATAAAGTTCCTGGATATAGGGATGGCAATCCTATAAATAGTTAAGTGTAGCTCCAATCAGTGAAAACAGAGGTTTAGGAACAATT
The DNA here is from genome assembly GCA_034064705.1 of Bothrops alternatus. NCBI lineage: Eukaryota > Metazoa > Chordata > Lepidosauria > Squamata > Viperidae > Bothrops > Bothrops alternatus. The sequence continues at coordinate 596,847 of JARGCV010000613.1, forward strand.
TAACTCTGTCAGGGATTCACAATGCACTTCTAAGTACATTCATTTGTATGATGAGACCAAACATGGCCATTTCCCTCCTATGCTTCACCCCCTCCCCTTCATTCAATTGTGTTTCAGAGACTTGTCTGGACAAGTCCCCACAGTTTTCTTGGCAAGGTTTTTCAGACTGGTTTGCTACCTAACTGCCTCTTCCTAGGACTGAGAATGACTGGCCCAAGGTCACTCAGCTGACTTTATACCTAAGACGAGACTCGAACTCACTTTCTGACAATTTCTTGCCTGATGCCTTTAACCACTAGGCCAAATTGGCTCCCCCAGTTCTTTTACCAAACATTAAACTATGCTACTCTGAAACAACTGGACAGAGGCCTTGCTGTTTTTTTAGGCTTATATACAATAGCAATATCTTGAATATACAGTGAATATTAATCAGAAGTTCCCTTGTTGCATCTACAGTTAGTCTTCGACTTACAAATTCATTTAGTGACTGTTCAAAGTTATGACAGCACTGAAAAAAGGGATTTATAACCGTTTTTCATAGTTACAACCTTTGCATCCTCATGATCATGTGATCAAAATTCAGATGTTTGGCAACTGGTTCACATTTCTGACGGGCTGCAGTGTCCCAAAGTCATGTGCTGCCCTGTTGCGACCTTCTGACAGGCAAAGTCAATGGGGAAGCTGGATTCACTTAACAGCCGTGTTACTAACTTAACAATTGCAGCGATTCACTTATTAACAGTGGCAAGGAAGGTTGTAAAATGGGGCAGAACCCACTTAACAAATGTCTCATTTAACAACAGAAATGTTGCGCTCAGTTGTGGTTGTTAAATCAAGGACTACCTGTATTTTAAATGTGTAAACCAACTTGCAAAAATGTGTGCTATCGTTAAAGGCACAGTATTTATAGGAGAGGGGAAGACAGGCTACAGTATTTCCATGTTCAGTTCTCTACTTCCAGGACTGCATCTGTTTCTTTATAAGGAAGGTGTTTTAGGGAGGGCTGGAGTGGTAGATAGCAGCTAAGAACAAAGCCATTTAGAAACAATTCTGCTCTCTCGTGGCCGAGAGCCATTTCTTGACCAGGCTAGCGCACTTTTTCTAAAACTAATATCATGCTGGCCACAGATTCTGGGATCTGACATCAAGTTGCGGAAGGCTCTGCTTGAACAGGGCAACAGGCTGGGAGACATAAAAATTGCTACATACCGTAATTAATCACTTGAGGCAGACCGTAAGCCTCATTAAACACATTTCAGGAAGGGAACCATTCAGACCTTTTTAATATTGAAAAGAGGTGCTAATGACTCCAAGATTTCTCCTTTGTGTTTCTTGTGAATATTTTCTTATTCTTCTGAATAAGAAAATCGCCACTTCTCTGAATTTTGCTGCTCTCCACATTTTAGACTTTGCAGTACTGTGTAAGGTAGATAAATATGGCTGATTTGTCTCTAACAGCATTAGCAGTAGTTCGTCTTCCCTATTGGTTATCATTTGAAAAGTGTAAGAATTTTCCCAGTTTTACTTTGTCTAGATAATTTTAAAGCTGTGTCTTGTTTTATTCTATAGAAATTGCAGATTTGGAAGATGTTATTATTTCATTTTCATTTTCAATGTCAATAGAACTCTTAAATTTACATAACCAAATAGTGCTCTTGGTGAGATTGTTAGTTTCATGCAGAACAGATAATTTTATTCTCTTTTCTTTAATATAGACTTTATTATTAAATTGTTAGTGGCACTGGGCAATTCCCACCACAGAATTCTCCTCTTAGTAGCTTTTGTATCTGTGATGAGGCAATGTTCTTAGCCCAGAAAAGATTAATGACACTAAATGTTCCAGGGTGTACTGTATTCAAATATTTAAATTCAAAGTGAATTTCAGAGAATTTTTGTTTGCTATTAGAAAAATTGTATATATTGTGCTAACATAAATTTAGCAGCAGCTTTCCAAAAAATATATTTACAATTTGTAAATATATCTATGTAAGAAAAATATCTATTTACAGTCAGTATGGCTATTTGAAAATTACAATCCCTTGCACTCCATTAATACATGTATTTAAAGTATAGTAAAAGTATGTATTTGTCAATGTTTTATGTTTTTATAAAAACAAGGAAGAATTTCATTTTGTTCAGAAATGATACTGCAACATTTTGTATCAGTTTGGATTGGCTAAACTCTTAAATGGCAGTTATCTATATGAGAATTGGGTTTCAATAGGATTGTTTGCAAAAGCAGTCCCAGGGTCCACCATATTGCATCTTTATGTATCCCTCTGCATCTCTCTCTCTCTCTCTCTCTCTCTCTCTCTCTCTCTCTCTCTCACACACACACACACACAAAGAAATATTCACTGATACAGAGCAGTTATCCTTCATTTTCAAAGTTCAGCTAGTATTATATAAAAAGGAGATGGTAGTGAACACATACCTCTGCTTGAATGGAGCGCACAATGCTAATAATATCTGAAAGATAACATGACATTTGGGCGCTGCTGCATAAAATATGCATGGCCATTTTAAACATTCAATAGTCTATTTTACAGGTAATATCAACATGAGAGGGACACAATGCAATTATCTTACACGCAAAAGTATGTAAAGTGGCCTTATGGAATATAGCCTACCATGGTGGTAAGGAAGCTAAATGAATGTTTCTGTACATGCAGATATCAATTAAAAGCATACCTAATTGGAGAAAAAGCCCAGCATGAAGAGCAAGTAGCAGGCTGTGAGCAAAGTACACTCATAAAAGTGTATATAGTCACTTTTCACTATTTCAAGCAGGACCATAATTCATGTTTTTAATAAACAGTTCTGTAGTGCACTCATAGCAAATGCTTGTTTTGGTGGTGAATTGTGCAACACCCCCAACTCACATTCTAGTGTTCGGTATGCAAACAATTTTTGCACTTTTGTTTTAAAGCAATAAAACATTCACACACCTGGTCCTGAATTCTAGTCAATCTTTCTCCAATTGTCTATGGATATGGAAGCAGAAAGATTTCAAACATTTTACCGGTAAGAAGCCACCACATATTCTATGCTGGGCTCAGTTTCCATTAAGTGAGGGGCCATATTCTACTCCATGAGCCTAGAAATCAGATGTGGTGATTTAGTTTCTGCAGATTATCTTTTAATCTCTGGTCCAAACCTGCATATTCTGTTCAAAGTGGCTATTTGTCTCAAAGGCTGAAGTAAACACATCAGTCACAGTTTAACAATAAAGAAACAGAAACACCAATCCATAGAAAGAACACACAACTTTGTGCATCTATGTGCCTTATAAGAAAAGAAAGGGAAGGCAGGTCTAATATATGGTTACACCTGTAATGTAACGTAAACATAAACAGTTTTTCTTATAATATATCCAAAAATTGCACATATATCCAGAAGAGAAGCACAGGCTCAACACAAGAGCTATCCATGTTCCAACAAACATCCCCAGATTTGGGAATTCAATACTGGTCAGCAGCTCCACCGCTTCAGAGCTAATCAAGCAACCCTAACCACACTGAGCAGACAGATTAGATACAGTGGGATTAAATTGCCTCTGCAGGAAAAGGCCAGGATGGTGGGTTAAGGAAGTCAGAAAAGAAGTCTAAAGGCCAAACACACGTTCAGGTAGTTATATTTCTCTATTAGAGTCACTTTCATGTGCACTTTCATAAGAGTCAGTGATATCTCTACAATTTTGGATTTTCAAAAGTAATCACTTAAAAATCCTGATAGCAGCTATGAGGTCAATTCCAAAGGAAGCTGCAATGGGGCACAATTTAATTGTGTCTGCCCAAACTATCAGCTCTCAGAGAACTCACACAGTGTATTTGCTCATGTGACCACTTCTTCCCCAAAACCTTGCCTGTACAAAGTCAATCTCTAGTTGTACAGTTTACTTATCACACCAAGCTGAGCTTTAAGAAACATTTGCGGCCGTCAGCCTAGCTGGCTTTCACTTTGCTTTGGAAAATGACACACAGTGCAATACTGAATACTTTTCAAAAACCAACCCTGATTTTATACATCAGCTGGGTAAGAATATGAGGAAAGCTTTTAAAATACGTGTTGGCTTCAGTTCCCCTAGGATCTTATGGTGCATGTAGTTAGCAACATGATGAGTAACACTTCATAAATAATCTTTATTGATCCTGCTCACTCCATTAAAGGAAGCAGTTGGCAGTATATTGAGGTGATGACTAAATCTGAAAAATGACAAAATAAAGGAAAAATACATTTACAAAGAGAACTCAGGGAAAGGATGGCTAAATCTGAGTGGGAAAATCACCCCCATTCTTCCATTCCTCAATTCTACAACCTATTTTTTTTTTCTGTTAAAGTTAATTATTTATTTAGGAGGCAGTGAGTACCATTAAATCACTGTTTTCTGTCCTAGATCAAGAATGCGACCCCTGCCCCCAAATCCTGTAAAAGCTATGCATCCAGGAAATGTGTCCAGTAACTTGGATAAAAACAGGGATAAATTGACAAAGATCACAGGGTCAGGAGGTCTTTTTTTTTTTTTTTTTTTTAGATTTTGGTGCTCGATTGGGGATGACTCATTTCTGTTTAGTCATTATAACAACTTTGCTTCAAAACGGGCATATCAGAAATAATGGCTTCCTTACTACATTTTCACCTTCCTTGCCCACTCACAGCGGTGTGATGATTTTCAGACCTCTCCCATGCGTGCAAGACTGGAAATAGAACTTCCTGTTGAAATCTGTTTGCTCAGTGCTGGTGACCTCAAGACCTAGATAAGAATGTTAACATAGCATGAAACTTGTGCCAAGGAAAGGATTTGGGCTTATCCAAGTGAAGCAACCACTCCTAGGAAACTAATGCTGCTGCATAATTTTCACTATGTGACTGAGCGAGTCTATAGTGGCAAAAGCCAGATACTGACAGCAAAGCCAGTCTTCAAGGCTGACTAGATATTCCTTGTCCAAAGACTTTTCGGCAAACTTAATCATCAGCAGGGTCCGTTTGATGTCCAACCAGTTTTGGAGCACAGCCTCTCTTTGTGAAGGTTTAGCAGAGGCCCTGAGACTCTGAAACAAATCCTCCCGAGGACCCCAAAGCAAACACTGAAGGACACCCTTGGCCTCAGAGATCAGGATCCTTTCGGAGGGGTTGGGGTTCAGTAGGCAAGCAGCCAGCTTCTGAAGCCCCAGAGAATAAAGTGACCGGCGAGGGATTTGGGGTAGGTCAGCCCAAGTGTATTCCTTCTCTTTCAGCTCTGGATTCTCATCAAAAGGGTTGGGCAGATGCAACATTTCGTAAATGAGGATGCCAGTCTGGAACTCGTCACACTTCTTATACTGCATGGCGGTGATGATTTCTGGGGCGAGGCGAGACTGGTCCTTCAGAATCTCTGGATCCACCATGTGACTCTTTTGCTTGGCTTGGGAGAAATTGCTCACCAGAAGCCGGGTGGGGGAGGCAGCGCTGGGGTTGAGCTCCGCCGAGTCGTGGTTCAGAAAGCTTTTGCTTGGCCGACAGCCTACCAGCAAAAGGTTCTCCAAACGCAGATCGCAGTGGGTGATGTGATAGGGTTTTAGGTGCTCTAGACCGGAACACAACTGTAAGAGTAGTAGGCACACTTGTCTTTCATACAAATCTGGACATATAGAGTGGTGATCCACAGAATTTTGCACAAAATCGGCCACTGATAGGTAGGGAACCTCACGGGTAATAACAACAACTCTGCTGCGCTGCTTACTGATGGTGCTTTGTAGACCTGGACTGTCCTGAGAAAGGTCCATAGCAGAGAGGCTCTCTTCACTCTTCTGTTCAACCTCCTCCTCTTCTTCAGGTGAACTGGGATTTTCCCACGGAAGGAGACGAACAGGTACATCTGCCAGAAAGTGGCCACAATCCTGCTGTATGTTGAAATGAATGGCCAAGCTCTGGCGAATGGCCAAACTGTGATAATACTGCTGGGATTCTTTAGCTCTGCTCTTGCAAATCTGAAGGCAGAGGGAAAAAAGAATTTAAAAAAAGGTTTGAAATAAGTTAATGAAAAACTGTTAATTGAAAACATATCCACTTGTGCCTCTTTACAAATAAAGAAAAGCAGCTACTGAAAAAAGTGACCCATAAAGGATTCTGAAGAGGCATGAGCAGAAAAGGAGACCTAATTCAGCAATGTATTTGCTGAAGCTGACGGTATTAAGGCACCATCTTCTTTATCTGCTAGAATCTCTCCCTCTCTCCCACATATTTTGTAGAAAGCAAACAGTAATAAGAAAACATTTTTAAAAAAATAAACAATAAGTAATAGAAATAAGCCAAGCAGCTAGAGATTCAATGTCAAATTATTCACATTAAAAAAAGAATACATCTTTGAAGGCCTACTGGAAGACTTTTCCTAGGAACATCCTGTAAACATATGGAATATAAAGTTATAAGAAGGGCTTTATTGCATCAACTTATAGAACGCTAACAAAAGCAATTAAACCTAGCAGCAGAAAAATCTTCATTACCTTGACTGCATAATGGTTAAGCGAATCTTTTGCATAAGAAGCAGGGTAGTAGATAGCGTCTCCTGCCTCACAGCAAGGCTTGTCACTGGTTAATCTGAAATCCGACCAGCTGTCTACCCCAAATCGAAGTTGATCTTTCTGTCCGGCCATAAAAAGATCCTCACATCTGACAGATAGTTTCTTCAGTGAATCTGCGTGAAGGCTTCTGATCTTGCTCACTACCTCTTCTCTGTTTTCAATTCCTCTATAAAGCACTTGCTGCTGTGGCTTTTGGGCAGCTTTACTCGCCTTACTGTGGGTAACAGGTCTAACAGAGACAGACTCCATGCTACTGGAACCGCTCTTCTTAATACTGATAGTAGCGAGGTTGGTGCTAGGTGAAACTGGCAGCCCTTTGTCTGGGGGTCTGCCCAGAGAATCCCCGGATTCATTGTCCACTGCCTTGAATTCTGAGCTGACAGAAGAGCAGATGCTGCTTCCTTCCCAGTTAGTGTCGATGTCATAGGTAGGGTTAGCCATCACACAAAGGCTATTTTCAACAGCCTGCTTCTGGAGGTCTTTCGGGAGAGGTTCAGTGTGCGCTCTCAAAATAGTCTTCTTTGGCAGTGGAGGTGGGGTGGGATTTAAGATGGCTGATATTTCTGGATCAGATATTCCCCCAAATGCAATGGCATCCTCCAAAGCTCCCTTGAGTTGCCGTGGATGCTTTGGAGGCATCATTGCTGCTCTGGACTGCCCTGTGGAGTAATAAAACAATTGAAAGGGTTTTTTTTGTGACTCAATAGTATGCACAGATATAGTATATATTAGGATTTTATAGTTGGGTAGCTGGCCAGGAAATAACTGTACTTTTTATAACAAACCCGTTTTCCACCAAATGGAGACAATCAAATAAGATTACAATTATTACCATATATTATTGTATATTATTGCTTTGAAGATGCAAAACGTATTTGCTTTACGCAGAACATAGCTAAAATGTACCATATAAGTTATGTCACCTTCTTCTAATAGCTGTATTATATAATGTACCATATAAGTTATGTCACCTTCTTCTAATAGCTGTATGCAGCTAAACATTAGATGCCCTATGACAATCTGATATTTGGAACCAAAGGAATCCTATAACATTGTTTAAAAAGTGAATAGCACATATCTCAACTTGCTTTGCCTCTTTTTCAAAAATATACGTACTACGTTAAAAGGAAGCGTTGTGGTCTTCACCCAGGACAATGTAGCTTTTTTTTCTTTACACCTCACCAGTTATACTCTCAATTCAGCTAAAAAGTCTTTCCTTGAGCTCAGCAGCTCATGTACTGGGTGTTTTTCCCCTATACATTCCTTTCATGCCTTATAATCCTGTCTTCCCCAAAGCAATATTTTTGCCAAGCACCGTCTTTTTCGTATGACACTATTTTGAAGAATGCATTTTGCTGAACAGAGATTAACTGAAAAAAAGCTGTTTGCCTTGCTGACTGGAGATTCAGGAAGTTGCAATCCCATATGGCAAGCCAAGCTGGTTTAGCAAATCACTTCTCAAACTAAAGCATGATACTCCACACAACCTAATTATGGCCACAATTACATTTGCTAATATTGCATGCACAGTCCTTTTACAGAACACAAAAAGAATATCCATGTTCCAAGACGTTTACTACCGATAATTCAACAAAAGGAAAGTAATAAAAAAGCAGAAGAACTAGGTAATGAATGGGAAAATGTGCAATTATTTCAATTACACTTGTTTTGCTAGAATAGGGTAGGAGAATGAAATATCTGTGGCTCTAAAAGGGAGGAGTGACAAACTGGGAGGTCTTGTGAAGAAACAACAATTTTATGTGCTTTTAATCTTCTGGGAATTGTTGTGAACTGCCAGAAATCATGACCCATGAGTCATACATAAATTTAACAAACAAATCCAATAGGTTTTGTCTAATACTGTTCAGGCTTAGTATTGTCTGTGAACCCAGCCAATAACCAAGCCACAATTGATATTTTGTGCAGACTATAAGGACCCACCCCACTTTGCATCTTAAGAAGACAGAAATCTTGGAATATTTCTTCCAACAGGCATCTTTATTAAGAGAAGATGGTTGTAGGCGTTCTAGACAGGACCTGGGGCCCAAGCCCCAGCGACAATCGGTTGGCGGAAGGAAGGGAGACTTCAGAGAGGAGTACATGAAAGGTGATGGCCATATTGTTATGGTCAGTCCTCTTGGTGAAATCCACATTCAGTCCCTTTGAAGTTCTAATGATGGAAGTGAGAGCCATAAATCCCTTTGCTCATCCCCCTTCCCCTTCCTACCGTAGTATGACAGAATCCAGAGAGGGCAAAAATGGGGTTTTCCATAGTCGATGAGATGAAATATAATTGGATTCTGACACAGATGTAAGGTACTTACCTAAGTTACTATATGTAGCACTACAGGCACTCATGTCAGAAGAATCAGACATTTCTTCTCTCTCATCTTCCAACCGTAATATTTCTGGAGTTCGGAATGCAGGACTGTCAACGTCCTGCTTTTCAAATGCGGAAGTTGGAATTGGAGGGGATGCATTTTCCACAGTTTTTGTTTTCTCATCAGGCACTTGACTAAAATAAAAGCAAATGTCAGTTACCTTTAATGAACTGTGTTAAAGAAAATAAAAAAGCATAAGAGTTTCTAGAATGCTTTAAAATACGTAGGCAAGCATTCTAAACTGTACAAACAATGATAGTAGTTACAGTTATTTATATCACACTTAAAAACTTAGTATGGAACAAAGACAAAGGAGTATCATTTAAATTAAGAGTTAATGTGCCTTGGAAAAATTACACAGGATTCACAATACAGAATATAGACCCCATCACTGACCAAACACAACTGATTAGAGTTCCAGATTCCAGCTGAACATCTTGCAATACTAGAAATCAATACTTAGTACCTCTTTAGTTTCAACCCAACACAATAACATTATCAATATACACATATCCATTACCATATTCAAGGAATTTTGTAATGCTGACATAAAGTCATCCACAAAAGTTAGTACTGATAAAAAGGTGAAGTTAAACAGTCATCTTATTATCAGTGTTGATATTTTATTAACATGCAGCAGAACAGTGTAAACATAACAAATTGCACAAAAAGTGAAACCATTAAAAGGTTAGCCCAAGTAACTTTGCACATTCAAAACTAAAACTGTGGAGTTGTAAATTCACTTTGGGAACTGAAGGTATGGAAAACACTTTTCTGTTTAACAAACTTTGCTCTTTGCTCTCATTAACTCCAATACAACTGCTCTATTCAAAACAACCCCACGTAACAGTTGCTTAATTCGAAGGAAGAATTCCTGCTGCGGAATAGTATTTCTACAAACTTCTCTAGATTGATAAGTTTGGAACAGACTCATTTCTAGTTCCCATGGAGGAGAATCTCTTTCATGCGTCCCTTTCAGAAATGTGCTACCAAAGTAAATTCATCAACTGAGAAGGTAAACAAAAAGGAGAAACTCACCCACTATACTCACTCACACAGTTCCCCATTAAAGGAAATTCTCTCAGAGCCTTCTTGAGCCTTTTAATCATGTCTCGAAACTCTGGTGAAGCATTTATTCCACTGGGGTCTGGTGAGCTATAAGTTGTGTAAAGCAGTGAGCAACAAAGACTGAAGTCTGCACAGAATGATATCACCTCCTGCACCTTGATGTTTACCTTCAGGGGTTGGTCTGGGGAATGTGCCAAAACACCTTAGAAACTCTGGCAAAAGCAAAGTGCAAGCTTTCTTTGTTAACCCTTTCTTTACTACAGAATAGCGTGCACATCTTACACCTTGTTACTCTTCATTGGAGAATGCTGAAACAAAGATGAATTTATTTAAAATTGTGATAATTGGCTTGTTTTGGAATTGGACCAATAAAGGAGCTGGGCTAATGGAAGAAACAAACATAGTACTTTAGCCGCTCACAGCTATATATAAAAAAAGAGAGAGAGGTTCTGAGAATACAGTTGTAAGAGTAGTATGCAATTATTCAGTTCCTATTGCAAAAGAGGGCAGAATTCTCTCATTTCCAATAAAACAAAGTAGGAAAAAATGCTATTACCAAGTATTTCTTAAATTTCAGAATCCTTTTGAAGGAAGGAAATGAAAAAAGAAAGGAACATCTAGGACATAGTTATCTGCTCCCTGCTTCTACAGTGCAGCTACACAAAGAAAATGGAAGGAAAGTTGTGTTTTCATCAAAATGTGTTTTCATGTGTTTTACTCAGCTTGAAAGATCAGTGCTGCCCACCATTTTACTGCCTAGTTGCATAAGGGCAGAATACAAAGAATTGTATTTTTTAATTTCTATTGATATACTATTATTTTCCTAAACAATTAAAAAAAATAAACTGACCGTCAATAAGTAGCATTAACTAAAGAAACATCATGTGTGGTTCTTTGTCCCACCTCGAGATTCATAACAGTAAAATCCCAATTGAATGTTCTGAAGTTATGGAATGGACAGAATGTGAATCTTCGACATTCCTGTTTAGCCATAAAAGTCTGGGTGCAACTGTGTCAGGTTGATTTTACTGATTTATATCCGGATGCTGGTAGATCATAGTACCAAAAATTATATTTGAAATTACAAATAATTTGAGATAGTTAACATATTGGCTGAGGAAAGATGTGGGCTGATTTAAGAAGTAAATTAGTGATTTGGCTATCAACAGAATTAATAGCTGGTCATGCCAGGGAACTAGTAAACTGTAGATAAGGGGCTGATTTACAAGAGCTGTAAATCACAAAACACTAGTTTTCACCCTAATCATTGCTGGATGCAGAGGTAACATAATCAGAATAGTCCCAGTTTCACACGAAGCATTGTTAGAATTTATGAGAATTTAAGTGAAATGGCATCTGTTATGCAAAAGGTAAAATAAACAATATTTGGGTCAATTATACATTCTTTTGGACCTAAGCCTTTACAGTATCAGCTTTTTGAATCAAATCAAATCTTGTTTGAGCTTGTGTTTGCATCAGCATTTTTGGGATGAAGTTACTAAGTCTCATTCAGATTTTTAGATACTATACCCAAGTAGCTCAAGATTTGTGCAGTGTTTTTTTTGGTAGCAATAATTCTTTGGAAAGAGTAGTAGTGGTATGAAAGAGAAAGCAGCAATAGAAAGCTGAAGTGAAGATTTTCTGAGTGATTCAAAATCCATCCAGCCACATATAAAAGATTGGGTGTCTGTCACTGGTATATTAGAAAGAATGAATGCTCATTAATGCTGCTTGAGGAGAAACAAAAAAAAATATTACCTGTAAAAAGTTCGCTACCTGGGATGCTGCTAGGTATCAGCTTTAATTTGCATTAATTAATGCCTTTTTGTCTTTGCTGCTTGTGGAATTGCAACATTAAACCATAGGAAATGAAGTGTGTATGTTAAAACAATGCTTTACCCTATAAAGATATATCACGATGGGCTGTATCTAAATGTAATCCTACTTATTTACATTTTTCCTCTTTTATTCCTCTTAAGATAGCTGTCTGCAGCTATTTTTTTTTTTAAAAATCTATGTGGAAATGTGCCTTGAAACATGATTCAGGAAGATATGAAAAATAAAGTATGAGTTTTGTCAAGTCTTCATTCTCAGAAAGCATAACATTGTCTACTCATAATGCTGAGGATAACAAGCAATAATCTGTATGTAGAAACCGGAAGGCTCCACTTCATTAAATGACAATCTAATATTTCTAGCCTTGAGAAATTTGTCTGTAAAATGTTTTAAATGAAGCAGCACTGAATATATGAAATACACTCCTAATCTAATTGAGAAGGATGTGTAAAGAAGGCAGAAATCAAATTTTAAAAAGCCTGTATTTTGAAATCCCAGACTTCTATTTTAACACCTGCATATAGGCCAGAAACATGATCCATATTTGTAAAAAAGTAACATAGTTAAATTGCAGATTTTGAAGTTAACCCCCCTTTCTCTCCTCTATTCCAGAAGTACTGGAAACAGCCCCATGTTTGGACAATTGTCTTTCTGATCTACATTTATCCATCTAAATCAATTTGTTCAATTAGAAGAATAAACTGAGATACAACATCAGCTGTTTACAAAAGGTGCAGGCTACTGAAGCAGAAGCATATCATGGTAAATTATCTCATTTGGTTTTTTTGGGGAGGTGAGTAAACTTCACAAGTAGATAAAATATCCTAATATATGAAAGCTTATCCCATAATTGTTTTACTCTTTAAAAGTCCATCAAACTTATTTGTCTTAATTGAGGAATGGCATGATCTTCTGCTTGTATCTAGAGAATATAAATTATAGAATAGTGCTTACAACAGTGCAAAGAACTAAAAAAAACGTACTGAGCAAACCAAGTTATTAAAAATGTAATTAAAAAATCCAGTGGCCAATTCGTGATGTAAATTTTACCTGAGAATTTCCTTTGGAAGTTGAGGTGAAGAGGAATGGCTCTTTAAGTTTTCTTCTGACGTCTCTGGTTGTTTTTCCGTCTCTCCCCTCTCTGCTGTCATAACTTCAATGGTGGGCTCCACTTCAGTTTTGGTTTGATTGGTTTTTGTTTCCAACTTTGCCTGATCACAGTTAAACATAAAAACAACTGAAGGTTTCTCACTAGAATCTGTTCTGGATTCGCTGAACCAATTGTGACGTTCGACAGGAGGTGGCGGAAGCATATGAATGACAGTTCCATCAAGACCCACAAGTTTCCCTTTCTCTCTTTCTCTGTCCTCCTCTTCTTCAGTCTTTCTGCGGCGAAAGAAGCTCTTAAACGATATCCATCGCTTAGGCTTGGCATCAACTGCTCTCCTACCTTCCGAGTGCAAAACGGATTCAGCCTCGGTGGACCTAGCTGGGCTCAGGGGTTTGCTCCAATTGCCGAAATGTTTTTGCAACACTTTGCTGGCATGATAAGGAGAAGAGGTGGACCGGGGAGGTGGGAAAGGGGGAGCCTGCTCAGTTTTCGGACTCTGAGAAGTTGCCATGGGTTTTGAAGGCTGCACGACTGGGGATTTTGATGGGATTTCTTTGGACGTAACTTCTGTGGATTTGATTCCCTCGGCATTCAGATGAGATTGCATTGAAAACAGTGAATTTGGTCGCACTGGGGTGGTCTTGTCTGGGTCTGCATCAGGAGGTAGAGAGTAGAGTTCTTCCACGCTGCAAGACTTAGGGCCAGTCTGAGGGGCTTCAGGGGGAGATTGTGGAGGTTGGATTGATGCTACAATCTGTGACAGTACTGCACAGGCATTTTCCCGACCGTCATTAAATATTTCCTGTCTATCTTCTACTTCAGCTAAAGAATCCTGAAAAGTTCTTTGCACTTTTGTTGGGGAGCCACGGCAAGAGGTTTTGGGTGAAGTCTGACCTTTTCCAAGGCAGCTATTGAATTCCTGAACCTTCTGAGCTACAGAGGTCAGTCTCCTCTCAGTGTTATTGCCTGGACCTTTCGCTTGGGGTAATTCCGCAGACCTATTAGGTGTATTTTCAGATGCGGTGCTTCCTGTTTCTATTTCTTCATACGTATGGCTGATGATACTAGTGGTTTTATCTTTAACAGAGAGATTTCCGTTAGTGCCTAAAAAGCTTTTATAGATGGCCAAGTTGTCATATGCATTGGGATTTATTACAATAGGAACTTTGATGGCATTCTTGGAACATCTAGCATAAGTTGGCTCATCATGAATAATAATCGGGAAGGGGGGCATGCCAGCATTATTATAGCTGTTGAACTTTATTTCGGACAAGTTAGGGGACTTGACCGGGATTGTTTTTGTAGAAATATTTGTTGATGTAGGCGAAGTGGGAGCAGATTTATGGATATTTTTCCTTACAGGAACAGAAGGCCCTGGAACATTGGCAGTTAATTCCACTTTGGAGATTTTTTGTCGCGGACTTGTACTAGAAGTCCAAACTTCCTGGTATCTGGCAGTGTTGGATTTTTTAAGATTAGGGGTTACTTGCCCACATGACACAGAATGAGACATAGCATTTGTACTGAGGGCATCTGGTGAATTTGGGTTAGACAGAATATATCTGGTATCCAGTTTTTTTGCCCGATTCTCTATACATTCATGTGTCATGGCTGCTGATACATCCACTATTGTGTAAGGTTTGCACACTGGTTGTTCCATATTTACTACTCTGTAAGGCTTTGCTTGTTCTTCCATGGGGATCAAATTTGTAGTTGTTGTCTGAACTGGCATAGTTAAGGAACTTTTCCATTCTTGCTTATCACTGGGAATAGCAGTCTTGCTATCTTTTTCTTCTAGCCTAATGGCAAGCACAGCTTTGTGGGTCTCTACAATCTGGGTAGCATTTTGAGTGCTTTTAACTGAAATTTTAACTTGCTGGTCATCAGAAAACCTGTTATCACCTCCTTCCATTAATCTGCTACCTTTAGGACTGTTAGGAGACATTCTACCATTGCAAAGCTTTTGTGAAGAACTGCTGGCTGTTCCGGAATGAGATTCTTCAGTCAAAGAAGAATCAGGGGACATAGAATCAGATGAAACCATACTTTGCACGCCTTCCGGTCCAAAAAGAATTACAGGGTCATCTCCATAGCCATTCAAAATTTCATCATAGCTGTCATCATAGTCTACCGCACAAAATCTCTGAAGAGACTTAAGCCTTAAAGGCACTGTATTCCATTTCTTGTCCACACAAAATCGAACAGGTGACAGCGTGTTCGCCCTAAAGTTAGCAAAACGTGGCTGTCCCCTCATGCGGATTTCCATTGCTAGCAACTCTTCATCACTTTCATCCCAACTCTCATGATCATCATGGATGCTGCCAAAAAACAGATCATCCTCACTTTCATCTCCGCTGGAGAATTCCGGGTAGCAGAAACGGCCACCCTCACTGCTTATGACAGCAGTGGTTCCACTCAAGACAACATGCTTATTTTGTGACTTTGTTCCACCCATCAGGCAACTTGGAGGAATCTTTCTTTCTAATGACTTCTTATAACAAGTGTTTATTCGTCCCAAGAATACTTCCCTTGAATTAATTTCATTTCTTGTTAGGAAAGTTGAATGATCTAAGCCGGCAATTTCTTTCAATACATCAGTGAGTCCATTATTGTTGCTTGGAGCTTTATCTGTATCTTCATTATTTCCAAAAGATCTATGAATATTGTTGTAACTTTCAACCTCTTCTTTTTCTTCTTCTTCATTATTATTGTTATTATTCAGTGGCTTTTTCTTCAAAACAGTTATATTTTGATTCCAGCCTACAAGGGCTGGTTTGTTCTCACCAAGATCTTGGGAAGTGATTTCACCACATATACCCTGTCCATCTATTGTCACCATGGTGGGTTTCACAGCGATGGTGGGTTTCTTTGCCACAGGTGGCCGAAAATTTCCTGTATTCTTATTATGCTGGTTGCTGTGAATTGCATTGGTTTTTATATTTGAATTTGAGACTGGAGCTTTTTCAGGGCCTGGAGGCAGCTGATGCAAATTTTTTGGCTTGAAGCAATTTTTACATTCACCAGGTTTCCACACATGTTCAGTGAAGGCATTGCAAGCAGACATTTTCTGAGGCCCAAACACCCAATGTTTAAAGATTGTTCAGTGCGTGCTAAGATCATTCCTTATTATTTAATGCTGTCTTGCTTGCATAATCAAATCTGGTTCATCCTAGGAAAGTAAAAGAGAGATTAAAAATCAGTGAGAAGTGAATGTACAAACTGCCACTCAAGGAGCTGATCTTCTCAACTTCATTAGGCTTCGTGTTGATCTTTTTAGTGACAAAATAGGAACTAAGTTTAAACTTAATCTACTCCATAATAATGTTGTAAGATAAAACAGCTAAATATTTTTACAAGTAGCCAGCTATGTTTTCAAATATAGTAAAAGTACAAGGGTAAATTTTCATCTCATGTTGATACATAGTAAATAGAAATAGTGATCTATAAGTTTGTGTAAATGCTATATGTCAAGTTAATTACAGAAGATAGACAAGCATTTTTACTGAACACCAGATGGAGCTGTAACATAACTAGAAGAGCTTTCCATAATATTTCATTGGAGGGCATTTTATAATCTTTAAAACTTTTGCATAATGTATTTCTGGCTTTGTTGCCTTTGTTTAAAGAGCGATACAAGTAGTTCTTGAATTACAATCACAGCTGAGTCCAGATTTTTGATTGTACCGGTAAGTCATTGCAGTTGTAAGCTGAGTCACCATGTAACTGGACTCAATTCTGTAACTGTTTTTATGATGTTTGTTAAGCAAGTTATTGTTTAACCAGTCATTAAGCAAATCATTTGGTTGTTAAGTGAATCATAAGCTTGTCCAATGGGTGCTTTGTCCAAGAGACATTATATATGGTGTCTCCTTTTATCCACTATGCATTTTAAGGGACTAGTTCTCTGTTCTAATTTTCAGGCTGACAGGTTCTTTCAGAGGCGTGCTTGGCTGAATCACAAAGAAACCCTCCTACACTAATACTGTATACTAACATAATCCAGTTAAAAGAAACTTAATTGGTATGCAATATTCCCTGCAATTTCAGTATTCTAAAAATGAATGGTCTCAGTAAATACCAGATGGTAACATGCACTAATTAATCAGGCTAGCTCAATGAATGAGCCTATTAAAATGAATGCATCTATTAAACCTGTGTTTTTAATGCCTGCCTTTAAAGGAATGCTTGATTCATTTAGTGAGCAATATAGACAAGTGTGTGCTGAGGTCATCTGACAGTGCAAAATTATCTCATCAATTTCTATCAATAGGTATTTCAGGCCAATACACATCTTAATTTTGTTTTTATTCAACTGAAGAAAATGTTGGACCCTTTTTTTCTTCCACAGTTTAGGAGGAGTTTCCAAGTACTGGCATGTTCCAGAATGCTCTGCAGGCATTAAACGTCATCCCTGACAGCTCTCTGTATAGCTAGCTAATCACTATTCAGAGCAATAAAAGGCTCTTATATGAGCCCGGCCTTTCATCAGCATTTCTAGTGAAAAAAGAAGCTATAGTTCATTATCAGGCCAAAATTGCAGAATGATCAGCTAAGATTTGGACTCTAGGAAAAAACCTTGTATTTTAGAAAAAACAGCACAAGTACATGCAAATCACGAAAGGGCACAGTATAAATATCTTTAAACATCTTTTTTTAATTTCTAATTTGAGAACATGATTTATTGACTTATTTGGCAATACATGCAGATTTTTGAAACAACAGTATTACCCAGAGTTGTATGAAAATCATTTGCAATGGTACTTATGATCTTAATTCAGCTTTCAACCTGCAAAGGTTGTAAATGTGAGGATGGGCATAATTACTTTTTTCATCATTTTTGTAACTGTGAATGTCCACTAAACAAGACAGTCACTCAATGAGGACCATCTGTACTACACTCTGGATATAATCAGTTTATATGAACTTTGCCTTCTCCTTTGCCTTATACAATAGCCTGAATAGGTGTCATATATTTTCTAATACAATGACTATTTTTAACACCTAAATATACTTTTAACATAAGATTAGTACGGTATATATTGGCATAGAAAAGGTGCATTCCATGCTCACAAAAAGAAAATCTTTTCTGATTATTAAAAACAAATTTAATTCAGTATTACATTTCATAAACTACAACCCATTTCATCAGCATAACAAGCATAATAAAAGTGTTATTCCAGTTACCCATATATGCACATATGGTTCACTGGGTGGGGTTGAGAGAGGTTTAGTTTAAGACGCAGTTGAAAAAGAATCTGGAAATCTATTACTTTCATTCTATCCACTATGGATTGATATTAATGCCATTTTTCTTCTGATTAAACAAAATTAAATCACAAAACGTTTAAATGCATTTTAGAATGAAGTCAATAGAAGGATGCAACTCACAGGCAGAAAGCCAAAAAGAAAAAAATATGTGTGAGAGATTGGAAGAGACAAGAACTAATGTTATATGTACAAAGTTATTATGCAAGTCCTGCTTCAATGTGAACATTTCATTATATAAGGGAAAACACATTTGATTTCAGAGAAGCAAACATCAGCCTATTTAAAATACTTACAGCATATCTTAATGCAATTTGTCTTGCAATCTATTGTTGCTGAACATTCCAAAACCTCTCAATGAGCCAAGATGTTCACACAGTCATTCTGTTCAAGTACATTTGTATATTTGCCTTATTTTTGGGAAGCATTTTCTCTTATATAGATTAGCAGTCTCATCATGATGACTACTATTAAATATATATTCAGAATCATCTTTAGTTTGTTTTCTGATGACTGACACACCAACATCTTCCATAATTTTATAAGGGGAATCTTAACCTTCTGCCTTGTTCCAGTATTCAGGGTCCAATACATCTCATTTTTTTATATATTGCTCCTGGAAAAAGGTATCTCGATCTGGAATAAAATCTCATCAGTATGCTGAGAACATGAAAGCCACAGACTCCAAAAGTCAAAGCCAGAAACCAACGTTTCTATAAATGTCATAACTGCTCTCATTGCTTTCCCCAAGAGAATCCTTGCTCTATGTGAAATAATGGTGATGGACAAGGCAGTTTCTAATAGCAACGACCAGTAGCATGCTGCATTCCATAAAACTTAAGGTTTAAAATTCAGGTTAATACTGCTCTGAATTTAAATCATTCTACGTTGCCTCATCCAATTCTTCTTTCCTTTTATGATATTCCTCTGCCTGTGATCACTGATCCTGCTAATTCTTCCAGAACTTCATCAACTTTGCTTCTTCAGTTATTTTAATTCCTTACTCTCCTTCCAGAAACCACTTATGCCTAACCTATGCTATTAAAACATTTCATAATTAAAAAAGGAATCAATATAAATCCTAATTTATAATGTCAGACTATATATTGTGAGCTGTTTCCCCATGTCTGTCTTAGTTGATATAGTAACTAGATACACGGTTTTTCTGTTAGCATAATTTTTACTGTTTCCATTTATACTTTTTGTAGTGTTTATTAAAGAGTTGGAAATGGATACTGTGCTTTTGTCAGCCCTAGAATATCTTTTCGTCTCTATTGGAAACTGAATCAAATCAACAGAAGAAGATAAGTTAACTGGAGAGCAAACTACAGAGCTTTAAAAGCAAAAGTTTTTAAAAGTGTCAGGGATACAGGATATGAAGGAAAACAATATACGTATCATGATCTTTCTTTTAACACACATAGTCCTCAAGTAGTGGCAATTGGAAATTGCAGTTCTGCCATTAAGCAAAACAGTTGCTAAGTGGGAAATCATCCACACTCTCCCTTTGGAATGCACAGATGTGCTAGGATAATCAGCAAGGAGGGAATTAATGTTTGTATTTAAATTCATTGCAGAGGAAGGGATTACAAGACAGAAAGCAGGCACATGGTGGGGAAATACATTTTGAAAGCAATATGCTAGTGCCATCAACCCTATGGTGTGCTTGCTTGCTCTCTTGTAATCTCTTTCTTTCCACCTCTCTACTCTGCCAGGGGAGGAAAAAAAACAACAGGTCAGGCACAGGACAATGCACACTGACTGCAATGGCAATCATGTGACTAAGGGACACTGTGAAGAGTGTAAATGTGAGCATTTGTTATAAAACTTTTCAGCACTGTTATAACTCTGAACAGTTACTGGAGGAGGTAGTTGGTAAGTGGAGAATATCTGTTTTGTATTCCTGAGATTGCTTAATGCTATTTTAAACATTTCTTAAGTATATCTTAGTATTTATTATAATCCCATCTATATATAAATAAATAAATATATAAATAAAATAATGCAATCAAAGTTTGTTGCAGAGGTTGGGAGCTACTTTGCACAAAAGGTTTATAAAAACTAATGTGTAAAGTATGTATGTGCACTCATTCCAGCATTGTCAAATTAAAAATAATACTGTTAAAAAACAATACACTTTAAGCCTATGTAGAAATTCTTTCTCCTCAAGCCTACTTTGGATATCTTTCCATTTCTTACTTACTAAGGATTTAAGTACAGCTGGATCTGATGATAGACAAAATTCAACACTCTTAATATTTTTATCCTTTCCGATAAAAGTATATATTATTACCAAATATAGATTTAGAAGTTTAGTTTCTCCCTATGAGTCAAGTGGAAAAAATGTTACTGCAATCATAGAACCCACCTAGTAAAATGCATCCAGACCAAAGTATTTTCATACAATACCCTCCAGTAGTTCTCAAGAAGAAAAAAAAACTTAAAATAGCAGCTTTTTACCATTTCCTGTCCAAATTGTACACTTTTTAATCATCTGAGAAAGTGCTGCCCAAATGGTACTCCTGACCCCTTCCCATGCTACAAGGAAATCTTCCCATGCAGCCTCATCTAGCACTTAAATGACAGCTAGCAACTATTTTTACAGTAGTCTTGCTCAGCCAAGAGAATTGTCTGAAATCATTTCCTTTGTTTTAATAGAATGCACCTAGTCTGAACCACATCCAAATATGTCAGCCAGCAAAAACTTCATCCCTTCAAGTTATGTTTTCTAAAAGTTTATAGAAGGATTAAATAATCAAACAACATTTTTACAAGCATTATAAAGTTCTTACCAGAATTGTCTACAATTTATCCTACTTGTTTTAAAGATAATAAAACATAGGTAAAAGATTGATTGCATTTCATATAAATAATTTTAAAGTTTCCACATTATAATATAATAATATAATATTTATATTCTCCCTCTGCAACTTGTAGAACTCTAGGTGGTTGCTGAGCGAACATGTCCCCTGAGGATGGCATGTGTGGATATTTCTATGCATGTATATCACTTGATTATTTCTAGCTGATTTTATCTGAAATACTTCTAGAATGAGTGGTTGTTGATACTTTGGATCAGTCCTCAAAATTGTGGCTGCCAAAGCATCCCCATGACTGTGATTTGGGCGCTTGGCAACTGACGCACATTTGCAACCTCTCAGTCACAAGTTGTGCTTCGTGACCCATGGTGATTCATTTAATGACCATAGCTGGAACTCATGTAAGGCAGTGCAGTCACATAACTTTCACTTAATGACCACATCCCTTAGCCAGTCCCTAGTAAGTGAGGACTACTTGTACTAGCTCCAAGGGCAACCATATCAAGTAAAAGACAAAAGCAGAGCATTTCCACTAAGCAACTGTCACAACCACCAACTAAATCAATACCTCTTATAAGAAGTAGGAGACTCATTAGCCTTAGCTCTATTGGAAATGAATATAATGCTGTGGGAATTTCTATTCCATTAACGTTAAGTTCATGTTTATGAAACAGCATTTAGATGTCCATGAATAATTTATTTAAAATAATGAAACACTGAGTGGGATCTGTGAAAAAAACATTGTAAGCTTGACCTACTCTTTTATACAGTGACATCATTTTAATACTACTTTGTAGCAATATTTGCATCCTCAGTTTAATGAATGGTGCAAAATAACATTAAGCACAGAAGGGTGTCAGCCTCTTAACCAGTGGTTCTCAACCTTTTTTAAGTCGCAACCCCCGATCTGTCAAGCACCGAGCATGCGCGGTGCTGCCTCCTGCGCCGCGCATGCGTGGTGCTGCCCCCTGCGCCGGCCGAGACATAGGCCGCCGCCAATTCGGGGCGGTGGCAGGCAGGCCCAGGCGCTCCTGGGCGGCCGCGGCAGCGATGGTGCAGGGCGACCACGGGCTGGGCCACCAGCTGGCCCAGCCCAAGGGAGGTAAGCCACCCGCCGGGCCCCACGTGCGCCAAAAACTCTCCCTGCGCCCGCTGCTGCCCCGCTAGCCTTGCCTTCGCCGCCGCCTGTTTGGGGCGGCGGCAGGCAGGCCCAGGCGCTCCTGCGCGGCCGCGGCAAGCAGCAGCGACAGCGCAGGGCAACCACCGGCTGGGCCACCAGCTGGCCCAGCCCAAGGGAGGCAAGGCACCTGCCGGGCCCCACGCGTGCCAGCTGCCCTCCCTGCGCCCGCCGGCCTCCCACCTCTGGCCCTCTTTTACTTACATTTTTAGTAGTTGCTCAGCAGGGAGGGGTGGAAAGTTCCGGACCGCTCGCCTTCGCTGCAGACAACTTGCAGCCCCGTTTGCAGACTGGGACTTTTGGCGGGCTCAGCAGGGCAGAGACAGCTTGGACAATTCCTATTGGCTTTTGAAAGCCAATAGAATTAGACTCTATTCAAGAGAGTCTATTCTATTGGCTTTCAAAAGCCAATAGAATAAGAGGGAGTAGCACAGCTAAGGAAAAGGGGAAAAAAATGGCGTAGCACAGCTAAGGAAAAGGGGAAAAAATGGTGGACTGCGTTGTTTGTCGATCCCCGTGAAATGGTCGTTTGACCCCAAATGGGGTCGCGACCCACAGGTTGAGAGCACATACTAGTGCCAGAGGAAGCACCAGGGATTTTCTATCTTTACAGCTGCTTTACTCTTTGTATTCATTATGATTTTCTATTGGATAACCCAGGGAACAAATGCAGCAATCTGAATTAGATTTTCATTTCTCTGGCATGAAGCAAGTAGGTCTGAAACTACTCCATTCCAATTCTCAATCCTGATACATTTCTTTGGAACTTCAGGATTCTCTAAAGCTGGTTCTCCAACAAAACAATATATTGACATTTATATACAATACCATGATGGGAAGTCTACTTCCCTCTAAAAGCTTCCAGTAGATTATAAATATATTTATAAATGACATATCTGGAAATCCAATGGTTATTGTATGGAATTGATTCCCTATTTTATTTCTGAGCTAAAGATTAAAATTATGCAGTAGAACAGTGACATTCTAGACAAATAAATATACAATATTCTTAACTATACCTGAATATGTGGCACAAAATTATGCATATATTAGCACTGGTTTTCAATTGGCCTCTGAATTTAAGGGATCATCATGAATCCTTTGTAGCATTTGCTTTTCTTATTTAAAGATTACCAAGATCTTTTCTTCCCCTGTGGAGACAAAACAAGAAATAAATTTGATTAATAACCAAACAGGTGTATTAACATATTATCTGTAATTTTCTTCTACAATGTTAAATAATATATTCTTACGTACCAAATCTTTTAAATTCATTTTGAAACAAAATTTTAAACTTTGTCTAAAATGACATTTTAATGGCCAGGGTTAGATTGGGGTGGGCAATTTTCAGAACATGGCTACCAATAAGGCATTCACTTATTTTGGGTGTGAGCGATAATGGTCTAAAAACAATGACTATGCTTAGCTTGCTCAGGGGACAGAAGGGGATGACAATGAAAAAAACTGATGAAGAGCAGCAAGGATATCACTGAAATATCCCTAGAAGAGCTACACTGGGAACATTTGTGGAGCATTTGTATATATAGTCAGCCCTAATTCAATGGCATCTAACTATTTTTGCATTAATTATCTACCCTAGTTTGAAATTTGGATGCTCCAAAATGTACCGTAGCAGCATTGTGATTTTGTGACATGTAAGAGATTGCACTAGCTCTATTTTTAAACTTTTAATAGATTATTTCCAATTAATTTTTGCTAGCAGTTCATTTGAAATAAAAAAATAAAAACAATTATCAAAACTTTGGGGTGAATCATAATGCAGTATTCCTTATCTAAATATTCTTTATTGAAAGAATATTATTTTACATTTATTATACACTCACTTTATCAAGTTGTGGCTGATGTATCTAGTACACATAATGCAAAAACATTTAATTAATATTGCTGCCCATCTCACCAAATTACTATGGTGGCAGAAAATATTTTTAAAAGTAAAGAATTAAAATAATACAAATATTTAAAAACATTGCAGACAAGAATAATGACCAAATTAATTACAAAGTGGGTCTTTACATATACTCAGGGACTGTAGGCCCAGGCCTTACAAAAAGCCAGCATGATAAGCTTGTATTTCAGTTTGCATTTAGAAATGACTGGATAACCAAAAATATGTCTACAGGAAAAAACAGCACTATGTTTTTTTTTATTTTGAATGGAAGTGCTTCTTAGCTCCTATACATTCTTCCCTTATTAGATTTTTAGCATTTTATTCTATCATAATTGTGCATTTTTGAGCTGGCTAAAACATTTGAAGCAGGAAAGTCATATTAACTTATATTAATAGACATATCCTTTTAATATATAATGAGCAAATATTGAAGATATTGTGACAAAGATCTTATGTTGCTTATCATCAAGAACATAGTATATTACTTTATCTATTCCACAGTGACATTGTGTATTGTTTTCATGGTAAAGGCCAATAAAATAGGCTGCCTTACAAAATGTAAAGAAAAATGCAATCCTATCACAATGCAAGAAACAATGTTTACATATAAATATCCAACAGCTTCAGCATTACATCACAAACTGCAGTACATTGCATGTCATGCAAGTATCAACACTAGCTTTCATGACCTTTTTAAAAGCTGTAAGGAGATAAGAAATAATTGAATTATTCCTCACATTATATAAACATAGCTTTAGTGACAAAGGATGGGGCATTAACTTACCACACATCTCTTAAGGATGAGACTGCATCTAACCATTCAGAATTTTCACCTTAAATCCGCAATGTTCCAACAGAACATTTGCATGGCAACTGTTACTAACAGAGTCTTTAAAAGCTACAGAAAAATATGTCTTATTATAATGTATGCTACTTATTTCTTTGAGCAGAGATACATCAACCTTAGAAAAAATTCTATGCAGTTACTAGCTTAGAACCCTGAGCAACACAGTACCTTAAATTTTTTATATTATTTAAAAATATAGACACATGGTAATTACTTAATGCTTTGTTTCAAATAATCTATCTTGACAGTTTCAAAGAGAGATTTTTACTAGAGTTTTATGTTAAAGACACAAGAAGGACACCCTACTATGTCACCATTTCCAACAAGATTATGAAGAGATGCAACTATTGTTTTCTCTCATTTGGTAGTGTTATACTTTAGATAAAATGTAGCACACTCTGCTTTTAGTGCAGTTTACATTTTGTCCCAATTCTGTAAACAAATGATATATCTTTATGAAAGTATAAATGCAATGGTATAGTACAATGGATTATCTGCTTAAGATGCACTAATTTCAATTAAAGAAACTTAAGAATGTGCACTATTGAAATAAAATGGATATAAATTGTTTTAATGTACTTAACTGGCTAAATTATAGCCAAAGATAAGCAAGCTTCCTAGGTTCGTAGGGAATATGAAATGTAATTTTTAAACAGTAATATGAAAGAAATATTTATTTGTGCTGAATTACTCAGCTTTCAAAACAGTATTCAGGTTATACTTTATGATCACACAGAACCTTTAACTTTACATTAGATGCTGAAATAAAGATGTATAATTCAGTCCTCTATATATTGAAATAAAGCTAACATGATTAAATTAAACCTACACTGAAGTTAACTTTCTTAAAAGTTACACATCAAGAAACTTACAATACTGTAGTCAATAAAAATATTAATTTGAGGAAATCTTAACAAAATCCACAAAATATAATTAAACAATTCCTTCTAATATTTCAAAAAAGTGTCATTCTAAGTCAGCAGTAAATTATATGGTTCAAAATACATTATAGTAGTTAATAAATAATTTGAGAAAACAGTATATTTGGATACTTCTACAATAAGATAAATACCATATAATGAATAGAAAATTGTTACAGAAAATACATCTTTATGGGCAACTCTTTTCTAACATATCTCAGAACTGAAAACTTTTGCCAGGACTATTTTTGGTCTGTTTAAGCCATTAGTAGTTTTCTATTTTAAAAAGTTATTTAATTAATATTTTCAGAAGAAACTATTGGTGCAAAATTTAATACAGAACAATATTCAGCCTTTTAAATGTAATGTGTCATAAATTAAGAAAGGGCTGTAGATTTTCAAAATAAAACTAGCTCAATACAATTGCTTTAGCTTTGTGGAGTATTTAAATTATGCTTGTTTTGGAAAACATTCACTTCCTTAAGCCAACAGAAACATCTATTGCTTTCTGAAAATTCCTATCGCCAAAATTATGAAAATGACTTATACAGCTATAAAGGTCCGCATAAAATACTTGTTTCCTTAGTTATCATTGTCCATCCTTTATGACTTCTATGTTCTTATAATGCAAGCAGAAAAAGTACATTCTTAAAATATGAGAACCAGTCTGCTTTCTATAAGTAGTTAAGAAAGCCTTAAAAAACAAAGCACAATTCTATGGGTGTATATTCAATAATATAATATAAAGAATATTTTGATTTGATCCTAGGAAGTTTTACACTCACATTTTAAACTCTTTTATAACTCTAAGAATGACAGACTTCTAATTCTCTATAAAATTAAATATTTAATATTTACATAACTTTGAAGTACTTTGGACATTGGCAAAAATGTGTACAGTATTAATTAATCATATCAGATTGATGTTATCTTCTTACTGAAAGGGGGACTAAGACAAATAGTTGTTTGCTATATATTGAATACATAACTGAGTAAGATCTCCACCAGAGATTCCAGATTGCTGTAGTGGTTAAGGCATGGACTAGAAAACAGAGGACCTGTGACTTCTAATCCCACTTTAGCCATGAAAGCCAGCTGGGTGACCATGGGCCAGTCAGTCTCTGGGCCCACTCCACCCTATAGGGTTGTTCTTGTGGGGAAATAGGATGAAGATGTGTTGGATAGTTCACTGCCTTGAGCTATTTGTAAAAACAAATAATAAAGGTGGGATACAAATAAATAAAAATTATACAGATAAATCCAAGAGAAAGCTAATGTTTCTTGAAATGCTACCCTCTACCTTGCTTCGTTTCCCCAAATTCTGAGCACAACATTGAATGTAACATAATAAAAAAAAAGAGAGAGAGAGAGAGAGAAACCCTTGCTGCTCTAAAACAATCTTGGCTTCCCTTTGGTCCCTTAGTTAGGTATGTTGCAATCTCCAGGGCTATAACCACTGAGGAGTGTTTGCAGACGTTCCATTACCCAAACTAGATAACACCATCAGTATTAGTAAGGCATGGGCAGGCTCTCAGTTCATATTCTAGTTGCTTGCTGTCAGTGTTAAACTGAGAGCAAACCCTTTTCTTTAGTAGCACTGATAATCTTACCTAGTTTGGGTAAAGAAACATCTGCAAGGAAACAACCAAGCTCAGAGAGCACCAAGGTCTTCACAGTCCTCCTCTCCACAAACCCTCCTCCGTTCTAGCACTGATGACATTACCTAGTCTGATCATAAAAAGTCTGCAGGAAAACCACCAAGCTCAGAGAAAACCAAGGATGCGACACTTCAACTCTTGAGCTACAAATATTCTCCTCTATCGGTACCATAATTACTTCCATCCCTGGGAGATCAAGGCATCCTCCGAAGCATCTTTGCTGCCAAAAGGAGATTAAAAAATAAAACAAAAACACCTTCTTAAAGAGCAACTAAGAGGCAGTCCCAGAACTTCAAAGCAGGAGGACAACCCCATTCAACCCAAGGACCTTAGAACCTACGAGCAATAAACACAGATATAAAAATTACAGAGGGGATAACTTTAAAAAGTTGTGCAGCTTTTAATTTTAAAGAGAGGGCCATTACATTCAAGAATAAAAACCGGATGCACTCTTTTATCCTCTTTCCCGTTTCCATCCCCTTCAACAGCCCGAGACCGTAATAAAATAAAACCTTTTCCCTCCCTTGAATGGGAGGCTCTAAGAAAGAAGAGTCGGTTTTTTTCCTTTCTTTCCCCATTTCGGAGGAGGGGAAGTTCGGCTGAGGTTGGGGGGGGGAGCCCTAAGAAGCTCAGTTCTGCAAGGGGGCATATTTCTCGCGTCCTAACCACCACCCCCGTTTTTTTTTTTAAGAAGACCCAGAAAGAAAAAGTAAGAAAGAACCGCATTTCGACCATCTCCCCCCCCCATCCAAAAGAAACGGGAAGAGGCAAAGTTCAGCTCCCCAGCGAGGAGGGAAGAGGTCTGTGGGGAGAAGTGCCAAATTGCCTCAAGGCCATCGGGGGGGGCTGCTTCCTTCCCTCCCCCTCGATAGGAAGTCGCGCCCGCTGCCCCCTTTTCCCCCCAAGTCGCTTTCGAAGACACCCCCGCCGGGGAGAGGGAAGCTCCAGGCAGGGCCAAAAAAGAAGAAGAGGGGGCTCCCGTCCTTCCTTCGCCCTCCCCCAGTCCGACCCCTCCCCGGGCCGTCCCACAGCGAAACAAAGCGGCTTCCCCGCCGCTCCTCTCGCCTCTCGGGCCTGTTTTCCTCTCCCGCCTGAGGTAAAACTTTTTCGGACAGTGAGGGGAAAGGCAGCCAGGCTGACCTGCTCGGGTCCGGGGAGGCGGAGGGCGGCTGTCCGCGGGCGCCACCGCCGCCGCGAGCGCGCCCGTTCCTTCCCCGCCGGAGAGACTCGGCTCCCGCGCGGCCGCTGCCTCGCTCGCTCGCTGGCGGGCGAAGAACCGGCAGCCTGCCAAGGAGGCAGCGCTCGAGCGCGGCCACGCCCACTCGCGCCCGCCTGCGCGCGCCGCCAACCGCCTCGGCTCGCGCCCGGAGGAGTGGGGGCTGCGGTGGGCGGGGCTGGGGATGCAAAAAGCGCTGGGGGAAAGCGTCAAGGCGAGCTGCGCACGCGTCCCCAATCTCGCTCTCTCTCTCTCATTCTCCAGACGGGGAGAGGGCGTGGCCTCTTCCACCCACCCAATCAGCTCTTGCCTGCTTTCGGAATCGGGGTAAGCTTGGAGGGAAGCGGGAGCGTCGGAGGCGCAAAAAAACAACAAAAAAACCCCAAACCCCCCCAACCGGAGAACTACGACTCCCAGCAAGCTCCGCGTGTCATCGCGCGCAAGATCCTTCCGCCTCGGACCGAAAAAATATTCCCCCGCTGTTCTTGTGACTAGGATTCATCTATTTTTTTTTGTTTTTTGAAATAATCCTCTCGGAACTCGTGTTCGGACAGGCCGGAGACGGAAAGACTGTTTTTTTTCGCCCCTCCGAGAATAAAAAAAAAAAAAGGAAGAGAGGCGGAGGGATATGGGGGTCGGTGAGAAGGCAGAGTGTCTGAGGGGGGGAGCAGAAAGAGAAAGAGGATGTGAAGGTGTCTGACTGGGGGTGAAGGGGCAGCAGTCTCTAGGGGAGGCCCCTCCCCGTCCCGCCATCTGCAACAGGTCAGTTTCGGGGGGAGAGGCAGGAAATGTGTCGCCCCCCACCCGAGGAGAGGGGATTGGGGGCAGGTCTGTGTGGGGGGGGGCTCCTTCTCTCTGACTGGCGAAGGGGCGCCTAGCCCCCCTCCCCCGTTTCTGGCCTCCTGGACAAAGCACGGCCATTTGGGGGGGCTGCCTCTCCGTCCCCCCCTCGAAAGACCCCGCTGCTTCCTTTTCTCCCATCGTTTATTTTCTTGTCTCTCCCCCCCCACCATGACTGAGGGGCCTGGTCGCCCCTTCTCCACCCAGGGCCCTTCCAGGAAGCGCCGGCCCCAGAGGCCGCTTCCGGGGAGGGGGTTGACGCAAGGTGGGATGCCCTCCCCACGTTCCCCTCCCAAGCTCTTCTTTGGTGGAAGCAATAATATAAAATGCAACTCGGGTCTGTTATGAATTCCACCCCACCCTTTATTTTCCTTTTCTCTTACTTCATTCTTACTCCTTTGGGGGGTTTTATGTTTAGAACGAGCCCAGGAGAGGAATGAAGGGCCACTTTAGAGAAGTGAGGGGAGGTGTCTACCATAAATTTGATAGAGATGATAGGCAGACATAGATAGATAGATAGATAGACAGACAGACAGACACGGACACAGACAGGAAAGATGGATAGAGAAGATACAGAGGGATAGGTAGGTAGGAAAAGGATAGAGAAGATATAGAAGTTGGATGGAGATGATATAGGTAGGTAGATTGATACAGTAAATATATAGAGAAGATAGGTGGATGGAAAAATAGGTGAGTAGAGAAGATATGGTAGGTACATGGAAGCATGGATAATAGGAAAGGTGGATAGAGAGGCAGATGGATACAGAGGCAGATGGATAGATGGAGATGAAAGGTAGATTGATAAAAGTAGATATCTAGAGATGATAGGTAGATGGATGAAGAAATAGATGAATAGAGAAGATAGGATAGGTAGATGGAAGCATGGATAGATAAATGATAGAGAGATAGAGATTTTATTTTTTATTTTATTCAGATTTGTATGCCGCTCCTCTCCGAGGACTCGGAGCGGCTCACAGCATATATATAAAACAATTTTGACTAAATCCGAACAAAAAACATTAAAAATAAAACCCCATACATACTCCTCAGTCACACCACAATCAACAATCATCCCCAGGCCTGCCGGCAGAGGTAGGTTTTAAGATTCTTTCGGAAGGCCGGGAGAGTGGGAGAAACACGGACTTCAGGGGGCAGTTGGTTCCAGAGGGCGGGTGCCACAACAGAGAAAGCCCTCCTCCTAGGGCCCGCCAGATGACATTGTTTCGCTGACGGGACCCGGAGGAGGCCAACCCTGTGCGCTCTCACCGGTCGTAGGGAAGTATGTGGCAGAAGGCGGTCCCGTAAGTATCCTGGTCCCATGCCATGAAGGGCGTTATAGGTGATAACCAACACCTTGAATTGGGCTCGGAGACCAATAGGCAACCAATGCAGCATGCGGAGAGTTGATGAAATGTGGGCACAGCGAGGAAGGCCCACAACTGCTCGCGCAGCTGCATTTTGCACTAATTGTAGTCTCCGAACACTCTTCAAGGGTAGCCCCATGTAGAGAGTGTTGCAGTAGTCGATCCTCGAGGTGACAAGGGCATGTGTGACTGTGAGGAGCGACTCCCGATCCAAGTAAGGACGCAACTGGTGCACCAGGCGAACCTGGGCAAATGCCCCCCTCGCCACTGCCGACAAATGATGATCCAATGTCAGCTGTGGATCGAGGAGGACTCCCAAGTTGCGAACCTTCTCTGAGGGGTTTATAGATTCACCCCCCAGGATAATCGAAGGACAGATAGAAGTGTCCTTGGGAGGCATCACCCACAGCCACTCTGTCTTATCGGGGTTGAGCCTTAATCTGTTAACACCCATCCAAACCCTCACAGCCTCCAGACACCGGCACATCACCTCAACCGCTTCACTGATATGGCCAGGAGTGGAAATGTACAGCTGAGTATCATCAGCGTACTGATTGTATCTCACTCCGTGGCAGTGGATGATCTCACCCAGTGGCTTCATGTAAATTGGGGAGAAATGAGATGAGATGTGAACTTAGCAAATTCAGTGCTCGACTTTTCAGGGAGGCTTGAGGACCCAGAATGAGGGGTTTATTTTTTTATACAGATAGGCCAACTGGTAAGAGTCTCCAGGTCTTTTCCCTCTCAAAGTGTCCAGATGATAAATAAAAAAGGCCTCCGAGGGCCATAGCAAACAGGCTATGGGTTGTATGCTATCCTGTGGTTGCCACTCTGCTCTGGCAAGAAAACTATCAAAAGGGTGCCCTGCCTTGAAAGAGGAGTTGGTGTTGTTATTGTGTATGAAATGTATGTTTTACGCCACTCCCAGTGACTCTGGGTAGTTTATGAATGATATAAGACATTAACCAGTAAAATTAACAACAAACAATAAGAAAGGTGAATTTTCATCAGTTCCATTTAAATCACAGGGTTTCTACTTAATGAATGTCTAGAGTGAAACTGTTGTTACCTTAATTGTGGGTAGGGTTTTCCTGAGGTTGCCCTCCGTTCCTACTACTTGAGATTTTAAATTGTTTGGATATTTGCATCTTGGCCTACTTAAGTTGGAACATCCTTTGCAGGCATTCCACGTTTCTGTGAGGTAGAAAGATAACGTTCAAATATTTAAAAAATAATCGTGTCATATGGCATCTCATCTTTATACATTTTAATGACTGATGCAGCACCCTGCTTTATTAATATAAACACCTTTGCAGACAATTCAGGGGGCATGCCTTTTCTTAAAGTAGCTTCCCTCCACTTTTTTTGGAAGACAGTTTATTTATTTGGAATGGGCACTGTGGAAATTGAAAAATGGTGCTGAACTGCATTGCTCATTTAATAGCAGGGGTGTCAAACTTACGACGTCACGTAATGTCGCGCAACATATCGGGCCGGTTTTGCCATTGCCAGCAATGGGGTGGGCGCGGCTTCCACGTGACGCGGGCCGGCAGATTGACACCTGTTTTATAGAGATGGTTTGGCTGATTTTTTGATGCTCTAGAGCAGGGGTTCTCAACCTTGGCAACTTTAAGACTTGTGGACTTCAACTCCCAGAATTCCTCAGCCAGCTGGCTGAGGAATTCTGGGAGTTGAAGTCCACAAATCTTAAAGTTGCCAAGGTTGAGAACCCCTGCTCTAGAGAGGAGAGCTCTAGGGAGTGAAACTATTCTCTGTATTGCCTGTTAGTTAATCAGTGTCCCAATATTGTTGTTTTTAACACGACCATTGCAGCATCCCATTGGTCACCTGATCAGAATTCAGACGCTTGCTAACTGGTTCATATTTACGATGGCTGCAGTGTCCTGGGATCATGTGACCAACTTTTGCAACCTTCTAACAAGCAAAGTCAATGGGGAAGCCAGATTCACTTAATAAACATGTTAGTAACTTAACAATTGCAATGTTTCACTTAACAACTGTGGCAGGAAAAGTCATAACATGAGGCAAAATTCATTTAACAAACGTCTCACTTAGCAACATAAATTGTGGCTCAATTATGGTCATAAGTTGAGGACTACCTGTATTCTTAAATGTTGTGGTGCTCTGCATGCCATTTGCCACTTATTGAGTTGTGAAATACTCTTTCCAGAATTCTGTTATGTAATATATTTGCATTTGTGCTCGTTGTAAGCTGTTTGTTGAACATAATAGGAATTCATTTCATCCAAGTAGCTTACAATATATTAATGATTTATTAAAATGTGTATAGTGTTTTCCATAAAGCAAATTCCTAAATAGTGAACAGGAAATAACAGGAACATGAGAAATGTATCTTACAATTTATAATTCTAATAATATTGATCAGGACTTAATTTCCCAGTCGATATGTTTATGAATGCAAGCTATTTGGAAATCACTTTTCACTTCTTTCAAGTGATTTAGGAAGCAAATAATAAAAAACCATGTTTTTGAAGGGTGAATAAGGAGCATTCTCTCATTTTTATTACAAACCTTAGAAAAATAATTCTTGGAACAGAAATTCTGTTGTCGGCCAGTAGTTTTTTTTGTTTAAGGTAAAGCACTTAAACATACTTTTTGCATTATCTGCGTGATTTCTTTGCCAGATGGTCAGATGGAAAAACGAGTATATGCAGCTGCTTGTACTCACTCATGAGAGTTCTTGGATTTGGCCAACCTTTAAGGAATGGTAGAGTCTATAACTTAAGGAGAACCTTCCAGAATGATAGACGTTGCATTTTTTGCTCCTTGCAGTGTCATGAGCCCTATTTGCAGTTCCGTGAAAACACTGGAAAGGTCAAATTCTCTCATATGTTAAAATCATCTCATTAGATAAATATCTGAGTGGCCTTCTTTACACAATTTAAAGGGGAATGTTGCTGTTGGCTCTTACTCGCTGTTTGAGAGTAAAACCATTGAATGCAATGTGACTTAGTTTGGAGGAAATATGCATAGGAATATGTAGTTCAATAGCAAATACGATTTTATATATAAAGAAGACATATATTTTAAATAAATAATGAGTAACAAAGCTGCAAAGCCTTAGTGCTGTTTCAGAGCACATGGCCTTATAACTCATTAGATCTCTGGCTGTTTCAAGTTATGAAAAGAGTAACCTCCATAAATGTGCATAAAACGCCTTTTATGGTAGCATTTAATCATGAGCATAATGTAAGATAATAAATTAGATGCTTGCCACGCTGATTTTTTGTACTTTTCCTAGCTGACCTTCTATCTCTGGAATGTTGTATGTAAGTCATGTCAAAAGTGGATAAGTTTTAGACTCCCAGGATCTACCTTGCTTTTGAGTAGAGCAGGGGTCCTCAACCTTGGCAACGTTTGAGGACCCTGGAGTAGAGGCTCCTGAGAGTCAGCTATGGGAACCAAGGGCAGATGTAATACCCTTCTCTTTTACTAATTCTGAGCCCAAGTGTTTGTTTTGTGCACCATCGCTGAGCTGAACTCAGTCCTACATGAACAAACACTTTTCCCAGTTATTCAACTTTGTCATCATTTCAGCAGCCTGTGTATACAGTAATGTGTCCTAATCTGTGCTGATCTACAAATCCTTGCAAATCTCCCTCAGATCTGCATCATCTATCTCTTGTTAATCTCTGGGTTTTGTGGCCTAAACATACACAATAACTAGCTGCTTTGTCAGTGTGGTCCAGGCCTTTTGTATCTTATGGAAAGTTAGTTTTGTAAATGGCATTTTCTGTGTCAACCTGGCATTAGCTCTCCAGAGCTTTATATAGATTTTACCTTTTTCTCTTTGAAGATGCCGGGGCAAAGACCGTCAGTATATTAACTGTGCGCTCTATACAACACTATAATGTTTTGTTTTGTTTTTCAAGCCACGTCTTATTTATGTAATCTGGCGAATTTGGAATCTGCACAGGACCATCCATCACCTGGGATTGAGAAGCAAAATCTGGATGTTCCAGGTATGAGCTGTCATCAAATATTCCCTTGGCTTTCAGCTCTTTAGATTGGTATATCAGGGTTTTGATTCGTCTGGCATGCATTCGGGATACATTTAGCATCCATAAAAGTTAGTGTTATTGGGCTGGTCAATTTGAATATCCCTTTGAATATAGTAATATTGGGACAAATAATGAGAACAGTGGGAAATTTCCCCCTCCTGTCTTAAAATATTCCTATAAATACTCTGGGCTGGAATGGTGATCTTGAAATGCATAATGGTTTAGGAGAAAGCTTCGGGACTGTATAAAGCAAATCAGGGATTAATATTGTATTATGAGAATCCTCCTATGAATTTATTTTAATTTCACAGGAAGAATTATTTTAATAACATGGTTCTGCAAACAGAAGGATGATTATCTGTTTAGTGATTTGAGGAATTCTTTACAGTACTTTAAAAGTTCTTATGTAAATATTAATCCAAGCTAGACTGCTGAGCAAAGACATATTCCCCATAATGTAGCAGGCAACTCTGACAGAAATTGACACATAATTGAGTTCCCCTAGAGCGAAAACACCTTGGCTTTCCTTTGACATATTCCACTCATCATGTTATATATAACATTGTGTACTTGGGTTTTTTGCTGAGTAAGTGAGGTGAAGTCAAGGCAGCTGTGGATTATTTACTAAACTAATAAAGCTTGGTGTAGCCCAATACAGGCAGTTCTCAGCTTATGACCACAGAATTTAATGTGAGGCGGTTGTTATATGAGTCAGGCCCAATTTTACAGCAATTTTTCCCACAGTGGTCATATGGATCACTGAAGTTGTTAAGTGAATCATGTCATTAAGTGAATTTGGCTTCCCCCATTGACTTTGCTTGTCAGAAGCTGGCTGGGAAGGATGCAGATAGCAATCATGTGACTCTGGGATGCTGCAAACCTTTTCCCATATATGAACAATGGCCAATTCCCAAATTTTGATCTTATGACCATGAAGATGCTGGAATGGTTGGGGTGTAAATCGCTTTTCCAGTGCCATTGTAACTTTGAACAGTCAGTAAGTGAGGACTTCCACTATGTGAACTTTTACATACTATAGAACAGGCGGGTGAAATGTTCCCCCATGGCCTTGTTGCACTACAACAGGGCTTCTCAACCGTGGAAACTTTAAGATGCCCTACAGCTTTTTTATCCATTTCCCATTATTTAGCGTCTCATTAGTCAGCATCCTCTGGCAGTTACCTTGGTACAATTTGGGAGGACGCTGCCGCCTGGGAAGTCTTTTTAAAAAGTTTCTGGCAAAAGGAGTGGAAACCTACTTCCTGCCATTCTTCATCCCTTCAGCAACTTGTTTTTCCGCCTACCAGAGAAACTCAGCTGAGCTGAACGGTTAAACTCTCGAGTTTTAGAAAAGCCTTAAAGATGGTCTTTAATGTGTAAGCCTTTAGAGAAACCTGCGAGTGCTCGGGCGATTATTCAGCGTTACATTTACAAGCACGTGTATTGTTGTCACCACTAAGCCACGTTAAGAAAACCAATCTCCCTCGTGTTTTATCAACTGTAACCTCTCTGGAGTTTTTCCACTTTTGCTGTCAGTGGATAAAAATAAGAAAGCTTTGGTTTCTGCAGCTATCACTTTGAAATAAATTAAGTCATTTGGGTGTGTGGGGGTGGTGGTTTGTCAGGGTTTTTCCCCCATCGTTGAATGTGCTTGTCTGTTGGGTCATTGACATGGCGAATTTTTATTCTTTCTTCATGTGATGATAGAATTAAAGAAATACGGTGATTCAGGAACATGACGCAAGCAGACTCGAGCCCCTTTTAGCAAAAAGGCTGATATGCTGGTTGTCTGCCTAAATCAGGGGTTCTCAACCTTGGCAACTTTAAGACTTGTGGACTTCAACTCCCAGAATTCCTCAGCCAGCTAAGCTAAGCTGGCTGAGGAATTCTGGGAGTTGAAGTCCACAAGTCTTAAAGTTGCCAAGGTTGAGAACCCCTGGCCTAAATGGATCCGTGGGACAATTGAGAAGCTTTTGCTTGGTTGCTGAATATTTATGGAGTTAGGAACACATCAGCCCCCTTCAGTCATGTCCAGTGAACATCTCTGTTCATAGGAAGTATAGGTAGTTCTTGATTTACGACCACCATTTTGCTAAGTGAGACATTTGTTGAGTGAATTTTGCCCCGTTTTACGTCCTTTCTTGCCACAGTTACTAAGTGAATCACTGCAGTTGTTTAGTAAAATGGTTGTTAAGTGAACCTGGCTTCCCCATTGACTTTGCTTGTCAGAAGGTCGCAAAAGGAGATCACATGACCCCGGGATATTGCCGTCGTCACAAATGCGAGTCAGCAGCCCACGGCTGAGTTTTGATCACATGACCAAGGGGATGCTGCAACGGTCGTACCTGTGAAAAATGGTCATAAGTCCCTTGTTTTCAGTGCCGTCATAACTTTGAACGGTCACTAAAGGAAGCGTTGTGAGGCAAGGACTACCTGTAAGGCGGGTCAGGAGAAAGGTGCAGGCAGTGAGATATTTGAAGCACGCTTGGGTGGAGGCAAATAGGCTCCCATTCCAGAACATCGTTCTGAAGAAAAAGCAGGAAATGGAATGGGTGTCCTATGGGTGTTGAAAGTAGCACTTTCTGGCCTTCTCTGAGATGAGGTCATTGCTACCCTTCTAAATGCAAATAATTTACTATAATTATTTATGATGATAATGATATAGGCAGACAGTAAAAGTATGCATAATATTTCCAGCGATTCCAGGGTGCGTTCTGCTTCAAAAATTCTACAAACAGAGAATTCGTGTGTGTGAAAAATTAAGACAATTCCTTCAACTTCTGTAAATGTGTAAATGGCCATATGCACATCAGAGTCTTCAGCAAGGTCTACTTTATTGGAAGATATTATACTGTTATTGTTGCTTTAATGCTATGACATGTAAGGTTTGTTTATTCATAGAATTTACGTAATAGCACTGACTGGAAATTAATTTGCAAAGGGCTAACATCTGTCCACTAACCCTTTGCAACTGTGGAGCAAGAGACTGCTGTCTGCCATTATTTCCAAGAAAGAGAACTGTCAGATGAAGACCTATCAGGGTAAGATTTGCAATGCTTGGTGCACAAACTAAGATTAGAAATAAACATAATTGATAGTTCTAATTATTTCAGGTAACTTTGTCGGTGAAGTCGGGTTTTGTTTTCAAAAATCCTTTTATGCTTAAAAGTTCTTGGAGAGATATTTCCTTTATGTACGAAAGTACATTTTGAAATATTAGAGCACTTACCTTTTGACTTTTTCAATTTAGATTTCATTTATTTTAATTTGCCACTGAGCATTTGAAAGTTCTGCATTACATTTCTTTTTGCTCAGAGCGTTCTTGTAACCACTTGTCAAGTTTCTGAAATTCTGTTCTAAGAGCTTATTCCAGAGAAGCAATTACCGAGTGAACTCTATAAGGGTATGTTTATTAAAGTTTCAAAGCATACAGAAAATAACTGAGTACATGAACATCTTTCAGTTTGTTCCCAGGGCTTGAATGCAGTGCTGTGAGTCTGAAGAGCATTGTGGATATTGATATGCAAATACAGAATAAATATAAAGTGTTATAAAAAAGAGACAAAAACTGCAAATGCTCAGACATTGCTCTAGTGTGTATTTTATGGTATGTTTTATATTTTTAGCAATATTAAGGTTAACTTAGCAGAAGCTTGCTGGAAATTCCATTCTCTAGTAACTAGACATAAATATTTGAGGAGGATTATTGTTCATTTCAAGTTTGATAGTTTCCGTAAGTCAACAGTACACAAATGCCCACGCCCACACCCACACATATAGCTGAGGAATAATTGAGAAGGAGTAATATATGTTAATATATGGTGATATTCAGTGGAATATTGCAATAATAAATCCAATCATGTGTCTTTCTGCAGTAATTTTGGTAACGGCTTATGTTTGTGGAGGAACACACTTCCATTTTAAAAAACATAGTTGTTTAATGCTGATTTACAAGTAATGCATAATCATAGTTTGGGAATCCATCCACTCTGGAAAGCTGTAAACCTATAGCATAGCAACAAGAAGTTTATTTAGAATTCTTATTATTTTATGATTTTGTGGGATATATAGATGATCATTTGATCATATGGACTTCTGGCTGCAGTCTGTAAAGGATCTGTCCTGAAACTGGCTGTTGTGATATTTGTTGTTAGAACTATGTAAAAACTTGTGAAACAATTCTAATTTTTTTTTAGAAATTGTAAGCTCTGTTTTAGTAATTACTTTTGAACTTTCAGAATGGGTGCTAATAATGGGAATTCTCTTTAACACTTCAATCTTGATGTGTACTTCACTATCTCACTTCCCCAAATACCCAAAAGCATTTATTTCTGTGGTTTCTTGTGTTTCGCCCTAATAATTTTGGGACTATGCACTATATTTTTAGTGACTTGATTATATATAAGGAATAAATAAAACATTGTCTTTCCAGTCTTCTGAGTTTGTTTAAATACAGTGTCTGTATATAAACATCAGACTAAGCCATGAATTATTGAATTGTTGAATAAACCACAATTGGCTGGATTCCTGCATCATGCTAAGCCATCCAGTGTGGGTTACAAACCACATAATTGAGTGTACACTTATGTTAAGCCCCTACCAAGCTACATAATAACCATCAAGTGGTATCTTACCCAGCATTGTCTCACATCAATAAACTTCATAATAGCTTTGAGTGATGTGTGAACCTGTTCAGTGTATGGAAGGAAGAGAAGGGAAGGAAAGGGAGGGGAAGAAGGAAGGAAGGAAGGAAGGGGGAAAAAAAGCTGGCAGGTCTGTTGGCCTTCCTGGATGTATACAGGTCATCCTCAATTTATAACCACAATTAAGCTCAAAATTTTTGTTGCTGAGTGAAACATTTTAATGAATTTTGCGCCATTTTATGACCTTTCTTGCCACAACTGCAGTTGTTAAATTAGTAACCCGGTTGTTAAGTGAACTGGGTTTTCCCGTTGCTTATAAGAAGGTCAGAAAAGGTGATCCCATGATCTCGGTCATGAATGCGAGTCAGTTCCCAAGCCTCTGAATTTTGATCACATGGCCCAGGGGATGCGACAATGGTTGTGGGGAAAACGGTCATAAGTCCCTTTGTTTCAAGACCCTTATAACTCTGA
Source organism: Bothrops alternatus (assembly GCA_034064705.1). NCBI lineage: Eukaryota > Metazoa > Chordata > Lepidosauria > Squamata > Viperidae > Bothrops > Bothrops alternatus. The sequence goes on from JARGCV010000613.1 coordinate 636,978, forward strand.
ACAGTCACTAAATGTACGGTTGTAAATTGAGGACTTCCTGTGTTTTACAAAGAGAACCGTTACTTCCTGTGCCTAATCAACACAACCAGAACTGCTGTTGCTAAGTGACACAGTCACGCAATGTTTTGCTTAGTGACGGAAATTCCGGTCTCAATTAGAGTCGTAACCCGAGGACTACCTGTATTTCGTCTTGCTTTTTTACCTTCCAAGTTCAAAGAGCTCTTTTGACCCAGAAGAACCGGTTCCTCACTTGGAACGGCGGGTCTCAGATTTATCCCAGAAAACAAGATTGAAACTCTGGCCTATCGTTGCATAAAGTTTTGCTGAAACTTTGAAAGAAAGGCAAATGATAAATGCTATGAAATAACCTTTTCAGTTCTTAATTCGGGTGACTCAGATGCAAAGCCGCTCTGTTTATGAATGAAGAGAACAGATTTTAATCTTGCCAGAATGTTGAATGTGACGATGAAGAGGTGGTGGGAGGCAGAACCACTTGAGCTCAAATTGACTTTGGTGAGTCACGGATCCAAAGATTAGTTTTTCCTGCTTCACCCAAATTCTATGTTGTCAACAGTGCTTCCCCCCCACTCAAATTTCTCTGTGAATATCTATCCTTGAACACGATGTATAATCCAACATAAAAAGGGCACAGGTGGGAAAGAACATTCTTTTTTTTTCTGACAGGCCTTGATTTATACAATATTTTTTGGTACAGAGTCAGATCTCACCTTCCATTCAGGGGTTCTAAGCAGTGTAACATGTTGGTCTGTCCTCCCATCTTTGCTATCACAACAACCTTGTGAGGTAGATTGGACTGAGGGAACAATTGCGCTAGATCAGAGGTCCCCAAGCTTTTGGGCACGAGGGACCAGTGCCCTGGAGAAAGGTTTTTCCATGGACCGGAGAGTGTGTGGTTTTGTGGGCTGCCTGCGGCCCACGGATGGGGCTTTGCTGGTTTGTGTGGCCCGCTTGCTGGCATGTGCCGACTGGTGCCGGTCCACAGACTGGGGGTTGAGGACCCCTGCGCTAGATAGCCATTTGGGCTCCATAAAAGACCAGAATCTGCATATCCCAAACCCCTAACTGCCTCTCTCCACTTATAATATTGTGCATTAGGGACAGTCTGTCTCTCAAAGCCTACTCTACTCTCAAAGTAGAAGGTTTATGCAGCAGCATCCAAAGTTTTTTTTTGTGTGTGAATGGTGTTGTAATGACAGTACAGGTAGTCCTCGACTTTACAACGGTCCATTTAATGACCGTTCAAAGTTACAAAGGGCAGTAAAAACAGTGACCTAGGACCATTTTTCACACAACCGTTGCAGTATATCCCCATGCTCAACATGATTTATATTCAGACGCTTGACCACTGACTCACATTTATGACGGTTGCAGTGTCTGCCAGGATCATGCGATCCCCTTTTGTGATCTTCTGACAAGCAGAGTCAATGGGGGAAGGCAGATTCCCTTAATGACCCTATGACTAATTTAACCCCTGCAGCGATTCACGGCAAGAAAAGTGGTAAAAGAGGTAAAACTCACTTAACAAAGGTCTTGCTTAGCAACAGAAATTTGGGGCTCCGTTGTGGCCGTATGTTGAGGACTACCTGTACAGCAAGAAGGCTCATTTTTGAGGATCGATTTAGGGGTTTAAAGTGATTGCTTCAAGTGATGATGATGATAAAGTTGGAAGGGGCCTTGGAGGTCATCTAGCCCATCCCCCTGCTCAGGCAGAAAACCCTATACCATTTCAGGCAAATGGTCATCCAGTCTCTTCTTAAAAACTACCAGTGATGGAGCACCCACCGCTTCTGGAGGCAGGTGGTTCCACTGGTTGACTGTTCTCACTGTCTGGAAATCTCTCCTTAGTTCTAGGTTGCTTCTCTCCTTGATTAATTTCCATCCGTTGCTTCTTGTCCTGCCTTCAGGCGCTTTGCAGGATAGGTTGACCCCCTCTTCTTTGGGGCAGCCCCTGACAGCTATCATGTCCCCCCTCGTCCTTCTCTTCATTAAACTAGACTTAGTGTTTATGCGTTTGCCTGACTTCCATAAGAACGCTTGCCAAACAACAGATAAACTGCATGCTGTGTCTTAACTTAAACATAATTCATATTTTCCAAGGTTAAGAATTTCTGGATAAAAATCCCATACGTTCCCAGTGATGGGTGTCTAAACACTTGACATTGGTAGTTTCTGTCTGAATCTCTTAAACTCAGAACTTGACCTTATGATGACCAGACCTGGAAAGGCGGCAGGTGTTTCTCCTAGGGAACCTTAAACAGGGGGCGAATCCCTGGGAAGAAATGTTTAAGCAGGGAAGAAGAATAGTCGAAAGAGCTGTCCCAAATGGAAAAAATAAATCTCATGGCTGGAATGTTGAGGCTGACTTCATTGTGTGGCTGGCTGATTTTTCTCATGGAGATGTCTGTTTTTGTTTTTAACTTCACGCAAAGGGGCTAGACATATGATGATAACTAAGGGAGTTCCCACGGCTGGGAAGAAGAGGCAGGCCGGAATAAAACGAAGCTCTTTTGCTTTGGAAGACAGAAATGAGTGGAAGGGCAGGATTTGACATCCCTTCCCTCTCCTGCATCTCAGATTGGCATGTCAGAAGCAAACCTGGGATTGGAGACCAGTAGGGAGTGCAATCCAGACAGGTTGTTTTACAATAAACTGCCAATTAGTCAGTCATATGATTGTTTTCTTTTTCTTTTTTCTTTTTTTAAAAAAACACCCATTATAGGATCCTGCCAAGCCGAAGAGCATCCTGCTAATTCACCACCTCTGTCAATCTCAATAACACCCATTTTAGGCTCTCTACTAGTAGCACTTCAGAGATCAGAACAGTTTGAGGTTATAGTAGTGCTTGCAATATTCCATTTCTTATTTTTCATTCAGTCTCATAGTTAGTCTGTCCATCTCTGCGCATTCTAGTATTTTTTTAATTATTTCTTCATCTGGTGGTATTCCTTTATTTTTCCAGTATTGCGCAAATATAATTCCCTGCCACTGTTGTGACATACAAAATCAAATATAAGCTTTGTTTGTTAGTCTTTTCTGGCATTATACCTAATAAAAAAAAGTTCAGGTTTAAAATCTACATGTTGTCCCAACATTTTTTCTAGCCAGGTATGTATCTTTTTTCCAATAACTCTTTACTTTGTCACATGTCCACCAAACATGATAATACATGCCTGACTTATGTTTACATTTCCAACATCCATCTGACGTGTTTTTAAACATTTTTTGCTAATCTTGCTGGTGGCAAGCGCCATCTATAGAACATTTTAAATAAATTTTCTTTGTAGGACGTTGACTTTGTCAGTTTGTAATTTCCCATAAATTTTGCCATTTTTCTAATTCTATATTAATAGTAGTGCTTGCAATACAGGCAGTCCTCGACTTAACAGTTCGTTTAGTGACCGTTCAAAGTTACAACGGCACGGAAAAATGTGACTTGGGACCCTTCTTCATAGTTGCGGCCTTTGCGGCATCCCTGTGATCACGTGATCAGAATTCAGCCACTGGGCAACAGACTCGTCCTTACGACGGTTGCAGTGTCTCCTGGGGTCACGCGATCCCCTTTTGCGACCTTCTGACAGGCAAAGTCAACGGGGAAGCCGGGTTCATTTAACAACCGTTTTACTAACTTAACAATTGCAGTGATTCACTTAACAACTGTGGCAAGAAAGGTCGTAAAATGGGGCAAAACTCAATAAAAGTCTCACAATAAAAAATTGGGGCTACCTGTACTCTCGGTTGGGTATCCATAATGCAATAATTCTTGAAAATACACATTTAGGTTAAATTCACTTGGGGTCCAGCAGCATGTTCATCCCTAGAGCAAAGAGTCCTTTGATTTAATGCAGGACTTCTTGTTCTGTCTCGTCTTCTTCCAGTTTCTGCTGGTGGGTTGGCAATTCTTCTGCCATTATGCATTTCATGTGGCGAGATCTTTTTTTTTTTATTAGTTGTGACACACGAAACAACCCTTTTGGTGACTCGCTCAGACTGCTTCCTCTTACCCCACCGCATGACTCAATGCTTGCCTTCCCTAATTTCAGCCAAGGGACAGTTCAGGATCAATTAATACACAGAAGGAGAGTGCTTGGGCATTTCCAGAAATAAATCGTTTAAATTCTTCCACAAGCACGCTCAAAGTAACCATTTTACCATAGTTGCTGTCAGATATTTGGACTAAAAAGACCAACAGTTTGCCTCCCCCCCCCTTATCATTCTGGACAAGGTAGTAAATCTGTTTCTTGACCAATTCATATTCCATGGTTTGGCAGAACGTGTCACCCAAATGGCTTAACGGCCATTATAGTTACAAAGTTGTCAGCCTCATACATGAGTTGATTTCACTTGGCTATAATTAAGCTTAAATGTTAGGTCACTCTTCTCTCGCCTTAAGTGCGGTAATTAACCAGAGAAATGTTCCAATTTCATATTGTCTGAATTTATTGGCCCATTTAACTGGGGAAAAAAAAAAGAGCTGTCAAAGGCTTTCATTCCATGGAAAGGTAGACATTTTCATCTGCACAGCTTTGTTTAGTATAATTGGGTTCTTTTGTTCCTTTCTGCTGCTTCCTGTTCCCCTGCTTTCTCCCAGCCCCAAAAATGTTGTTTGCTGTGGTTGCCCTAATTGTTGTGAACATACGCGCTGTTAGTGTTCTGCGCACTCCTCTCTCCCTCCCTTCCCTGCTCCCCATACCATGCAGCCTTAAGCCAAAAGATTCAGGGTGTTGCTTCTCCGACATTCATTCCTGGCAAAAGAGCAAAAGCCCCATCTCCACATGTTTTCTATGAGTGAGCCTTACTCAGAATCCTGTCAGATGTACCAGCATGTGGAGCTCCTTAGAAATCGGATTTTGAAGCCAGGACATCAAAGGAGGGTTAAAAATAATGGTTGCAAAAAACCATGACAACCAAATCAAGTTGGCCTGTGTTAAACAGCTGCATGAGGTAGACTGACTTGCTCGCTTTTCAGAATAACAGAGTTGGAAGGGACTTTGGAGGTCTTCTAGTCCAACCCCCTGCACAGGCAGGAAACCCTGTAGCACTTCAGACAAATGGCTGTCCAATCTCCTCTTAAAAACCTCCAGTATTGGAGCACCCAGAACTTCTGGAGATAAGTCAGCGATGGCTGTGTCAGTTTCTGGGTCATCTAGATCAGCATGATTAAAGAGCCAAGAGAATGGAAGTCTGTATATAAAAGTGTTGACCAACATCCACACAGCTTGACTTGGCTGGCTAAATCATCAAAGTATCAAAATGCAAATCTATCTTCCCTCCATCCATCTCTGTCTGTCTGTCTGTCTGTCTCTCTCTCTCTCTCTCTCTCTCTGTCTCTCTCTCTCTCTGTCTCTCTTTGTCTCTCTCTCTCTCCATCTATCCATCCATCCAAATGATCTATGATCTGTTTTCTATTGCTGCCCATCTCCGTCAATGACTCTGTGCTTCAAACCCCCTCAAAGTTCATATCTCTGCCCAGCCATGTCCTGTAAGAGATCAAGACCATGCCTTGGAGCGAGGGGCTAAAAAACTGCCCTATATGAGCAAATGTCGGAACGTAGCAATGAATGACTGTTGGGAGAACAGTTGGGAAGATCAAGACGTGGCCAAAGGCTTGCTCCAAAGAGTTAACTATCGAATGGAAGAGAGTACTTGTAGCCCAGGGTTGAAGTTAATTAACTTTTTTTTATTATTATTAAAACAATCAACATTAAACATAAGACCTCAGTCCATTTGCAAATCATTCTGCTGAAGGAAAGAGTCTGAGCTACTGTTATCACCTTTGAGGGGTTAAGCTGTATATGTAGACTGTAGCCGCGTTTTGTAGCTATACCTCTGCAGCTCTTTCAAGGCTCCCAGAGTAAAGGGTACAACAGATTTTGGCTTTTTAATGTTTGGAATATGAAGTTGGAATTAAGATCAAAGGCCCAAGGCCCTGTTTTACCCCTTAAGAGCCTTGAACATAAAAAAAATAAATAAAATAAAATCTGATACAGCCAATCCTGTATGACTTCAAATGATGTTTGTTGAACGCTATATAAATCGCACGTTTTTCTCTTTTGACGAGACTTTCATTTGCTGCAAGATGGGATGCCAGTCAATGGAGGGGAAAAGAAGCCAAGATAATTGTCTGAATCTGCTACCAGCTTCTTCTTCCCTGCCTGGTCTTTCAGGAGCATGAACTGAGTCGTCAGCCTGGGCACCAGTTCTCCCCAGCGAATCCCACACTGACCGCAGATCCCGGGATAGACTCGTTTCAGTAGCCACGCCAACCGTCGCGATCAAAGGGCTTTGAAGCCTGGGCTTTTGGCGTGCTTACTCATGTACAAGCCAGCTGTGTTTTCATGGCCTATAGCAAGAATGCTGCTGAGCAGGATTGCGCAGCGTGTTCAGAGAACAGTGTACAGGCACAAAGGGGAATACCATGAGCCAGAGGATTATTGCTAATGCAGACTTGGTATGTGTCTCATTTCAGGGAGCCTAGCTGGCATCAGAGCTGTCACCGACAGAGACCTGCGTCCATCTCTTCCTTCGACTGGACATAGCCAGTTTAGTACAAAGGAAAGAAATATTTATAAATACAGGTAGTCCTCAATTCACAACCACAACTGAGCCCCAAGTTTATGTTGCTAAGTGACTTGTCCGTGGCCAGTTGTCCATGGCCAATTGCCATAGACCCGGTGGGAAAGGGGTGGCCATGGCCGTTCTGCCCGTGGATGAACGGAGTGCCCAACTGTTGAGGAAATTGGGTTACAGGAAATGCTTTGGAGGTCCCGTTTTGAATTCTGAACAACATTTATGGGAAGCAGCCCAGGCAAATCATTGGAGCATATTTCTGCCTTCACAGAAGAATTTCGGGCTCTTTGAAGGGATATAAAAATCAACAATGATGTTTTTGATCAGCGTTAAAAAAAGAAGGCAATTCCCTTAGATATTTTTTACTGAGCGTAATTAGATGTGTGCAGTCAGCTCTTCCTAAGGCTTGCTTGAACGTGACAGACATACGCCAAAAATTAAAGCAGCTCTTTTGAAGATATTCAGCGTTGCCATAAGTCATAATTCATTAATTAGACCATAATCATTTCACAAGGCTAAGCCATGGTTTATAATCTATCATGTCCAGTTTTATATAGAGTACGAAGCCGAAACCAAACGAATTCCTGTTTCAAATCGCATGTGAAGCTTTGGTTAAGTACTAATTGGGGGCTTTTTAAGAAATTAACGGGGGACCCCCTGGGAAATGGGTCCCCCATTTCACATTGCAATGTGAAAGCCCCTCCCCCAATTGCACACCTATGAAAGAAAAGAATAGGATATTGATGACTGTCCAGCCCAGAATGGAGTATGGTCTAGTGCAGGGATAGGCAACCATGGCTCTTTTATGACTCGTGGACTTCAACTCCCAGAATTCCTGAGTCAGCCTGGCTCAGCTTGGAAACCTCTCCCTTTCCCCTCAGCATGGCTGCCTCAGGAATTCTGGGAGTTGAAGTCCACCAGTCATAAAAGAGCCAAGGTTGCCTGTCCCTGTTCTAGTGTGAAGGCACCAGGCTAGATAAAAGAGGGAGTCTGTGAATTCTAGGGCCACTTTAACTATGAAAGCCAGCTGGGGGACTTTGGGACAATTCCTTTCTCTCAGACCAACCTACCTCACAGGGTTGTTGTGAGGATTATAGGAGGAGGAAAGTGTATTGGGTATTTTATAGATAGATAAATAGATCGATAGAGTGATCGATCACTCAATAGATAGATGATGGATGGATCGATAGATAGGTAGATGTATATGTGTGTGTGTGTTTGTGTGTAATATGTATATATGTATGTAGCAGCAGTTAGGCATTGATGCATGATTATGTCTTCAAACATATAAGCCTACAATCTTCTTAGTCTCTGGCAAGAAAGTGTTTCTCCTCCTGCTTAAAAAAAATAACCCTATCACTGTACTTCGTTACCCAGAAAAAGGAAGACATTTTTTTTATGGGCTCAGTTGATAAAAGGGATTGAAAATAACCCAGCCAGCCAGGCTCTGCTTTCTTTTTGTGCAAATGTGCTTTTATTGTCTGAGTTTGAAATGCGCCCTCCGCGTAATACATCCTTTTGTTCACAATCAACAAGAGCCAGTACAGGGCCATCCCTTTCCAGTAAAGCAGACTGTCCACAGACTACAAGCAACATTAAATGCTGGCAATCCACAAGGTTAAGATGCTCTGCGTTCTCCAACTTGAAAATATTTTCCAGGAGATTAAAAATAGATGTTCCGTGTGTGTGCCCCTGATGCTAGAAAGGCGGGCGGATCATTAGTGGAAACTGAAAAAAAAAAAAAGAAAAAAAAGACAATTCTATCAGTAGATAATGTTGCCTCCAAAGTCCACTGTAATGCACTGTTTATTTATTAAATTTATATGCCGCCCTTCTGTCAGCCATTCAAACCTAGTTGTCCTTGCTCTTTTGTGAAGAAAACAGGCAAAATGATGTGTCCCACTGCTGAATTTATTTTTTTAGTAATTCCATTATTCAGTTTCTTTCAGTTTGATTCATCTCTCTGCAGACTGCACCCAAGCTGGCCTGTGCCCTTTAATCTAGTATTATTTTCTTGAGCTGTCCCAAAGTGCTTCTATAAGTGAAATATAGTCATTTTGCCTTAAGAAACGACAAGCTGTGAATTGAAGTGGGTTTAATTTTTAACCCCTTCTCCTCCACCCTGCACCCTGGTTAGAAATCCAAATTGCATTTGGTATCTTTTTCTTTAATATGGAGTATCTTTCCAATGTCCGGACACTTTTTTTTTTGGCAGCCTTTTGGGAGAAAATAAGAGGGCATTCAGCATTTTTAAAAAGTGCTGCAATGTGTGACATCTATTCTGGGCTTTGCCAGATCTGCCATGTTACAGCCATTTGTCTAGACTCCACATTGCAGTGCTGGTGGTTTTCATTATTTACATGGATTCCTCACAGTCTTTTTATATATCAGTGCTCTCTTCTGCTCCTGGATTAGAAACCGCCAAAGCAAGATTTTAGAGGAAGAGGATTGATAATGGAATGAGGCTTTCAGAGCAAATGCCATTGTTTGCCTATAGTTGTGGACTGCCTGATTTAATATTTATAGGTGGATTGATGAACCTATTATACATTTGTAGTATAGTCTATGTAAGCTGCAATTTAAGACATGCAATCTCAGGCTATTAATGTTCCCTTTACGAATTACAGCGTTATCATTTTAGAGCATTTTGCTTCCTTCTTACATTTGTCATTTCTTGCCATGATCCTAATACAGTACTGGCCAAAATTGTGGAAACCTTTTGGAAAAAGTGTACAGTAGAAATGCCACCTTTGGGTTAGGTTTCCACCCATTGTTCTTCCAATTTCTTTATAACTGTAGCCTGTTCCCTTAATAATACTATTTTACATCGCTTTCTGGGCGACCAGTCAATTCTTTGCACCATGACTTTAATTTTATGACGTTTTACAAGCTCACTCAATGAAAGAAAAAAAAAACCTCCAACCAACTTGAAAGCCATCACATAACACCCTGACAAATGTCCTCCTCTCAGCTTCAGTACATGACATCAATCACTGGATCCTACTGTGGTCTGATTGGCTCATGGCCAAAACAAGATGACACCCGATTGGCTCTCTAAACACTCACGCTCATTGGCTACTATCAGATGAAGGAGAGCTAGCTGAGATCAACCTGAGCAAGCTGTGCTTCCTTTTTCTGGTTATTTGGCTATAACTGTTCATAGAATACAGTACAGATAACTGAACAAACTATGTTGCATTACGTTCTTGATTAAATTATCTTTCCATTGATATATAATTTTATGGTATTCCTCCCCCCAAAAGTGGTGTTATTAACCATCAAACCTCAAAAATACACTTTTCCCAAAAGGTTTCCACAATGTTGGCCACTACTGTATGTAGCTCTGTTTATCTCCATTCTTCCTCAATAGCTTCTCTTAATGTTTTTTTCCCCAGCATGATTTTTGAGCTCTTGTCAGGTCTTGAGCAGGGATCTAAGGATAGAAATGGCTGTTGCCATCTCCTTAAATTAAAAAGATCAGAACCCAAGTGTCAAAAGTGACTGAGTTTTTTTCCAGTATTTACCTGCAATTAAAGGCCAGTTCAGTCTCTAAAATGAGAAATTGTGTAGAGAATGTATCTCCTTACTGTTTAATTGTTTATTGTCTTCTGATAAGCAAAGTCAATGGGAAAAACAGAGTCACTTAACAGCTGTGTTACTAATTTAACAGCTGCAGCGATTCACTTAACAAGTGGGGCAAGAAAGGTTGTGAAATGGAGCAAAATTCACTTCACAAATGTCTCACTTAGCAACAAAAATTTGATTGTAAGTCAAGGACCACCTGTATAGCATCTAAGCTCTGAAAAAGCCAAGCCTACAGCTACTTAGTCAGCGCAGACCATATCAGTGAAATAAATGGATTTACAGTATCCTGTGTACTAAAGGGGGGGGGAAACCAACCTTTTACTGACTTGACACTTTCAGTGAATGTGCAACTGCTTTTCCATCTGCCTTCTCCGAGCGTATCCTAGTGAGGAAGGGCAGAGAGGCTATTTCCTTTCGGTATCCTGACCAGGATTGTTCTCCTCCTGACGTGTACAGGAAGGAAATATCTGGCTAAAACCAGCCCATCACCTTCACTTGCTCACCTGACCCCAGAGGGCTCCAAAATTTAAGAGGGGAAACTCATCGCCCGATAATGAGACGGTGCCAATCATAAACATCTCTTGAGTTTCTGCAAATTGTTTTAGATAGAGCCTTGAACGGCCTGAAAAACCATCCAGCCCAGGGGTTGGGAGCGCAGCTGCAAGGCCCCTAATGGCAGCAGAGCAACCTCTGACCCAGGACATCCTTTGTGCATCTTTTTTTAAAAATCCTCTTCCAGCTTGTTCCAGTGGGAACCATCCTGCCTGTTGGAAGAGTTGAATAGCTTCTCCACCGTTCAGAAATATTTGACCTCGGTGTTGAGTGTCCAGCCATATGGATTAAATAAAACAAACCTTTAAAGCAAGAAAGGAGTTTGCGTTCTTCTAACTTCCTGTGTTTATACGGCCTCTGGTGTCCAGCTGCTTCCCACGCTGAATTGAAAGCAAGGTTGACGCTGAATTGTTGCTTATCAAGTCTGAAGGCCAATATGAAATATGACATATAGGATAGCAGAATATAATATATAGAATATAATGTCTAGACCAGGGGTCTTCAAACTTGGCCCTTTGATGACTCGTGGACTTCAACTCCCAGAATTCCTCAGCCAGGCACGCGTCATCAAAGGGCCAAGTTTGAAGAGCCCTGGTCTAGACAGTTGCAGTGCCTCTGTGGTCACGTGATCATAAATCAGACGCTTGGGGAGTGAGTGTCCCGGGGTCACGTGATCCCCTTTTGCAGCCTTCTGACAAGCAAAGTGAAGTCAAAACAGTCAAAGTCAAAGTGACGACCGTGTTACTAACTTAGCAGCTGCAGCGGTTCATTGAACAACTGTGGTTCAAAAAAGGTTGTGAACGTCACTGAATAACTCTCTCGCTTAGCAACCAAAATTTTGGGCTGAGTTGACAACAGAGCGAGCAATACACTCTGCCGTCCTCGTTAGCAACCTAGCATTGTATTCAGGAATGGGGGGGGGTGGTGGAAAGGAGCCCTTTGCCAGATTTCTTTCAAAGCGGCATTCATAAAATCGGAAAACAAAACAAGGAAACCAAACCAAACCATAAGGACCCTATTATATACTTTTTCATCCTTCTGACTCTCAGGAACTAAACCAAACCAAAAACAGTGTTAGACTGCATTAACAGAGGGATAGAATCAAGATCAGGTGAAGTGTTAATTCCATTTTACAAGGCCTTGGTAAGGCCACACTTGGAATAACTGCATCCAGTTTTGGTCACCGCGATGCAAAAAAGATGCTGAGACTCTAGAAAGAGTTCAGAGAAGAGCAACAAAGAGGATTAGGGGACTGGAGGCTAAAGCATATAAGGAACGGTTGCTGGAATTGGGAATGTCTAGTTTAATGAAGAGAAGGACGAGGGGGGACATGATAGCAAGTCTTCCAGTATCTCAGGGGCTGCCCCAAAGAAGAGGGAGTCAAGCTATTCTCCAAAGCGCCTGAAAACAGGACAAGAAGCAACAGGTGGAAACTAAGCAAGGAGAGAAGCAACCTAGAACTAAGGAGAAACTTCCTGACAGTGAGAACAATTAACCAGTGGAACAACCTGCCTCCAGAAGCAGTGAATGCTCCAACACTGGACATTTTTCAGAAGAGACTGGACAGCCATTTGTCTGAAATGGTATAGGGGAAAACCCCACTTAGGGTTAGGTCCCCATGAACTCGGAGAGCAAAATTGACATCGCCAATGGATTCGTAGCGCATCGGTATGCTTAGGAGGGTGTTGAGTTTTGGAGCCCGCCCTATCTGTGTTTCCTGGTAAAATACATGGGAAAATCCCATAGGGTTTCCTGCCTGAGCAGCGGGTTGGACTAGATGACCTCCAAAGTCCCTTCCAACTATTATTATTATTATTATTAATATTAATAATATTATTAATACTAATATAAAGTAGCTTAGGAGCATTTATCTTGCTTCTTTCGGGGGTGGGAGTGGGGTGGAACAAATTGTTTTCTTGCATCCCAGCCAGATGATGTTGGTTAATTAGCACAACACCTCACCTCTCCCTTCTTCAGACAGTAAATAAAAGTTTGGCTAGGACGGCCCTCTTCCCTGCAGGATGATGGCGTCTCTTTCACTTGCACCCTGGATTGATTTCTCCCCCCCCCCTCCAAAAGCCTGGCCATTATATCAGTGCTTCCTTGAAAGGATGTACAGGCAGTCCTTGACTTACAACAGCTTGTTTAGTGACCGTTGGAAGTTACAGTGGCGCTGAAAAATGGGACTCATGACCGTTTTTCATACCTGCCACTGTTGCAGCATCCCCCAGGTCAGGCGATCAAAATTCAGACACGCTTGGCAGCTGGCTCAGATTTATGATGGACGCAGGGTCCCTGGGGTCACGGGACCCCCCTTTTTGCAACCTTCTGACAAGCAGAGAGTCAAGGTTGTGATTCACTTCACAACCGTGTGACTAACTCAAAACTGCAGTGGTCCCCTTAACGACTGTGGTATGGAAGGTCGTGAAACGGGGCATAATTCGCTTCACAGATGTCTCAGAAAATGTGGGCTCCATTGTGGGCCCCTAAAACGATGCATTTATGCCCTGCCTTGGTCTCCAGTGCGGCTTGCTGGATTGGAGCAGGTGAGGGGAGCATTTTCCCGCAGCCCACCTGAAGCTCCGAGGCATCTCCGAAGATGCTTGAAAGCAACCGGCTCCCTTTTCCTTCAGGCTCGCGAAGAGGCCATTTCTAAGAGACGGCACCTAACACGAGCAGAAGAGAAACAGGAATGTCTTGACAAATTCCACCTGCGTCTTTCCCACAGACGTCATTGCCATTTTCCCTTTGTTTTCGCTATCGATTGCTGCGCATTACACAATTATTCTTTTTTTTCTTCTTCTTTTCCTTTTCCTTCTATACCTGTAACGTGTTTCCTAATACCCAGAGGATTGCAATGTGAGGGTAGCTCGGGGGCCTGTGTAAATGACAGCGGCTTCTCATCTATAGTTAGGCCTGGCAATTACAGTACTCTAAAATATGGGACTGTGGATGGATTTGGGGCAGCCAAACACAGGTAGTCTTTGACTTAATCATTTCATGGCCGTCGGCACTGGAAAAAGTGACTTACGACTGTTTTTCACGCTTAGGACCGTTGCAGCATCCCCAATCCAGGCGCTTGGCAACCGGTTCATATTTCTCATGGTTGCAATGTTTTACTTAGCAACAAAATGTTGGGCTCAATTGTGGTTGTAACTCAAGGATGAGCTGTATTGTATTCATAGGGGGGAATTCATTCGGAATCATACTGATGATTGCTGGGACAAAAATTAATCCTTTCTCATTTGGAGATTTTTTTTTTTGAATTGGGAGAGTATCCACCCCCTTTCTCTTTCCCCCCTGCTCTTTATTGACTGCTATAAAATAGAATTTAATTGTTCCCCATAAAAAGCTCTTGCCTTCGCTTTGCATTTATTATTCACATCGCAGCACCAGTGGGCGTGAAGATGAAATAACAAGCCCCTCAGCTGTGGAATTTGCAATGTAAAATCCAACCCAGGGAAGCGATGGAAGGAGAGGAGGATAAAAGGGAAAATAGACGCATAAATATTTATCACAATCACGTAGGCTGCAGTTTCAGGATAGCAACATTTCTGAAACAATCATAGAAAATCATATTATTTAAAGCAAACAAGGAGTTTTCCAGAAGGACAGTTATGGCTCTACGGAGCAGGGAATAAAGCGTTCAGCCAAGGAATATTCTGTGATGGTGGTTGTCCCTTCCATTTCCCCCTTCTAGCTTAACCGATGTGGATTGGTGTCTCATGGGTGTTCTGACATGTTTATAGCTCCATTTCTTTTAGTCTTCCCAGTACATGTAATATTGGGGAGTGCTCGGTAGCTGCCATAACAAACTCTGACCCATTCCTGAAAGTTGCCAGCTGATCATTGGAATACAAATGACTGCATGGGACAAGGATGGCCAAGATGATGGAGAATCTCCATAGACACTAATATGAAAATTGCCTCTCCATTTCCTTTCGTAACAGTAATGGAGAATCCGATGAGCAGCGCATTTCCTCCGTCACGTATTCAAGAAGACGATGGCTTAAAAGAGAACACTGATGTTCCACCTGGGTGAGCAACTTAGTGTCCAACTTTAGGCTGTTGCATACTTAACCTGGCTTGTATCCTAAACCATTTTCTTTTTCTCTGCCTCTCGTCTCTTTTTCCAACTTGATCAGTACATAGGGAATAAGAATTGTCTTCCAGTTCTCACCACCTTTAGATTTTTCACAGGCAATAAAATAAGCGTTTAAACTCTCGTGGGATTTGAAAGAGTGCAGAGAAGAGCAACGAAGATGTTTAGTGGGCTGGAGGCTAAAACATACGGAGAATGGATGCAGGAATTGAGTATGTCTAGTTTAATGAAGAGAAGGACTAGAGGATGACATGATGGCAGTGTTCCAATATCTGAGGAGTTATCTCAAAGAAGAGGGAGTGAACTTATTCTCCAAAGTGCCTGAAGGCAGGGCAAGAAGCAATGGATGGAAACTAGTCAAGGAGAGAAGCAACCTAGAACTAAGGAGAAACTTCCTGACAGTTAGAACAATTAACCAGTGGAACAACCCGCCTCCAGAAGTGGTGAATGCTCGCAACACTGGAGGTTTTTAAGAAGAGACTGGAGAGCTATTTGTCTGAAATGGTATAGGGTTTCC
Organism: Bothrops alternatus; assembly: GCA_034064705.1. Lineage (NCBI taxonomy): Eukaryota > Metazoa > Chordata > Lepidosauria > Squamata > Viperidae > Bothrops > Bothrops alternatus. The sequence goes on from JARGCV010000613.1 coordinate 652,322, forward strand.
TGCCTGAGCAGGGGGTTGGACTAGATGACCTCCAGGGTCCCTTCCAACTCTTTATTTTGTTATTCTGAATTACAGTGGCATTAAACAAGTTTGGCCACTTTCTCTGACTGGATCTTTTTTAGCTTAGATCTTTCTGGATTTGTAGGGAAGGGATTAAAAAAATGGATTTATTTGGCGTATTTGTCGCCTATGTTTCTCCAGCTCTGACCTGATTGGGGGGAAAGGGAGAGAACACCCAAGCCCCAAGCCATGGGAGCTGCAGTGCCTGCATTTCCCTGTGAGCTGTTTTCAGATAGACAAATGTGCTGCGCCCAGCAATTTATTAAGGGCTTGGAACACCGTGGAACAGTGGAACACGCTTTGGTGTGTCATATCCCTCCAAGGTTGTTTTGTTTCTAAAAGAAAAAAAAAATCCTTCCTTTCCCCCCCCCAGTGCAACAGCCAGCAGTGTTGTGACAATAAATGAAAGCAAAAAAACGAGAGCAGTATAGATCAAAGCTAGCATCATCAGCAGAGTTAGAAATGTTATCTGAAGCGTACTGAATAATAGAACACTGTTTCTGCCTTTGGTCCTTCCTCTGAAGATTTCAGCCCTTCATAACACGGAGAAGACATAGAGCTTCTGCTCTTAATTACAAACAAAATGATTTTTCCCTGATAATGCACCCTGTTGAGATCAGAAATCGCCTGCAATGAGCAAAGGCAACTTTTTGCCATTGAGGGGCCCTTATCAGCTGCTCTTTGCCACGCTCATCTCCGAACACTTCTCAGTTGTGACATTTTGGAGGCCGAGTGGATGGGACAAATTTGCGCCGGAGTAGCTCTGTTTTGCGGCAACGCGAGTGGGAGTATTTCCGATGATTATCTGACACTTTTTTCCTCTCTCTCTCTCTCTCTCTCTCTTTCAGGGTAAATCATTCAGAAGGATCGTGCGGTGGCAGCGCCTCCCAGCCTGCCAGTCATCCAGATTCTGCTGAAGACGTCTTGCAAAGCCAACTGTTGCGCAATGAGTCATTTCATAAAGCTGAACATAGCGAACTGAGGGCCGAGGAGGAGGTGAGCGGAAGCGGCTGGAAGGCTTCTAAAAGATTTCCTCCTCCACCCGCCCGTTCTCTCCATTCATCTTTTCTTCCTCAATGGAGAACCCATCGTTTAATATTTTAATTCTAGCCCTCCTGCCCTACCGCAGGGGGCTCGGTGTAATGGGAGGCCCTCCACAAATAGGTCCCTAGCAGGTTCTGAGGATTGGGCTGGAGCAGAAGCTGTCTTTCGAAATAGGTGCATTGAAGCCTTCGGTGCAGGGAGTCCTCGACTTACGACAGTGCGTTTAGTGACCATTTGAAATTACACCGGCACTGGAAAAAAAAGGGGACTTAACGACCGTTTTCCACCCGTACGACTGTTGCAACATCCCTGGGGTCACGCGATCAAAATTTGGAGATTTAGCAACTGATTCTTACATTGTGACGTTCGCAGAGTCCCGGAATCACGGGACACTCCCCCCCCCCTTTGCGACCTTCTGACGAGCAGTCAATGGGGAAGCCAGGTTCACTTAACAACTGTCTGAACTGCAGCGATTCGCTTAAGAGCGGTGGCAAAGGAAGGGGGTAAAATGGGGCAAAACTCACTTGACAACCGTCTGGCTTAGCGGCGGAAATCTGGAGCTCCCTTGTGGTGGTAAGTCGAGGACTGCCTGCAGCTTGTAGAAACCGGGGAGGTGATAATGTCCTGTCTAAAACGAGCGATCGGTGTCTGAATTTTCTCCTACCGCAGAGTGCCAAGAGAGGAGGCTGGTCTAAAGGGCGGAAGAGGAAGAAGCCTTTAAGGGACAGCAATGCCCCCAGGTCCCCCCTCACGGGCTACGTCAGGTTTATGAACGAGCGCCGGGAGCAGCTTCGAGCCAAGAGACCCGAAGTCCCGTTTCCAGAAATCACACGGATGTTGGGCAACGAATGGAGCAAACTCCCGCCGGAGGAGAAACGGGTACTGCTGTATTCACCTTTCCATGTGAGGGAATGTTTTGTGGCAGGGCGTCTGCAACCTTGGCCCCTTTGAAGACCTGTGGACTTCAACTCCCAGAATTGAGTTGAAGTCCACAGGTCTTCAAAGGGGCCAAGGTTGGAGAGCCTTTTTTTTTTGTCATGGCATTTGATGGCATCCTCAACTTCTTTGGGGGAACCAAAGAGAAAACCCCCCCCCAAGGATTCAATCCATAGCACTGATGATGTTACCTAGTTGGGTCATGAAACGTCTGCAAGAAAAGAGCCAAGCTCAGAGGGCACCCAGGACCCCTCCTTTAGCACTAGGACCTGGATCCCTCTGCATGCCTCACTTGTCACTTTGCGGGTACTCCTCGGCTTACGACCACGATGGAGCCCCCAAATTTATGTCGCTCAGGGAGACAGGCGCGAAGCGAGTTCTGACGACGTTTCTCGCCCCCTTTGCTAAGAGAGTCGCTGCAGTTCCTCATATTTGGAACGTGGCCATTAAGGGAACCTGCTCTCCCCGTTGACTTTGCTTTGTCAGAAGGCCACAAAAGGGGAGCGGGTGAGTCCGAGGCGCTGTAACCGTCAGAAATGTGAGTCGGTTGTCAAACAATCTGAATTTAAATCACGCGACCTCCAGGAAGGCCGCAACGGTCGTAGGTGTGAAAAACGGTTGCAAATGGTTTTTTTTTCCAGGGCTGTTGTAAGTTCGCACGGTCACTAAGTGAACTGTTGTTAAGTCGAGGACTAGCTGTGCTTGATGCCTGTGGCCGTTTTGCTTCCTTTGAGCAACTTCGCAAGGGATTCGATATTCAGGCCGCACCTTAGCAATATAGTGAGAGAAATGCAGGGTATCCCGGGGGATTGTGGGTGTGGCGCTGCTGCCTCCACTGAAAAGGACACACTTGCGTTGTGGCTTGTGGGCAGGTAGAAGCCGAGTCCCTTTGCTCTTCCCTTCTGCTGTCACCGCTCACCTTTTCCTTCTGCCTCCCCGATTTCTCAACAAGGGAGCCAATTTGGAGAGGAAGGAGAGGGGAGAGGCGAAAGGGCCCCATCCTTTCTCTGCACGCTCAGGTCTGTTTTTGAAACTCTTTGCACGTTAAGGGCTCCCTTTGAAGAGTTTTGCAGCCCAACTCCATTCATTCAGGAACAGTGACAGGCCGCTCCAGGCAAACTTCGATATGATTTGTTTAGAACTAGATTCAGACATGTTGCTGATAGGAAAGCTAAACTTTTATACTTGATTCATCCCATACAGAGGCAGGAGAACAGATGCACAATTGAACCTGCGATAAGCGTCTTCTGTTCTTCATTTATTCTCCAGTACAGGAGATGGAGAATCCACCAGTGGGTTTTCTCTGTCTGCCTGCTCTTTGAGACCAAGTAGCCAAACTTGACACGCCCCCCTCTGCTAGGAGATCCAGTCTTAACTTGGTCTCAGCAGGTTAGGAAAAATATCCATTGGTGGATTCTCCTCTTTAAACCTTTGATAAAATATAATTGGCATTCCCCTTAACAAATTCTAATAGATTTCCACTGGGCTCAGTGTTAATTCCCTTTGTTAAGGTGTGGGGGTGGAAGGAGGGGAGGCCTTGCAGCTTTCCTGCATTCCTTCCCCAGGGCTCTGGGGAAAAGATTCCAGGCAGGGCCTCGGTGGAACTTTCCCCAGGCCTTTCTTCCTTTCCCTCCCCTCCTTTTGTTCCTTTGGGGCCTGGAGCTCGTTTCCAGGCAGCAGCTCGGAGTCCTCGGACTCCTGATAGTCTATTTTCAATTAGAAAAAGTGGCGGCCGCCATTTTGGAATCGCCGGTCATCTCGGGGAGCCGCAAACGGACTCCCAGGCCTTCCCTGAGTTTCCCCCTTCAGGTGGAGGGTAGTGGAAACTCACTCAGGGCCCGATCCACCGAAGATTGCGCTCGCCTAGCGCACATAGGTGACTGACGTTCCCTGGATTCCCACGTGGGGCCTCTGTAGGCCCAACGAGGCCTATTGGTAGTAGCGACGTCCATTTTAGGGCCACGTGGAGGGCGGGAACAAGGACATTGGGCCCTAATAGTCTTAAAATCAGCAATATTAGGCAGGGCCTTTTCATTATTTAGTGAAGCAGCCACCAATTGATTGGAGCCTGATTTTTTTGTCCGGACCATTTGTCCCTTCCAGGCCTCTTAAGCCCTTGGGGGGGGGATTTTGTTTTTCCCTTTCACCCCCTTTTTTCACTGGTGCACCTTGCCTGGCCACCTAAGGCCTCCGGGCAGAGCCCAGAGAGGCCCCAAACGTGCCTTCGGCATCTAACTCAAAGAGCCGTGACCGTAGCCCAGAGAGAATTTTTTTCTGGTCGGGTGGCCAGGGGAACAGTCTTGTACTTGTTCCAGTTCCGCTTCCACCAGCTCCTTGCCTGCCAGAGCGATCCTCTCACTTGTTTGGGACTGCTCCTCTGGGATGGAGGGCTCCTCGATGCCTCAAACCTCGGGAACTGTCCCTCCATCCTCTTGCGGCTGCCAGAGATCATCTGAACAGGGGGCGGCAGGCAAGGCACAATCCAAAACGAAGCCCCTTAAGAAGCCTTCCAAGCTGGCGGAAAAGCAAGCCAGCCGCAGGCACCAGGCCCTGGGGAAGGAGTTCTCCAGGGCACAGAGGCAGGCCGCTCTGGAGTCTGATCAATTGGTGGCTCCTGAAGTTGACCTTCCCTTAGGTCCCTCAACTTCAGCTCAGGGCGTGTGGTCCATTCCAGGGACGCCGGTCACGCTGGGATCTCCATCCGCACCGGCACAGCACGCCACTATGGCTCCGGCTCCAGCCCCAGAGGCCACATTTACCCCCACGGCTGCAGGACTCAGGGGGCCGGACATCGGAGACTTGTTCTCCGATGGCCGTCTGGAAGCCTTGCTTGCCAAGGTAGTGGACCGAGCGCTTGCACAGCGGTCCTTTCAAGCACAGGATCAGGGGCCTTCTACGTCGGCCACACCATCCTATGGCCCCCCTATGGAGCCCCCCGTGATTCAGGGGTCCACTTCTCCGGTGCATTCCTCCATGAGTGGTTACTCTTCCCCTCAAGGTGAGGAACAGCCGGACCTTATGTTATCAGAGGAGGAGGAACTTCCTCCTGAACCCTCTCCTTCAGGGGGCCTCTTTAACCTGGCCTTATTTCTCACACTGTTGCGCAAGGCCACGTCCACAGCTAACCTTGGATCCGATCAGTTCCCGCAACCGCAGGCCACATCGGATTCCAGTCCAAATCCCATCTTCCTCGAAACAGTGGCAACAGAACACCATGTCCCGTGCCCCGCTATGTTCCTTAAAGGGATTAAGAAACAATGGGCTTCCCCTGCCTCATTTCCCTCTGCCAGCGGGAATGATAAAAACCATTTTAGCACCTCCACAGACCTCGCTGATGCATTGGAGGTCCCTAAGGTTGATGAGGCCTGGACCCCTCTGGTTTCCCAGACTGCAATAGCTGGGGACCTGCTGGAGGCGCTAAAGGTGGAAGATAAAAAATGGGAGCAGACCTTTCGGAAGACCCATCAGTCTGCAGCATGGGCGATCAAAACGGCCACTTGTGCGTCCTTCTTTGTTAGGACTACTCTTTTATGGCTGCGCCAGTTACAGGCCAGAGTCCCCGCTGAGGACATTCGGACCCACAAGGACCTGAGTAAAATGGTGGCGGCCACAGAATATGCGGCGGATTCCACCACCTTTTATATCTTTGTATGTATGTATGTATGTATGTATGTATGTATGTATGTATCTGTCTATCTGTCTGTCTGTCTGTCTATCATCCATCCATCGATATCTCCCTCCATCTATCACCTATATCTCCCTCCCTACCTCCCCCATCCATCCATCCATCGATCCATCTGTCATCTATATCTTCCTCCCTCCCCATCCGTTCATCTATATCTCCCTTCCTCCCTCTCCCCATCCATCCATCCATCTATATCTTTCTCCCTCCATACACACATACATGCATATATATCATCCATCCATCCATCCATCTATCCATCCATGTCTGCCTCCCTCCCCATCCAACAATCCATCCATCCATCTATTCCTCCATCTATCATTTATAGCTCCCTCCCTATCCATTCATTCACCCATCATCTATATCTCCTTCCCATCCATCCATCCATCCATCCATCCATCCATCCATCCATCCATCCATCCATCCATCCATCCATCCATCCATCCATCCATCCATCCATCCATCTATATCTCCCTCCCGTCCATCCATCTGTGCATCCATCCATCCATCCTCTATATCTATTTTCCCTCTTTCCCAAGATTTCTGCAGTTTAACCCCAGAGTAAAGCCAGAGGTGCAGACACTCCATGCTCAGACTGATCTATTCTGATTTACTCACGGCCCGTCACAGGGAGACTTGTAGGATTGCTTTGTGCATGCACGAAATGACAGGCACAGCCCACATCCTGAAGCAGGTCACAGCTGAGGTTAACAGACGGGTGGTACCGGAAAGGGACTCTGCTGCTTTTTAACCATGCCACCTCTGAGTATTCAGCCCTGCTTTACATTTTTTGGGGAGCCAGGGACGGGGGCTGAATTTCAACTCTCTGGCTTCCTCAGCCAGTTGACCAAGAGCAGAGCAGTGATGGTTCTCTCGTTGCAGCGCTACCTTGACGAAGCCGACAGAGATAAGGAGCGCTACATGAAGGAGCTGGAGCAGTACCAGAAGACGGAGGCCTACAAGGTCTTTAGCAGGAAAACCCAGGACAGACAGAAAGGCAAATCACATCGGCAAGGTATGGCGTTCCCCGCGGGGCATTACTCCTCCGGGCTCACTTCAGGGCAACACAGGCCATCCTTGGCTTGCAGCCGCAACGGAGCCCCACACTTCCCTTGCTAAGCGAGACAGTCGTTAAGTGAGTTTTGCCCCACTCTGCGACCTTGCTTGCTACAGTTTGTAAGTGAACCGGGCTTCCCCGTTGACTTTGCCTGTCAGAAGGTCGCAAAAGGAGATCCCCGGACCCTGGGATATGGCAGCCGTCGTAAATGTGCATCGGCTGCCCAGCGGCCGAGTTCTGACCATGTGACCGCGGGGAGGCTGCACATGTGGAAAATGGCCATAAGTCCCTTTTTTCAGGGCCATCCTAACTCCGAATGGTCACTAAGTGAACTGTTGTAAGGCGAGGAATACTCATATCCTGTCTGAGGGACGTTATTGTAGATCCGCTTGTTCTTTTTTCATGCATTAGGGCGTGCACGATTACCATACAGGTATCGGGACCCTGCAGACAATAAGCCACAACTGTTTTATTTCTGGGCACCTTCTCGAAGATCTGCGCCTTCTGAGCAAAGGACGCTGAGGGCCAGAAGGTTGCGTGGTTGCAGTTGAAGCTCCTAAAAGCTACAACTGCTGACGTGATAAGATGCCGAGATGGGTGGCAGGAGGCTTCCTCAGTGTCTGGGTGGGTTGCTGTCTCCTTCCTGGACTGCAGAAGCAGATGGATTTCCTCCTCCTCCTCCTTTTTTAAATAGTATTTTATTGATTTTCTATTTGTTACATTTCATTAGTGCTTAGTAAACAACGTGTTGTCTGGGTTGATTTCTTATATTTAGTAATACTAGTTAAGTTCTTACTCTCTCAGATGGATTTCCTTCTGAGTGGTGTTTCTGTCAGATTTTCAGCAAATATCTTCTGTTTTTTTTTTATTTACCTACATCTACACCTGCATATGTGCAACAATTACAGGTACTCATTAACTTAACAACTGTGGTTGGGATCAGAACTATGGTGGCTCCAATTTTATGACCTTTTCTGCAGTTGTTAAGCAAATTGTGCTGTCCCCCATTGACTTTGCATGTCAGAATGGGCTGGGAATGTGGCCAGTGGTGATCCCATGATCCTGGGACATGGCAGTCATTGTAAACACATGGTGAATTGACTCCTCCTCTGTCTTGTTTCAGAAGGAACACGCCCAGCTACCCATGACCATCAGGTAAATATCTTCCTTTTTATGATGACATCCGGAGCTGATTCTTTTCCCATTAAGCGTCACCGAAATTAATTGAGGCCCCATATAGTTAATAATGCCATCTTAAATAGAATGAAATACCATCCCATAGACAGAAAGTTACAGTAACCTCAGTCCTGTCCATTGCTGGACCAGTTGGTTAAGATTCTGCAAAATCTAGTCTCAAACCTTAAGAGAAAATATTGTTGGGATTGTGTGATGCTAAGCCAAGGAGAGAACAGCCCCCCTCCTCCCCGTTTTGGTATCCCAAATATCAAGTGATCCCTTTTCATTTCTAACTGGTCTTTTGCAGCTCTGGTGATCGGGATCCGTTGGGTTGCTGTATTAAGTAACCTACCCTAGGGAATGGGTGGTGGTGACGCCATGCAATCTTGTTATTCCTCTGGAATTTCTCAGCAGCTGGTACTGGGATCACAGTTGCTGGATTTTGTCCATTCCCCACAGAGTAGCATGGCTAAAAGACTCTTCCCACTAGGATCATTTTCCGCAAACTGGGTGTAGCAGATGAGCAGGCTAAGCTGAAGGAGGGAGGGATCAAATATGTCATCAGTCTTGAATCCCTTCGCACCCACAAGAGATCTCAGCCCAGCCCACCTTGAATGCCATCAACTCTTATCTGTCGCCAATTTGCTTTGACTGTTAGTAGTTCAGATTCTTATAGGCAGCTTAAGCTGGCAGTAAACCCTTAACATACATTTGAACTGCCTGGATTTCTGATTTTCCCATGCTTCACACTTGACTGGCCATAAAGCTTATTCCTTGGCCTAGCAAGCACAAAAAACAATGTCTTTTTAGTGGCGGCCCCTTCATCTTAGAAATCCTGGCTCAAGTGTTTAAAAACTTGTTACTCTTTGCATAGTACATGCCATATTATACCAGTGCCGCATTTTCTAGTACATTTATTATTATAATCCTTTTGAGCAGCCTTGAAAGTGCTGGGTGGCCCTTAGAGGCACTGCGTAACTACCGGTATTTAAAACAGAATTGGATTTACATTCCTGGTTTGGGAGTGCTGCACTCCGAACAGTCCTAAATCAACCAGGAGCATTGCAACCAGAGGATAATTTGTCACGAAGCAAAATGAAAAAACAGGGTTCTAGGCAATGCATTCCACAATTATTCTTAGGATTTAAGAATCTTGTTTGGGATTCTCAGTCCTATTAATTCCATTTTTCTGAAAGATTTTTTTTTTAAAACAAGTATATTAAATGACCATGCCAAGCGGTGATAGTTGTTCCTTTATCTAGCTAGAATTCATTGTCACAAGTTACAGCGTTCTCCAAACAGCAAATGGGTCTGTTTCCATCACCAACATAAATAAGGAGCTTTTGCAAACTTCACTAATCTCATTTCCCCATCGGAGAAGAGATGTTTATGAGGTGTGAGTTTTCATACCACATCAATCTGCTGTGGCAGAAACAGGGTCCCTGTTAGTCCTAAAAGCATTATCTTGAGCAAGTGCTTGAATTGTTTGGATTAAGAACATCTCTCATCCACAATGGCCCAGTTCACATATTGTGCTAGCCCAGCTTTGCTTAACTAGAGCATAATGAATGACACCCAATGAACCGAATTCACACAACACACTAAGGTATAAGCCATGCAATATATACAGGACCCCACGCCAAAAATCATGCTGTGAATTAGCATGTGGTTTAGACCAGGCTTGTGAAGAATAACAGCTGAACTGATCAGGTGAGTTGAACGATACGAAAAAGGGAGATTATGAAAATGTCCGAATACACTTAACTGAAAAAAAAATATTTTTGTTTCACTGTTTTCTTTCCATGGATCTTAAAGCTCTACTGATACTGTCTGGATTGAGAGGTCCTTAGTGGTCTCTGAGTTTGGTTCTTTTCTTGTGCACCTTTCATTATCAAACTAGGTAACATCATCAGTGCTGTAGTTACCTAGTTGGGTTATGAAACTTCTGCAGGAAAACAACCCAGCTCAGAGAGCGCAAGGACCCCACAGTCCTCCTCCTCCTCCTCCTCCTCCTCCTCCTCCTCCTCCTCCTCCTCCTCCTCCTCCTCCTCCTCCTCCTCCTCCTCCTCCTCCCCACAAACTCCATTCCATTCTAGCACTGATGAAACACCTGCAAGAAAAGCACCAAGCTCAGAGCGCACCAAGGGCCTCTGATTTCAACCCTGAGCCACAAACCTTCTCCTCTATCAGTCCTGTCAGGATTTAGGTAATTCCTGCAACCTCAGAACCCAGGCTTGTCCTAAGGACACAGTGCAGTTCTTTCCACACTGCCAAGTCACTTCTCGTGTCCCTGAATCTCCTCTGAAAGACCACGCAAGCAGCCATCATATCTGGAGTTTCTCTTCCGATGTATGATAAATGACACCCTGACATTAAGCCTGAAGAAATTACTCCTTTGCAATAAAAGGGTAATGAGATCTCTGTGATGTTATTCTCATGAGTGGTTTAAATTGTGGGAGACAGCCCCCCCCCGCCCGGGAAATCCTTCGCATGTTGGCGAAATGTACTTGATAATGGAAAGGCGCTGATGGTTTTCATTAACATGCTTCCATTAAGCTGAATGTCTTTGCCTGATCTCTGGGACTTAATTGCTTGGAGGGGGGAGGGTGCAGGTGGGGAACCTCCTAGGGAAGCAGTATTTTGTGCTCTCCCCCCCCCTTCATCAATTCTTAAAAGAGTTCATCCTCCCCGCCCTTTTTAATGCCGATTCTCTTTGGAGTCTAATGAAAGCTGGCTTTAAACTGTATTGTTGCCGTAGGCAGACATTCCCCTCCTGCCTCTTTGGTCCCTTATATTTCCTTTTATAATGAAGTTTATTGTGACGCTGCTTCTGAGATGGTTCTTTAAATAGAAATGTGATGGATAATGGGTGTTTAGTGGACTAAATCATTCATTTCATTCCGTGTCGATCTGTTTCTGTGTTTCATCATTTGACGCCGGGCATTGTAGTAAGCCACTTTGTGTACAGTGTGTTCAGAAGAGCAAGACTGAGAAGGGGACGTTGCAGTATGAGCCCCTCCCCTGAAGGTTTTCCACTCCATTCCAGGAATTGGGCATGTCTTCTTTAATAAAAAAAAGAAGGACTGGGGTGACACGATAGCAGTGTTCCAATATCTAAGGGGCTGCCACAAAGAAGAGGGGGGGGTCAACCTGTTCTCCAAAGCCCCTGAAGCCAGGACAGAAAGCAACAGATGGAAACTCATCAAGGAGAGAAGCGACCTAGAACTAAGGAGAAATTTCCTGACAGTGAGGAACAATTAATCCGTGGAACAACCTGCCTCCAGAAGTTGTGGGTGCTCCAACACTGGAAGTTTTAAAGAAGAGATGGGACAGCCCTTTGTCTGAAATGGTCTAGGGCAGGGGTAGGCAACCTTGGCTCTTTTATGACTTTCTGGGAGTTGAAGTCCACGAGTCATAAAAGAGCCAAGGTTGCCTACCCCTGCTCTAAACTCTGTTGTTTTGTTCTGTTAGTTCAAGGGCTGGAAAAATAGATTGAGGGAGGGGAAATGGGTGTGAGTGGAGGTCATGAACTTCTCCCAGGTTCACTGAGGTTTCGAAGGTAGCTTCTTGAATTCAAGGACACGTGAATCTGCCTTGTATGGAAGGCCCATCTTGGCTTCTCCAAGATTGAGGCCAAAGGCTTTCCCAGCAGAGTTTTCTGAGTTTAGTATCTTAAACTGAAGATTAAAGAAAATCAGAGCACTCCATGTTGGAGCTGTCCCAACTGTATCTTTGTCTGATCTGTCGTGACAAGGCACCGCAAGCTAGTATATTTATTGTAGGCATTTTTTTTTACAAAGTACATGCTTGATAAGTATATTATTGTTATTATAGTTGGCAGTACAGTCAGCCAGATATTTAGACTGGATTTGATGTTGTTATCAAACTATTGAGTCCTTCCCAAGGACTTGGGACAGGCAGATGTTGTTTCGTCATCATCATATCATTATTATTATTACTATTATTGTTGTTGTGTTATTTTGGGTCAGCATGGGTATAATTGACAGATTGTGGACCTCAGAGACAGGAAGTATACGACTTCCTCTAATTCTAGAGCGGGGTGGGGGGTGGGGGTGGTGGCTTGAATTTTTCTTTTGCCCATCCTGTCCTTGTGACTTAATTTCTAGTTCTCTGTTTAGGAGATGACTTGCTTGCCTTGTGTGACTCACTCCACCAACTCTACAAGAGCTTTCAAGGGTTCCATGGAAGGCTGTTTCCCTCTTACAGATCTGTGATTGACCTGCCAGAATTCCCTTGTAGGGTCTTAAGCCCTTCGCTGGGCTCCAAGTTGACCCTTCTTCTTTCAGTCTAAAACAACAACAACAACAACAACAAAAGGCTGCAATCCTAACCAAACAAAAAAGTCACCTCTGCTTGATAGAATTCGCCCGTGGCCAGGATGCTTTTAGCTATTTAAAAACCCTTCTCCTTGCCAGTCACTTTTGTTCTTGCACAACTGTTTTGACTGCAGTTGTTACAGCAAAGGTAACAGAGGAATCGCAAGTGCCAGCTCCCAAAGCCAAGATTCCTGACGGAAGATCCGAGAACTGGAAAAACAGAAATATTTGGGTTTTTGTCAAGCTGTTTGCCTGAACCCCAGGCATATTTTGGCTTGCAATTCAGTCTGTATCCTTCTCCCTGCTTCAATTAGGAACTCTGTACTTTCAGCCTTGCCTTCAACGTTATGCCTTTTCCCTGAAATCTCTGTGTTGGGTCCGTCTGTTTGAATAGGAACCCCAGTTCATGGGAGGGGGGGCTGTTTGTGTCTTCACAGGTTGGGTACCCAGCTGAAGAATGTGTGGGAAGGATTTTCTTTGCAGATGACTGCAGCCAGTGCACGGGTGTTAGAAGGAAACTGTGTGGGACAGGCCTGAAAGATCCTACTCGCTTCCTTATCGCAATGCCCTCCCTTTGCCTAATGCACGGAAGGGGTTAATGTCTTCAGAGTTGTTTCTTGTTGTGATTTTTCAAGAGGCCCCTTTGTCTGATTGCAGAAGGAACCGGATACAAAGGAGAGATCGGTTTTCGACATTCCAATATTTACAGAGGAGTTTTTAAACCACAGTAAAGGTGAGCAGAATAAAAAAAAAAAACCTCATATTTTCTATCTCCTTTCACGTGATGTATGTTCTCAAAGTGTTGGCACGTGATATAGAGCAATGCTGTTGATATCTATTCAGGGCCAACGCTGCATTCCATAGGGCCGTGGCGGCAAACCTATGGCACGGGTGCTAGAGGCGGCACTCAGAGCCCTCTCTGCAGGCACGCGCGCCGTCGCCCCAGTCCTACGGTAGGCCTTCAGCTGGGTTTTATAAAACCTTTTCGCTTGAGGCCTCCGACTCCATGTGCCAAAAAAAAAAAAGGTTCAATCAATCAATTTCAACTTCTCACTGAAAAAAAGGATCTTGCAAAGTTGGAATTGATTGATTGAACTTTTTAGTCCCACCCAGTCTGCCGTTACCAGCGCAGCCATACCCATTCAATGGGCCACACCCATCCAATTGGCCACACCCACCCGGCACCCGATGATACATAAGTGGGTTTTGGGTTGCAGTTTGGGCACTTGGTCTCTAAAAGGTTCACCATCACTGCCATAGGGCTTACTCTCAGGGAAGTGTAATATATATGTATGTATGTATGTATGTTTGTTTGTTTGAGTTTTGCAGTTCTGTGGAAATGGACAGGGTAGGTGCCCAGGAAATACTACATTAGTTTCAAGGTCAGATGATGTTTAAACCAGGGCAACTTTAAGACCTGTGGACTTCAACTCCCAGAAGTCCCCAGCCAGCCCTGGTTTAAAACCTATAAGATTTGCTTCGTTTTAAAAAAGGATGATGTGATCCTAAGAAAGACATATTTTTCTGTTGCTTTGTTATAGTAAATCCTGCAGCTAATACAGCTGAATTAAGAGAATGCCCAAACTGGCACCCTCATAGTAGCTCCCTACAGGAGCTGTGCACAATAATTGTGCAGGCCTAGGAACATACACTCTTAAGTCCAGGAAACATGAATTTTCTTTAGCTCACTGCAGGAAAAGCTCCTTTCTAGAATTTAGTCATTTATTTAGGGTACGGCATCTACAGAGGTCATGCAGTTCCTTTGTGAAAGTAATGACAGGTAAAATAAGGGTGGCCAGATCTGAGTTTCTTTAATATTTGTCATTTTGCCATGTCCTAGAAAAGATGGGCAGTAAAATTACACCAGCATTAATCTACCGTGTGATTTTTTTCCCCCCAGTTTCCTTAGAAACCCTTTGATCAGAGTTGATAATACGTAACCATTTGATTAGAAACCTTCCAACACAGCGTAGCAAAAAAAACTTCATTTAATCTAATGAAATGCTGAGGGCATGTAGGACCATCTTTGAACATTCTTGTAATAAATTCTTGCTTGCTTGCTAAAATTAATTTAAAAGTAATTTTATCCTAAATAGAATTCCAATACGACTCATCAGACGCAAACCCCAAATTGTATGTAGACTTCAACCGGCTGGCTGGGGAATTCTGGGAGTTGATGTTCACATGTCTTAAAAGTTGGCAAGGTTAGGGAAGAAGAAATTGCTGTACTTATTTCATTTGAAACTGTTGGGACTTCTCACTAGTTCTGCAGAATACATTAAGCAGAAATTACCTTCACTGTGTAAGCGTGCAAATGCAACTAGATAGATGGGTACCACTTTGGTGGGAAAGTAACAGCGTTCTGGGCTATGCATATAGTCTTGGCCATATGAAACGTGGGTGATCACGAGACGAGAAAAGAGGGGAACAATCCGTGGTCCAAATCTTTCCTTGCTACTCTTCTCTGTTGTTGTCAGCGCGAGAAGCCGAGCTGCGTCAGCTGCGCAAGTCCAACATGGAGTTTGAGGAAAGGAACGCGGCCCTGCAGAAGCATGTGGAGAGCATGAGGACTGCGGTGGAAAAGCTGGAGGTGGATGTGATCCACGAGCGCAGTCGCAACACGGTGCTGCAACAGCACTTGGAAACATTACGACAGGCTCTGGCTGGTAGCTTTGCTGGGGTCCCCTTACCAGGTGAATAGCACTAGCAATAGCCCTTAGACCAGGGGTTTTCAACCTTGGCAACTTTAAGACTTGTGGACTTCAACTCCCAGAATTCCTCAGCAAGCTGGCTGAGGAATTCTGGGAGTTGAAGTCCACAGGTCTTAAAGTTGCCAAGCTTGAGAACCCCTGCCTTAGACTTATATACCGCTTCATAGTGCTCTTACAGCCCTCACTAAGCAGTTTACAGAGTCAGCATATTTGCCCCCCCCCCAACAATCTGGGTCCTCATTTGACCAACCTTGGAAAGATGGAAGGCTGAGTCAACCTTGAGCTGGTCAGGATCGAACTGCTGGCAGTGGGCAGAATTAGCCTGCCATTCTGCATTCTAACCACTGCACCTCCACGGCTCTTACACAGGCCTTTAGTAGAAGAACCACCTCCTTCATGGGGTTATGTCCACCATCTTTCTTTTCATCCTTGGTTTTGATCTCGTTGATGTTTCACATCTCGAGATACCTTTTGAGAATGTTTAGAAATAGTTCTCCGGGTTCCACGTCCTAGATAGACATGTGGACTTCAACTCCCATGGCTGCCTGGGGAACTTTGAGAGTTAAAGTCCCCAAGTCTTAAAGTTGTCAAGGTTGTGGACATTCCTGCTCTAGAATCTGTCAAGATCCAAAGGAAGCGCTGGGAATGTGGGTCATGCTCGAGGCTGGCGTGTCACTTTGCAGCCCGCTCGCTTACCATCCTATTTGGTTTTGTCTAAAAACAACAACAGCAGAGCATCAAGGTTTGTGTGGATTGGAGCACGGTTGCCTTCAGATGCCACCAAGGGGGGGGCAGGGAATCCTTCCATTTTGCTACTTGGCTAGTGACATCCTGCAGATTCCCTGCATTCCTTGGGAAGGCAGTTGCCAAGTGGCCCGTCTTCTGTTTCTATTTTCCAGGGAGTGGGGAGACCCCCACCTTAGACACTATTGATTCCTACATGAATCGGCTGCACAACCTTATCCTGGCCAACCCACAAGACAACGAGACTCTTATAGCGACAGTCCGGGAGGTTATAAACCATCTTGAACGTTAATCACTTGGTGAGTTTCTACCTTATCAGGACCTCGGGCAGTTCAGAGCTGAATTGAAATCTTGGCCCAGAATCCAGGGGTAGGCAACTTTGGCTCTTTGATGACTTCTGGACTTCAACTCCCAGAATTCCTGAGTCAGCATGGCTGGCTCAGGAATTCTGGGAGTTGAAGTCCACCAGTCATCAAAGAGCCAAGGTTGCCCACCCTTGCCCAGACTGTAAAAAAAACGCATGCAGCAATACCAAACTCTTAGTACTCGCTCATAAATAACCAATCCTCCTACAGTGCTTTACTTTCAGTAATGTTTATATCTTTCTATATATATCTTTCAAAATGACAAAGAGCAGAAGCATAGTTGCTTTATTTCCCTTCCCTTTTTTCTCCTTTCCTTTCCTTTCCTTTCCTTTCCTTTCCTTTCCTTTCCTTTCCTTTCCTTTCCTTTCCTTTCCTTTCCTTTCCTTTCCTCCTTTCCTTTCCTTTCCTTTCCTTTCCTTTCCTTTCCTTTCCTTTCCTTTCCTCCTTTCCTTTCCTTTCCTCCTTTCCTTTCCTTTCCTTTCCTCCTTTCCTTTCCTCCTTTCCTTTCCTTTCCTTTCCTTTCCTTTCCTTTCCTCCTTTCCTTTCCTTTCCTTTCCTTTCCTTTCCTTTCCTTTCCTTTCCTTTCCTTTCCTTTCCTTTCCTTTCCTTTCCTTTCCTTTCCTTTCCTTTCCTTTCCTTTCCTTTCCTTTCCTTTCCTTTCCTTTCCTTTCCTTTCCTTTCCCCTTCCCTCTCAATCCATAAGGCTAAATTCCTGTCTTCTCAGTTGTGAATTGCGAGTGTGGGGGGGAAACAAACAAAAAAAAACCCAAATGCCATTTCAGTTCAGGCCCATCTGTGCTGGAGAAGGCAGAAGAGCCCAACCTTTCCCAGTCTGACCTTTGATAATCACTGCCAAGTGCTGTTAATTGCACGCTCGCCATTATCCCTCGCCATTATCCCTTGGCGTCCGCGGAAAGTCCGTTGTCCTTCCAGCGAGCAGCCAGATGGAACAGACGAGGGTTGTAAGCCAAGGCTGCTCCCCGCGGGATACATCAGCCGCACTTCTGCTGCCCTTTGTTGAAGGGAAACAGCTTGTGGATGCAAGCCTGGGATTTTTCCGCATCTGACGGGCCCTTTCTTTTGACAAAGCATCTCTTTCGGGGCGGTGGCAGTGGCGGTGGCGGTTATTCTGCCCGGAAACTGCCAAGGCTAACTCGGGGGATTCGTGATGGGGAGAGCAGTGACAGAACATGGCAGTTCCGTTTAGACGGGCTCTGGAAGGGCAGCGGAGACTCTGGGCCAGATGTTTTTCTTCCTGGTTTCGCCTTTTCAACCAAGGCTTGTCCAAGGATTCCGACACCCCAAAGGCTCCTGGTCCCCGTTTCATTTCTGAGGATGAATCCCGGGGGAGTGAAGAACATTCCTTGGGGTATCCGAAGGCAAGCGTGGCTTCCTTCTCGAAAAAAATGGTTTCAGCTACTAGAAATGACAACCACAGAAAAAATCCCAAAGCAAACTCTTCTCTTTCTTCCTTGTTCCCCCCCACCCCCCATCAGTGTCACATTCTCGCTTCCTTAACCTAGACAAGGCAGTTAACTGTGCTGGTTCCCAGCGGGTGGGACTCACGAAGACTCCCGTTGGCTTCGTCTCAGCAATTTTCTTCAGCGGAAGATGATAGTAAAAGTGAAGGAGGAGAACGTGAGGAGCAGGAGTCTCCAACCTTGGCCACTTTTAAGACTTTGTGGACTTCAACTCCCAGAATTCCCCAGCCAGCCATCCCTCGTTGGATCACGAAACATCTACTGGCTAGGGAATTCTGGGAATTGAAGTCCACAAGTCTGAAAGTGGCCAAGCTTGGACACTTCTGATCTAGGAGATGATGGTTTCAAAGCAGGTCACGTGTGTTAACAATTCACATCTGCCAGCAAGTGTGATGCAGGGGGACATTGCCAATTTATCTCCCGAGACACAACTTCTCTATGGACCTTAGCTGAATTGGGCTTAACTCTTCAAAGGTACCTTCACAAAATCCCAGCTCATCTTCTAATCCACCTTTCTCCCCTCTTCTGTTTTTATCTGCAGTTTCTAGGGATTTTTTTCCCCCTTAAAGGGGGAAAGAAGCCTGGAACGTGACCCATTGTGTGGAACTAAGCCAAGAAATGGAAGGCAAAAAGTTGGAGATAAGCTCCAGTTCTTTACTTTAAAGCTTGAGGAGGACTATATTTTTGAGAAGTTGCGATAAGATAATGGCCTCCTTTCAACTCAGTTTTTCTGCCCCATCCTCCGTTCCTTATCATTTATCCACTCGCCATAGACCAACCGCTCCGAACAACACAAGGGCTGTGCTTCGTTCTCATTTGAGTCAAGGTTGTTGTATTTTCGTGGCAACGAAAACTAAGCTCTGAAATGTTTTTTCTTCACGTGCTCCAGAGGAGAGCATTTTGCCTGCCTCTTTGCTCCTCAGTTTCATTTTGGTCCTGTCTTGCCCAACACAAACGTCCCTGGGCTTCCCTTGGCGTGAAGACCGACCAGTCTCCTCCTGACTTTAAAAATACAAGATCTTCACGTACACTTCGTAGATCTTCATGGTCTCAACTTCTTTCTATTTTGTAGCATGCTACTTAATTTGGTGTTTACGGGAGTCTTACTCCAATCTCTCTCTCTCTGTGTCTGTCTGTCTCTCTCTGTCTCAAAACCAGGAAACGTGCAGAGGTCTCCGTGTGTGTCTGGGAGGGGGGTTACATTTCTTCCCCTTTTTTGGTAAAATGTGATGATCCTTAAGAAATAAATGATGTTAAAAAGGGATGTCCATTTCTTTTGTACTACTTTCTGAGTAGCTGAAAAGTTCACCTTGTTTCTCTTAACTATTAAGCAGTTTTGTAGCAGCGAAAGCTGCCCAGGTACAGCCAGGTGTTCCACAGGTGTAAATTATACAGGTAGCTGCAAGGGATTCTGCCATGTAGTGATTCTGCCTGATGCTCATGACCTGCTGAACCTGCTTTTATACTCTCCAGCCCTTTGCCAGCCTGATGCCTTCTGCATTTTCTAGAACAGTATCTTTCAGATTTTCCCAGGCTAAAGAGAAAACCTGAGAATTAAAATCTAAAACATTTGGGGAAGTCTTTTAATAAATCAGGGTTTAGACTTGAACCATTGTGTTTCAGTCAGCTTCTTCTGACAGGTAACAGCTATCAATACTTATTTCAGATCTTCGTATCCAATGAGTTATTTTTATTTGTTAGATTTTTAGAGGCAAACATATCTAATACTCATTCCCCCTGTTTTCCCCAGAACAACAGCCCTGTGAGGTAGGTTGGGCTGAGAGAGAGGGGCTGCTCCAAAACCACCCAGCTGGCTTTCATGCCTAAGGTGGGACTAGAACTCGTGATCTATTTGCAAATAAGATTCATTTAACCCCCACCACAAAACCACATTTAAAAAACAACAACAAATGTCCTTCAGTTCAATTTCGATTTGAAAATGTAAACCTTGCTTCCGGTTTACAAATTCGGCTTCTCTGGATTTCCATTCAGAACATATTCGAATGCGTTATAATCGTTTTTATGGCAATAAATTGTGGGGTTTCCCTAATCTGCAGGTTGAAGAAAGAATATCCATCTTTTGCAGTATGGAGACAAAACGTCACTCGGTTGCTGGTTTTGATCAGTCTGATTTAAGAAAATGCCACAGTTTTCTCCAGAAGTGTTTTTAAAAAGAGAATCCATGGGCTTTCCTAACATTGCCTCCATTCAATATGATTAAGGCTAGATTTGTTCTGACCTTGGATTAATGAGGGGAGTTTAACCCAGGACCCTCCTGTCTCCTGTCGGCAGCAGCTCACAGCACCCGGAAGCTCCAGATCGTAACGTGTTCATTCCCTTGATCCTGTTTTGAATTAGGTGGCTTGAGAAGCAATGGGCTTTGTGGATTTTAAAAGCAATAATAATGAGTTTTCCGGGGCAACTGTATTCAACATGGCAAGACTTCCCACGAGGAAGCCTGTATGAGATTTTCTGCTTGCTTGTCTTCGGGGAATTGGTGCTCACTGGCTTTGCAACAATATCTTACAGATATTTGTGCAGAAGCAGTTGCAAATTTTCAGATAGTCAGTGATAAGAGAAATCCCTTTTTGATTTGTAGAATCATTTAGTGACTATTTGAAGTTACAAAAAAAGTGACCTAGGACTGTTTTTCACAAAAGTCCGGTTGCCTTTTGGGACAACTATTGACCTGGATGGTGGAGAATCTCCATAGACCTTCTCAATGAAGCTGGAAGAGGCTAGCTTTGCAGCATCCCCAGGATCATATAATCAAAATCCAGACCCTGGGCAACTGGTTGGTGCTTACGACCGTTGCCGTGTCCCAAGGTCACGTGATCTCCTTTTGCGACCTTCCGGCAGGCAAAATCAGGCTGGGGAAAGCCACATTCACTTAACAACCGGGCTACTAACTTATCCACCGAAGTGATTCACTTAGCCACGGAGGCAAGCAAAGTCGTATAGTGGGGCAAAACTCAACAAAGGTCTCGCTGAATTGGGCTCAATTATGGCCGCCGTCAAGGACTACCTGGGGTTCATTTGCGCATTAGTTTAGCTTTCCAACCTGACCCTCAAAATGACCTTAGGAAATACAGTTGCAACGCTGGATAGCTGCCAGTGATCAGAAGCCATTTGGAGTAGACAGTCCAGTTGGAGAAGCGACCGGCAAAATGACATTTCCTCCATTCTGCATCCTTTTCCGTCCCCAAAATCGGTGCAGAACACCAGCTGCACCCTGAAGCCAGCTCTGAAGCCTTCACTCCAGCTCAAAGGGCAGGAGACCCGCTTCCGTTTGGCCAACGCGACTTAAGCTTGTTGACATCAAGCAGCAGCTGGCGAGCGGCGCTAGCCTCAGGAGGAAGAGCAGAATGCGGGAGACGGAAAAAGAAAAAACATCTCCTGAGTTTGTTCTACCACCTTACCTACCGTGCAGCTGCTGGGTTGATTCCCTGCTTAATATCGGTCAGTGACAAAACTGAACCAAGGTCGCAGCCTCTTCCGCCAACTACTTCCCCTTTGTAATTTACGTGGGTTTCCCTGAAACGGGGAGAGGGGGCAGATTTCCTTTGGATTTAGTCCAAGAATGAGTTGACCTTCGGCATCAAGTTTTCTTCAACCCAACGGCCAGATTTCCCAGGATGAAGGAAGGGCTCCCAACGAAGTCCCAAAGGCAGTTGGACTTTCTGGTTTTTTTTTTCCTTTGAAAACGTTTCTTCAGTGGATGAGAAGAGAAATGTTTTCAAGGGAAAAAACTAAGAAAGTCCGGTTGCCTTTTGGGACAACTATTGACCTGGATGATGGAGAATCTCCGTAGACGTTCCCAATGAAGCTGGAAGAGGCTAGCTTGGGGAAAGCTATTCCTTGTAGCTGCTCATAGGACAACAGTTGTATCTGCATGAGGTTGTAGCTGTAGACCACATCTAATCCAGTTCAGCTAAATTCCAATCCCAATTGCAGTCATAAATCCAGGATTAAAAATAACAGGAGTTCAATCCAGGGATGTATATTTTATTCTGTTCCTATTTCTTTTTTAAAGGGCTAAATTCACCCTGGAATGAATGATTGTTTTGCTTCCAAAAGAAGTTTCTACCTCTTTGCAGCAAAAGTGGGCTTTGCCGCTATATAAGACGATTATCTTGCTGAACGGGTGAGGAACGTACGGTTTTACGGAAGAAATTACATTGTCACAATGATTTAATTTGATTCAAGAGCACAAGCTTTTTTTTTAACGCTAAGAATGAGAGGCTTGTTTGATTCACTAATCGCACCCTGTTTCCTTCGCCTGGTGGCTGCCTTCGCCCATTTGTACAAAGGTTCTGTTTTCTTGGCCCTGCCTTGGCGAACAAAGCCATCATCAGTTGCGGTTTACAAGCCAAGGTGGTTAGGGCTTACCCCAACAAGCAAGTCACAGTCACTGCAAGGCACCATGTGCGGACACGCCATCTCGTTCGACGTTAACAATGGCTAGTTGGATTTCAACAGGAGCTCCAATAAAACATATTTTCTCCATGAAACGTGGGGGTATCAGGTGTTTATTTTGTGGGAGAAGAAGAAGGTAGGAGCTGTCCCCCCAAAAGGACCTCCACATCTTCTCTTGGTTCCTGTCCCCTTCCCCTGGGACAGGGGTAGGCAACCTTGGCTCTTTTGTGACTTGTGGACTTCAACTCCCAGAATTCCTGAGTCAGCATAGCTGACTCAGGAATTCTGGGAGTTGAAGTCCACGAGTCACAAAAGAGCCAAGGTTGCCTACCCCTGCCCTGGGAGATGCAGCAGTAGACCTTGTATGGGCGCTGCAAAGCCGGCTCTGTGGCCGGCAGAAACGAAGTTCTCCATCCTTGTTGGAGGAGGATAAGACTGTAAAGGAATCCCCATGTGGTCCCCTTTTGGGATGTTCTGACAAGCAAAGTCAACGGGTAAACCCGACTTGTTCAACAACCGTGTTACTAACTTAACCGCTGCAGTGTGATTCACTGGTCGTAAAATGGGGCAACGTTCACAACAACTGTCCCACTTAGCGAGAGAAACTTTGGGCTCAACTGTGATCATAAGTCGAGGACAGTCTGTATATAAGTCCCAGAGCAGGACTTGCCATGTGGGCACGCCCCTGAGTGCATCAGTCGGAGACAAACCAGTCCTGGTCCTTTTATACCTGTTTTGTTTTCTTTCAGGTGGATCTATCTTATTTTTAAGGGAGCAGGATGTCAGAATCCAATTATATTTCATCTCTAGTTATCGACTATGGAAAACCCCATTTCTGCCCTCTGGATTCTGTCATAGGATGAAGGGGAAGGGGGGGTGAACGAAGGGGTTTTATGGCCCTCACTTCCTTAGGTACAACTTCAAAGGGATTGAATGTGGATACCACCAAAAGGACTAAAGCATAACAATGGGGCCATCAGCTTTCATCTACTCCTCTCTGAAGTCTCCCTTCCACTGGCAGCCCTTCCACTGGCAGTGAGGAAAAAGGGGGTGGAAATGTAACACCTGAGATTGTGGCTGGAAAGATGGTGGTGTGGGGGGGCTGCTTGGGACCCCTTAAAACCTTGAACCGGGCCCCACGTCCTGTCTAGAACGCCTGCAACCATTTTCTCTTAATAAAGATGCCTGTTGGAAGGAATATTCCAAGAGTTCTGTCTTCTTAAGATGCAAAGTAGGGTGGGTCCTTACACCTGGTGTCATTTCCTTCAATTCAGTGCCTGCATCAGCCCAGGGAAGTGTCCTGGCAGAGAAAACTCCCTGGCTGAAGATTCAAATGTGCCTTTAAAAAAAAAAATCCTGCTCTTCTTCCTCCGAACGTTTTAATTGCTCCATGGGCAATTCTGCTTCAGCCACAGGAAGTGAGGTTGGCACGCAACTTTGGCCATGGGAGAAACAAAACCTCTTTTGTTGTTGTTGTTGCTGCTGTTGTTTAGGTTCTCACAAGGTGGCAGCTTTGTGTACTGAGTGTGTGTGTGAATGTGTGTGTGTGACTGTAGACTGAAGGATGGGACGGGAAAGGAAAGACCCCCCCAAAGTACACACCCAGAGACAGAACAGGAGAGAAATTGTTGAGAATATTCGTAGCTCAGGTTGCAGATTTCAGCAGACCGGGAGAATCAGGCCAACCCCTTCCGTGATGTATTTCTCCATCTTGGCAGTTTTAAGATGCCTGGATTTCAACTCCCAGAATTCCCCATCCAGCCATGTTCTGGGCGTTGAAATCCATGCATCTTAAAAGACCACAAGGTTGAGAAACAAATATCACTTTACTCTTTGTTTTTTTAAAGCCTTGCCGTGGCTGATCTCATCATTCCTCATCTGTTTTTCAAAAGGACCCTTGGCACACATTTGCACGCTGGAGGCTGCTCACGCAGTTAATCCGGCTTCTTTGCTATTGTACGGGATGCGCCGTATGTTTATTCCGTGTATGTGTGTATATATGTACGGTATCTGGGTGAATTCCGTACATTCCCCAAATGCTTACGAGAGGGGAGGGAGTGGAGCCAAGTCGTTGCCCTCTGTGCAATGCAGAGGATTTGACAGGGTGACTCTCTGTTTCCAGATGTTGAACACAGCTCGGTGGATCCGATGTTTTTGGGGAGAAGCACTGCCATCTAGTGGCCTGTCTTGGGTGTGTACTTCAAATTCGGAGTAACCCTGGAGGGAAAAAAAATCATTAGCACTGTAACTGAACCTTTTAATTAAAAAAAAAAAATCTTTTTACAGAAAACATCTAAACAAACACAAGCAAAAAAAAATAGGAAACAGATCAAAGGAATATAGCGCTAAGCATAAACAAGGAAAAAGTGTCAAGGAGATCCTTGGTAAATTATAAACAAATGGTACATTTGCTGTGAATGAACAAAAATCACATTTCAGCTTCAAGCATGGGTAAACGGCAAGACTATTATAGGCATTCCTGATCTTGCAGAGAGGACATCATAAATGCCTCGGTTCCTAATTAACATTTTTGGCGGGTGTATTTACAATTGTTTTTATTGGCTGGAGGCTGAGACTTAGGATATCAAATACAAATTAATGAATTATGGCTTAGCATGCTAGGTGAATCAGCTTCTGTTGGTGAGTCAGGAGATGGTTGAAATACTGGCTTGGCTGCAATACTGGGGCCATCTCTTACTTGCACTTAAAAAAAAATAGAATGTTAAATCACTGTCTTTCAACAACTGTACCAAAGGTCAATGGATTCCTTGAAGCTTGACTGTTTTTTTTTTAACTTAAAGGTTTTTTATATGTATATAATGTAATTTCTATCATGCTGTGAGCCGCCCTGAGTTCTCCGGAATAGGGCGGCATAGAAATTAAATTAATAAAATAAAATTAATAAATTTTACATTACATTGCTTTTTTTTCTAAGTGCTGGATTTGACTGCATTAATTTTAACAGGGATGGTTTGTACAAATGTTTGTATATAGGTGTTTCCTGCTTGCTGACTAAATGAGCATAGCTTAAGAAGACGGTGCAAAGACAAAACCAGACGGGTGGGAGGGAGAGGAGAAGATTTCTCTTAAATTTCTCTCCGAAAGGAATGAAAAGGAAGGGGAAAATGGAACTACATTGAACCACCCAAAACTTCCCCGAAGCTCTGCTGCTTGCTGGGAGACCGATTTCTAGATGAGGCTGAAATCCTGACAAGGTCAGGAGACGAACACTGTAAACTAGGCTCTTATCTCGCAGGAAATAGGAAAATACGTTTACAGATAAAAGGGGAAGATAATAAATAACCAGACAATCCCTTGGAAATTCCCTGGGGCCGGTGGTATGCATTGCAATCTGCACATGTAGCAAAAGTAGACTCTGTGTTCATGGTGGAATCAGCAGGACCCCTTTGCATTATTCTGGAGTGGATAATTAATGAATTTCTGCCATCCTTGCTGATTTGTACCTTGTGGATTACATTTGTATCTTGCATTTTCTCTTAAGAGTTCAAGGTGATTTTGATGGGATTTCTCTTACTACGTGATGGGCTAGGCCAGGGGTAGGCAACCTCGGCTCTTTTATGACTCGTGGATTTCAACTCCCAGAATTCCTGAGTCAGCATAGCTGGGAGTTGAAGTCCACGAGTCATAAAAGAGCCGAGGTTGCCTACCCCTGGGCTAGGCAGAGGAGCCAAAAGCCATCTAACCAACCCTTAGGACTTGGGACCATATTTGAGCTCAAGCTTTCTGTGGCTAAGCGAGACATTTGTTCAGTTTTGTCCCGTTTTACGACCTTTCTTGCATCGTTAAGTGAATCACTGCACTTGTTAAGTTAATAGCACGGTTGTTAAGTGAGTCCGTCTTCCCTCATTGACTTTGCTGGTCAGAAGTTCGCAAAAAGGGATCACGTGACACTGGGACCCTGCGACCGTCATAAATATGAGTCGGTTGCTAAGTGACGGAATTTTGATCACATGATCACGGGGAATGCTGCAACGCTCATGTGAAGAACAGTCATAAGCCTCTTTTTTCAGTGCTGTTGTAAATTCAGATGGTCATTAAATGGACTGTTGTAAGTCAAGGACTTCTAGGTCAGGGGTGGGGAACCTTGGCTCTTTTATGACTGGTGGACTTCAACTCCCAGAATTCCTGAGCCAGCCATGCTGAGGGAAAGGGAGAGGTTTCCAAGCTGAGCCAGGCTGGCTCAGGAATTCTGGGAGTGGAAGTCCACCAGTCATAAAAGAGCCAAGGTTGCCTACCTCTGCTCTAGGTGATCATCCTGTCCTATTCCCCTTAAGCCAGTGATGGCGAACCTTTTAGAGACCGAGTGCCCAAAAACTGGCCCCACCCCTGCTCCACCCCCTGCCCACCACCTGCTCCACCATACCCTGCCTGCCTGCCTGCCTGGAGGGCCACTCACCGCCTCCAGGGCCCACCGCAGATCGCCCAGGCAGCCCAGCAGCACCATGGCGGCCACGCCCTCTGCCCATGCCCTGCAGCATCAACTATGCACATTGGGGCGTGACGGCAGAGTCTTGTCTACACTGCCTGGCTGCCATGTCCTTGGCTATGTTGCTCCGCGTGGGCCACACTCAGGGGTGACTCTCCTCCAGGGAGGCTGCTGGTGAGGAGGAGATCGTGGGCGGAGGCAAGGCTGGGGTAACAGCATGTGTGCCCACAGAGAGGGCTCTGAGTGCTGCCTCTGGCACCCGTGCCATAGGTTCACCACCAGTGTGTTAAGCTTTTCACTACTTGGGCTTTGGGTGTAACATATATAGATAAGGGGTAGTAGGAGATTCTGTGGGCTACTCTGTCAAAGTTATTGCAAATCTTAAAGCAACAGGAATTTGTCTCCTAGGCTCCTGCTGAAGCTTGAAAGAAGGAAGGTGTCTTATGGACCAGCAGGTGGTCTTCTGCTCTCCTGAGCCCCAAAGCTTTTTTTCTCTCCAATACTGTTTCAAGTGTTCACAACCCTAATGGATTTGTTCAGTTAAATGCTTGGTTAATAAGGAAGTGTTATTACAATAGTTCAGCTTCCTCTCGCTTTCAAGGAGAGAAGAAAATCGCTTTTTCCAGCTTTGGAAATATCAAAAGGTTATTAATTCCTTATTTAATTCCTCATCCTTGGCAAAAGTCCTTCTCTGGCAAAACGCGGGAGGACGTATGACCACGTTAAATCAGCAAAGGTGTTTTTGGTTATCCCACAGAGATGGGAAGGCCTGGAAAAAAACCCTGAAAATAATGGGGCAAAACCCAGGCTTTTTTCCCAAATGGCTTTGGAAAAAAAGAAAAGAAAAAAACAGAAAAAAACCATGTTTTCCCCCATTTTTCTGGTTCCCCCCTCCCCAAGCCTTCTAATCTCTAGTTGTGCATGACTCAGTCAGGGGGCATCCTGCTGCATTATTCAATGACTGGAAGGAGCTGGATGTAAATGTCTCCCAAAGTTTTTTTTTAAAAAACCCTCCACCACAACCTCTCTAAGGGTTTCAAAAAATAATCCCCTGCTGGAGGTTGGATCCATCCATCCCAGTCTACTGCATTATGGAGGATTGCAAAGCTCCGGAAGCAATCGGAGCAGAATTATACCCTTGCTTTGAAGTTAAATAGCTACTGAAGGATGGCGGATCATACAGAGAGAGAAAAATTGCATGGATCCCTGTACAGATAGACCTCGGCTTACGGTTGCTCTGTTGAGCGAGTTTTGCCCCATTTTATGTGCTTGCCACAGTTGTTAAGTGAAACCCTGCAGTTCTTAAGTTAGCGACGCGGTGGTTAAGTGAATCCGTCTTCCCCATTGTCGGATGGTCGCAAAAGTGGATCACGTGACGCCGGGATGCTGCAACCATCGTGAATATGAGCCAATTGCCAAGAATGTGAAGTGTGAAAAATGGTAATTTCTTTCCGTGCCATTGTAACTTTGAAATGTCACGGAATGAACTGTTTTAAGTCAAGGATTACTTGTATTTGAGAGAGGGGAAATTGTCCCCTCTGTTCCTTGTCTGCCAGCCTCTCCTAGTTTCAGCCCACCAGTAAGAAATAAACACACCGTTTCTGTTTCTCCAGCAAATGGAGCCATGATGGATGATTTTCATGAGCAGCAGCTGCCTAAGTCAGCATCTCATCAACCACGAAGCGCAATTTATTAACCTCTAAACACAGGCTAAGCAGAGACATTGTTATTTTAATTTGAGATGTGAGTTATACAGCCGGTGCCTTCTCCAAGGAAACCCTGCTGAGTGGGTGTTTCCCCTTTGAGTTAACCTTGGAACAGTTGCCCTGGGGTCCGCTTCACCCCCTAATCTGAGAGCCGGCTTTCCTTCCCGACCTTTCCTTAAGGGCGAAAAGCTCCACGGCTACCAAATTTGGTGAGTTTGGAAAAATATAAATTGTGGGGTTGCAAAAACCCACTCTTTCCCAATAAACAGGCCTTGAATTAGGTCTGGGGTCCCCACTGATTTCTCGTTGACATTGAAGCTGTTAAATCTTCATTTATTTTCTAGTGGGGAATCGGAGCTCAGACTGAAAACCTGTTGATGGTTGGTTTCACATTTGATTTGTGTGGTTTTGGTTTTGCAACCGGATGAGCAGGAAACCCTGTACCATTTCAGACAAACAGTTCTTGAAAATGTCCAGTGTTGGAGCACCCACAACTTCTGGAGGGAAGCCAATTAATTGTCCTCACTGTCAGGAAATGTCTCCTTAGTTCCAGGTTGCTTCTCTCCTTGGGTAGTTTCCATCCGTTACTTTTTACTTATCTCTGTTTCCTAGCCAAGGGAGCCAGCGTTGTCCAAAGACCCTTTCCATGGTCACGTGGCCAGCATGACTATAGGCCGAGGCACATGGAACACTGTTACCTTCCCACCAAAATGGTACCTATTTATCTACTTGCATTAGCATGTTTTCAAGATGCTAGATTGGCAGGAGCTGGAGCAAGGAACGGGAGCTCACCCCGTCATGTGATACTTGGGTCTCAAACTGCCAATCTTTTGGTCAACAAGCCCAGTGTCTTAACCACTAGGCCACCTTCCCCCCACAGTTAAATCATAACTCAGTGTAAAATGAGAACCTAGATGGGGCATTCTTCAAACATAGACCCACTAGCCCAGGGGTAGGCAACCTTGGCTCTTTTATGACTCATGGACTTCAATTCCCAGAATTCCTGAGCAAGCTATGCTGGGAGTTGAAGTCCACAAGTCATAAAAGAGCCAAGGTTGCCTACCCCTGCACTAGCTCCAAGGCTTTCTGCCAATCAACAGCTCCTGAAAGAGTTAAGCCCTTTTTAGTGAGACGGATTCTTGCCTGTCCTTCTCCCTGCATAAAAATGTTCTGTATTATATTTGTCATCAATTCTGAAATCTCTGCTTTACCATCCTGTAGCAGCGTGATGGAATCAGTGAAGTTTTATATTAAAAATGCTCGGCGAAAAACAATTGCTTGTGACTGAGCACCTCCCTCCTTTCAACCAATTTTCCACAACTCCCGGAGGGAAAAATGTGTGGAAAAGCAAAATATTTCAACTGCGTGTCTTTGCTTTCCAGATGTTCCAGGAATGGTTGCAAACTGTTGAGAGGTTTTCGGTAGTCAGTGGTACACACCAAGTTTTAATGAAATATATAAATAAGCAAACTTTGAAACCAAGTTTGACAAAACTCCTCAAGCAGGAGACTAGGCCCCCAATTAGGTTTTATTCGGGCCTCATTATATCCAGCTGCCTAAATCTCGAGTGACTTTTTTTCTGAATGCTTGCAGATTTTAGAAAAAGTCAGTTTGGAAGGAGCAAACATGCAAATGAAAAAAGATGCTTAATTGGGCATTTTGCACAGCCCAGAGATTGGGGGAAAAGGGGGGGGGGCACGGGGAGAGCTAACATTTCTCCGCAAACTGACTCTGTCCCTGGGTTCCAGATCTTGTTCCGGCACCCTGACCTCTTGACAGCCCCAGCTGTTTGCAGCCTTCGCTTGGTCTGGGCTGCTAATGGCGACCAAAGAACCTTTAATATTCATAGAAGTTTAAATATTTAATATCAGCCATTATAGATCCCTTTAAAAAAAAGACTGTTGCTTATTTCTTTCTTTTTTTAAAAAAAAAATGAAGTGCCCAAAATCTAAAATGCCCTCCTGAGAGGCTTTAGGGAGCTTAACCTCTGGAATGAATTATGCAGCTCAGCTCTCCTGTTTTGCATCTAAGGTCTGGGTTACAAGGAAACGAGAGGTCACCAGAGAGAACCGCATAAGCTGTTCTTGTTCTGGAGGCAACATTTTATGGGCCAGTATTCTGCACTTATAATGGGAGGGGGGGCAGTCTGGAGAGGCTTGGTTAGTGATCTTATTTCAATTCAGTCAAGAGCTTTGTGGCTTCATTGTATCAAGGCGAGAATACCAATTTAGTAACTAAGGATAAGGTGAAGCTCCTGCTACTAATATGGCCATTAGATCTGACCTCAGTTGATTGCCTACCAAAATAGTCATGGAACTTGTTCCTTGCAATAAGGCCTCCATTAAATGGTTGGATTGGATTGGATTGGTTGGGTTAAACATAAGAACCTAAGAAGAGCCATGCTGAATCAGGCCAAAGCCCATCAAGTCCAGCATTCTGTGTCACACAGAGGCCCACCAATTGTACATGGGGATCTTGAGCAGAAAGAGAAGGCAAAACCCTCCCTTTCCCTTGACCCCCAACAAATGGTACTCAAGGGAATCCTGCCTGCCTCAACCAGCAACCATGGTTAATGACAGAGACCTGAGCTTGTCTCGGGATGGAAACCCCGGCAGAAGCCAGGCCTCTCCTTTTATTGCACATCAAAGGTCTCTACCCACAAATTGTCACCCTACTGATTTACAGCCAATCAACGTACATAGATAGTTAAAACATACACTTTGAAAGCCTGAGGTATTTCTCAAGAAACGAAACTTTTCCCTGCATCTTCCTCCACCCCCCTAGTACAGCTGTCAGCTGACAGCCTGTAAGGGGGGGGAAAGGGAAGCCCATCCAGGCAGAGAAGGATTTCTTAAAGGAGAAATGGACATTTATCACAACATGGGTTGTGTTGTGTTGGGTTGAGTTGTGTTGGGTTGAGTTGTGTTGGGTGTAGTTGTGTTGTGTTGGAATGAATTGGGTTGAGGTGGGTTGAGTGTGGTGTTGTGTTGGGATGAATTGGATTGGGTTGTGTTGGGTGTGGTTGTGGTTGTGTTGGGATGAATTGGGTTGTGTTGAGTTGGGTTGGGTGTGGTTGTGATTGTGTTGGGATGAATTGTGTTAGGTTGGATTGGGCATGGTTGGGTTATGTTGTATTGCACTGCCTTGCCTTGCATTGTGTTACAGTTTACTCAGTTATGTTTTTACAATGGTCTTGAGCAGTTATTAAAACAACAAGTCCCCCCTTCCCCAAATTCTGCCTTCCAGCTTTCTGAATACTTGCTAGAACCGACACCTTGCCTAGAGCCACAGGGCTGTTTGTGGAATCCTTTTCAGAGGGTTGCGGTGGGTTTTGTGGACAGAAAGTTCTCCTCCTTTAAAAAATGGCAGGACTCTGAAGTAGCGTTGCTGACCTGTTGCTAAGATAGAGGAAACACAGATTGTCCTGTTGCTGTTAAGAGACTGGTGGTCCTGTGGTTGGATTATTGTATCGCATGAATGAAACGAAGCAGAACAATTTTTCCAGAGCCTCGCATGCCTGCTTAAAGGTCTCAAAATCCCTTTGAGGAAAAAGATAAGTAAATAAATTGCAGTGGAGAAAATAAATGGATTTTAGCGTACACTGCTTTCCCTTTCTACCCTCCTGGATCTATGAGAAACATTTCTCTATCAATTGCTGGTGGAAAAAAAAGTTGAGTCAATTAAATGAAAGCAGCAACATCACATTCCCAACGTGTTTTCCTGGCAGCGCGAGAAAGCTGTCAGAACAGTATCATAATCCAGAGCTTCTTCTGAATTCTTGGTAGCATTTTGTTTCTGAAGACGTCTAGCTCTACAAACTGATGGAAACCTGCAGCGTTTCTGAACTGCCAATAAAACTCCAGATCTGGCAGATAGAAAGAAGCTAATAGGATGATGATTTATTACATTTTTAAATAAAGGTATTTAGCTGAGGCGAGAAATTGCAAGCCAGCTTGTCAACATTTGGTTCCCGATAAGTATTATTAGAAGCATGACACGATCACCTGCAGGAGAGAACAGGAGCTGTCAGCAGGGCTTCTGAGAGAGGAGTTCTCCGAGAGTGTCACTGCTGCGTGTCTGTTGGCAAGGAACACTTTATTTGAGCAGAGGCATGATGAATATTCAGGAAATAACAGATAAATAAAATGAACATCTCTGAGTAAGGAGCTCCAAGTTTGGATGATGTTCTGTGGAACGTCTATGGAGATTCTCCATCATCCAGGTCACAATTGTCCCAAAGGTGCTTTTTTCAACAGGCAACTGGCCTTTGTTTTTCCTTGAAGATGTTTCGCTTCTCATGCAGGAAGCTTCTTAAGTTCTGCTGCAGTTCTATACAAAGCTCCTTTGAGTTATTCTCAAGAAGAAGAAGAATGGAAAAACAAGAATTCCACATACTTGACTTCATCTAGACTTCCGCTGTTTTGGATTCTAAATTGATCCCCGTTATGGGGTCGGCTTAGATTGGGTTGGGTTGGGTTGACTTTGATTGGATTAAGTTGGCTTTGATTGGGATGGGTCATGTTTGATTGGGATGGGTCATGCATTGCATTGTCTTGTGTGGACGTTTTCAAAAATAGAGTGAATGTCCGTTTGAGTGGGATGGTGCAAGGCTCCTGCACTGAGCACAGAGTCGGACTAGAGGACCTCTGAAGTCCCTTCCAGCCCTATGATTCTATGTTCTGTGTTCAATTTTGTTCTGTTCTTGCGGTAGTCTTGAGCACTTGTTAAAATAAGGAATCCCACCCCAGAACCACGTCTTCAAGCTTTCTGAACATTTCGCTGGGAGTGACGCTTGTCTGAATGACAGTGGGTGGCAGGGAAGTCAACAAATCAACCATACGAATAAACATCTTTGGTGACTTCGAACTCTTCCTACTATCATTGGGGTTGAATTCAGACCCAAAGGTGCTTTTTCAGGAGGCAACTGGACTTGCTTGTTTTTTTCTTTGAAGATGTTTCGCTTCTCATCCAAGAAGCTTCTTCAGTTCTGAAACTGAAGCGAATCTTCAAAGAAAAAACAAGGAAGTCCAGTTGCCTTGTGAAAAAGCACCTTTGGGATAACTATGACCAGGGTCACTGAGAATCTCCATAGATGCCTTGTATTAAACCATAGCTTATTTTAGTCACCACAACAGCTCGGCCAGTGATGGCGAACCTATGGCACGCATGCCAGAGGCGGCACGCAGAGCCCTCTCTGTGGGTACACCTGCCACTGCTGCCGCCAGCTTGCTCAGGTCCATTAGGCTACCACTGGTGCCCGGAGTGGCAGCCCCACCCAGCACAAAGGAGGTGAAGCAGCTGGCTAGCAAGCTCAAGTAGAGGCAGTAGAGCACGCCCCCCATGCGCTCGCTGGCCTCTGTGTGCGGGGGCTGATGGTGTCAGGCAGCAGCAGCCCCTGCCTCGCCTTGCCCCGCAGCAATGGCACCTCTGCCCTACCCCCTGGCTCATCCCGCAGGACGAGCCTCCTGCCCACCACCCCACCCACCAGAGACCCCCTGGATCTCCCCCAATTCTGCCCAGCCCCCACAGGCATCCCCCCGCGAGCAACATCAAGGTGGCCACGCCCACCCCAGCCATGCCCACTCCGTCTGCCGTGACCACCGCAGCCACACCCACCCATGGGCCGCAGCCACGCCCACCCGCCTGAGGGTACCACAATGCTGATGCAGCCCTGGCACTTCGCGATACATAAGTGGGTTTTGGATTGCGGTTTGGGCACTTGGTCTCCAAAAGGTTCGCCACCACTGGGCTAGGCTTTCATATCTCATACTTACCAATCACAACAGCTTGATTCATACCATATGCCAAGTTATAATGTAGTTTAATTTTGATGTAGTGTGTTTTGTAAATCAACCGTCGTGGTTGACTCAACAAACCGTGACTTCACACAATGTTTGTGATCTGAACCGTGCTTTTTTCCTTCTTGTGAGCCAGAAAACATTGTGGCTTTCTGCAATTTTTGGTAGGGCTGTTTAGTGCAGTGTTGCAGAGAAATACGGACAAGATGCAGAAAAAAATAAAGCAACTCCCTCATCTGAGATTGCTGCACAATGCTAAATATTTGCAGCCTGATTGGCAAAAGGCACTTTAATAACTTTTTTTAAAGAAAAAAACTTCCCCTGAAAATACTTTAAATAATTGCTGCATCTGTGATTGATGTCAACAACATAGGTAATTACCCCAGAGATTAAAACAACTCCTTGATTTTTTTTTCCCCTCCCAAAACCTGCAATTTAGTTAATTATTTACTTTGCTCACCTCTCTAACCTTGTTATGCTTTTAAATGAATGGAAATATTGATCTTGGAATGGAAGCTGGGAAGCAAGACAAACTTGAACTGGTTTAATTAGGATACCAAACATTCTTTGGACAAGAAAGGTAAGTCAGCTAATCTTAATATATATTTTTTTTACCAGTTTTTCACCGTTGTGAATCACTGCGGTTTTCAGTGAATGATCTGGTCTTTGTCCCAAAGGTGCTTTTCCAAAAGGCAACTGAACTTTCTTTGTTTTTATTTATTTATTTATTTTATTTTATTTTTCGGATTTGTATGCCGCTCCTCTCCGCAGACTCGGAGCGGCTCACAACATACAAATAAACAATTCAATATAAATCTGAAAAAAACATTAAAAATAAACCCCACACATACTCCTCAGTCACACCACAATCAACAATCATCCTCAGGCCTGCCGGCAGAGGTAGGTTTTTAAATTCCTTGAAAATGTTTCACTTTTCATCCAAGAAGCTTCTTCGATTCTGACTGAATGGTGGAGGATGGAAGGGTTTATATCAGTGATGGCGAACCTTTTAGAGACTGAGTGCCCCAAAACCGCCCCCCGTCCCTGCTCCGCCCTGCCCGCTGGGCCACCCACCAACTCCATGGCCTGCCACAGATCACCCAGGCAGCCCAGCAGCGCCATGGTGGCCACGCCCTTCGCCCATGCCCCGCAGCATCATCTGCATGTGATGGGGTGCAAGGGCGGAGTCTTGTTCCCGCTGCCCGGCTACCATGTCCTTGGCTGCATTGCTTTGCGTGGGCCGTGCCTGGAGCGACTCTTCTCCAGGGGGGTTGCTGGTGAGGAGGGGGCCGTGGGAGGAGGCGGGGCTGGGACAACGGTGCGTGTGTCCACAGAGAGGGCTCCGAGTCCCGCCTCTGGAACACGTGCCATAGGTTCGCCACCACTGGTTTATATTCCTTGCAGTCACCTGGTCATTAGCGTTCTTTCTGAGAGTTGAGGCCACTTGGAGGTTTATCCTTGCCCTCAGGGTCACCTGTACAGTGGAAGATCCGAGAAGTTTCCACACCCGTTTGAACTACCCTGTCTTGAGTAGAACAGAACAGAACAGAACGGAAAATATGGAATGGAATAGAATGGAATGGAATGGAATGGAACGGAACGGAACAGAACAGAACAGAACAGAATAGAATAGATATTGGAATATAGATATTGGAATATAGATATTGGAGAATAGAATAGAATAGAATAGAATAGAATAGAATAGAATAGAATAGAATAGAATAGAATAGAATAGAATAGAATAGAACAGAACAGAACAGAATAGAATAGAATAGATATTGGAATATAGATATTGGAATATAGATATTGGAATATAGATATTGGAGAATAGAATAGAACAGAACAGAACAGAACAGAATAGAATAGATATTGGAATATAGATATTGGAATATAGATATTGGAGAATAGAATAGAATAGAATAGAACAGAACAAAACAGAACAGAACAGAACAGAATAGAATAGAATAGATATTGGAATATAGATATTGGAATATAGATATTGGAATATAGATATTGGAATATAGATATTGGAGAATAGAATAGAACAGAACAGAACAGAACAGAATAGAATAGATATTGGAATATAGATATTGGAGAATAGAATAGAATAGAACAGAACAGAACAGAACAGAACAATAGAATAGAATAGAATAGATATTGGAATATAGATATTGAAATATAGATATTGGAATATAGATATTGGAGAATGGAATAGAGTAGAGTAGAGTAGAGTAGAATAGAATAGAATAGTAGAGTTGGAAGGGACCTTGTAGGGCATCTAGTCCAACCCCCTGCCCAAGCATATTTCTGAGAGATGGCAGTCCAGTCTCTTCTTGAAAGCTTCCAGCAATGAAACTCCCACAACTTCTGACGGCAACGTCTGTTCCATTGGCTGCTTGTTCTCACTGTCAGAAAATTTCTCCTTATTTCCAGCTTGAATCTCTCCTTGGATCAGTTTCCATCCGTTATTCCTTCTCTGGCTTTCAGGTGCTTTGGAAAATAGGTTGACCCCCCCCCTCTTCTCTGTGACAGCCCCTCAGATATTGGAAGACTGCTGTCATGTCTCCCTTGGTCCTTCTCTTCACTAGACTCGCCATGCCCAGTTCCTGCAACGTTCTTCATAGGTTTTAGCCTCCAGTCCCTTAATCATCTTTGTTGCTCTTCTCTGCACTTTTTCTAGAGTCTCAACCCCTTTTTTTTAATAGTGCAGTGACCTATCAGACAAGCTTATCCCAGCTTCTCTCTTTTTTCCTTTTCCTATGGTTTCTCTTCAGGCAGTTTCAATTTAGCCCTTGTTTTCTGATTTATTTATGCAGGAGCTTGGAGTTGTAGCGTGTCTGAGAGTCAAGTTCCAAGCCCCTGTTGAACCCAAGACTGCCCCATTAAGAGGCATCACGGCCACATTGCCCACAAAGCCAGACCCCAAAATCAATAACTCAAATGCAGACACTTCATTTTTCTGCACCAGGAAAGAGGAGTTTGGGGTACTCCTTCTCTGCAACTTGACCTTTTCCATCCAGGTCCCAGAGCTCCTGAAAAGTCTGTGCCAGCCTTGGGGTGGGAGATCTCCTGGCGGTTTTGCTTCGGCAGTTTGAAGAGGCCTGGCCGAGTTGCGTCCTCTGTGCCAGGTTGGCAGAGGTGATATTTAATAAACAGATCTCCAAAATTCACAATCTGTATTCCTTCCTGAGTCTCATGGTGACCCGAAAGGGCGGATTCATTATTTATAAGCAGCCCCAGGACATGGGAAGCAGCTTGGTGAATTAACTAATCAAGAGCTCAAACGTGCAACAGTCTCTCATTCAAGGAAACGTCGGGATTTCCTCAAAGCTTGGAGTGATTCAGAACACACAGCAGTCCTCAACGGAAAGCTATCCGTTTAGTGACCGTTTACAGTTGCAACGGCACTGAGAAAAGTGACTGAGGACTTACGATGTATGACTGTTTTTCATACGTATAGAGCCGTGGTGGTGCAGCGGTTAGAAGGCAGTATTGCAGGCTGATTCTGCCCACCGCCAGCAGTTCGATCTTGGCCGGCTCAAGGTCGACTCAGCCTTCCGTCCTTCCGAGGTCGGTCAAATGAGGACCCAGATTGTTTGGGGGCAATATGCTGACTCTATAAACTGCTTAGAGAGGGCTGTAAAGCACTGTGAAGCGGTATCTAAGTCTAAGGGCTATTGCTTTGAAGAACTGTGGTGGCGGAGTGGTTAGAATGCAGCATTGCAGGCTGACTCTGCCCACAGCCAGGCGTTCGATCCTGGACCGGCTCAGGGTTGACTCGGCCTTTCATTCTTCCGAGGTTGGTAAAATGGGACCCAGATTGTTGGGGGCAAATAGGCTGTCTCTGTAAACCGCTTAGAGGGCGCTGTAAAGCCTGTGAAGCAGTATATAAGTCTAAGTGCTATTGTTATTGCCCTTCCTTCCTTCCTTCCTTCCTTCCTTCCTTCCTTCCTTCCTTCCTTTCTGCCAGGAGTTCGATCCTGACCGGCTCAATGTTGAATCAGCCTTCCTTCCTTCTGACGTCAGTAAAATGAGGACCCAGATTGTTGGGGGCAAATAGGCTGACTCTGTAAACCGCTTAGAGGGGGCCGTAAAGCACTGTGAAGCGGTATATAAGTGGTATATAAGTCTAAGGGCTATTGCTATTACGACTATTATATACCATCCTCGTCACGTGCTCAAATTTCAAACCCTTGGCAACTGGTTCATATTTATGAGAGTTGGCAGTGTCCCGGGGTCACGTGATCCCCTTTTGCGACGTTCTGATGAGCAAAATCAGTTGGGGAACCCAGGTTCACTTAACAGCCGTGTTACTGATTTAACAGCTGCAGGGATTTACTTAACAAACGTGGCAAGAAAGGTTGTAAAATGGGGCAACGCTCACTTAACCACTATCTCGTGTAGCGACAGAATTTTTGAGTCACAACTCGAGGTCTGCGTATACAGCTCCTTTTCTCAAACAGTTCTCACCACATCGCTACGGTGAGAAATTCTCCCCCTGTTCAATGCTAGCCGTCAGCAGGTCTTTGTGTGAAATTAGTCCCAGAGGTAAGCAAGACTATCCCCGCCTGGAATATCATTTCCGTTGCTTCTGGGAAAATCTTTCTTATCGGATGTTTTCACTTCGGATCGGACGCGATGCTTCGGGCAAAGGATAGCAGACAAAGTCCCACCGGTGGCCGTCCGTGGCTACAAGGATGACAGATCCCTGAAAGAGGCCGATTTTTTTTTTCCCAAAAGGGAAAATAATAATGTCTGTAGCTGAAATAATTAACGGGGGGAAAAAACACACAAAACCCGTTTGCCACACTTAGTTAATGAAATGGAAAACGAATATGCTAATGGAGTGGCGAGGCTGCACAACAGCAGTTAACTCTGGTGCATGCTAAGTATGTCGCTTTCAGAGGCTCATAAGTTGGTGAAATCAAAACCAATTTTCTTCCAATTTGCTAAAGTGCAGGCACTTTGGCAAGGACCTCAGCCTGTAGGAGCCTGAAGTGCTGAGCAGAGATTTCTGGATGCAGGTTGAAAAGCCAATTTTTCATCACAGAACACACTAAATTGTCTTCCTTCCTTCCTTCCTTCCTTCCTTCCTTCCTTCCCTCCCTCCCTCCCTCTCCCTCCCTTCCTTTCTCATCCTTGGCAACTTCACCGTAGATGGAGTTCTACCCCCAGCATGGCTGGCTGGGGAATTCTGGGCCTTGGTCCACCCATCTTCAAGTTGCCCTGGTTGAGAAATACCAAATTAAACCTAAGCAGGTTATAATGGCTGTGATTACATAACCTGCTAAACCCATGTTATCCCAAATGCTGATTTAACATGATGGTCTGAGTGTTAAAACAATGGCTAAGTTCCTCTGGTAAGCTGAGCCACAAACCATCAAGCCTAATCTTAGGCTAATCTTAGCTGTTTATACAGGTTTAATCAATCAGATTAACTGATGTCCATGCTGGTCTGACCTGCTGGCTGGGGAATTCTGGGAGTTGAAGTCCACCATGTTCCATGTTGCCAAGAATGAGAAACGTTGCCCTAAACTGAAGTTGGGGTGCCTTGGGTACCCCCTATGATTGCATTTGCCCCTCTATGCCTCCAGGTAGAGTATGTCACCAAGTTACACCATTGAACTGAAAGGAGAAATGATTTAAGAATTCAAGAGGGGCCATATTAACAGCATTTAATGAAGCACATTAAATTTAAATCAGCGTTTCATTCAAACAAAATTAGATTTTGCCTGGGCTCGGCCTACTTTAGCTCATTGTCGTAGCAGGAATACCCTCCTCCCTCCCCCCCCAAAAAAGTCTTATCACTCAAAAGCCAAAGGTGCCCTTGGCCTGGAAAGAAAATTGATCTATTCTTCTTTCATCAAAAAGCCTTTATATGGTTTCCAGTCTCTTAGAAAAGTCTTTTATCAGTTTTCTTCCTCTCGGACCAAAGTGGTCCGCTTCATCAAGTTTGGTTAATTTTATCATCTAGTCTTCCTTTGTAGGGACGTCACTGATTTTCAATTTTTTTGCCTACAGTAATTCTAGATAAAGACTGTATCTTCTCAAACCCTGCGTCTTCTTGGGGTATCCTCTGCTTGTTCTGCCTTACTGGTAGAAGAGAAAATGTGTAAATCTTTGGTTTGTCCTTGAACTTACACAGCTACTCTGTATAAAAAGAAAACCGAACTCAGAGAGCACTAAGGACCCCACAGTCGTCGTCATCGTTGTCCTCCTCCTCCTCCTCCTCCTCCTCCTCCTCCTCCTCTCCCAAACCCCACTCCGGATGATGTTACCTAGTTTGGAAATGGAAGCCTCTACAAGTAAGCAACCAAGCTCAGAGAGCACCAAGGACCCCAGTGTTTTGCCTCCACTAACTCAAGCATCCAGATTGGTCTTGGACATCATCTTTTGGATATCAAAGATGGAGGTTGTACAAGGGCTACTGCAGTAGTTGGGGCTGCCTAAAATCAACTGGATACTCGAGAACAGGGGAGAGTTCTCTGTATCCCTCTGCTTCCATCTAGTGGCCATTCAGATTTAGCAGATCAGAACCAGTCTGCTCGCTGACCCTTTCCTGAATCCCATTTCTCTTGAAATCCAAGATTTTCCCCTTACTTCCCACAAATATAGTCCAGGAAGGGCTGTGCTCTTACAGAGTTCATACCATTTCTCCCAATAGCGATTTTAATGCTTGTTTATGAGGCCCTCTGATTGTTAATCAGGCTCTGTAAGCTTTCTCCCCCAGTCCTTGTGATAATAACACAGCGGGGTGACATTAATTTCAGATTAACTAAACATGGAAGTTATTCTTTTTAAATGCCACCCTGAGATTACTGTAATTTTTTTTTCTTTATTCCTGCTGGATCCATTCCCCCCCCCCACCATGCACTAATGTTTCTGCTGATGCTGTTCCACCAGCTGACTTGCATTGTGTTGCAACAGCACAAGGGATGTTCGTTCCGTACCAAACACTGCCATTTGCACAACTCGTGTGATGATGAGAATTTTGCAGAGATTTCCAGACAAAGCTGTTGGTCTCTCCAGCATGAGGATTGATGCCCCTTCCCCAGATTGTAGATGGGTGTTTCTCAATCTTGCAAAATTTAAGAAAGGTGAACTTCAACTCCCAGAATTCCCCAGCCAGTTCCCAAGATTGGAAAACGGGCAAATGCACCATGGAATTCTGATAATACAAGAGGGGCCGTTTTCTCCATTATGGGAAAACCATACTTAATTTCCTTTAATATTTGCACTTTTGCAGCACTGCGTAGTGGAAGCTTTTAACACCTATAAATCAGAGGGTTGAGATCTCCCTGAGGCTCTTTGGGAATTGAACAAAGGCTTTAGGCATTAGCTGAGCTTGGACTTCCTTCCTTCCCACTTTGCCTCTGAATAGAGATCTATAGGTAGGACTCTTGTTCCATTCCTTCTGCTATAATTCTGTTTTTTTTTTCCCTACTTGCAGAGATTGAAAACAGCCAGCAGAGGGCACTATTGGGCCCCATTTTTTTGGGTGCAAAAATTAATATACCGGTATGTATATTTGTTTAGCTAGGAAGAACTAACAGAACAATCCCCAAATATGACAATTAAAAAAACAAATAAAAGAATGACGAAGAGGATATTGCAAGCTGTATATAGTGCAGATTTGAATCACTGGGATTACAACAGTTGCTGTGTCAGAAACAAAAAGAAGTTGTTCTAATCCATCAGTGTAAAAAAGGGTTTGCTGGTTGCAGCACGAGGGGAGGGGTAGTCCAGCCTTCCAGAGAAATCAGGATGAGATTTGTGGGTGCAAAGTCTGAGAAAGAAAAATCACAGGATTCAGAAGTCATATTTCCAAATTCAGGAAATACGACTTCTGAAATATTTTCATTTCAGGAAAAGATGCTTCTTCTGTAGCTATGGTAAAGGTTACCCTGTCTGGTTGTGTCCGACTCCATTGCCCAGTGCACATCTCCATTTATTGGCCAAGAAAGCCAAAACTGTTCGAAGACATTTTCTGTGGTCATGTGGCCAGCATGACTATATGACGAGGCGCACCAAACGCTGTTACCTCCCTACCAAAGAGGTGCCCATTGATTTATTCACATTTGCGTGCTTTCAAACTGCTAGGTGGGTGGGAGCTGGAGCAAGGGATGGGAGCTCACTCCATTGCATGGCGCTTGGGTCTTGAACCTAGAATGTCAGCTTTCCATCAGATAATCTCGGCATCTTTAACAGTTGAGCCATCGCGCCCCCTCTTCTGTCGCTAGCTCTTTTAAAAAAAAATAATCCAAAAATTAGACCAAGAGAACTAGGTTAATTAATTATTTTTTAAAAGGTTTACTATATTTAACGAATATATCTTTTGTATCAATTCATTAAATACAGTACACCTTTTAAAATATAATTAATTAACCTAGTTCTCTTGGTCTAATTTTTTTTTGGATCTTTGGGGTTTTAAAGAGCTAGCTACAGAAGGGTGTGTGTGTGCGATGGCTCAGTGGTTAAAGACACACTAATCAACGCAAAAGCTATGAGTGGTGCAAAGAGACATGGAAATAGACAAGCCCAGCATCACAAGGCAAAATAGAAAGACCCACACATGGATTGGAGAACAAACGAAAGGATGCAATATCATAAAGAGAGTAAAAGAGTTGGAATGGAAATGGGCTGGCCACATAGCAAGAAGAACGGAAAGCAGGTGGACCAAGGTGGTCATAGAATGGATCTCACTTGATCAAAAGTCCACGAAAGAGACCTAAAACAAGATGGATCGACTACATTAGCAAATAGGGCAGGTCCAATTGGCAGAAGAAAGTCCAGGACCGTCTGGGTTGGAAACAGGCGGAAGAGGGCTTCATCCAGCAGTGGATAGACCATGGCTAAAATAATAATAATAATAATAATAATAACAACAACAACAACAACAATAACAACAACAACAGTAAAGTTGGAAGGAATCTTGGAGGTCATCTAGTCCAACCCCCTGCTCAGGCAGGAAACCCTACACCATTTCGGACAAATGGCTGTCCAGTCTCTTCTTAAAAACTTCCAGTGTTGGAGTATCCACCACTTCTGGAGGCAGGTTGTTCCACTGGTTAATTGTTCTAACTGTCAGGAAGTTTCTCCTTGATTAGTTTCCATCTGTTGCTTCTTGTCCTGCCTTCAGGCGCTTTGGAGATGATGATGAATGAATATATCTGTACCCAAAATTCAGATTGCAACCTGGTAAACTTTAGCATTAGAGAAATGAAACTTTGGGAGAGACTGGTGGGCAGTGGGGGACCCTGAAGAGTTAAAAGAGCAGTACTGGGATCTTCGGAGTTTTGTGTGTTTATTCTAGGTTGGTATTTTTAGCGTGACAACTGGGGAGACGTCTTCAGTAACCGGAGAATAACACCTCCGTGCTAACATTTTAAGGCAAGCAGGTAAAGAACGCCACACTAAAAATAAATAAAGCAATTTCTCTGATAAGAACAAATTATGCAAATGGTACGGAATGGCATAAATTTCCTTAATTTGCATAGTTTCCTCTGATTGCAAAATTAGGGGTTTATTTTGTACAATTTGGAATGTATTTTTATTTTGCGTTAAAGGCAGTCAGGCGGGAGCGTGGGGGAAAAGAGGTGATGGGCACAGGGCGGGTGAAGGGAACCAGGAAATGAAAAAAAAAAAGATTTGGAAAGAATAAGAAGAGATGTTGGGAAATGTTAAAGTTCTACTTTCTGACTCATTCAGACTTTCACCCATCAGATGGAGAATTCTGGAGCTTTTGCTGAAGATTGTATTGAGCTGGTTGGCTGTACTAAGCCTGTTCTCCTAGCCCAGGGCTCCTCAACCTTGGCAACTTTAAGCTGTGTGGACTTCACAATTTGCTGCAACAAGGAGAATTCAGCTGGAAGGCCCAATTTACAAAGTAGAAACCGGAGAGTTTCGTTAGAGACAGCACCGAAGGAAGAAACGGTGCAGAGGGAAAAGGAAAAGAAGTCAATCCTTGTAGAAGACTTTATGTCTTCAGAGCATCCTCTGTTTTA
Source organism: Bothrops alternatus (assembly GCA_034064705.1). NCBI lineage: Eukaryota > Metazoa > Chordata > Lepidosauria > Squamata > Viperidae > Bothrops > Bothrops alternatus. The sequence continues at coordinate 696,286 of JARGCV010000613.1, forward strand.
TCGTCACAACAACAACAACAGAAAAAAAATGCTTCTTATGCATTGGGCTTAGCTCCTGCGCACCCAAGGTCCCATGCCTTGCAGCTCATGGCTTGCCTCCTTCCTGACAGTGAGGACAATTAACCAGTGGAACGGCTTGCCTCCAGAAATTGTGGGTGCTCCATCACTGGAGATTTTAAAGAAGAGACTGGACAGTCACTTGTCTGAAATGGTATAGTTTCTCCTGCTTAAGCAGGGGGCTGGACTAGAAGATCTCCAAGGTTCTATTTCTATTTCTATTATTTCTATTTCCTGTGGTATGGCTGGTTCGCACAATCCTCTTTAAAACAAACCAGGGCTTAATGCAACATGCTAGCTCAGACAGGATGGTGTTCTGTCCTAGCCTATAGCCGTCCTTGTTAAATGCACAAGGACAAAATCTCTTTTGAGAAATAGGCTGGAGACTCAGAAGAAAACAAAACCCGTTTTAATATTGGTAACAAACCTGCCAAATGGTCCAAAAACAAAAGCAACAAAACACAATCCAAATGGAGGAAATTGTCCACATGAAACACAGTGCAAAACAAGGAATTAGTCACCGGCAATACCAACAGAACATGAACCCATGAAGTACTTTGCAACGATTGCCTTCAGCAACCAGCACCGCCCACACCTTCCCTTTTTATTAAGCAGCCCCAAGGCATGGCTTCTCAATGCCTTCTCCTCCTCCCTTGGAGTTGCCGTATTGACTTCCTCTGACCTGCTCTAGTTAACTGCCTTCATTTACGAGTGTCTCTAATGACTTCTAGCGGTGAGTCCTCAGAGTCTGACTCATCTTCCCCACCCAGCTGTGTCTCATCCTGACCACAATTGGAGGGGCCAGGCTCTTTTTATCAAATTGTGAGTCTTGTAACTCATCAGAGCCTCCCTCCGACTCTGATGGCTTTCCAAACCCCTCCTCTTCCTCCTCCTCCTCTGATTCCTCGGACTCAGCTGCTGGGTCCACTGGCTGGCACGGACTCACAACAGGTGGTTGATAGGAAGGAACTATCCCAGTGGTGGGTTTCAGCAGAACCAGTAGCTAATTTTTTGTTTTCCAGGTGCAGAATGGACTTCCGGAAGCGGCATCCACACAGAGAACTGGTTGTTCACATATTTGAATCCCACCACTGAACTATCCATTCATTCACATGATTTTCCTTGACTTGTCCTTTTGGCTGTTCACAGTTGCATAGATGGTGACCCACTCTTTAGCTTCCTCTCCCCCACATTCAGAGAAGGGGTAGGAGACCCCCCAAGAACCAGTGATGTCCTACCAAGACATCCAGCCACGGGAGTGTGCTTCAAGCTCTGCCTATTTCTTCTTTTTTTTTCTTCCAGTTTTTTTTCTTAGGATTATCATAACATAAAGTACGAATGTAAATAAAAGCACTAGGCTAGGGAAATGGGAAAGGGAAAGAGAGGGGAAGGATAAGCGAGGAAGAGGAGAAAAAACCACCGACTTCCAACTTTTTTCAGTGAAGTACAAGACAAAACGTTTTATTTTACCAACTTAAAAGCATTAGCCATGTCTATAAAGACCTACTAGCTTAATCCACAACGTCCAAAGGAAGTCAAGTTTTCATTTTTTTCACTATCTTGAGCACAAAGTCCAGAAGTAAAAAAGGGGCTTTGGGGTTTTTTAAATAGGTACTTAGTCAAAGTTTTAAGGGTGGGGAGGGGTGGGGAAGGGGTGTTTAGGGCAGGGGAAGAAATTGTCAGAAGGGAACAAGAAGACAGGCCAGGCGACGGAAGGGGACGGAGTCCTGAGGGTGCGGACGGGGGGTTGATTAAGACTAACTCAGTTCCAATAAGTACCGTTAGCGGGAGGGGCAGGTATGGTGGGAGCAGGGGGCCGTATCATAATAAGGGAGCGCGCACCCGCTGCTTACGAGCGGTCGTGCGCTCCGACCCCCAAGGCTCAACCTGTTCTCGGGGTTGTTCAGAACCACAGGGCCCTGGCTGTAGGCTGATGCTGTGCAATGCCAGGTCTGTGGTAAATAAGGCCCCCCTCATTCAAGGTTTAATCTCAGAGGGGGGAGCAGACCTGGCGGGTATAACGGAGACCTGGTTGGGATCAGAGGGCGGTGTCCCTCTGGTGGAAATGTGCCCACTGGGTTTCCTTGCATTCCACCAGCCGAGAGCTCAGGGCAGGGGTGGGGGAGTGGCGGTTGTGATTAGGGAAAGTTTCAGGCCGAGGGAGGTCACTGTTCCTCAGACGGCAGGCTGTGAATCCCTTCTGGTGAAGTGGGACCTAGGGGGTCCGAGGGCGGTGTTGATTACGTACCTGGCGCCCTGCCACGTATCAACCTCCCTGCCCGAGCTCCTGAGCGTTGTCGCCGCGGTGGTGGTTGAGGTCTCCAGGCTAATAGTCATGGGTGACTTCAACCTGCCGTCCCGGGGGCGGGGCGTCCGGGGAGGCTCGGGAGTTCATGGCTTCCATGACAGCCATGGACCTGACCCAGGTAATTCAAGGCCCCACACACACAGGGGGGAACACGCTTGACCTGGTTTTTGTCTCTGGACAGTGGCTGAGTGGTCAGAGTGTAGGGGATATAGTCATTGAACCCCTGTCATGGTCTGATCACTCTCTCCTATGCTTGGACTTTCGGACCGTTGCACCCCACCGCAGGGTGGCGGAACCGGTGAGATGGTACCGCCCCAGGCGGCTGATGGAACCCGAGCGGTTCCAGGCAGAGCTTGGGCCAATTCCTGAGGTTCTGACACACGACTCGGTTGGAGAGCTGGTGGCGGCCTGGGACAGGGCGGCTGCCGGTGCCCTGGATCGAGTTGTGCCTTTGCGGCCTCTGATTCGGCGTGGGTCTCGACCGGCCCCGTGGTATAATGAGGGGTTGAGAGAGATGAAACGCCGGAAAAGACGCCTAGAGAGCAGTTGGAGATCGAGCCGTGCCAAATCTGACCGAACATTGGTAAGAGACCATATTAGGTCCTACCTAATGGCGATAAGAGCAGAGAAGTGTTCCTACCTCACTGCTCTTATTGCGTCATTAGATAACCGCCCAGCCTCCCTGTTTAGGGTGACCCGCTCCCTCCTTCATCAGGAGGTGAGGGGAGACCCCTTAGAGGGTAGAGCTGAGGATTTCGGAAAATATCTGTATGATAAAATCGCTCAGATACGGGAAGGCTTCGACTTCAACTGGGTATGTCCAATGGGAGAGGCGGAGGCTGGTCTTGAGACTGTTACCTGGGTTGAGTTTGACCCCGTGACCCCCGAGGACGTGGACAGGTTGCTGGGGGGACTTAGGGCGACCACATGTTTACTGGACCCGTGCCCCTCCTGGTTGGCGCTGGCCTCCCGGGAGGTGGTACGAGGCTGGTTCCGAGCAATTATCAACGCTTCCTTGAGTGAGGGTGTCTTTCCCGCTGCCTTGAAAGAGGCAGTGGTGAGACCCCTCCTCAAGAAGCCTGCCCTGGATCCAGCTGTTTTATCAAACTACCGTCCCGTCTCCAACCTTCGCTTTCTTGCGAAGGTTGTTGAGAGTGTGGTTGCCCGACAGTTCCCGCAGCACCGGGAGGAATCGTCATATCTTGATCCGTTCCAGTCGGGCTTCAGGCCTGGCTACAGCACGGAAACAGCATTGGTCGCGTTGGTGGATGATCTCTGGCGGGCCCAAGACAGGGGTTGCTCCTCTGTTCTGGTGCTATTGGACCTCTCGGCGGCTTTTGATACCATCGATCATGGTATCATGCTCCAACGGTTGGAGGGGCTGGGCATAGGAGGCACTGTCTTGCAGTGGTTCTCCTCCTTCCTCTCTGGCCGGATGCAGTCTGTGTTGACAGGGGGCCAGAGGTCGACCCCGAGACCCCTCGTATGTGGGGTACTTCAGGGGTCGGTCCTCTCGCCTCTACTGTTCAACATTTATGTAAAGCCGCTGGGTGAGATCATCCGTGGTTTTGGCGTGGAGTACCACCAGTACGCTGATGATACCCAGCTGTACATTTCCACGCCGAACCACCCCAACGATGCCCTTGCCGTGCTGACCCAGTGCCTGGAGGCCATGCGGGTATGGATGGGGAGAAACGGACTCAAGCTCAACCCCTCCAAGACCGAGTGGCTGTGGTTACCGTCGTCCCGGTACAGCCAGCTGATTCCATCGCTGTGTATTGGGGGCGAAACAGTGGCTCCCACAGGAAGGGTTCGCAATTTGGGAATCCTCCTGGACTCACAGCTGTCCTTAGAGGACCATCTGACGGCCGTGGCCGGGAGGATGTTCTACCAGGTTCGCCTGGTGCGCCAGTTGTGTCCCTTCCTAGACCGGGACTCGCTACGCACAGTCACTCATGCCCTCGTGACCTCCAGGCTGGACTACTGTAATGCTCTCTACATGGGGCTCCCCTTGAGGTGCATCCGGAAGCTCCAACTTGCCCAGAATGCCGCCGTGCGGGTAGTGATGGGAGCGTCGTGGCGCTCCCACGTAACACCGCTCCTGCGTGAGTTGCACTGGTTGCCGGTGGTCTTTCGGGTGCGGTTCAAGGTGTTAGTGACCACTTTTAAAGCGCTCCATGGCATCGGACCCGGATACTTACAGGACCGTCTACTGCCAGCAAATACATCCCGCCGTCCGGTACGCTCCCACAGAGAGGGCCTCCTCAGGGAGCCGTCGGCCAGAGAGTGCCGGCTGGCGACCCCCAGGGGGAGAGCCTTCTCTGTGGGAGCTCCCACGTTATGGAACGAGCTCCCCCCCGAACTCCGTATAATAACAGATTTACGCACCTTCCGTCGGGAACTAAAAACATTCCTTTTTCGACAGGCCGGCCTGGCATAGAAGCTTCGGTTCCAATAGGGTCAAAATGTTTTAGGGGGACTGAGTATTTTTTAAGATTTTAGCTTTGTATGTTTTGGGTTTTAAATGGGGATTTCAGCCAAATTATTTAATTTATTTTTAATTATTTTAAATTTTGTATATTTATATGTTTTTTAAATTTTAGGCTGTACACCGCCCCGAGTCCTTTGGGAGAGGGGCGGTATAGAAATTTGATTAATAAATAATAAATAGAAGTGGTTTCCAAGTAGAAACCAAATAAGCAGGATCATATTCCTTTTTTCTAATTCAAGCAATCGATGTTGCCATCTCTGTGAGCGCCATCCCCTTCCTTATCCATTCCTCTGCTCTGGGGATTGACGTAGAAGCTTGGCCTGTTTCTTACGAGCCTCACATCTGCAGGGTGTTGCTTTGATTCCACAGTGGCAACCTCACTAACTTATTCATTAGGTGGCAGATCAGCAGCGCCGGCTTGGGATAAATTTGCCTGCCAGATGCTGCGCGACTGAATGTGGGGTCGGTTAATGGCGGACCTGACACCCACCCTGGTCCTTCCGTCATCCATCCATTCAGAAACCTTTTAATTTTATTTATCTGTCACTCAGCCATGCCTCATTTTCTCCCTCCCTGCATTCTTTGATGGATTGAAAAATAGCTTAAAAGGGGGACGGGGAGTCTTGGCTGATTAGGAATGGAAGATGGAGGGAGGGAGGGAGGGAGAAGCGATTGGGTCCTTCAACAAACTGGGATTATTAACCGGGCTAGAGTTATCTCAAGATGTGGTCTGGACTTGAGAGATTCTTAGACAATTATTCCTGCATGAATGGTTGAAATGAAGCTGGTTTGGTGTGAAAGCTCGATGGATGTCCTAAGTCTACAGGTGGAGTAGAGATACACCCAGTGCTCTCTAACCAATTGCAAACAGCTTCTTGTCTTGAAATCCTGTTCATCTGACTACATTTCTCTGCTCCTCTTGAGGAAAACCCCTTCGGAAGCCTTCCAGAACAACAATACAATCCATGTGCACAAAACCCCGCACCTATTGATTGATTATGTGCCATCAAGTTGGTATCAAGTCTTGCTGAACACATGAATAGGTTTTTTTTGCAGGAAGAACAGTCCCCAACCTGGTTCCTCAAGGTCTTCCAATGGTTCCCTCATCGTCACTGTGATTGAGTCCCTCCAAGTTGCTGCTGGGGCTCATGGTGGTTTATGAGGCACCTTCTCCAGAAACTAGAAGCCCATAATAACACAGTAAAAGGTGGAAGGAAAGAGAAGAAGAGGATAATCAGCAGCAAGCTGAAGGGGACTCAGTTATGGTGGCAATGGATGCCTGTCAGAAGAGCTGAAGGACCAGGTGGGAGAAGAACATCCTGGAGAAAATCTATCTATGTTTTCGCTAGGAGTCAAAACCAACTTGATGGCAGATAATCAAATTAAAAAAAAGAAAACAGTTCCCCCAGGGAACTTCCATTTAAAGCGTTCAAACTGGGTCAAAGCATCCGTTGGAAGCCACCAAGATGTCTACACCTATTATGAAACCATCGCAGGAACGGAAAAATGACATCTGTTATTATTTGCATAACAACACTAATCATCACAGCAAAGACTGCAGTAAATGCAGCAGCCAGAGTTTTTATGGCGAGGGAAGAGATCAATAGGGTAAAGCAAAACAAATCGATAAGAGCCTCAAAAGAAGCAAACATTCAGAAAAAAGGAGCCCGGCTATTAAAAGCTATCAATTTCTGAAATCACATTTTAGATACAAAAGGAGGCTTGGCCATGTGTGACGGCTCCCCATCACTCCTGCCTTGCTGTGGGGAGGCAGAAAACACAGTGATGAAAAGGTTAATTTTGGGGCCCAAGGAGGTGATGGAACAATGGCCACCATAAGAAAGGTTGCTGGAATCGGGTATGTCTTGTTTAATGAAGAGAAGGATGAGGGGGGACATGATAGAAGTGCTCCAATATCTCAGGGGCTGCCCCAAAGAAGAGGGAGTCAAGCTATCTTCCAAAGTGCTTGAAGGCAGGACAAGAAGCAATGGATGGAATCTCATCAAAAAGAGACGCAAGCTAGAACTTAAGGAGAAACTTCCTGACAGTGAGAACAATTAACCAGTGGAACAACCTGCCTCCAGAAGTGGTGAATGCTCCAACCCTGGAAGTTTTTAAGAAGAGACTGGACAGCTATTTGTCTGAAATGGTGTAGGGTTTCCTGCCTGAGCAGGGGGTTGGACTAGAGGACCTCCAAGGTCTCTTCCAACTCTATGATGATGATGATGATGATGATGATGATGATGTTGGGGGGCAGTCTCTTTCCCCCATGTCTCAGCTTCCTGCAGTGTTTTCTCCTGCCCTGAACCCTCTTTAAGGGCTTCTGAGCGATTGTCCTATTTAGATAACATGGGGGACGTTGATTCACACTGTCACAGTAGATTAATGCAACCCAGAGATGCCAGCAGCCAGTTTGAGTCGAGTCTTCACAATGTCTTGAGATCATCAACCGTTGTCTCCTCTGATCCGTCAAGCCCTGTTGGGTGAGCAAAGGGGTGATAGCTGGTGAGCCTGGTGGCCACGTGACGTGGGGCAACCTTTGTAGATGTCACGTTTAGCGATGTCTCCGTTTTGAAGTCGTTTTCATCAGGGAGGGGTCCTGTCGCCCTGCCTAGCCAGAGGACTGGACACCTCCCTCAGCGATCAGAACAGGGGAAGCAAAGTCAGCCTAATGATGGAAGAGATTTGGGGTGACACTTGATGCAGGACCCTGGCACCCACAATCCTTATTTATAGCCAGGACAAAGCGGTGATTGGATTCCATTTTCTCTACATTTACCCTGGAAATAAAAATATTGCTAGTCTGATTGCTTGACAAACACATCTAAAAGTTGCCCCCATCTGTTACATTTTAAAAATGTGCATTTTGGAATGGTCTTAGGGGAAGTAGATGTGACCCCCCAGGAATCAGGTTATTCAGCTTTTAGACCCCTGCGTAGTGCTATCCCAGCTGCAACTACCGGTAGCACATACCGAGGGATCCTCAGCCTTTGTTCCAATACACTCAGGCATATGGGCCTTTGAATTCTTTTGTCAAACACCTTGTTGTCTTAGGAAGCTTCTCTTAATTTTTAGCTGGCTCCCTTCTTTCCCAAGTTTTGGTTCTAGCTCTCATCTAGGAGCAGCAGAGAAGAACCTGGTCCATGGTCCATGGGTCCACTCCATGCCCCTGGTCTAACAACTGCATGTTGAGTTTCAGGTTTTGAAAGACCAACATCCATTTGCTGCTATTTCAAGGGCCCTCCCTAAGATGTAGTCTCCAATAGCTTCACAATCCTGGTGGCCTCCTTCTGATCACACCTGAGATATCGCCCAGGGGCTTAAAAGGTGGAACCTCTCAGCCCTACGAGGTAAACCAGACCAGGATATCTCAACTCTAGAAGAAGGCTAAAACCACTTTGATTGAGATTAGGCTATAATAACGGATCTTGCAAGTTGTGTTGTGCTGTTCGTCTCTTCCTTTAGAATAGAATAGAGCTGGAAGGGACCTTGGAGGTCTTCTAGACCAGCCCCCTGCCTCCTCCTCCTCCGTCTTATACTCCAGTGAATCAGGGAAGTGTCTCTCTAAGCCTCTCCTGATGTCATCTCGTTTCTGTGAGCCTCAAAGAAACATTTCAGTCCCTTTTGCCTAGGTAACTGTTTCTGCATCTTTCCATCAAGGTCATCTTCTCTACAGGACCACTGCATTTCCCTGACTGCATCACACGTTGCAGTGTGTAATTTGTTGGCGCTGCCTTGATGCTTCGATCAGCAACTTATTAAACACCGAAAGCTGATTTGTTGCGACCCAAGCTGTGGGTCCATCCATGCGTCTTTTCAGGAAAAAAATAGGGGTGGCGAGATGAGCGGGGGTGGGGGAAGGGAAGGCAGGTTGCTTGGTGGTTGGAAACAGGATGCTCAGAATTTTCTACATTTACAGCCTGGTGTTCTGTAGTAGCTCCGTTTTGGATAAGGGCACTTCAAATATTAATTTTATTTCTGTAAGATCCACAGGCTTCGTTTGAATGATTCATGATTGAATTATTGATCAGAGATCAGGGATTTAAGAAGATGACAATTGACATGGATGCGATACCCTTTTATGACTGCCCCTAAAAGATGCCAGAAGACCGGAGAGATCTCCCTTCCAAATGGTCTCCATAAATCACCTCTCCGTTCTACTGCTTGGTCTTTTACCTGGAGGACGAGTTAAAAATGTGCACGGCATGTATTAACTATAGTTTTAATTTCCCCTTACTTTCCTATTGATAAAAAGGCTGACCTCCATCTCCATGAAACCAGAGTATGCCAGCCACAAGGGAATGTCTGCAAGGGTCTGCAGCTGCCAAAAAAGCCAACACAGTGTTAGGCTGCATTAACAGAGGGACAGAATCAAGATCACGTGAAGTGTTAATACCACTTTACAAGGCCTTGGTAAGGCCACACTTGGAATAACTGCATCCAGTTTTGGTCACCACAATGTAAAAGAGATGTTGAGACTCTAGAAAGAGTGCAGAGAAGAGCAACAAAGATGATCAGGGGACTGGAAACTAAAACATATGAGGAAAGGTTGCTGGAATTGGGTATGTCTAGTTTAATGAAGAGAAGGACGAGGGAGGACATGAGAGCAGTGCTCCAATATCTCAGGGGCTGCCACAAAGAAGAGGCAGTCAAGCTATTCTCCAAAGTGTCTGAAGGCAGAACAAGAAGCCACAGATGGAAACTAATCAAGGAGAGAAGCAACCTAGAACTAAGGAGAAACTTCCTGACAGTGAGAACAATTAACCAGTGGAACCACCTGCCTCCAGAAGCAGTGAATGCTCCAACACTGGAAGTTTTTAAGAAGTGACGGGACAGCCATTTGTCTGAAATGGTATAGGGTTTCCTCCCTGCCTGAGCAGGGGGTTGGACTAGAAGACCTCCAAGGTCCCTTCCAACTTTATTATCATTATCATTAGTTTTCTTAAGTAACTGGGAGATTCGTAAGTACAGGTAGTCCGTAAGTTAAAACAGTTCATTTAGTGATTGTTTAAAGTCACCATGGCGCTGGAAAAAGTGACTTATGACTATTTTTCACACTTACGACTGTTGCAGCATCCTGATGATCGCATGATCAAAATTCAGACACTCGGCAACTAGTTCATATTTATGATGGTTGCAGCATCCCTGGGGTCATTGATCCCCTTTTATGATCTTCTGACAAGCAAAGTCAGTGGAGAAACCAGATTCTCCGGGGGACTAACTCATCATCTGCAGTGATTCCCCTAACAACTGTGGCAAGGAAGGTCGTAAAATGGGGCAACACTCACTTAACCAATGTCTCATTTAACAACAGAAATTGTGATCATAAGTTGAGGACTTCCTGTACATTTCTGTATGTAAGGTTTTCTCTCTTCTTCAAGAGCGAGAACGAGAGAACAGGAGTGCTTGGGCCCAACAGCTGCCTGGGACTGACGCAGGAATGTTCTAGTAGCAACACATGGAGACCCCCCGCCCATAAGAGTTCCAGGACTCCCAAGAAGTCTTCGTATGGTGTCCAACCGATGCTGAGATAATTTTGAAGGTCATTTGCTTCTTTCCCTTCCAGTTACTAGTTAACTATGAATATTTCAATGGGCCTAAGACCGTGGTGGTGAACCTATGGCACAGGTGCCACTGGTGGCACGCAGAGCCCTCTCTCTGGGCATGTGCGCCGTCGCCCCAGTCCTAGGCCTTCAGCTGGTTTTATAAAACCTTTTCGCTTTAGGCCTCCACTGCCGTGTGGAAAAAAAGAGAAAAGTTTCAATCAATCAGTCAATTTTAACTTCTTGCGGGGAAAAAAAAAGATCTTGCAAAGTTGGCATTGATTGATTGAACTTTTTAGTCCCACCCAGTCTGCCATTACCACCGCAGCCACGCCCACCCAATGGGCCACACTCAGCCAATGGGCCATGCCCGCCCGGCACACAACAATACATAAGTGGGTTTTGGGTTACAGTTTGGGCACTCGGTTTCTAAAAGGTTGGCTATCACTGGCCTAAGATGTTGGATCAAATAATTACAGGATAATGATATTCCTCGTCATTGGGAAGGTGGGGGTGGGGCAGGCATTGCTGTATCCTCTCGGTTAAGGTTGTGGGGAGGGTCCTTCTCCTTCTTCTCCTCTCTTCCTCCTTACTGGTTTTGCTGCAACCGCCAAGCTAGTTCCCGGTTTGCAAATCCTCCAGGCCACCCTACTTATTCTCTCAAATCCTCCTCTCTTCAATCCCACCTCTATACAGCATATAAACTGGAAGGCAGCACCGCATGACCCAAGGAACCCAGAATGAGTTGTGGAGTTACTTCTCAGTTGTTGTTTTTTTCCATTGTTGTCTGCCTATGGACAGAATCTTGCCAGACTAAAGCAACTGTAACTGCATAGCTGTGAACTGCTACCGTAGGAAGGGACTCTCTTTGCCCTCTTCCTGCCTGCCAGACATTCCCAACTCCGCTGCCTCTTTGCCCTCTGAGAAGCAGTCCCTCCCTTTTGGGATTCTAGACCACATTCCATCACAAGTGACCTGCATTAGCCTGCTTTGAGCTACCCTTTTAAGACCAGGACGAATCTTTAGATTGGTTAGATTTATATCTGTACTTAATTAAAGCGGAATGCACAAACAGGAATCCTTGCAAAGAAAAACTTGCTGGAAACCATACAAACCAAATTCCTGCGAGCCATCTTAGCTGCACCCAAAGGAACCCCAAATGCCCAATTAAGAATTGAGACAGGCATGCCCCAAATCCAGGTAAGAGCCTGGAAGATGATGATCATTCACTGGCTTAAAATGCATTTCTTTCCAGAGGGATTGTCCCCGTTAGTGCTGACTGACAACTTTCCTTCCCCTGGAAGCAGGCGATAGATCATAAACTGGGCTCTTATGGGCTCTCTTCAATGTTCTTAATGTCCCTAGGCTTTGACCAAGCAAAGCAAGTAATATCCAGTAGAATAAAGGACATGGAGTTCCAAGAAGAACTAAATAGATTGCCTTGCCACAGTAGGGATAGAATCAAACAGGGTGTGTGGGAATCGGCAAGATATTTGAATAATCTGACCTTCCCAAAACAAAGAATAGCTTTTTTCAGAGCCAGATTTAACATTCTTCCCTCAGCACTCCTCCAGGGCAGGTATAAGAGAACACCAAGAGCAGAACGGGTATGTATACGTGGTAAAGGAGAAGTCGAAGATATCTCACATGTTTTATTGCACTGTGAGTTATACCGAGTTTATAGGACAGCGTATATTCTCCCTTTATTAGAGAGATTGCCAGGGAGGGCAGGCAATTTTTATGTAGGCTTTCTCCTCCAAGACTCAAACCCTTCTATCATGCATGCAGTGGCAAATGTCCACAAGAAAAAAATTGGTTACAGATTTATAGTCAACTTGTGCCAATTTTTTGGAGATATTTCTAATAATGTTTGGAACATTGTATTTACTCACACATTAATTGGCTATCCATTCATGTAAATTAGGGAGTGACCCTAACATTTTGAGAACATGTATTTTCTTAACAGGGATGTTATTATTTACTATTAATGTTAGTACTATTTTTATTATTATTATTATTTAATATATTGTAAAAAGTGATGGCTATTGCTGGTCTACGACCGTAATAAAGTTTATTAATTAATTAAAGCAGAATGCCTCAGTGGGCTAACTGTGTTTTTCCAGGTCTAGGATTCTAGGAAGAAGATCAAGGGTCAATTACCTGGGATTGTAGAAACTGAGCAACCACATATCTAGGAAAAAAATATAGGTTAAGTCAGCTGCTTCTGCTGAGTCTTGATTTCCTTGTAAGACCTTATTTTTTGCCTTTTCCTTTTATGCTGTTCCTTTTAGTTTCTAAGCACAAGAGCATCACCTCTCTTGACTTATTTCTGGAAGCTGTTTGGGAGGGGACTGATGTTGTTGGCTGAAGAGTGATTTTTCTAGTGACCCAAGAAAGTAAATCTTTAATTGAACTTTAACTTTAGCTCTCTGTTGAGGAGGAGAAACAGACCTGGTTTTAAAAGCCTGCTTTGCTTTTAACATGGCCTTGAGACTTCCATGGAAAGCAACTGGGGTGCAGATAGCAACTGCTAAAGACAAGCACGGCCTATAAAGCAGATTCTCCTCCTGGGATGTTTGTCTGGCTTCGATGCAGCGCGAAAGCTCCAATTTTACAGGAAGCCACGAAATTCCCACTGGACGAATTGAGATGGGTAAGCAAGGGTGACCTGATTAGGTCTCACCATTGGGGGCAATTTGAAGGCTCTCCCCATTAGTCACTGGCTTTGAGGAACCGTGATCTCCATTCTGCTCAACCCAGTTGAGATTGGGAGACCCCACCAGCGTGAACGACAAAAGGGCCTACTTCCTGGTTTGAACCAATTGCAAAAACACGACGGCAAATTAAGGATGGAAGGCTGCAAACGGCTTTAAAGAGGGAAGCAGTGAATGAAATGAAGGAATAAATAGAGAAGTTGCTTTGAGATGCAGAATCCAAGAGAGGGGAATGCCTGACGATGAATGTACGAGAGATGAATCAGTAGAATTTGGAAGCTGATCTTTCTCTTTCTAAGATCTTCTCTTGAAACCTAGTTTATACCCCTGGTAGCCCAGGAGCATGTAATGTGTGCCTATTTTCAATACATAAATACACACACACACACACACACACACACACACACACACGCACACACAATGGCCTCTCAGGAATGAGGTATGCTTGTGGATCTGTGTGTCTTTGTCACTCTTTCTGTGTCATTGCATGAATGCACCTCTCTCTCTCTGTGTGTGTTTGTATGTTTGAGTGTATGCATTCTTTTTCTGCCATCTGTTTACTACATTTCTTTCTCTTTGTTAGTGTGGTAGATGTAGTCTGGATTCCCAGAAGGGAGGGGCTGCGTTCCAGAGCAGCAAGAGACAGCGAAGTTTAGCTAATTTGTGTGAGAGGAAGAGGGTGAAGGTGGCTCCTCCCTAAGAGTCCCAGGGTTTTGTGAAAGTCCCAGGCTCGTGTTTGGAAGGACTCAGCTGAGATTCTGACCCTTTGCAATGAAGGTCCTGGTTTGCTCAGGTGCAAACCTGAGATGTTATTTTTAGAGGGCTTGTGCAAATGGGTGATGTGGTACTGATGCTTTTAAGGGCTTCTCTTTCTGAGTTTTATTTTTTTACTTTTTTTTGCACTTAATTACAGGCTTCCTCCATTGCAGGTCCAGCTGTTTTTACTGCTGATGAGTATGAAGTAGAAATTACTACTTCTTGACTAGACTTTCTTAACTTAATTGCACCATGTCAGTTTCTGATCAGGCTAAAGGGAAAAGTGCATTTTACTTGTTTTCTTTCTTTAAAAACAGTAAGGACACCTCGGGGTCAAATTCCTAAACTATGGGGACACATCTTTGTTGTGTTCCTGGCAACAGGAAGTTTTCCTTCCTTCCTTCCTTCCTTCCTTCCTTCCTTCCTTCCTTCCTTCCTTCCTTCCTTCCTTCCTTCCTTCCTTCCTTCCTTCCTTCCTTCCTCTTCTTTCCTCTTCCTTCCTTCCTTCCTTCCTTCCTTCCTCTTTCTTTCTTTCTTTCTTTCTTTCTTTCTTTCTTTCTTTCTTTCTTTCTTTCTTTCTTTCTTTCTTTCTTTCTTTCATCTTTTCCAGGTGAGTCTATGACTCTGGACATTTCTGATCACCTCCAATCCAGATCTAACCTTGCTTGTCTTTTTCAGACCATGGCCATTGGGTGAAGAGCCTTCTTTTTCTTTTCCCTTTAGAAAAGCTCCTAAAACTATCAAAGGTTGAATAAAGGTGCAATTGATTTGCTGAGATCCTGAGCTTCTTTGTAGAATAAAGAATTGGGATTGTAGCAAATCACAGATCTTCTGAGCTTACGCTTGCCACAAGGAATCAACCTCCATCACATCAGGGACCCAAATCTCAGCAGCCGGCTTGATATATCATGCTAAACCATAATGTCATTTGCTTCTGCTTTAGAGGGCTCAGTGCATGATGATTTATTCAATAAATCAAGATTAGACAACTCACAGCTTAATATGAGAGAGGAACCCAGTTGACATTTGTGACCCTGCTTGCACAACTACTCCTCCCACCACCCTAGTGATGGTCACCTGGGACTATTGATCTGCTGTAGGTCACTTAATAACGTCTGTCTGTCCAGCTGGAGGACATGTGGCAATGGGAACTGTCCAGGGTGCTGCACTCAGCCGGGAGCTGTTCGTGGTGCTGCATTTGACCTGCTGGATTTTAGTTGTTGACTAGATTGTTTCTCAGCCTTGGCAACCTGAAGATGGGTGAACTTCAACTGCCAGAATTCCTCAGCCAGCTGCCCTCGTGGCTTCCAGGGTTCTGTACTTTTAACCTTGCCTCACTGGGACATCCAACCATCTGCCAGTTTAGTGATCTGCTCTCAGGATAGATAATGCTTACATTACAGCATAGAAATACATCTTTGGGCTGTGTGTTTATGTGTGAGTGCACACGAAAGAGTGAGAAAGTGAGCGTGAGACTGAATTCAGTCTTTTTCCCAAGCTACAGTTTGCAGAATATTGTAGTGGTAAAAGTCATAATTGGCTATGTTCAAATAACCATGGGTGAACCATCAATCATGTTTACAAAACAAATGGCCAAATTCATCTGGATAAAACAGTGATGACAAGCTATTAATTATTAGCAGGCTTTGATTATTATTGGGCCATCCATGCTGATCCTCTTTAGCAGAGCTGGGAATTGTTTTCTCCATCTCTTGCAAGGTGAGTATTTAACTGAAAAGATCAAGCACCAGCCAATGACAGGTGAAAAATGTCTGTTCTTCTCCGCTTGGACACCTCTCCTGGCAGCGGGGTGGGGGTGGGGGTGTGTCAGAGGGCAAAATCCAGGCATAGGAAAGGGGTTAACTGTCTCTGCTAGCTCCTGGATTCTATCTACTTGAAGGATTCCTTGTTTTGTTAAAGTATTCAGTTTTTTCCAAAGCACCAGAAGGCAGGACAAGAAACAATGGATGGAAACTAATCAAGCAGAGGAAGCAACCTGGAATTAAGGAGAAACTTCCTAACAGTGAGGACAGTCAACCAGTGGAATGGCTTGCCTCCAGATGTTGTGGATGCTCCATCCCTGGAGGCTTGTAAGAAGGGACTGGACAGCCATTTGTCTGAAATGGTATAGGGTCTCCTGCTTGAGCCGGGGGTTGGACTAGAAGACCTCCAAGGTCCCTTCCAGCTCTATTTTGAATTGGAATTTGAAATCTCATTATACTGGGGTAATCATACCCTCTGGAGAGCAGGAGCTTGAGGGAAGCAGGAGAAAGCCAGCTTGCCATGCTTGGTGGTGGTGGGGGCCATGCACTCCCCCCCAAAGGCATCATGTTGACAATTTGCTCTCAGCCCCTTCTGCTCGAAGATCCCTTGGCTCTCTTCCTTGAAATGTTCACGCATTCTTCAATTACATTGTCTCTCCCCACCCCCTCCCACCTCGGAGAAGCAGGAGGAGGAAGGGGAGAGCTGCCATTGGGCTATGAGCACGAATAATTATGCAAAGGCTTCGGGGAGCTGAATGTCCGTCAGTCACTCGATGTAATTAATGCTTCTGGGGCTGAGCGGTGAGGTTATTCCTTTTCAATTTGTTCATTCCCTTCTGCCATGTCTGAGATGGTGGATGGGGTGGAGTTGCTTGGGAGTGTGGGGGGGAGAGATGTGTGTTTGTGTGTGTGTGTGTGTGTGTGTGTGTGTGTGGGTTTAATTTGCATCATCAAAAGTTCCGCTAGGTGTGCAAGAATCGGGAGGGAGGGAGGCTGGAGTGAGACTATGACAGTGGTGGCGAACCTATGGCACGGGTGCCAGAGGCGGCACTCAGAGCCCTCTCTGTGGGCATGCACACCGTTGCCTCAGCCCCACCATTCCCCATGGCCCCCTCCTCACCAGCAGTCCCCCCCAGAGGAGAGTCGCCCTGGGCGCAGCCTACGCGGAGCCGCGCAGCCAAAGACATGGCAGCCGGGCAGTGGGGACAAGACTCCGCCCTTGCGCCTCACCGCGTACAGATGATGCTTTGGGGCATGGACAGAGGGCATGGCCACCATGACGCTGCTGGGCCACTTGGGCGATCTGCAGTGGTGGGCCATGGAGGTGGTGGGTGGCCCTGTGGGCAAGAGAGGCGGGGGCGGGGGGCAGGGGCGAGGCGGTTTTTGGGCACTCGGTCTCTAAAAGGTTCGCCATCACTGGACTATGAGGAAGAGCCGGGGAGGAAAATGGGGAGAAAGGAAACCAGAAGCCAGCCAAAAGACTAATGTTTAGACTTAGAATAGTTTCTATAATGACCATTGAAAAAAAGCCATTTTTCACACTTATACGACTGTTGTAGCCTCCCCCATGGCCACGTGATTTACCTTTGGATGCTTGACAACTGACTCCCATCTGTGATGGTCGTAGCGTCTCCCGGGGTCACACGATCCCCTTTTAGTGACCTTCTGACTGGCAAAGTCAAATGGGGGAAGCCAGACCCACTTAACAACCACGTTATTCGTTTAACAACCACAGTGATTCACTCAAGAAACGTGAAGACGAGGAAAGCCGTAAAATGGGGGCAAATCTCACTGAACAATTTTTTTCACTTAGCAACTTAAATTGTGCTCGTAAGTTGAGGACCACCTGTAGGTATGTTTCTTTAGCTGGATTTATTTAGTGACCTTTTCCCTCAGCCCAACAGCACTTCCATCAAGGTCCTCTTTTCACGTCCAGTCCAAGATTTGACCGCGCACTCAGCCTTTCGTTTGCAAAGACCACTCTGGCATGCGATATACTTTCCTAACGGAGGTGGGCCTTCAGAGACCCTTTTAAAGAACAGCTCCCTGGGGTTTGGAAGAGAAGATCCAGCAGGCTGTGCAAATATGCCAGCAGGCACATAAAAAGATCCAGCACACTTGAGTTAGCCACACTATTGGGAGACAAAGTGATTTGCAAAACCTTTTGGCCAGAAAAATAGAAAAATGGTTGCAAAACTGGTAGAGCTGGATCTCTGCTGGTCTAAAGCAGGGGTCCTCAACCTTGGCAACTTTAAGACTTGTGGACTTCAACTCCCAGAAGCTGGCTGAGGAATTCTGGGAGTTGAAGTCCACAAGTCTTACAGTTGCCAAGGTTGAGGACCCCTGCTCTAGAGAATTTGATGCTCAGAGGTTAGAAGAGACAACTCCTTCGCTGGGCATCAAGAGGAACCTTCCAGAAGATGTGACCTTCAGAAGTGAAGTAGAAGGTCACAAGGAGAGGTCAAGGGTGAGTTTCCCTTTGACTGAAAGTTTTAAAGTTGAAGTTAGATAATTGTAGTCAAGAATGTTGCCAGGTCAATGCAGATGGCAGTTTCTCCATTGAAGAGGAGCATGGTCTACTGTTGAAATCAACGAGAGATAACCTTTGGAGGTCAAAAGGCTGTCCACCCTTTGGTATTTGCAGTACTTCTCTGGGGAATTCAGAGAATGGAGGAACTCCCTTCAGGTCTTCCCAAGCTGGGAGCAGAGATGGCTTACCGTATCCATTTCCAACCCCATGGAGAAGACTTTCTGGAGAACACCGTCTATGAGGTGAAATAGAATGCAGTTGGGCGAGCTTTGGACCAATTTGCCTCCAAGGAAATGGGGGTGATGCTTCAGAGTCACCTCTTTTCCCTTCTGAAAGCTTCATCTGGATTGCTAGAAAAGAGACAGCTGGACGTCCTCTCTCCATCCCATCCATTTCTGGTCAAAATTGGTCTTTCCATGTTTCTGGCACCCTCTGGGGCTATCTGGCTCGCTCGGCTAGTTTGTGAAGCAAAGGACAAGTACGAGTTGGGGGGTCCAGGGAATGGAAGGAGACCAGTAAAGAACATTGCGTTAGAGGACGGTGGGGGTCTTATTTTTACCCAGTTGCTATGGCAATCCTAGCGTCAATATTGCAGCGCAGGGTTTCAAGACATGCTAAAAATCCCAGCACCTTTGACAGCTACTGACAGGCACCCAGCTCTGTTCTGTCCCAGGCTTGGCTCCATGAAGAGAGGCTGCTTTGTAAAAGGCCATTAAACTGTCTGCCTTTCTGGAGAGTTTTATTGCTTTATTTATTTTGGCAACTTTTGTCAGAAAGATTTTGCTGAAGTGGCTTCCAGAGGTATCTGTGAGGGGTACTCTGAGCTGGCTTGTTTTTCTTGTTTTCTTCATCATCAGTGCTAAAAGGGAGTGGGGTTTGTGGGGGGGGGAGGAGGAGGAGGAGGAGAACTGTAGGGTCCTTGGTGCTCTCTGAGCCTGGTAATTTTCTTGCAGACATTTCATGACCCAGCTGGGTAACATCATCAGTCTTAGAAGGGAGGGGGTTTGTGAAGAGGAGGAGGAGGAGCAGCAGCAGCAGGAAGAGGAGAAGGACTGTGGGGTCCTTGGTGCTCTCTGAGCTTGCTTGTTTTCTCGCAGACCTTTCATTATTCATTGCTAGCACTGATGATGTTACCTAGTTTGGGTCATGAAACATCTGCAAGAAAACCCCCAAGCTCAGAGAGCACCAAGGACTCCACAGTTCAGCCCTGAGCTACAAATATTCTCCTTTAGAGGTATTTTATTTCAGACAAAATAGCATGCTTCATTGTGAAATCCCCAAGAGACGGAGAGTTCTAGTCAAGCCTTAGACATGGCACCCGATATGCTTGATATTTGAAAACACAGGTCTCCAACCTTGGCAACTTTAAGACTTGTGGACTTCAGCTCCCAGAAGTCCACAAGTCTTAAAGTTGCCAAGGTTGACGACCCGTTTTAAAATATCAACTGGCACCATTTTGAAGCATGAACCTCTCCCCGCTTCAGTCTTGTCCCAGTGTTGTTGTTTGCTTTTGGGTTGAAAAAAAATTGACTTTCCAGACACCCTGTCAGAATCCAATTATATTTCATCTCTAGTTATCGACTATGGAAAACCCCATTTCTGCCCTCTCTGGATTCTGTCATAGGATGAAGGGGAAGGGGGGTAAACGAAGGGGTTTTATGGCCCTCACTTCCTTAGGTACAACTTCAAAGGGATTGAATGTGGATACCACCAAAAGGACTAAAGCATAACAATGGGGCCATCAGCTTTCATCTACTCCTCTCTGAAGTCTCCCTTCCACCAGCAGTGAGGAAAAAGGGGGTGGAAATGTAATGCCTGGGATTGTCACTGGAAGGACGGTGGGGTGGGGGGCTGCTGGGGACCTCTTAAAACCTTGAACCGTAGGGCTTGGGCCTCAAGTCCTGTCTAGAACTCCCGCAACCATCTTCTCTTAATAAAGGATGCCTGTTGGAAGGAATATTCCAAGAGTTCTGTCTTCTTAAGATGCAAAGTGGGGTGGGTCCTTACACACCCACATCCCTGACCCTGACATCAGGAATTTTCTTCCCCAAATACCCGATATGTTTAATTTTTAAAACATCAACCAGAACTATTTTTAAGCATGAAATTCCTTCCTGAATCTTGTCCCAGTGTCTGTTATTGCATACAGGAGGAAAAAAAAATATTTTGTCTTTTTAGCTTTTCTTGGTTATTTCTCTTCTGTTTCAGTGTCTCTGTTCTATTTTACTTTGCATTCGTTCTGATTATCTGATTATTGCTGTTAACATTTTCAACAAAAGTGTATGTGTATGTGTGAAGAAAAGAGGAAGAAAAACACACTGACCTCCCCCCCAGATGGCTGCAACCGCAGCTTAAATCCCACATCAAAGTCCTGTTCAAAGGGCTGATTTTGCTTCTCTGAGAAAGCCAGATTGCCATTTTGATAAAGGGATTTCAAGCAGAGAGGGAGAAAAATGGAAATAGAAAATGTTGAGCTCCAGGGGATGGTGGTGGAATGGCAAGCGAGGATGGACGATCATGCAAAATAAATGAAATGCAATTCTCTCTCTTGTATTATATCCTCCCTCCTTTCCTCCCTCCCTTCTTTCCTTCCTCCTTGTCTCCCTCCCTTTCCTTCTTCCTTTCCTCTTCCTCCCTCCCCTCTCTCCTCCCTCCCTCCCTCCCTCCCTCTCCTTCTCCCCTTCCTCTTCCATCCTCCCTCCCTTCCCTCTCTCCTTCCTTCCTTCCTCCCCTTTTCCCCTTCCTCTCTCTCCCTCCCTTCCTTCTCCCCTCCCTCCCTTCCCTCCCTTCCCTCCCTTCCCTCCCTTCCCTTCCTCCTTCTCTCCCTCCCTTCCCTCTCTCCTTCCTTCCTTCCTTCCTTCCTCCCTCCCTCCCTCTCCTTCTCCCCTTCCCTCCCTCCCTCCCTTCCTTCTCCCCTTCCTCCTCCTTCCTCCCTCCCTCCCTCTTGTTCTCTCCTCCCTCCCTCCCTCCCTCTCCTTCTCCCCTTCCTCTTCCTCCCTCCCTCCCTTCTTCCCTCCCTCCCTCCCTCTCCTTCTCCCCTTCCTCTTCCTCTCTCCTCCCCTTCCTCTCCCTTCCTCCCTCCCTCCCTCCCTCCTTCCTTCTCTCCCTCCCTTCCCTCTCTCCTTCCTTCCTTCCTCCCTCCCTCCCTCCCTCCCTCTCCTTCTCCCCTTCCCTCCCTCCCTTCCTTCTCCCCTTCCTCCTCCTCCCTCCCTCCCTCCCTCTTGTTCTCTCCTTCCTCCCTCCCTCCCTCCCTCTCCTTCTCCCCTTCCTCTTCCTCCCTCCCTCCCTTCTTCCCTCCCTCCCTCCCTCTCCTTCTCTCCTTCCTCTTCCTCCCTCCCTCCTTCCCTCTCACCTTCCTCTTCCCTTCCTCCCTTCCTTCCCCCTGCACTGCTTCTCTGCTTTCAGGATTTTGAGTGGAGATCATGCAAGCTAGACTTTGAATTATTTGCAAAATGCAGAAACAGATGTTTCTTTAGTCTCTTTCTCTCTTTTTTCTCTCCCTGTGTGTCAAAGTTTAATACTGTCTTTCAGGCATCGTGCGGGGTGCTGTAGCCCAGACGCCCCTGGCCAATGGTTCAAGTTAACAAATGTGCATTATTTATGTAATAAATTGGAACTGGTGATTGTTTTAGAAAAATGGGGGGGGCTCTTTCTCCAGTTCAGGTTGTGCCTGAGGGGTTGAGCGCTGAAAGGAGCAGGTGTCACTGTTTTTCTTTGTGGCCATTCTTAATACTTCTCTGTAGAAGCCTTTGTGCTTATTATTTATTAGACCTAAATATTCCTGCTTGCAGCCATTGTGTCACGGAAGGCAACATGTTTCATATTTAACGCACCGAGGTGACGACACAAAGCTAAATGCAAGGCTTGAGAAAAGTTTATGGGCTATAAACAGGCCCTCTGCATTCCCTTCCTGGCTGCTGTCACTGCAGTCATTGGATAAAATCCTTGGGGTGTCCTTGGCTGTTAGGGGGAAGCAGAAAGAAAATATAATTGAGAAAGGAAAGCAGGAGTAGGAGAAAAATTAAATCAGCTGTCATTAAAGGACATGCTCAGGTTAACAATAACAACTCGGTGCTGAAATGATCACAGCAGTTGTCAGGAATCAGGTGGGAGAACTCCAAGGAGGGCACAGGATATGAATGTGTCATTCCATTTGTGTTATTCCATTTGGAGGTGGGGGTATTGTGTCGGTCTCTTCTGGGTATTCCCGTGCTTCTTCTTCCTGGCTCAGAAGTTCTCAGCCAGCATGCTTTAAGGTGTGTGGATCTCAGCTCCCAGAATTTCCAGCTGGCTGGGGAAACGTGGGAGTTGAAGTCCACACATCTACAACTTTCTCAATCTCAGTCTGAGAAACATTGACCTATGCATGCATCCCATGGAGCCTCTTTGGAATCATCTCCAAGGGAAGCTGATGTACAGTGAACAAACTGATATACAACACAATCCTGGGTTGCATCAAAAGAGGCATAGAATCAAAATCACGTAAAGTATTAGTACCGTTTTATAAAGCCTTAGTAAGGCCACACCTGGAACAGTGCATCCAGTTTGGGTCACTGCCTTATAAATAAGAAGTTGAGCCTTTGGAAAAAGTGCAAAGAAGAGCAACTAAGATGATTAAAGGCCTAGAGACTAAAACATATGAAGAACTGTGCAAGATTTGGGAATGGCCAGTCTAGAGAAAAGGAGGAAAAGGAGGGGGGGAAAACATAATAGCAGTATTCCAGTATATGAGGGGCAAAGAAGAGGAAGAGGTCAACTTATTTTCCAAAGCACCAGAAGGCAGAACAAGAAGCAATAGATGGAAATTAATCAAGGAGAGAAGCAACCTAGAACTAAGGAGACTTCCTAATGGTGAGAACAATCAACCAGTGGAACAGAAGTTGCCTCCAGAAGTTGTGGATGCTCCATCATTGGAGGTTTTAAAGAAGAGACTGGACAGTCACTTGTCTGAAATTATATAGGGTCTCCTGATTGAGCAGGGGGCTGGACTAGAAGACCTCCAAGGTCCCTTCCAGCAATATTCTGGTTAATCTCTGTAGGGGATGATCCTAGGAAAGTGTTTCTCTTGGCTTGTTGACTCAATTTCATGAATATTGGGCAGAGGGCCTGCACCAGCTACCGAGTATGGAGTCCAGGTCAACACTGAAGAGATGAACTACAGAAACCATTAATCACACCCAGCTTCTTGCCTTCTCAGGGGCCCGTGTTTCAGTTCCCAACAGAAGAGTCACCCAAGAGGACAGGACCCCCACCTCTTTCCATGAGTGTCATGGCAGTCAAATCCACTCCTCCTCCTTTGAGCCTAGAGGGAAAAAGAGGCCAGAATCCCTGTATCCTTGCCCTCCACCTGCTGTCTGGGAGGCCCTCGGAAGAGGGAGCTTAGCGCTCCATCGCCCCATCTGGTCTCCGGCAGAGAGATTGGGAAGCAGAGGTCAGCTTCCTGTTGCTAAAGAAAACAGCCATGTCAAAATCCCTGGGTGCTTTGACACCTTGCTCAGTCTGAGCTTGTGTGGCTTCCAGACATTTTCCTGGCCTGCTTTATATCTCTGCCTGGCAGCTGCCGGTTCTTCTCTGCCTTCCAGGTGATTGCAGGAAATGTAAGACAGATTGTTTGGCCTCAAATTTAATTATCCAAGTTCTCTCTCTCTCTCCCTCCCTCCCTCTCCCTCCTCTCTCTTTCTCTCTCTCTCTCTGTCTCTCCCACTATCTTTCTCTCTCTCTCTCTCTCTCTCTCCCTCTCTCCCTCCCTTTCCTGCTCTTTCTGTATTTCTCTCTCTCTCTCTTTCTGTCTTTCTCTCTCCCTCTCCCTCTCCTGCTCTTTCTGTATTTCTCTCTCTCTCTCTCTTTCTGTCTCTTCTGCTCTCTCTCTCTCCCTCTCCTGCTCTTTCTCTATTTCCCTTTCTTTCTCTCTCTCTTTCTGTCTCTCTCTTCTCTCTCTCTCTCCTGCTCTTTCTGTATTTCTCTCTCTCTCTCTCTTTCTGTCTCTCTCTCTCCCTCTCCTGCTCTTTCTCTATTTCCCTTTCTTTCTCTCTCTCTTTCTGTTTCTCTCTTCTCTCTCTCTCTCCTGCTCTTTCTGTATTTCTCTCTCTCTCTCTCTCTTTCTGTCTCTCTCTCTCTCTCTCTCCTGCTCTTTCTGTATTTCTCTTTCTCTCTCTCTCTCTTTCTGTTTCTCTCTTCTCTCTCTCTCCCCCTCTCTCTCCTGCTCTTTCTCTAGTCCTCTTTCTCTGTCTCTTCCACTATCTTTCTGTCTCTCTCTTCTGCTCTCTCTCTGTCTCTTTCTCATAGCTCTCTGTCCAAGTATTCAGTTTAGTAGGACACGAGCAATCCGTTCCTCTGCTTTTTATGCCATTTTGCTGCCAAATTGCCTGATTGGAAGGGTTTTAATTTGAGGGCAACCTGTATCTCTCCCTTACAAGCCCAAAGGGATCACTGCACCTCCACAGCTGTTTTTTTCCTCCCTTGCTCTGTGCTGCTGAGCCTCTCTTTTGTCTCGGCGGATGCTATGGATCAGGTCTCCGAAGCTTCCCCAGGCTAATAAAATAAGCCCCTTCTCCAACTCAAGACCAGAATCAGAATCAGAATAGAGCTGGAAGGGACCTTTGATGTCCTCTAGTCCATCCCACTGCTCAAGCAGGAGTCCTTATATTGTCTCAGACAAGGCGCTGTGCTCCAGTGATGAAGCAGCCCTGAAAAAGATGCTTTCACAGAAAAACAGTTCCCTGATCTGCCGTTGGATCGGTAATGGGATAGCTCCAGTTTGATCACGTGACTCTGGGGATGCTGCAGTGGTCATAACTGTGAGAACTGGTCATAAGTCCCTTCTTTCAGTCTCGTTGTAACTTTGAACCGTCATTAAATGAACGATAAGTTCAGGCCTATCTCAGGCCTATCTCCCTGCAAGGGATGGTCTCCCCTACCGTCCTAAACTGTGAAGTGTCCCCCCTCCCCTTCCCACCATCTGGGACGGCCCTTGCGAATCTCTCTGATGAAAGTTCAGCTCCGACAAAACCCGCCTCGCTTGTCATTCTCCTAATCCCGTTAACAAGGTCGGGGAAAATCCCAGATGTCGTGATCCAGATGTTTGACTTGCATCCATGCTGCCTCGTAAACATCTCATCGCCCCAGGCTGCAGAAACAGCCGCCGGCTTTACGTCGCCGGGAAAAGAGAAATCGTAAGACAGGCCGATATTTTTAAAATACCTGCGTAATACCAGAGTCTATCAGGCATCAAAAAAACCCAACAACATTTGCTGAAATTAACATTCGGGGAAATGAACGAGCGTGAAATACTGCTGGAAAAATGAAAGAGGAGTCTTTTCGATTCATCTCGACATGTAATTTATCGACGTTCCTGTCGCCAGAGAGGTTGATGGCCCCACCAGAGATGGCTTCCCTCAGATTCATGGAGAACATTCCTGAGGAATCATTAGCCATAATGCTTTAATATATCTTCGGTGCTCAAAAGGAATCGGCTTCACCGTGAAGTAATTGCTTTCAAGTTGGTGGCTGCCTTCAAGAAGCCTCAGCAGGCTGTGTAAGGACACCGTGGAAATGTGTGTTACGCACAAGTAAAAATAGAACGTAGCTGGAAGAGGCAGACAGACACACAGAGAACAGAATAAGAGAGTTGGAAGGTCTTCTAGTCCAAGTCCTGCTCGAGCAGGAGGCCCTAGACAATTTCAGACGAATCGGTATCCAACCTCTTCTTCAAAGCTTCCAGTGTTGGAGCATCCACAATTCTGGTGGCAAGCCGTTCCACTGGTTGATTGTCCTCCCTGTTAGGAAGTTTCTCCTTAGTTCCAGGTTGCTTCTCTCCGTGATTAGTTTCCATCCGTTGTTTTTTGTTTTACCTTCTGGTTCTTGTGTGTGTATCCTGAGAACTAGAACAATCAATCAGAGGAACGACTTGCCTCCAGAAGTTGTGGGTGCTCCAACACTGGAGGTTTTGAAGAAGAGACTGGACAGAGATTTGTCTGAAATGGCATGAGCAGGGGTGGGACTAGAAGACCTCCATGGTCCCTTCCAAATCTGTTATTTTATTATTCTCTCGGTGTGTCTGTCTGTCTGTCTGTTTAATATCAGGCTGGCTGCTGGAGATTCGATCCCAAATGAGTTTCTCTATTTTTTATTTTTTATTTTTAAAAAAAGACATTTTCAGTTCTCAGCACAGTCTGGGTGACCCAGATACCAAGTGTGTAAATGAAAGGCTGGATTCCGCTGGTCCTTCAAAGGCCTGTCATGCTCTGGGTGTAGGAGATGCTTGTGTGAAAGCAGGCGTGCCTAGAAACCGAAATGGGACAGAATTAAAGGATGAAATAACCCTGAGCCAGCCTGCCAGGACGT